>JAQFVV010012453.1:3031406-3728066 GCA_028023455.1 Epiperipatus broadwayi | reverse complement strand
TTTTTTCTCATGCATTACAATTTATTATGATAATTTAAAGTTGTAAAAAAATTTATTTAAACGCACATTGATTACATAAATAATATCTGAGTTAAGGCCGTAGCCTCAAGCACGTGCGTATAAAATGCATATAAAATGCATGTGCTTGAGGCTACAGCCTTAATGAATATTATTTACATAATCAATGTGGGCGTTTAAATAAATTTATAATTACAACTTTAAATTATCGTAATAGATTTCTCACTATAAAATCTTTCCATTGACTCCAATATAAATCGAAAGATTTCACGAGTATTAATGAATGTATGATAGAAGTATGGACTTAATTAGCTTAAGTATTGAATAGCTTCATTAATCTCAGATCGAACCACTTCAGCTTCATCTATTTAAATAGAAAGTAGGTTGAAGTAAAGAAGGTTCCCTCTTTTCTTCCAATGAGTAAGCTTGTGGTTTTAAGACCTGTAGAGGTCCCTACTATCACATTTTATATGCATGTGCTTGAGGCTACAGCCTTAATGAATATTATTTACGTAATCAATGTGCATTTAAATAAATTCATGATTGTTTAACTAATACTGCTTTTTTAAAAATGCTGCCTTCATAAACAAAAATCTTGTTGAATAATTTTTACTCATGTGCCAATTTCCCATTTCAAATACTACAAAATATGGTGGCATAGTTTAGAAAATATCCTTATACTAAAAAAAAAATAAAATATATATAATATTTTTCATTAAAAAAAAATTCTTTTATTTAAAATGATGTTTCTTAAACCATAATTTAAGTTGCTATACTTTATTTGAAGAGGGGCATCCATAAATTAATTAATTCAATCACTTAATTTTAAAAATAGAGATTGAATTAATTAATTTATGGGCACCTATGCTTATATTTCATGTTAAATATAAAAAGCACTATTGAGATTGGAAGAAAAAATTATTTTTTGGCTTTTAATGCATTATTACTCACTTAATTTAAATAAAAACATTTTTTATCAAATATTTTATATACATTATTATTAATGATTAGTTGTTGTTTTTTGCTGACGATCAAAACTGGATAGATCAATCAAATGTAAGTTATACATTATAGGAGAGGATGAAACTGCAATTGTTTTTAAAAATATGGCATAAAATTTACAATAGTTTTTTTTAAAAAATTGATAAAAGGGAGAAGGTGACAACTAATTTATGATGTTTTGCTTATTTTTATTATTATATAAAAATATGCAGAATGTGTGCATAAATAAAATATATTAAAATTAATATTCAGTGAATTGCATTTGAAATTTTACTGTTGTCAGTGACACATGGAGATTTTTAAAACATGGATTTTTATAATTCTGAAACAGAAGTATTATTAAATTATTTTTAATTCATCAAAATTACTGATTTAAAAAGGTTCAGAAACTAAGAATTCTGGATTAACAGTATGGCAGCTACATAAATATGGCCTTAGCATATTTATTCATTATAAGAATTACATATTTTGTTGGTATTTATAATAATAAGTCTACTAAGAGGTTATTTTAAAACATTTCTATATACATTAGAATCTCTGTTTATTTATTTGGATAAAATTTTAAAATCGAGGTTTACTATTTTATATTCATATAATTCGATCAAATTTTGTAATTTGTTATAAATCACTGATAATGCAATATTACAATGAAATATGTTATTTAGGTTCTCTAGTTTTTTACTATAGTGGAATTGGCATAATCAAATATGTTGACATTAAATTTCAAAAACACTGATATCAATTCAATAAATTTTCATTAATGCAAGTGACCAGGAATTTTCATTCGGTTGTTAAGGCAACTCTATGAGAAGTTGCCTTCACAAAAGAATGAATCGGTATTGATAACCATGTGTTATCATCATGTGATTTATATATATATTGTGAACAACTTCTTTTATGCAAAATCAAGTTTAATATATATATAAAGTTTAGCAGCACAGAATAAGCTGAAAGCAGTGCATATATAGCTTTAAAATCTATAATGGAATTAAAAAGATTATGGATTGACGCCAAAAAAGAAAAAAGTCTGATAAAACTCAAAAAAGACCTTGAAAAACAATGTTAAAATTAGATAGATTTCATTTTGAAAATGACGAGTGAACTATTTACCTTTACTTTTTATTTTCTTTTACATTTTAAGTAAAGTTTGGCTGATTAATTTTGGCATTAGAAGCAAGCCTTAAAAACTGCTCCTTGTAAAATTATTGAAACAAGACTATTAGTACTAATTTAAATAGTCTATAAAACAAAGCAAAAGGTATATTACGAATATATATATATATATTAAATAAAAAGAAATATTTATTTTAAAAAATAGATAAAGTTATTTTTTGATGCCTATTCCAATTCGGTTCCTGGGCAGTTGGGCTCACAGCCTCAACACTAGAACTGGTCCTGATTTTAGTAAATATTAACAAAATATGGCCTTTGAGCATTCCATCATCAGATTTTCAATTGGATGGACGGTTGAACAGTTGGAGTGTGGAATAGATTGAAGCCTGTCCATTAAAGTATGGGGATTGGCTATCTTAATATATATCTGAGCACTTACAGCATATATGTGTAGAGATGGTAATCTGGACCAACTGGTGATTGCTGGTTTAGCTGAAATACCAATATTGGTGATTATTTATCTTTTCAACATATATGTGTTCGGGTGTATCAATGTTATGAGATAGTGTGGAGAGTGGTGGGTCGTGTGAAAGTCTGTGCTCATATACCCTATATATTACATATATAAACACAGGTATATAATAAGCCTGTGTGTTTCAGTTAAAACCGTTAATAGTACATTCATTCGCTCCACATGAGAAGTCAATGCAGAGAATTCAAATACTTTTGACATGCAATCGATTTTAAAAAATAACATACATATATACATTATAAATTAAAACTTTAACAATTAAATTAAAATAAAAATCTCAATGCAAAACATTTCTATTCGTAATTATGAAAAGGGTTCATGCACTTTCTCACATACTTAAATTCCATATAATTATTCATAAAATTACACGCATTTTTTAATCTTAATGGAATGAAACGACATTATTTCATAATTATGTATTAAAAATATGGGGGGGTGTCTTGATACAATTTATTAACCTCTTAAAATAATAATCATAACTTTCAAATGTTAATCACACCTTATACCAAGTAGTATTCACCTTAAATTAATGTTTACTAGAAACTGCTAACTCGAACCAAAGATATGACTTTAAATCAACGGTGTTCAGTTTTTACTTAGAACATTAGATTACAAATATTTCTGAAAGATATAAAAATCAATAATCTTTATGTAAGGTGATCGCATTTTAAATGCATCAATAAAAAGATCCACTAAGTTTTCTTACACATATATCAAAAAGCTATATATTATATTCTCAGCGAATATTAAAACAAAATTGAAAAAGAATTAAGAATTGACATTTCTCAGTTGTGATGTTGGGATAAAATCAAAGAAGGGACACTTAGACTTAAAAACTCCTCTAGAAATATAGAAATACATATATTGGTGATTATTTATCTTTTCGACATATGTGTGATCAAGTGTATCAGCGGTATGAGATAGCATGGATGGTTGAGGGTCATGTGAAAGTCTGAGTTCAAACCCTATATATTACATATATAAGCGCAGGTATGAAAAGCCTATACTGTAGAAAAAAATTCATATTTCAAAATAAAGTTCTGTTAGGTCTGCACATCCCTTGTATATGTATGTAAATGGATTATGTCCTGTACATAAGGGGTCAGAGTGACTTTGTGGTCAACATGGGTAGGATGAGAAAGTTGGCACTAAGGTGGGCTTTGAGCATTCCATCAGCAGATTTTCAATGAAAATGGATAGCTGAAAAGTTGTGGGGTGGAGTGGTTTGAAGCCTTCCATTAAAGTATGAAGATTGTCTCTCTTAATATAAGCTGAGCTTTGATTGTATATATGTGTGGAGATGATAATCTGGGCCAAGTGATGGGTGCTGGTTTAGCACAAAATACGTATATTGGTGATTATCTTTTCGACATGTGTGTGATCAAGTATATCAGTGGCAAGAGATAGCATGGATAGTTGAGGGTCATGTGAAAGTCTGAGTTCAAACCCTTATATATTACATGTATAATTGCAGGTATGAAAAAGCCTGTACTGTAGAAAAAATTCATTACTAACCTAAGTAATTCCTTAGAAAAATATATGATACTCAAAAAATAAGGCTATCATAACCTTAAATAATCCAAGGGCTATATTAATATATATATATATTTATCCAAGAAATGCATCTGAATAGATAAACTAATGAACAGACTAATTGCTCTCTAATCACACACATGTTCGCATGAATGCTCAGCGCATGCACACTGGTTTAAATCAGTGCAAGGTTCCTTCTATGATATATTTTATATTTGAAAATATCAATATCAAGATTATTGCTTAGTGATAAAATTAAAATATCTAATAAGCATTCGATTCAAATTTTAACTTTTACTTTTTCACTTAAAAAATCACCTCTATAATAGCCACACAAATCTTCACTGCTAGCTATGTTTAAGTCAGTTCTGCTCTAAGAAGACTGATATTTGAAAGAAAAAGAGAACTAGCAGTGAGATACAGATTCAATAAATGTATCTCTGAGAAATCTAAAAACCAAATAGATATTAGATCATTAAGAAGAAATGGCATTCACTTTACTAACAATTTGATATCAGATTAATAAAACTAATAGAAATATAATGTTTTTATAGAGTTTGAGGAATAAAGAAAGTGATCTTTTTCACTGCAAACTGTGAGATTTTATAGATTTCCTTTCTTAATTTCACTCCTCAGCTAGAAATAGAAGGATCACCACTTAACAATCAATAATGGATGTCTTGATAAGCTGGCTATAAACCAGATAGAAAGAAAAATCTTGAACTATTTGAAAAAATTTTATTTACACAAAAAAATTCAGTCTCTGATAAAAACTTGTGCTCCATGAAAGTAAAGTAGAAAGATCATGGTAAAATATTGCAATTACTACTCTATCACATGATGCTGCTATAAATTGTACAGATGTTGTAAGTAGGTTAAGCTCATCACCATTATGCTGCCACAGGTTGAACAGATGTTGCATTTATGTTAAGTTCATCACATGATCCTGTTATAAGTTGCATAAATTTTCCATTTATATTAAGTTCATTATAAGATCTTGATATACGTTGCACAGATGTTAAATATTAAGCTCATCATATAATCCTGCTATAAGTTGCACAGATGTTGCATTTATATTACATTCATCATATTCTGACATGTTGCACAGATGTTATATGTTAAATTCATCACATGATGTTGCTATAAGCTGCTCAGATATTGTATGTTAAGTTTATTACATGACTCAGGTATAAATTCATCATGATTCTGCTACAAGATGTACAATGTACATTCAAGTTCTCTACTCAAGCAAAGGTGGAATTAATTAGGCAACAAAATACAAAGGCTACATGATGACATTTGATTATTACCAGTGATAGTAAATGATTGCTTACCAGTCTTCTCAATATTTAAATTTATGAATTTTAATGAGTTTCAAAATCATACAATATATTATTATTATTACTGTTGCTGCTTCAGTTATTACTAGTAGCCATAGTAGTAGTAATAATATTATTTTTATTATTTTTATATTATCATTGTCTTGTTTGGTTTCTTGTATTTTATATATACAAATTCACAATATTTCACTTTTGTTATGGATATGCCAATTAAATGAATTATAATATTAATACTAGTACAACTATTATCATAATTACTACTATTATTGTTGATGAAATTGACAATAATTATGATAATAATACTATTATTAGATGATTGGGTCATCCGTTAATTACTGGCTATCACATGGACAGCATTTCTTCAGGATTATCTCTAACCATGGTTTCTTCCGGCTGCTTGGAGTCAAATGCATTAGAGTCCATTCATTTCTCTGCTGGATATTTACTTCTACCATCAATGCATTTCTCTAAAGAAATTAAATTGTCTGATAATATGATCAAAATAGGGCAATTTTAACTAGATCATTTGTGCTTCAAGTCTGAATTGAGGTCAAATCTAATCAAGTATCCATGTTTTTTTCTTTTTCACTTTCTCAAAGGTCTCTGCCAGCATCACCCTTCAAAAATAACAAACAGCTTTCCTACAGTTCTTCTTCAGCTGACAACTTTGACATGAGAATCTAAACAATTATGATTTTTGTTTTTGAAGATATACCCTACATCTAAAAAATCCGTCTTTTGGTATAATAGAAGTTAAGATAAATATAATAGTCTATTCTAATGATATCTATTGTAAGTTTTAATAATAAGTAATTACCAGATGCAATTTAAATCTCATTCTCAAACTAATTCTGGCTTTTGTCTTTAAATAAGTCTAATAATTATTTAAGTTTACAGAAGATGGCATTAGAGTAGAGAGATGTTCTTATCATATTGTATGAGCTGGGGAGTTTAACTGTTATGTTGTGACCAGAAGTTTAATAATTATTGTCAGTTTTACAAAATAATAAATATGAGTTGTGTATGTAATAAACAAGCATAAAACTCAAAAATAGCATTGAAATATTTTTATTAAATACTATGGATGACTTTGATATGAAACGTTTTGCTTCAGCATAGTTCTGAAAAATGTCAATAATAATTATGTGACATTTTGTGTTCTGTGTTGAGTAATATGCTTATAATTCAATACAACAAACAGTTAGTTTTCTTGTAAAATTTCTTCTAATCTGCAGAAAACTAATTCAGGTGTGAATAATCATTTCTTAAAAAAAAAAGTATATTTCAATTAACAAAACTACAGTACATCTTATTTGTTAGATAACTCGTAATTTTCTGGAATACACATGAGTAGTACAACATAATACAACAATAGGAAATTAGAAAATTAACCGAGAGCAATGGTTATGAACCAGTGGCAGAGATTAAGTTAACTTCTGGTTATCGACACTTTTGTAGAAGTTAATCCGAAATAATAATATTTTAGTTTCAGTTTTCTTAGACTGATTCATAATTTTCATAAAATTCTTTGGGCAAGTTTGCATTTTTTTAACAATTTATTTTTTTATTCTCTATATATTTTTTCAGATATATTTTCTCATATTATCATCACCAGCAATGATACAAATAAGTAGGGCCATTCAATTTTCAAGAGAAAAAGACAAACAATAAGTTATCAGCAGTAGTAGTAGTAGTAGTAGCAATAGCAGTAGTTATAGTAGTAGAAATAGTCGACACTAGAGATAAGTTTATTGGTGATAACTATACAAATCAATCTATGAACCAAAAATACATTCACAGGTAGAACAAGCCGATCTGTTAATCTGTTTCTCTGATATTTTATGATGCTGTCTTAGCTTTTGCATAACTGTTTTCTTATTGAAATATACTATATTTCGTTTTACATCTCTAATATATTCTATTCTCCACCGTACTTTCCTAATGAAAACAATCAATATTACACTTCCTTATAATATCTATAAAGCTACTTACTGGCTGGTTCTTGTGTGGAAGATTCCGACTATTGAATATTAAGAAAGAAAAATTAGCCAGTATGACTGTTTCATTTGTAATTAGCATACTGGATGTTAACCTTATATATCATTATCAGTTGATGATTATTATTGTTGTTGTTATTGCTACCTAATCAACATTATGTATAATTAAAATTGTATATTGACATATATCACATATTTTTAAGTTCAATTATCTTTTCTTTCAAATAAATGAGTAATACAATATATTGTTTGTTATGTTTTCAATCAACAATATCAATATTGTTAAATTTTCCTTGAGTTGCAATATGGAGAGTTTTTTTTTTGCTCATCAGTATAGTTATATTTCATGCTGTCTTCCACCATATTGGTACACTACCAAATAGTTCAGTGATTCACATTCATCAACAAAATCTTTGAAATACTGCAATATCATTGATAAAAATCTCAATGGATTTTTTTTTTGCCAGTTTGGAACTACATGGAACCTCCAAATCACTCAAGGTACTATTAATATCACAAGGTCTTCCTTTATCTTTCCCCACATGTAATATAAAGACATTCTATCAAAGCATATACATTAATATTTGTGTTAGTATCTTATTACATTTTCAACATATTAGGATCACATTTTAACAATTCATTATTAAATTACTTCTAGAAAAATTCATTGTTAAATTTGAATGCTATGATCTCTATTGTTCATCAATTTGTTCATTTTATACAATAAGTCAGGCTTCTTTTATTTTTTATTCTTGTATCACTTTCTGCTTTGCAAGGCACTTCAATAATAGTGGTGTACTGAACCTACATTCTTTTTCATGTCTATAAGATAAACAATGGGTTTTTAAGATGTCATTTAACAGTGAACTATTTTGAATATGATACAAAATGTTTTGAGAGTATGCTAGATTACTAAGTATATGCACATACTACTATAGCTTTACTTACATATAATAATGACAGAGATTCAGAAAGTTCATTATTTCAGGATAGTTTTTTTTAGAAGGGGGGGTGAGGTTATTAATTCAAATCCAACTCTTGTCAGCATTTATATCTACTTAAGTAACATCTATCAACCTCTTTTGGTTTGAATATTTTATGTTATTTCAAATTAGCTACTGGTGATTTTATAACACTTGCATTATTATAACTCTAATGGAAATATCCTGGCGTTTTTTTTTTTTTTTGAGAGCACATTAGTGCACATTGCGGGGGACCTCCCCAGTTATCTCCATAGAGTAAAAATGAAGAAGGGAGCTATTACGCCAGATTAGTCAATCACCAAGAGATGAAGAAAGGTGTTTGCGATTTTCCTACCTTATACAATACTCTAGCTAAAAACAGCTTTATACTCATTTCTTAATCAATAATTACAAGGCTACCTGGATTTTTAGTGGGTCAACTAAAATCTTATGCTTTCCCTCTGTTACCTGAAAAAAAATCCCATTTTTATCTAATTTCAAATTGCCGGCGTACACTTACTTATTCACTGCGCCAGAAAAATATTTAAACGTATATATAAACTCACACAGTAATATCAGTTGATTTTGTGCTTATTTAAGATGTTTAAATTTTTCTCTTAACTCAATACAGTAACTTTTAAAAGAGAGAGAGAAACTTTTAAAACAGAGGGAGAAAAAAACTTTGATGAAATATCATTTCGCACATTCGGTATAAAACAAATAATTCAATTTTAATAATAAAGTGCTTCTTTGTCCGTATAGAATGAAATGCATTATACAACACAAATGGTATTAAATTTTTAGTTTTCGTAGCTTATTCTTTTTGCTTTTCATAGGATAAATCTAATATACAGATACGTAGATGAGTGAATGGTTAGATAGGTAAATACAATGAGTACAGAAAAGAATAGGTAGGCGGATAGTAAATACATGGGTAGATTACTCGGTGAATATGTGGGTAGAAAATGAATATATAGCCATTTTCTTTTTTCTCTACAGAAAAATAATTATAAAAGGTTATTTGAATAATTATAAAAAAATAATAGACAAATAGTGTATAATAAATTTAATAACGGAAGGAAAAGCAGAGTGCGGTTCTTAGTTCCCCCAGGTTACGATTTTGCATTTCAAATACTTCTTAATTAAAATAGTATAAAAAAAAAAATACTTTAATAAAATAATGTTTCTTAATTCCCCACAGTATATATTATAAAAAGTATATGCATGTAAATATTAGTTACCATAATAATAAACAAAAACGATTACCATTCTAACCGTTTAAAGATTTTTAAATAATTTAATTTTTAAAAATGAGTACAATAAAAAATAACAACATATCACAGTATATTTAAAATACAGTTGCATTGGCACATACATGGCCATTTGGTTCCATACTTTCCACCATTACTTACAATCATGAATACTAATGAATCCATGTTTATCATGTCTATACTTATCTGTGATATTATATAATTTAAAATTTTACATGATCACCATTTCATATGCTTTTACACATGCTGTTAATAAAAGTACCAAACTTTCCATATAGTAGTGCCACCAATTGCAAGCCTTGTGCATAAATATCTATCTAGTGCCTACTCATCCAACATCCCCAGACTAGTTCCTAACTTGTGGCTTTCATCAATGATGAGCCTTTGATTTGAGAGCACTGCACCTAGATCTTGAGACTAGAAGGCAACCTTCCAGCACCACATTTTACCTATTTGGTTAACCATAAAGCTAGGAGTCCAAGATAAAACATCATAATGTTTCAGAATCCAAGCTCATTTGCTTGTATAGTCATAGATTTAAACTCAGTTCATCATCTATACATTTTGGTATCTTTGGTTTTTTAAAGTCACCATTATCCTATTGGCAGGATAGGTGTAAAACCATTAAAACATCACATGATACCATTTCATATATTTACACATGCTGTTAATGAGAGTACCAAATTATCCATACAGTAGTGCCACCAAGTGCAAGCCTTCATAATCACCAATGAGAGCCCCAAGCTAGAAACTAGTCTGGGGATGTTGGATGAATAGGCACTAGATAGGAATTTTATGCACAAATCTTCTTGCATCCATTGATTATGAAGGTTTGCACTAGGTGGCACTATGGTATGAAGAGTTTGGTACTCATTCTTAATTTAAAAAGTATGCATATATAAAAAAAATTGAATAATACAGCTTCCTGCATGTTTTGATGCAATGATACATAGCAGACTCTGGAATTCAAGGTCCATGGATTCCAACCCAGCCCCATCACCACCGATGCTCAAACTTCTCAAACAATAAACCATTTGATTATTTTGCTTAATAATATAGTTATAAAAGAGACAGTACAGTAATAAGCCCAAGAGAGCATGGGTCATATCTATATGATTTTGAATCATTATTTTTAATTTTATCATATGAAGAAAGCACATTACGCTTCTTCTAAGCTTAATAGAATTGCTATTACTTTCATCTTGTTGTTTTTGAGCCATTTTAAATATTTATAAAATAATTCAAAGTAGTGATAGGGTGTGATTTTAAAATTAACAATGGGTTCACTTTGTGTCATATTTTTGCAACCTGATTACACAAAATTCATTGGTGAGCTGAATGAAAGAGGATTCTTAATGTGCAAAATTTATGAATTCCATCTTATGAATTTCTAATTACTTTATTATTTTTTCCTAATCATACATTACTGAACCTAACTGACGAGAATGTGGATAAGGAAGTACAGTAGTATTAAAATAAAAAGGATTAATTTAATGTTGTCTTTATGCATGATTATAATAAACACAGAATCGTAAAAGGGATTAAATATTTATTAATTACAATAAATAAACAAATACACATTTATATAATACCATTGATGAGATATAACTTCTAGTTACCATGCAACTATTTATGTAAGGAATTTCAGGTAAACCCTTCTAAGTTTACCTATCACTTCCAGCTGTTTGATGATAGCTTGCCTCATGTCTGATTTGGGTTCTAGCAGCTTCTAGTTCTGATGTAAATTTGCTTCACTGTATTAGCCTTATAATGAAGAAAATTTGAATATGGCCATTCAGTTCAGTCAGTAAATTGTTGTTCTCTGACTTTACCTCCAACTGGACTGACTATTTACAGTTAGATCTTCTTCCATAATGAAAACCATCAGATTCACTTAGTATCATCATTGATTGGTCTGCTTCAACTATTGGGTGGATATTTAGTTACCTATTCATATATCTTTTGGTCCATGGTGATGAATCCTCAATCCAATCAAGATAAGATGGAATCTTGATTAGTCTGTCAGTTGAAGATAAGGTGAGATATATCATTAGATGCCCTTCGAATAATGAAAACCATCAGATTCACTGAGCATCATCATTCATTGTCTGTTTCTGCTATTGGATAGATATTTAGTTACCTATTTATATATCTAATGGTCCATGGTGATAAATTCTCAATCTAATCAAGATAAGATGGAATCTTGATTGGTCCATTAATTGAAGATAAGGTGAGATATATCATTAGATCACCTGTGAATAATGAAAACCATCAGATTCACTGAGCATCATCATTCATTGCCTACTTCTGCTATTGGATGGATATTTGTTACCTATTCATATATCTATTGGTCCATGGTGATGAATGCTCAATCCAATGCAGGAATGATGGAATCTTGATTAGTCCATTAGTTTAAGATAAGTTGAGATATAACATTTAGCATATTACTTTTTTAATGAATGATTGATAGCTTACTTTTTTAAAAAGTATTGAATAATTTTAAAAAAACTATTTAATATATACAAATGAGTTTATTAAAGTTATTCTTACCATCATTTGTCACTGTGAAAAGATGATTGATCTCTAAGCTATCTGAAGTAGCAGCGCCAATTCTAAATCAATGTTTCATAATGACATAGTTTCACTATTCCCAGTAAAAAAATTTAAAGTGCTAGCATGTCTGGAGGATGAGTTATGATGTGAAATGGGACAGTGTGTTTCGTACCTTAACCCACAATATGAAAATGTATGACCATTAAATTCTGTCTTGAGTTGGGTAAAACTGAATCATTTGAATTGAATCAGTTTATGGCAATGAAGCAATGAGACAGAAAAATATTATCAAGTAGTTTTCAAGATATCCTGATGGCAGATACAATAATAAAGCTGTCATAACTGATAATTAAGACATGCTAACCCTAAAATTTTTACTGTGAATAGCTAACCTTTTTCACTACATAAAACATGTACTGATTCAGGGGTTGCAGACATATTTTCACAGGGACACATTGTGTATGCATAAAATAATAAAAACAACAGATGTCTCCTTCCCCTTTTCAATATATAAACATAAGATAGAAGAAAGACAAAATTCATGGTGTCTGAATAATATTATGAGGCCTTGGGATAAGTTAACTACAGAAACTGCTTGTTACAAGAATGGATTAAAACCAAAAATTCATGCAACAATTTTTTAAAACACATAAAAAAATTTAATCTGCATATGGAAGTTTGTTGGTTTTATAGAATTATTTCATCATAGTTTTAAAAAATAATCTAATGGCTTCATTGTTCAGGAATTTGTAAGAAGTTTGAATGCTGGAAATACCAAAATTGAAATTGGGCCGAGGACATTATGCTCCAAAGTCTAACACTCTACCACTGTACTAGACCATATAGTGAAAACATAGTTTATGTATAGTATTTGTGCAACTCTAATTAACCTCATATTTCTCACTATAATAAATATACAATTAGTACTGATATAACCATGAAGAAATAAGTCACATCTTGAAAGGGTTGAAAAACTAATTACAAACATTTTTTCTGGAAATCATCAATTCTAACTTATACTATGTCTAGAAATTATAATTGATGCTTTATACTTCAAGTATATTGTTATAGACATTAAGAGATGAAAACTACATTAACAGTTTTGCAGATGCATTTTGATTAACCAAGTCTCCTCATTTAGATATGCCAAACAATAGCACCAAATGTTTTGAATACATTGATATACATGATAGACATTTATTCAGTAAATGTATATTCTTGAACAACACTGGCTCAGTTCATAGCAATCACTTTCAATAAATACTCAAAAATGGTTATTAATCATTTCATGCTGCTTTAGAAATTATTACATTTTATTCAGCCTCAGAGTTGGATTTTAAATTTAATACAGTTCAGGTATATCTATGCAGCATGTTCTAGCAAAAGGTGACTGATTTTCTATCTAAGCTGCTGGAAGTGCCATCTCTTCAATCAATGCCTATATTATATAGTGGCATAGTTGAGATATTGACGATAAAAATTTAAGGTGCCAGGATGGTTAGACCACAAGTTATAACATGAAACATGACTGTTTTATAGCTAAACCCATGATTGGGTAACATGTTTCAAATTAGTAAAATTGCTACTGAAACATTTGAAATGATTTAAGCCACAAGAACATTTTCAAATAGTTTCCATGATTTGATGATGTCAGGGAGAACAATAAAAATGATTCATGAAGATACAAAACAGACTGTCACATTTCAGATCATAATTCATGATCCAGACATGTTAGCACCTTTGTGAATAGCTAAAGTATATCATTACATGGAACATGCATTAATTCAGAGATGGCTCTAAAGGTAGCT
The DNA here is from genome assembly GCA_028023455.1 of Epiperipatus broadwayi. Classification (NCBI taxonomy): domain Eukaryota; kingdom Metazoa; phylum Onychophora; class Udeonychophora; order Euonychophora; family Peripatidae; genus Epiperipatus; species Epiperipatus broadwayi. The sequence continues at coordinate 3,713,937 of JAQFVV010012453.1, read as the reverse complement.
TTGAGAAGAAATCTGTCATTTTATCTGTGGGACATACTGTACATAATAATCTTTTATGTAGCTGTGCATTATCTTCCACAATCTGTTGACCTCTTTCATACTCATGACCAATAATTCTATATTTTCTAAAAATTATCAATCCCATCCTTACATTTCAAACATATATTTATAGACACTGAACAAACAAAAAAAGATTCTTACTTAATGTTACATAATGCCCTATCTCTCATCTACATATATCATAAAAACTGCTTCATTCTGGAAGACTTCCTCTTTTTCTCCTACAGTATCATAGATAGCTTACAATATTCTTTGGCCAACAATAACTTATATGTAAAAAATTAAGAATATGCTTTTCTATTTCTACTTTCATATTTTTCACAACTTTATTATTAAAACAGGTTAATGCATACGCTCGGCAATATCTTTTGTTTCTCCACTTGCTTCTTTTAAAATATTTAAACAGTTCAATCATTACCTGAAGCTTTATCAAAGATTTATCTATGCCCACTCTTGTCTTTAAAATATGATACCATTTCAAATTAGGATGTTATTATATGTGTTATTTTTGTTTCACTGTTTATATATCATCTCTGTTTTAATAATGTGTCATCTTTTTCCATAAATGTCAATATGGAAAAATGGTGTGTGCATCATGCCTTCCATATACACAACATGAAGTAAAAGATCAGATCAAACAAAATTTGGAATATTTTTGGGTCACAAAAAAAATTTATGATATGATTTTAAGGGAAACATGTTTTATGCTACTACTTGTTTAAAATTATGGAATTGACTATCTTGATACCTTTAGATAGAATAAAAAAGTCTTCAGATTAATCTAAGTTGGATTAATAGGTATTGATAAAATGGCTACAAGAGTAAAAAAAATATGACTAACATGATGTAAACTTTTATCTTTCACCTTTTCTTTGTAATAATAACTTTTCTTCTACCACTGTATAATTCAGTATGATGAAAAAAATGGTTGTCTTGAATGCTAAACATTCACACATTACGGTTGGATACACACCACCTCTGGTGCTCAAACATCATATGACCACCTGAAAGACTAACCAATTACTGTTCTTCCTTTCCTTTTGATATTAAAATATTAATATCTTTAAAACCTATGTTTTCTTACCCTTTCACTTTCGATGTCATCATTAGCCATTCTCCACATCATTTTACAGAATTTCTGGCATTCCATTCTTCTAAATATGAAATTTTTGCTAATTTTCATATTTCTTCTTTCCGACTCAAATGATTTTTAATGAGCATATAAACAATTTTATGGCTTATCAAATATGCAACACGGAATATAAACCTATTTATAGAATGAACAATTCCTGCATAAGTTACTAAGATAATTCACAAGTTAGATTTCAAAGAATCATTTAAATGAACTTATAAATAATACCCTCCTTTTGTTATATCAATGCCAATCGATTTTGTCAAATAAAAGATGATTTTTCATTCTATCAATCCTAATTTATTTTCTCAGATAAAAGATATTCCAAAGAATTATTTAAATGAATTTATAATAATATCCACTTTTTGTTATATAAATGACAATAAATTGGCATTGATATACTAAAAGGTGGGCATTATTTTATAAGTTTATTGAAATAGTTCATTAAGACATTTTTATCTGACAAAAGATTGGTAGTGGTCTAACAAAAGGTGGATTGGGTGTTATTCATAAGTTCATTTAAGTATTTTGTTAGAAATTACATTTTGAATTACAAGTGTCATATTAATTCAACCTACATCTTTGACACCATCCACTTTAGATAAATATAGTAATGGCTATTATTAATCATTTACTAAACCAGGGATTGTCTGTAGCACAGACATAAACTTTAAATTCAATTAAAGATTCTTTAGGAATCTAGCTTATGAATTATTTTAGTAATGTATTTGGACTTATTTATACTGTGAATAGGTTTTTCTTCTTTTTCTTTTATGAATGCATTATCTTGGATTAGTGAAAATTTACTACCAAGTCACTTTTTTGTTATTGCTGCTTGTGTATCCTGTTCCTAATAATACATATGTCACCTTCTTATAGTCAAAGCTGTTTTCAAAGTCTGTTAGTATTTTAAAATATCTCCATCTTAAATTAACTAGAACACTTTTGAAGGGTTAGTACTATTTGTGTTTCTAGTTTTGCATTGGCACATATCTCCATATTAGTAATTGATTAGTACTCCCTGCATTGAATATATTAAACATATCATAATCTAAAAGTAGATACATTATCATCATTAAAATATAAGAGTATAGTCACCTCAAATAATAAATTTTGCAACTATATTTATATCTGATTAATAGCTTTTGGCAATAATCAAATTAAAAAATATCTTATAAGAGCATGGGACATAATTCTTGCCAATATCTTATCCAAGATACCATCACTTCTGATCACAGTAATCACATTAAAAAGCAGTGCCCATGAAATAATAGGTTGTCCACAATGTTTTAGTTAAAAAGCTCACAACGGATTGTTGTTTTTAGAGACTCTCATATGTTTGCACAATGTTGATCTCCACACAGTTGTTATTTAATCCTTCACAATATTTTCTAGTTTCTTTCAATATATCAACTCAATTTTTTAACATTTTTCATTCTCGCAACTTTAAGGGTTATTATCAACATCTTAAAACTGTCTATTTTGTGACAAAAAAAGATGAATTGTTTTAAACAGAGAGATGCCAGCTATTTGTTGTCCACCAATTTGATCTTTTAAATTGACATAGTTCCAAACACACACACCCCTCTCACACACACGCACGCTCGCACACTCACACAAGTTTATTATGCAGATATTAACTTCATATCAGATATACTTTATTATCTCTTTAAAGTTCTATATGTAAAAAAAAAATATGTAGGCAGGATTTTTTTATTTTGGGATACAATATTATTTAAAAAACTTTTTATAATATCTGTTCTCATTATTTTGTCCATATTTCTGAATAAGGATACGCACTAAAAAAAAATCAATTATTTTACCTGACTTTTAAAAATTTAATTAAAACTATTTTTAAAATAAATATTTAACAAAAAAGTAATAATACTATTTCATAATGTGAATATATATATACTAAGTTTACCTATTTTCTTTTTACTTGAAAAATATCATTTAAGTCTTGCCAATTTAATTAATGAATTTCTAAAATTACTTTTTTTTTAAAAAAAAAAAGATAAAAATAAAAAAATATATATTATTAAATTAAAAAGTCATTCAATTATATTCGCAACTTGCAAAAGTAAAAACATTATATAGATTGAAATTAAAAGAAAATGTAAAATTATAAGAACAGCTGGTATTTGATACCCTCATTACAATATCGAAACCTTTTGACGTGTAAATATCAGAAACTTCATCGTTTAGTCAGATTCTCTTCAAACGTTAAAAAAACAAGAATCCAGCTGTAATATTACCTTTATTCCTATCTGCCACCTGTTCAATTTTATCTCTATGATTACTTTTAAAGTCGAAAGTTCATCCCCATGTCATTTTAGGTTTGCACCTATGCCAGTTTCCATGTTAAAAAAATGTTGAAGTTACCTAGGAATATTTCTAGCTACGTATTATATGTTCCATGGTCTACCATCTTTAAAATCTAAACCTTACATAGACAGACTGAATGGTTTTATTCCACTTTTTTTTTTTATTAAAAATAAGGTTTTATTATGTTATTGGTATATACATTGATTATATGCATTATTTAGAGTTATTTTCTAAAACTTTGATTGAATATGACAGGGGTTGGGATGTTATGAGGTCTTATTTATATATGTTATAACCAAATAACAAAACTAATACTGTTATTTACAATAAATTATAGATGTTACAAGTTAGAACTATTACCTATTTACAAGTATGGAAGAATTGTTCATCCTTTCACATGATGTTGCAGAGAAACAACAGAACACCATCCTGTTCAAGGCAATGATGATTATCTGCTGACACTGCAACACCAATGTTCCTACATAGTGAGTATAATTCTTTGTGTGCAAGTTTTAAAAGAGGAATCTTGGATATCTAGACCTTAGTCTATGTTAGTTGTGATTAGATTTCCTATGAGTCATTTCCAGAAGAGATGTTGGAGGTAGGACTGCTTATTATTGTATTAGGGGGAGAGGTCAAGCTCACGTGGTCTCAAACATGTGAGATGGGGTAAAATTTTCCTGTTGCTTTCTTTGATTTTGGCAATTCTGCTAGAAATCATTTTGCGGGTTGTTAGTAGGTTGGTTAAAAATTAGTCTGCATCTCATGGTCCATAATGTGTAAAGGATGAAGGTGGGAGATCCTTGATCAGCATGAAGTTTCCATTACCTGTGCTTTAAAAATCTGTAAGAACAGAGAATGTCATCCTGTTAGAGTTGTTATAGAGTAGACCTATTTGTCTATATTACTTTAAAACAATAAATATCAAAATATCTTAAAAATAGAGACCTGTGCATAATATTTTTTAAATTGATGTAGTTAATCGACTCAGTTTAAAAAGTAGATCAATTATTTCAGCACTTGCAAAAGAAAAAAATCCAAATTAATAGCTTGGATAATCTACTATAAAGCATTTTCATGAATATAAAATGAAAGTATTTTCATAGGATCCATAGATAGTAAATAATGGTAACAGTCGCCCTAAACAGTTTGATCATGTTGGGAGAGTGTCCCACTTTGGGGATCGGCAAATCCCATGATCAATTCTGCCACTGCAAGTCTCACATATCCAACTCCTATGAACTCCCAGAGCAATAAAAACATACATCTTTGTGCCTTGTGCAATTTTCACAGTTGGTGGAGCATGAAACTTGGATCCGTCCCATATCGATTCTGGTGCTCATAGTTCTGGCAACTTCCTCAAGCTTCTTAAATAATGGTAGCATTACCCTATGCAGTTTGGTGCAGTTGGATGTGTGGCTGCTAGAGGCATCCCACTTGGGATCGAGAGTCCTATGATACCGATTCTGGCACTCACAATTTTGGTAATCGGGCTTCTTACACAGAACTCCTGAGCAATAAGGCCATATGTGTTTCTTTAATGGCTGAATCTATAGATCTCCATTCTCATATGACAATTCAACATTTTTTTATGAATTAAATCAATTTTTGCAGTTAATGTGCAATACAAAAATGTTTCAAATACTTCATGGCCTATATCTTCTTAAATTAGATAGTAGCAACAAATCATGAAAAGTCGAGAGCTTGCCACTTGTTAACAATTTCTACGATATGAATATCTTTCATATTTATTTCAGATTATACTGGTTAATATTTCAGCATGCCAAAAATTCTAATTATTTATCATTTATTTGGAAAAATTGGAATTAATAGCTTAGACTATCTATATAAAAACATTTTTGTGAACTTAAAATGAATACTAATCCTAGTATCCACAGTAAAGTAAATAATCTTTAGAGTGTTTATTTTTCGTCTACCTTGGATTTTCCAGTTTTTTGTTGCTAATTAAATAACGTTTTGAATTGTCGCATGATCCAACATACGGACACTTTGCAAATTAGAAGGAGAAAACAACTCTTAAAAGTCAAAATGTGTTATTTCTCTTATTTCTTTCAGTTTCAAATATCTTCATTTTTACTTCTGTATACATATTTAGAAGCTGAGATTGGTCTTCATAAAAATAGAATATTTATTATTTGACGATACCTCGCCATAAATTCCTGAGCTTGCCAGTTTTTTTAAATTCCCTCATCGTTATAGCGGCAATAGATATTTCACTGACCTCAATGTGCAATTTTTGTTTTACCCCGCATGTAAAAGTGATAATTTTTATTTATTTTTTTTTCATAATTATAACATTAGAGTTGGGGTGCCCGCACCCGGGACAACTGCTTCGTAAAGTTAGCTGTTGCTGATCTCGACCACCAATGTTTCGACAAGTATATTGATTTTCTATTATGATTAATAATATTGTGAACTAATATTTCAAAGGGTATAATTTGAGTAGTATTAAGAGTGAGTAAGTATAATTAAAAAAAAAACTTTCATCAAAATCCATACCAATACTAACAAACATTAATTTAGATCACACCTTAAAAATTTTCTAATAGTTTAATCTCAATGTGCATCAAGAATTAAATTCAATTTTGGGGTCTCGATCTCTGAATTGAGCAAATAATTCAGTTATAACTCATCATGTGATATGTTAATAAAACTGTTTCATTTCATAAGAATCCATAACTATTTATACAAATCAATCTAAAACATAATACAACATTTGTCCTAGTTTCACTATTTTAAGTTTGTTCCATTTTAAGCTTGTTTCATAGCTACTCACTTCCAAATAATAAGGGGCACTTCTGCATTTGTTGGAATTTAAATGGGGAAATCACATGGGAAAACATCCACATCTTGGTTTTTAAAACAGATGTATTTAAAACTTTCAATGCAAAAATACTGCTAAATAGATTATCATTCTTGTACATAAAAGAAGCAAATCCTTGAACTTTTATTATATTTTTTGCATTTAATGATTCCAAGTACATCTGTTTTTTTTTTAAAGCCAAAATGTGGATGTTTTTATTATGAAGCAAAATGGTGATTTCCCCATTTAGAATTCAACAAATCTGGAGTGGAAGTTATTATTTGGAAGTGAATAATATGAGCAAACTTAAAATGGAACAAACTTAAAATAGTGAAACTAGGAAGAATGTTGCATTATGTTTTAGATTGACCTTATAAATAGTTATGGATTCTTATGAATGAAACAGTTTTATTAACATATCACATGATAGTTATAACTGAATTATTTGCTCAATTAGAGATCAGGATTTAAAGTGAATTTAATTCTTGACACCGAAGAGATTAAACTATTAAGAAATTTTTAAGGTGTGATCTAAATTGATATTTGTTAGTATTGGTATGGATTTTGATGAAAGCAGTATTTATCAATATACTTACTCACTCTTACTACTTACTCAAATTATGCCCTTTGAAGTATTAGTTCAATATATTATTAATCATAATGGAAAATCAGAAGCCCTTAAAAAAATACTAGAATTTGTCAAGCATTGGTGGTCGAGAGATCAGCAACAGCTGCTTTACAAGCAGTTGTCCCGGGTTAGCAGGTTCGCTTCCCTGCTGATGCTATGACACATGAGAAAAGAAAAAAAATACTAGAATTATCACTTTACAGCAGGTAAAACAAAAATTGCAGATTGAGATCAGTGCCATATCTATTGCCTTATAATGATGAGGAATTTAAAAACTGGCTGGCTCAGAATTTATGGCAATTGTCGTCAAATAATAAATATTCTATTTTTATGAAGATTTTATTAATCTCAGCTTCTAAATATGTGCCCTGAAATAAATATGAAGATATTTGAAACTGAAGAAATAAGAGAAATATCACATTTTGACTTTTAGGAATTGTTACTGCTTCCTAATTTGCAAGATGTTACATCCTGAAGATAATTTGGGAAAAATATGTTGGATCATGCGTTAATTCAAAACGTTATTTAATTAGCAACAAAAAACTGGAAAATTTATGCTGGACTGGAAATAAGCTCTAAAGTTATTTACTTACTGTGGATGCCAGTTAGTATTCGTTTTAAGTTCACAAAAATGTTTTTATATAGATGGCCCAAACTGTTAATTCAATTTTTTCTCTCTCATAAATATTAAATAATTAAATTTTTTGGCATGCTGAAATATTAACCAGCATGCACTCTGAAATAAATATGAAGATGTTTATATCGTAGAAATTCAACAAGTGGCATGCCTCGACTTTCATGAATTGTTGCTACTTCCTAATTTATAAGATATAGGCCATGAAGATAATTTGAAACATTTTTGTATTGCACATTAATTCAAAATTTGATTTAATTAATAAAAAAATGTTAATTGTCATATGGGCTGGAATATAGATTCAGCCATTAAAAAACACATGGCTTTATTGCTCAGGAGTTCGTAAGAAGCTTGATTACCAAAATTGTGAGTGCCAGAATCGATCATAGGACTTCTCGATCCCAAGTGGGATGCTCTATCCAACTGCACCAAACTGCATAGGGTAATGCTACCATTATTTAAGAAGCTTGAGTGCCAGAACTATGAGCACCAGAATCGATTATGGGACTTCGGATCCCAAGTTTGATGCTCTACCAACTGTGCGAAATTGCACAAGGCAAAAAGATGTATGACTTTATTGCTCGGGAGTTCATAGGAAGTTTGGATGTGAGACTTGCGAGTGGCAGAATTGATCATGGGACTTGCCGATCCCAAGTGGGACACTCTCCCAACTACAACAAACTGTTTAGGGTGATGCTACCATTATTTACTATCTATGGATCCTATGAAAATACTCATTTTATATTCATGAAAATGCTTTTATATAGATTATCCAAGCTATTAATTTAGATTTTTTCCTTTCATAAGTATGAAATAATTATCATTTTTTAAACCTGAGTAAAACAACTACATCAATTAAAAATATTATGCACGGGTCTCTATTTTTAAGATATTTTGATATTTGTTGCTTAAAGTAATATAGACAAATAGTCTACTCTATAACAAATTCCAACAGGATGACATTCTCTGTTCTTACAGACAGCATAGGTAATGGAAACTTCATGCTGATCAGGATCTCCACCTTCATCCTTTACACATTATGGACCATGAGATGCAGACTAATTTTTAACCAACCTACTAACAACCCGCAAAATGATTTCCTAGCAAGAATTGCTAAAATCAAAGAAAGCGACAGGAAAATTACCCCATCTCACATGTTTGAGACCACGTGGAGCTTAATCTCTCCCCCCCTAATACAATAATAAGCAGTCCTACCTCCAACATCTCTTCTGGAAATGACTCCATAGGAAATCTAATCACAATTAACATGGACTAAGGTCTAGATATCCAAGATTCTCTTTTAAAACTTGCACACAAAGAATTATACTCACTATGTAGGAACATTGGTGTTGCAGTGTCAGCAGATAATCATCATTGCCTTGAACAGGATGGTGTTCTGTTGTTTCGCTGCAACACTCATGTGAAAGGATGAACAATTCTTCCATACTTGGTAAATAGGTAATAGTTCTAACTTGTAACATCTATAATTTATTGTAAATAACAGTATTAGTTTTGTTATTTGGTTATAACATATATAAATAAGACCTCATAACATCCCAACCCCTGTCATATTCAATCAAAGTTTTAGAAAATAACTCTAAATAATGCATATAATCAATGTATATACCAATAACATAATAAAACCTTATTTTTAATATAAAAAAATGTGGAATAAAACCATTCAGTCTGTCTATGTAAGGTTTAGATTTTAAAGATGGTAGACCATGGAACATATAATACGTAGCTAGAAATATTCCTAGGTAACTTTAACATTTTTTTAACATGGAAACTGGCATAGGTGCAAACCTAAAATGACATGGGGATGAACTTTCGACTTTAAAAGTAATCATAGAGATAAAATTGAACAGGTGGCAGATAGGAATAAAGGTAATATTACAGCTGGATTCTTGTGTTTTTAACGTTTGAAGAGAATCTGACTAAACGATGAAGTTTCTGATATTTACACGTCAAAAGGTTTCGATATTGTAATGAGGGTATCAAATACCAGCTGTTCTTATAATTTTACATTTTCTTTTAATTTCAATCTATATAATGTTTTTACTTTTGCAAGTTGCGAATATAATTGAATGACTTTTTAATTTAATAATATATATTTTTTTATTTTTATCTTTTTTTTTTTAAAAAAAAAGTAATTTTAGAAATTCATTAATTAAATTGGCAAGACTTAAATGATATTTTTCAAGTAAAAAGAAAATAGGTAAACTTAGTATATATATATTCACATTATGAAATAGTATTATTACTTTTTTGTTAAATATTTATTTTAAAAATAGTTTTAATTAAATTTTTAAAAGTCAGGTAAAATAATTGATTTTTTTTTAGTGTGTATCCTTATTCAGAAATATGGACAAAATAATGAGAACAGATATTATAATAAGTTTTTTTAAATAATATTGTATCCCAAAATAAAAAAATCCTGCCTACATATTTTTTTTTTACATATAGAACTTTAAAGAGATAATAAAGTGTATCTGATATGAAGTTAATATCTGTATATAATAAACCTGTGTGAGTGTGCGTGCGGGTGTGTGGGGGGCTGTTTGGAACTATCAATTTAAAAGATCAAATTGGTGGACAAATAGTTGGCATCTCTCTGTTTAAAACAATTCATCTTTTTTTGTTACAAAATAGACAGTTTTAAGATATTGATAATAACCCTTAAAGTTGAGAGAATGAAAAATGTTAAAAAATTGAGTTGATATATTGAAAGACACTAGAAAATATTGTGAAGGATTAAATAACAACTGTGTGGAGGTCAACATTGTGCAAACATATGAGAGTCTCTAAAAACAACAATCCGTTGAGAGCTTTTTAACTAAAACATTGTGGACAACCTATTAGATCATGGGCACTGCTTTTTAATGTGATTACTGTGATCAGAAGTGATGGTATCTTGGATAAGATATTGGCAAGAATTATGTCCCATGCTCTTATAAGATATTTTTTAATTTGATTATTGCCAAAAGCTGTTAATCAGATATAAATATAGTTGCAAAATTTATTATTTGAGGTGACTATACTCTTATATTTTAATGATGATAATGTATCTACTTTTAGATTATGATATGTTTAATATATTCAATGCAGGGAGTACTAATCAATTACTAATATGGAGATATGTGCCAATGCAAAACTAGAAACACAAATAGTACTAACAGTAATTTTTGTTACCCTTCAAAAGTGTTCTAGTTAATTTAAGATGGAGATATTTTAAAATACTAACAGACTTTGAAGACAGCTTTGACTATAAGAAGATGACATATGTATTATTAGGAACAGGATACACAAGCAGCAATAACAAAAAAGTGACTTGGTAGTAAATTTTCACTAATCCAAGCATTCATAAAAGAAAAAGAAGAAAAACCTATTCACAGTATAAATAAGTCCAAATACATTACTAAAATAATTCATAAGCTAGATTCCTAAAGAATCTTTAATTGAATTTAAAGTTTATGTCTGTGCTACAGACAATCCCTGGTTTAGTAAATGATTAATAATAGCCATTACTATATTTATCTAAAGTGGATGGTGTCAAAGATGTGGGTTGAATTAATTTGACACTTGTAATTCAAAATGTAATTCCTAACAAAATACTTAAATGAACATATGAATAACACCCAATCCACCTTTTGTTATACCACTACCAATCTTTTGTCAGATAAAAATGTCTTAATGAACTATTTCAATAAATTTATAAAATAATGCCCACCTTTTAGTATATCAATGCCAATTTATTGTCATTTATATAACAAAAAGTGGATATTATTATAAATTCATTTAAATAATTCTTTGGAATATCTTTTATCTGAGAAAATAAATTGGGATTGATAGAATGAAAGATCATCTTTTATTTGACAAAATCGATTGGCATTGATATAACAAAAGGAGGGTATTATTTATAAGTTCATTTAAATGATTCTTTGAAATCTAACTTGTGAATTATCTTAGTAACTTATGCAGGAATTGTTCATTCTATAAATAGGTTTATATTCCGTGTTGCATATTTGATAAGCCATAAAATTGTTTATATGCTCATTAAAAATCATTTGAGTGAAAGAAGAAATATGAAAATAAGCAAAAATTTCATATTTAGAAGAATGGAATGCCAGAAATTCTGTAAAATGATAGGGAGAATGGCTAATGATGACATCGAAAGTGAAAGGGTAAGAAAACATAGGTTTTAAAGATATTAATATTTTAATATCAAAAGGAAAGGAAGAACAGTAATTGGTTAGTCTTTCAGGTGGTCATATGATGTTTGAGCACCAGAGGTGGTGTGTATCCAACCGTAATGTGTGAATGTTTAGCATTCAAGACAACCATTTTTTTCATCATACTGAATTATACAGTGGTAGAAGAAAAGTTATTATTACAAAGAAAAGGTGAAAGATAAAAGTTTACATCATGTTAGTCATATTTTTTTTACTCTTGTAGCCATTTTATCAATACCTATTAATCCAACTTAGATTAATCTGAAGACTTTTTTATTCTATCTAAAGGTATCAAGATAGTCAATTCCATAATTTTAAACAAGTAGTAGCATAAAACATGTTTCCCTTAAAATCATATCATAAATTTTTTTTGTGACCCAAAAATATTCCAAATTTTGTTTGATCTGATCTTTTACTTCATGTTGTGTATATGGAAGGCATGATGCACACACCATTTTTCCATATTGACATTTATGGAAAAAGATGACACATTATTAAAACAGAGATGATATATAAACAGTGAAACAAAAATAACACATATAATAACATCCTAATTTGAAATGGTATCATATTTTAAAGACAAGAGTGGGCATAGATAAATCTTTGATAAAGCTTCAGGTAATGATTGAACTGTTTAAATATTTTAAAAGAAGCAAGTGGAGAAACAAAGATATTGCCGAGCGTATGCATTAACCTGTTTTAATAATAAAGTTGTGAAAAATATGAAAGTAGAAATAGAAAAGCATATTCTTAATTTTTTACATATAAGTTATTGTTGGCCAAAGAATATTGTAAGCTATCTATGATACTGTAGGAGAAAAAAGAGGAAGTCTTCCAGAATGAAGCAGTTTTTATGATATATGTAGATGAGAGATAGGGCATTATGTAACATTAAGTAAGAATCTTTTTTTGTTTGTTCAGTGTCTATAAATATATGTTTGAAATGTAAGGATGGGATTGATAATTTTTAGAAAATATAGAATTATTGGTCATGAGTATGAAAGAGGTCAACAGATTGTGGAAGATAATGCACAGCTACATAAAAGATTATTATGTACAGTATGTCCCACAGATAAAATGACAGATTTCTTCTCAAAGCTACCTTTAGAGCCATCTCTGAATTAATGCATGTTCCATGTAATGATATACTTTAGCTATTCACAAAGGTGCTAACATGTCTGGATCATGAATTATGATCTGAAATGTGACAGTCTGTTTTGTATCTTCATGAATCATTTTTATTGTTCTCCCTGACATCATCAAATCATGGAAACTATTTGAAAATGTTCTTGTGGCTTAAATCATTTCAAATGTTTCAGTAGCAATTTTACTAATTTGAAACATGTTACCCAATCATGTTTCATGTTATAACTTGTGGTCTATTCATCCTGGCACCTTAAATTTTTATCGTCAATATCTCAACTATGCCACTATATAATATAGGCATTGATTGAAGAGATGGCACTTCCAGCAGCTTAGATAGAAAATCAGTCACCTTTTGCTAGAACATGCTGCATAGATATACCTGAACTGTATTAAATTTAAAATCCAACTCTGAGGCTGAATAAAATGTAATAATTTCTAAAGCAGCATGAAATGATTAATAACCATTTTTGAGTATTTATTGAAAGTGATTCCTATGAACTGAGCCAGTGTTGTTCAAGAATATACATTTACTGAATAAATGTCTATCATGCATATCAATGTATTCAAAACATTTGGTGCTATTGTTTGGCATATCTAAATGAGGAGACTTGGTTAATCAAAATGCATCTGCAAAACTGTTAATGTAGTTTTCATCTCTTAATGTCTATAACAATATACTTGAAGTATAAAGCATCAATTATAATTTCTAGACATAGTATAAGTTAGAATTGATGATTTCCAGAAAAATGTTTGTAATTAGTTTTTCAACCCTTTCAAGATGTGACTTATTTCTTCATGGTTATATCAGTACTAATTGTATATTTATTATAGTGAGAAATATGAGGTTAATTAGAGTTGCACAAATACTATACATAAACTATGTTTTCACTATATGGTCTAGTACAGTGGTAGAGTGTTAGACTTTGGAGCATAATGTCCTCGGCCCAATTTCAATTTTGGTATTTCCAGCATTCAAACTTCTTACAAATTCCTGAACAATGAAGCCATTAGATTATTTTTTTAAAACTATGATGAAATAATTCTATAAAACCAACAAACTTCCATATGCAGATTAAATTTTTTTATGTGTTTTAAAAAATTGTTGCATGAATTTTTGGTTTTAATCCATTCTTGAACAAGCAGTTTCTGTAGTTAACTTATCCCAAGGCTCATAATATTATTCAGACACCATGAATTTTGTCTTTCTTCTATCTTATGTTTATATATTGAAAAGGGGAAGGAGACATCTGTTGTTTTTATTATTTTATGCATACACAATGTGTCCCTGTGAAAATATGTCTGCAACCCCTGAATCAGTACATGTTTTATGTAGTGAAAAAGGTTAGCTATTCACAGTAAAAATTTTAGGGTTAGCATGTCTTAATTATCAGTTATGACAGCTTTATTTATCTGCCATCAGGATATCTTGAAAACTACTTGATAATATTTTTCTGTCTCATTGCTTCATTGCCATAAACTGATTCAATTCAAATGATTCAGTTTTACCCAACTCAAGACAGAATTTAATGGTCGTACATTTTCATATTGTGGGTTAAGGTACGAAACACACTGTCCCATTTCACATCATAACTCATCCTCCAGACATGCTAGCACTTTAAATTTTTTTACTGGGAATAGTGAAACTATGTCATTATGAAACATTGATTTAGAATTGGCGCTGCTACTTCAGATAGCTTAGAGATCAATCATCTTTTCACAGTGATAAATGATGGTAAGAATAACTTTAATAAACTCATTTTTATATATTAAATAGTTTTTTTAAAATTATTCAATACTTTTTAAAAAAGTAAGCTATCAATCATTCATTAAAAAAGTAATATGCTAAATGTTATATCTCAACTTATCTTAAACTAATGGACTAATCAAGATTCTATCATTCCTGCATTGGATTGAGCATTCATCACCATGGACCAATAGATATATGAATAGGTAACAAATATCCATCCAATAGCAGAAGTAGGCAATGAATGATGATGCTCAGTGAATCTGATGGTTTTCATTATTCACAGGTGATCTAATGATATATCTCACCTTATCTTCAATTAATGGACCAATCAAGATTCCATCTTATCTTGATTAGATTGAGAATTTATCACCATGGACCAATAGATATATAAATAGGTAACTAAATATCTATCCAATAGCAGAAGCAGACAATGAATGATGATGCTCAGTGAATCTGATGGTTTTCATTATTCGAAGGGCATCTAATGATATATCTCACCTTATCTTCAACTGACAGACTAATCAAGATTCCATCTTATCTTGATTGGATTGAGGATTCATCACCATGGACCAAAAGATATATGAATAGGTAACTAAATATCCACCCAATAGTTGAAGCAGACCAATCAATGATGATACTAAGTGAATCTGATGGTTTTCATTATGGAAGAAGATCTAACTGTAAATAGTCAGTCCAGTTGGAGGTAAAGTCAGAGAACAACAATTTACTGACTGAACTGAATGGCCATATTCAAATTTTCTTCATTATAAGGCTAATACAGTGAAGCAAATTTACATCAGAACTAGAAGCTGCTAGAACCCAAATCAGACATGAGGCAAGCTATCATCAAACAGCTGGAAGTGATAGGTAAACTTAGAAGGGTTTACCTGAAATTCCTTACATAAATAGTTGCATGGTAACTAGAAGTTATATCTCATCAATGGTATTATATAAATGTGTATTTGTTTATTTATTGTAATTAATAAATATTTAATCCCTTTTTACGATTCTGTGTTTATTATAATCATGCATAAAGACAACATTAAATTAATCCTTTTTATTTTAATACTACTGTACTTCCTTATCCACATTCTCGTCAGTTAGGTTCAGTAATGTATGATTAGGAAAAAATAATAAAGTAATTAGAAATTCATAAGATGGAATTCATAAATTTTGCACATTAAGAATCCTCTTTCATTCAGCTCACCAATGAATTTTGTGTAATCAGGTTGCAAAAATATGACACAAAGTGAACCCATTGTTAATTTTAAAATCACACCCTATCACTACTTTGAATTATTTTATAAATATTTAAAATGGCTCAAAAACAACAAGATGAAAGTAATAGCAATTCTATTAAGCTTAGAAGAAACGTAATGTGCTTTCTTCATATGATAAAATTAAAAATAATGATTCAAAATCATATAGATATGACCCATGCTCTCTTGGGCTTATTACTGTACTGTCTCTTTTATAACTATATTATTAAGCAAAATAATCAAATGGTTTATTGTTTGAGAAGTTTGAGCATCGGTGGTGATGGGGCTGGGTTGGAATCCATGGACCTTGAATTCCAGAGTCTGCTATGTATCATTGCATCAAAACATGCAGGAAGCTGTATTATTCAATTTTTTTTTATATATGCATACTTTTTAAATTAAGAATGAGTACCAAACTCTTCATACCATAGTGCCACCAAGTGCAAACCTTCATAATCAATGGATGCAAGAAGATTTGTGCATAAAATTCCTATCTAGTGCCTATTCATCCAACATCCCCAGACTAGTTTCTAGCTTGGGGCTCTCATTGGTGATTATGAAGGCTTGCACTTGGTGGCGTTACTGTATGGATAATTTGGTACTCTCATTAACAGCATGTGTAAGCATATGAAATGGTATCATGTGATGTTTTAATGGTTTTACACCTATCCTGCCAATAGGATAATGGTGACTTTAAAAAACCAAAGATACCAAAATGTATAGATGATGAACTGAGTTTAAATCTATGACTATACAAGCAAATGAGCTTGGATTCTGAAACATTATGATGTTTCATCTTGGACTCCTAGCTTTATGGTTAACCAAATAGGTAAAATGAGGTGCTGGAAGGTTGCCTTCTAGTCTAAGATCTAGGTGCAGTGCTCTCAAATCAAAGGCTCATCATTGATGAAAGCCACAAGTTAGAAACTAGTCTGGGGATGTTGGATGAGTAGGCATTAGATAGATATTTATGCACAAGGCTTGCAATTGGTGGCACTACTATATGGAAAGTTTGGTACTTTTATTAACATCATGTGTAAAAGCATATGAAATGGTGATCATGTAAAATTTTAAATTATATAATATCACAGATAAGTATAGACATGATAAACATGGATTCATTAGTATTCATGATTGTAAGTAATGGTGGAAAGTATGGAACCAAATGGCCATGTATGTGCCAACGCAACTGTATTTTAAATATACTGTGACATGTTGTTATTTTTTATTGTACTCATTTTTAAAAATTAAATTATTTAAAAATCTTTAAACGGTTAGAATGGTAATCGTTTTTGTTTATTATTATGGTAACTAATATTTACATGCATATACTTTTTATAATATATACTGTGGGGAATTAAGAAACATTATTTTATTAAAGTATTTTTTTTTTTATACTATTTTAATTAAGAAGTATTTGAAATGCAAAATCGTAACCTGGGGAACTAAGAACCGCACTCTGCTTTTCCTTCCGTTATTAAATTTATTATACACTATTTGTCTATTATTTTTTTATAATTATTCAAATAACCTTTTATAATTATTTTTCTGTAGAGAAAAAAGAAAATGGCTATATATTCATTTTCTACCCACATATTCACCGAGTAATCTACCCATGTATTTACTATCCGCCTACCTATTCTTTTCTGTACTCATTGTATTTACCTACCTAACCATTCACTCATCTACGTATCTGTATATTAGATTTATCCTATGAAAAGCAAAAAGAATAAGCTACGAAAACTAAAAATTTAATACCATTTGTGTTGTATAATGCATTTCATTCTATACGGACAAAGAAGCACTTTATTATTAAAATTGAATTATTTGTTTTATACCGAATGTGCGAAATGATATTTCATCAAAGTTTTTTTCTCCCTCTGTTTTAAAAGTTTCTCTCTCTCTTTTAAAAGTTACTGTATTGAGTTAAGAGAAAAATTTAAACATCTTAAATAAGCACAAAATCAACTGATATTACTGTGTGAGTTTATATATATGTTTAAATATTTTTCTGGCGCAGTGAATAAGTAAGTGTACGCCGGCAATTTGAAATTAGATAAAAATGGGATTTTTTTTCAGGTAACAGAGGGAAAGCATAAGATTTTAGTTGACCCACTAAAAATCCAGGTAGCCTTGTAATTATTGATTAAGAAATGAGTATAAAGCTGTTTTTAGCTAGAGTATTGTATAAGGTAGGAAAATCGCAAACACCTTTCTTCATCTCTTGGTGATTGACTAATCTGGCGTAATAGCTCCCTTCTTCATTTTTACTCTATAGAGATAACTGGTGAGGTCCCCTGCAATGTGCACTAATGTGCTCTCAAAAAAAAAAAACGCCAGAATATTTCCATTAGAGTTATAATAATGCAAGTGTTATAAAATCACCAGTAGCTAATTTGAAATAACATAAAATATTCAAACCAAAAGAGGTTGATAGATGTTACTTAAGTAGATATAAATGCTGACAAGAGTTGGATTTGAATTAATAACCTCACCCCCCCTTCTAAAAAAAACTATCCTGAAATAATGAACTTTCTGAATCTCTGTCATTATTATATGTAAGTAAAGCTATAGTAGTATGTGCATATACTTAGTAATCTAGCATACTCTCAAAACATTTTGTATCATATTCAAAATAGTTCACTGTTAAATGACATCTTAAAAACCCATTGTTTATCTTATAGACATGAAAAAGAATGTAGGTTCAGTACACCACTATTATTGAAGTGCCTTGCAAAGCAGAAAGCGATACAAGAATAAAAAATAAAAGAAGCCTGACTTATTGTATAAAATGAACAAATTGATGAACAATAGAGATCATAGCATTCAAATTTAACAATGAATTTTTCTAGAAGTAATTTAATAATGAATTGTTAAAATGTGATCCTAATATGTTGAAAATGTAATAAGATACTAACACAAATATTAATGTATATGCTTTGATAGAATGTCTTTATATTACATGTGGGGAAAGATAAAGGAAGACCTTGTGATATTAATAGTACCTTGAGTGATTTGGAGGTTCCATGTAGTTCCAAACTGGCAAAAAAAAAATCCATTGAGATTTTTATCAATGATATTGCAGTATTTCAAAGATTTTGTTGATGAATGTGAATCACTGAACTATTTGGTAGTGTACCAATATGGTGGAAGACAGCATGAAATATAACTATACTGATGAGCAAAAAAAAAAAACTCTCCATATTGCAACTCAAGGAAAATTTAACAATATTGATATTGTTGATTGAAAACATAACAAACAATATATTGTATTACTCATTTATTTGAAAGAAAAGATAATTGAACTTAAAAATATGTGATATATGTCAATATACAATTTTAATTATACATAATGTTGATTAGGTAGCAATAACAACAACAATAATAATCATCAACTGATAATGATATATAAGGTTAACATCCAGTATGCTAATTACAAATGAAACAGTCATACTGGCTAATTTTCTTTCTTAATATTCAATAGTCGGAATCTTCCACACAAGAACCAGCCAGTAAGTAGCTTTATAGATATTATAAGGAAGTGTAATATTGATTGTTTTCATTAGGAAAGTACGGTGGAGAATAGAATATATTAGAGATGTAAAACGAAATATAGTATATTTCAATAAGAAAACAGTTATGCAAAAGCTAAGACAGCATCATAAAATATCAGAGAAACAGATTAACAGATCGGCTTGTTCTACCTGTGAATGTATTTTTGGTTCATAGATTGGTTTGTATAGTTATCACCAATAAACTTATCTCTAGTGTCGACTATTACTACTGCTATTGCTACTACTACTACTACTACTGCTGATAACTTATTGTTTGTCTTTTTCTCTTGAAAATTGAATGGCCCTACTTATTTGTATCATTGCTGGTGATGATGATATGAGAAAATATATCTGAAAAAATATATAGAGAATTAAAAAAAATAAATTGGTTAAAAAAATGCAAACTTGCCCAAAGAATTTTATGAAAATTATGAATCAGTCTAAGAAAACTGAAACTAAAATATTATTATTTCGGATTAACTTCTACAAAAGTGTCGATAACCAGAAGTTAACTTAATCTCTGCCACTGGTTCATAACCATTGGTCTCGGTTAATTTTCTAATTTCCTATTGTTGTATTATGTTGTACTACTCATGTGTATTCCAGAAAATTACGAGTTATCTAACAGATAAGATGTACTGTAGTTTTGTTAATTGAAATATACTTTTTTTTTTAAGAAATGATTATTCACACCTGAATTAGTTTTCTGCAGATTAGAAGAAATTTTACAAGAAAACTAACTGTTTGTTGTATTGAATTATAAGCATATTACTCAACACAGAACACAAAATGTCACATAATTATTATTGACATTTTTCAGAACTATGCTGAAGCAAAACGTTTCATATCAAAGTCATCCATAGTATTTAATAAAAATATTTCAATGCTATTTTTGAGTTTTATGCTTGTTTATTACATACACAACTCATATTTATTATTTTGTAAAACTGACAATAATTATTAAACTTCTGGTCACAACATAACAGTTAAACTCCCCAGCTCATACAATATGATAAGAACATCTCTCTACTCTAATGCCATCTTCTGTAAACTTAAATAATTATTAGACTTATTTAAAGACAAAAGCCAGAATTAGTTTGAGAATGAGATTTAAATTGCATCTGGTAATTACTTATTATTAAAACTTACAATAGATATCATTAGAATAGACTATTATATTTATCTTAACTTCTATTATACCAAAAGACGGATTTTTTAGATGTAGGGTATATCTTCAAAAACAAAAATCATAATTGTTTAGATTCTCATGTCAAAGTTGTAAGCTGAAGAAGAACTGTAGGAAAGCTGTTTGTTATTTTTGAAGGGTGATGCTGGCAGAGACCTTTGAGAAAGTGAAAAAGAAAAAAACATGGATACTTGATTAGATTTGACCTCAATTCAGACTTGAAGCACAAATGATCTAGTTAAAATTGCCCTATTTTGATCATATTATCAGACAATTTAATTTCTTTAGAGAAATGCATTGATGGTAGAAGTAAATATCCAGCAGAGAAATGAATGGACTCTAATGCATTTGACTCCAAGCAGCCGGAAGAAACCATGGTTAGAGATAATCCTGAAGAAATGCTGTCCATGTGATAGCCAGTAATTAACGGATGACCCAATCATCTAATAATAGTATTATTATCATAATTATTGTCAATTTCATCAACAATAATAGTAGTAATTATGATAATAGTTGTACTAGTATTAATATTATAATTCATTTAATTGGCATATCCATAACAAAAGTGAAATATTGTGAATTTGTATATATAAAATACAAGAAACCAAACAAGACAATGATAATATAAAAATAATAAAAATAATATTATTACTACTACTATGGCTACTAGTAATAACTGAAGCAGCAGCAGTAATAATAATAATATATTGTATGATTTTGAAACTCATTAAAATTCATAAATTTAAATATTGAGAAGACTGGTAAGCAATCATTTACTATCACTGGTAATAATCAAATGTCATCATGTAGCCTTTGTATTTTGTTGCCTAATTAATTCCACCTTTGCTTGAGTAGAGAACTTGAATGTACATTGTACATCTTGTAGCAGAATCATGATGAATTTATACCTGAGTCATGTAATGAACTTAACATACAATATCTGAGCAGCTTATAGCAACATCATGTGATGAATTTAACATATAACATCTGTGCGACATGTCAGAATCTGATGAATGTAATATAAATGCAACATCTGTGCAACTTATAGCAGGATTATATGATGAGCTTAATATTTAACATCTGTACAACATATATCAAGATCTTATAATGAACTTAATATAAATGGAAAATTTATGCAACTTATAGCAGGATCATGTGATGAACTTAACATAAATGCAACATCTGTTCAACCTGTGGCAGCATAATGGTGATGAGCTTAATCTACTTACAACATCTGTACAATTTATAGCAGCATCATGTGATAGAGTAGTAATTGCAATATTTTACCATGATCTTTCTACTTTACTTTCATGGAGCACAAGTTTTTATCAGAGACTGAATTTTTTTGTGTAAATAAAATTTTTTCAAATAGTTCAAGATTTTTCTTTCTATCTGGTTTATAGCCAGCTTATCAAGACATCCATTATTGATTGTTAAGTGGTGATCCTTCTATTTCTAGCTGAGGAGTGAAATTAAGAAAGGAAATCTATAAAATCTCACAGTTTGCAGTGAAAAAGATCACTTTCTTTATTCCTCAAACTCTATAAAAACATTATATTTCTATTAGTTTTATTAATCTGATATCAAATTGTTAGTAAAGTGAATGCCATTTCTTCTTAATGATCTAATATCTATTTGGTTTTTTAGATTTCTCAGAGATACATTTATTGAATCTGTATCTCACTGCTAGTTCTCTTTTTCTTTCAAATATCAGTCTTCTTAGAGCAGAACTGACTTAAACATAGCTAGCAGTGAAGATTTGTGTGGCTATTATAGAGGTGATTTTTTAAATGAAAAAGTAAAAGTTAAAATTTGAATCGAATGCTTATTAGATATTTTAATTTTATCACTAAGCAATAATCTTGATATTGATATTTTTCAAATATAAAATATATCATAGAAGGAACCTTGCACTGATTTAAACCAGTGTGCATGCGCTGAGCATTCATGCAAACATGTGTGTGATTAGAGAGCAATTAGTCTGTTCATTAGTTTATCTATTCAGATGCATTTCTTGGATAAATATATATATATATATTAATATAGCCCTTGGATTATTTAAGGTTATGATAGCCTTATTTTTTGAGTATCATATTTTTCTAAGGAATTACTTAAGTTAGTAATGAATTTTTTCTACAGTACAGGCTTTTTCATACCTGCAATTATACATGTAATATATAAGGGGTTTGAACTCAGACTTTCACATGACCCTCAACTATCCATGCTATCTCTTGCCACTGATACACTTGATCACACACATGTCGAAAAGATAATCACCAATATACGTATTTTGTGCTAAACCAGCACTCATCACTTGGCCCAGATTATCATCTCCACACATATATACAATCAAAGCTCAGCTTATATTAAGAGAGACAATCTTTATACTTTAATGGAAGGCTTCAAACCACTCCACCCCACAACTTTTCAGCTATCCATTTTCATTGAAAATCTGCTGATGGAATGCTCAAAGCCCACCTTAGTGCCAACTTTCTCATCCTACCCATGTTGACCACAAAGTCACTCTGACCCCTTATGTACAGGACATAATCCATTTACATACATATACAAGGGATGTGCAGACCTAACAGAACTTTATTTTGAAATATGAATTTTTTTCTACAGTATAGGCTTTTCATACCTGCGCTTATATATGTAATATATAGGGTTTGAACTCAGACTTTCACATGACCCTCAACCATCCATGCTATCTCATACTGCTGATACACTTGATCACACATATGTCGAAAAGATAAATAATCACCAATATACGTATTTCTATATTTCTAGAGGAGTTTTTAAGTCTAAGTGTCCCTTCTTTGATTTTATCCCAACATCACAACTGAGAAATGTCAATTCTTAATTCTTTTTCAATTTTCTGTTTTAATATTCGCTGAGAATATAATATATAGCTTTTTGATATATGTGTAAGAAAACTTAGTGGATCTTTTTATTGATGCATTTAAAATGCGATCATCTTACATAAAGATTATTGATTTTTATATCTTTCAGAAATATTTGTAATCTAATGTTCTAAGTAAAAACTGAACACCGTTGATTTAAAGTCATATCTTTGGTTCGAGTTAGCAGTTTCTAGTAAACATTAATTTAAGGTGAATACTACTTGGTATAAGGTGTGATTAACATTTGAAAGTTATGATTATTATTTTAAGAGGTTAATAAATTGTATCAAGACACCCCCCCCCATATTTTTAATACATAATTATGAAATAATGTCGTTTCATTCCATTAAGATTAAAAATGCGTGTAATTTTATGAATAATTATACGGAATTTAAGTATGTGAGAAAGTGCATGAACCCTTTTCATAATTACGAATAGAAATGTTTTGCATTGAGATTTTTATTTTAATTTAATTGTTAAAGTTTTAATTTATAATGTATATATGTATGTTATTTTTTTAAAAAATCTATTGCATGTCAAAAGTATTTGAATTCTCTGCATTGACTTCTCATGTGGAGCGAATGAATGTACTATTAACGGTTTTAACTGAAACACACAGGCTTATTATATACCTGTGTTTATATATGTAATATATAGGGTATATGAGCACAGACTTTCACACGACCCACCACTCTCCACACTATCTCATAACACTGATACACCCGAACACATATATGTTGAAAAGATAAATAATCACCAATATTGGTATTTCATGCTAAACCAGCAATCACCAGTTGGTCCAGATTACCATCTCTACACATATATGCTGTAAGTGCTCAGATATATATTAAGATAGCCAATCCCCATACTTTAATGGACAGGCTTCAATCTATTCCACACTCCAACTGTTCAACCGTCCATCCAATTGAAAATCTGATGATGGAATGCTCAAAGGCCATATTTTGTTAATATTTACTAAAATCAGGACCAGTTCTAGTGTTGAGGCTGTGAGCCCAACTGCCCAGGAACCGAATTGGAATAGGCATCAAAAAATAACTTTATCTATTTTTTAAAATAAATATTTCTTTTTATTTAATATATATATATTCGTAATATACCTTTTGCTTTGTTTTATAGACTATTTAAATTAGTACTAATAGTCTTGTTTCAATAATTTTACAAGGAGCAGTTTTTAAGGCTTGCTTCTAATGCCAAAATTAATCAGCCAAACTTTACTTAAAATGTAAAAGAAAATAAAAAGTAAAGGTAAATAGTTCACTCGCTATTTTCAAAATGAAATCTATCTAATTTTAACATTGTTTTTCAAGGTCTTTTTTTGAGTTTTATAGACTTTTTTCTTTTTTGCGTCAATCCATAATCTTTTTAATTCCATTATAGATTTTAAAGCTATATATGCACTGCTTTCAGCTTATTCTGTGCTGCTAAACTTTATATATATATTAAACTTGATTTTGCATAAAAGAAGTTGTTCACAATATATATATATATAAATCACATGATGATAACACATGGTTATCAATACCGATTCATTCTTTTGTGAAGGCAACTTCTGTGAATAAAAGGTGGTTTACCTTTATTAGAATCCACTTTTTGCTCATAGAGTTGCCTTAACAACCGAATGAAAATTCCTGGTCACTTGCATTAATGAAAATTTATTGAATTGATATCAGTGTTTTTGAAATTTAATGTCAACATATTTGATTATGCCAATTCCACTATAGTAAAAAACTAGAGAACCTAAATAACATATTTCATTGTAATATTGCATTATCAGTGATTTATAACAAATTACAAAATTTGATCGAATTATATGAATATAAAATAGTAAACCTCGATTTTAAAATTTTATCCAAATAAATAAACAGAGATTCTAATGTATATAGAAATGTTTTAAAATAACCTCTTAGTAGACTTATTATTATAAATACCAACAAAATATGTAATTCTTATAATGAATAAATATGCTAAGGCCATAGTTTATGTAGCTGCCATACTGTTAATCCAGAATTCTTAGTTTCTGAACCTTTTTAAATCAGTAATTTTGATGAATTAAAAATAATTTAATAATACTTCTGTTTCCGTATTATAAAAATTCCATGTTTTTAAAAATCTCCATGTGTCACTGACAACAGTAAATTTCAAATGCAATTCACGAATATTAATTTTAATATATTTTATTTATGCACACATTCTGCATATTTTTATATAATAATAAAAATAAGCAAAACATCATAAATTAGTTGTCACCTTCTCCTCCCTTTTATCAATTTTTTTAAAAAAACTATTGTAAATTTTATGCCATATTTTTAAAAACAATTGCAGTTTCATCCTCTCCTATAATGTATAACTTACATTTGATTGATCTATCCAGTTTTGATCGTCAGCAAAAAACAACAACTAATCATTAATAATAATGTATATAAAATATTTGATAAAAAATGTTTTTATTTAAATTAGTGAGTAATAATGCATTAAAAGCCAAAAAATAATTTTTTTCTTCAATCTCAATAGTGCTTTTTATATTTAACATGAAATATAAGCATGGGTACCCATAAATTAATTAATTCAATCTCTATTTTTAAAATTAAGTGATTGAATTAATTAATTTATGGATGCCCCTCTTCAAATAAAGTATAGCAACTTAAATTATGGTTTAAGAAACATCATTTTAAATAAAAGAATTTTTAATGAAATATTATATATATTTTTATTTTTTTTAGTATAAGGATATTTTCTAAACTATGCCACCATGTTTGTAGTATTTGAAATGAAATTGGCACATATTAAAAATTATTCACAAGATATTTTTGTTTATGAAGGCAGCATTTTTTAAAAAAGCATGTTTTAGTTAAACAATCATGAATTTATTTAAATGCACATTGATTACGTAAATAATATTCATTAAGGCTGCAGCCTCAAGCACATGCGTATAAAATGCGATAGTAGGGACCTCTACAGGTCTTAAAACCACAAGCTTACTCATTGGAAGAAAAGAGGGGAACCTTCTTTACTTCAACCTACTTTCTATTTAAATAGATGAAGCTGAAGTGGTTCGATCTGAGAGTATGAAGCTATTCAATACTTCACTAATTAAGTCCATACTTCTAATTACACATTAATACTCGTGAAATCTTTCGATTTACAATGAGTCAATGGAAAGATTTTATAGTGAGAAATCTATTACGATAATTTAAAGTTGTAATTATAAATTTATTTAAACGCACATTGATTATGTAAATAATATTCATTAAGGCTGTAGCCTCAAGCACATGCATTTTATATGCATTTTATACGCACGTGCTTGAGGCTACAGCCTTAATGAATATTATTTATGTAATCAATGTGCGTTTAAATAAATTTATAATTACAACTTTAAATTATCATAATAGATTTCTCACTATAAAATATTTCCATTGACTCGTTGTAAATCGAAAGATTTCAGAGTATTAATGTGTAATTAGAAATGTGGACTTAATTAGTGAAGTATTGAATAGCTTCACACTCTCAGATCGAACCGCTTCAGCTTCACCTATTTAAATAGAAAGTAGGTTGAAGTAAAGAAAGTTCCCCTCTTTTCTTCCAATGAGTAAGCTTGTGGTTTTAAGACCTGTAGAGGTCCCTACTATCGCATTTTATACACATGTGCTTGAGACTACAGCCTTAATGAATATTATTAAACAATCATGGAAAATTAAGATTTCACCCTCCATTTTTTTATTATTTTAATTAATTATAAATCTTTTTTAGTGAATTACTTAGGAAATTCAATGAAAGTGTATTTTTAAAAAATATATTGCCATCTATTGGGCATTATTGAAAACTTACTGAGCTGATACCAGTGTGGTTTGAAATTCAGCTTATAAACAATTAGCACTCACAAACAGGTGTACAATCCTAATATTGCATTGTCACCAATGTACAAAATTTGAAGAAAATTAAATCAATGTAAATATTTTAAAAATTGGATACAAGATTTGACCCAAGTAAACAAATAAACAAACAAATAGAATTTTGTTGTTAAATAAAAGCATTTAAAAAATAAAATGCCCATTTATTGTTGACTTTATGCTAACAAATGTATATTAAACTAGCTGTACCCATGGCTTTGCTTGTGTTATTATGATAATAATAAAAATGTAAAAGAATATATAAATAAGCATTTATTTTATATAGGGCGATGTTTTTAAACTGTAAATAGTAATAATCAGCCATTAAGCTAGTGCTCATATGGATTTTAACTATATAAATGAATACTCTCACTTTCCAAACACAAGATAAAGTCTTTGTGAAAAGATAGAATGAATCTATCTATACTTTCAACCCAGAATGAATCTATCTATACTTTCAACCCAAACAATCAAGTATGGGCAAATCTTAAGTATTTGGAAATGAGAGCTTGAAGATATTAAACAATCACTTTAAATTTCAACTAAGAATGACGTATCATAAATTCTTGTAAATTTTACAAGTGTCATTCATTCAGGCATAGTAAAGGTAATTTAAAGTGATTGTTTAATATCTTCACTCTCATTTCCAAATACTTAATTATTTTCCCATACTTAAATGTTTGGGTTAAAGGATAGATGAATTCATTTTGTATTTACCTATATAGCTTAAAATTCATCAGAGCGTGTACTCAGAACTTGTGTCATAAATTTATTTTTTAATTATAATTATTAGTAATTCATTTTCTTTAAATGCTGGGGCAGACACAACTGATTTTCTAATGATTTACTTGTCTTCCACTGAGACCTTTAGTTCTTAGATTAGTTTTCGCCAATCGTATGGATGGGGATTCACAAGTTTTAATTGTTTGTTTTCCTTTCATTTTCAATCATATTATTCGGTTGTTCTTGAGGTGGATCAATCACCTTTATTTTAAACATAATGACAGGTGCAGCCTCTACTGATATATGACACTCATGGACCGACACATTTTTCGGACCTCAAAAAGCTCGCTGCCACTGGTTTCGCTGATTTATTTTAAGAACGTATTGTTTAAGTATCTGAAAGTGAAAACCAATGTTTGGGTGAATCCTCTGCTGAATGAGATTGCTTCCTCCCCTTATTCATTATCGGAGAATCAGTAAGTCTGCCAGAGCATTGTATTAGTCCTTCTGATACACACCTGAGCTAATCATATTTATTAACTTAATAACTTTTCTTATAAGTTATTCTTCTCTGAATAAAATTTTTGAAATTTGTTTAAACTTAATTTGGCTGACATTTGTCTTTGAGCGTTTATTTCTCAATTGTCTAAATAATATTTACGATATCCTGTTTCACCCTGAGTTTAGTCTGGTGCATTCAGGTTTGCATGTCCTGTCCACTCTTAAAATAAATGTCTAGTTCCAATTTTCAGACTAGGGGCGCCCGTGTAGTCAGTATGTGCGAATCAAAGATCTTTTGTCCGGTACATATATATTAATTTTTGGTGCAGCCAATGTGGGGCTTCGAGGTTTCAAGCCCATGTGAGATTTTGTTTAGACGGTTGAGAAAAATTTCAGGTGTAAGAGGCAAGATATAGTAGGCGGGGATCAGTTTTTGTTAGTTATGGCATGTATTGTTAGAGCAGTTTGGTAGAAAGGGGTTCGTTTTTTTTCATATGAAATAATTTAGAAACTATAAATAGCGTATGTTCTAAAAAGTCTGTCGGAGTTAATTTTTTTGAAGAGCTAAATATATATAGTTCGTCTTTTTCCTATGACAAATAATTAATAAGTAGTAAGTAGCGTCGTATTCGTTTTTAGATTAATTTTAAAAAAAAGAAGATAAAAATAGTTCGTTTGCCTTTCATATGAAATAATTAATAAACAGTAAACAGCGTTTGCTTTATAGCTAAATTTTTATTTTAAAATAACAAAATAAATATTGGGAAGTCTTTTTCTTGTGACATAAATAAATAGTTAAATAGCGATTTAGTCTTGTGTAAAAATGGAAGGTAAAGAAGAAGGCAACAGGGCGGCAGGCTGGGAAGAAAGCCCTGTTTCATTTAAATATCCCCAGATAGTAGAAAAAGAAGAGAGTGAGACATAGATGATGATAAAGTTGATAATAGAAATGAAACAGTCAGCAAGCCGAGATGAAAGAAATACGACAAGAGTTGCTGGAAATGAAACAAAGTCAGCAAGCCGAGATGAAAGAAATACGACAAGAGTTGCTGGAAATGAAACAAAATATAATTAAACAAAACATAGAAATAAAACAGAGTCAACAAACAATACTGGAGGATCCGAGAGCAGAAATGAAAGAAATGAGACAGGAAAAGAAAGTCGACAAAAATCAGGCAGCTATAGAAGCCATAGAGAAAGATCAGAATAAGGAGGTTCAGGAAGTTGAAATAGCAAAGGAAGAGATGAAAGAAGTAAAAGATGAGGTACAGCAAGATAGTGTTAGGACAGGTAGTTTAGAAATAAAGATGGTGCAGGTTGAAGGGATGTGCAAGGAATGGATAGACATACATAAAATAACACAAGTAGAACTGGAGATGTTAAAGGAAGAAGGAATTCAGAGGGAAATAGATCTGAGGGCCGATGGTGTTGTCAGAAAATTGGAAAAGATGTTTGAAGGCATAGAGGAAAGTAAGGATAATTTGAAAACAGAAGTGCAACAAACATGTATTGATATGATAAAAGGACTCGAATATAGGCTAGCTGGGATAGAGAATAAACCTGGGGTGTTCTATACTGAAGACAAACAGTATGAAACAGACAATGAGTATAGAGAGTCGAGAAGTAAAAGACAAGAGGGGCCCTCCAGTAGATTCTTGGAAAAACAATTCCTAATAGAAACATTCAAGGCTGAGGTGGGAGAAAGCCCATTAAATCATTTAGGAAGTTTAGCTAACATGTTTCATGTCCA
This sequence comes from Epiperipatus broadwayi, assembly GCA_028023455.1. Classification (NCBI taxonomy): domain Eukaryota; kingdom Metazoa; phylum Onychophora; class Udeonychophora; order Euonychophora; family Peripatidae; genus Epiperipatus; species Epiperipatus broadwayi. Next base: position 3,683,425 of record JAQFVV010012453.1, on the reverse strand, counting down.
AGACTGGCTGGAAAGGGATAAAGTCACAGTCGCCAGTAACCACCTTCGAGAAACAGCCTCTGACTGGTGGCACACGTTATTCACCAAACCAAGAACATTTGAGGAATATAGGCACACCATTTTAAGAACATTTTGGAGTGAAGCCAGACAGGATGGGATACTCCATAAAATATCCCAGCGTTCACGGTGAAACATACACGCAATTTTTTTATAGACAAGTAGCAAAACTCAAGGCTTTAATGGCATTTCTGTTGTCAGACGATCAAGTCACAAGGACTATCCAGCATAATATGCCAACATACATACAACAAATGATGTTAAGTAATAATGGGTGGTCGATAGAAGAAATGGCCGAATTTTTAACGGCTGTAGATTTTGGCAATGTATCAAGAGAACCTATAGACAGGTTCAGGAGAGTAGATCATACTGACCAAACTCTCCATAAGAAGTAACCGCCTGACTGAGCGTAAGTGATATTGATCGGACGTACTGTTAAAAAAAAAAAAGAAAAAAAAACGATTTGGTTAATGATTTATGAGAACGGATAAATGTAAGAAATGAAATATTGTTTTGGTTTTTCATGATTGCAAGGCAAACATTCAGCCGAATCTCTAGGAAAAAGTTACAGGAATGTTTTTTTTTTTTTTGATCACATATTGAGGCAGTTGAATCGGATTGATTTCCGATTCAATGGTTTTATTACTAAAATTAAAAAGGGAAAAACAACTTCGTTTTCATTAAATGAGTAGTGCTAATTTTTTTTTATTATTTAAAACACATACGCATTTATATTTAAAATAGATCGTTTTAATGTTTATAGAATTGATTTTAAAATACTGTAGTTTACTTCCGCTGCTTGTTTTTTTTTTTAATCAATTTGATTAAAAACGGGCAAGCTTGCTCATTATATATTCCTGTTGATTTTCTTTTAATCATTTTAAAAAGTTAATTCTAAAAAGCGGAGATTTAATTATGTTGTCTTTTTTTTGTTTCAATAATCCCTGGTTGGAATTCTTAAATTGAATTGGGCGGGAAATTAATATTTGCCCTGCCTGAGATATAGAATTTGATACTAAGAAAAGTTTTTCGTGGGAAATGTAGCGAGGCAATGATAGCCCGCCAATTTTTAGGGAAAGAGATTCAGTATTCCAGAGTATTGCAGAGAGATAGACCTGGATTATCGCCTGCTGAGAGTTATACTGCATTGGGCAGCAGTTCGGACATTTGATTCCTGCTAAAAACTTGCAATTATTAACAGACCTCGTTACTGTGCAGGATGTCAAAATCTACCACTATGAGCCTTTCCATCATCAGGATGTCCTGCCAACCCAAACAAAGGATGGACCCATGCCTGCCAGCTCTCTTTCAGTCATGCTATGAGCCTCTAAAATAGACACTGCCTCTATCTTGTCGCTGTCAAAGGGCCTGAAAATGGACCAAAGATAAACGTGCGCACTCTATGCGAACTGTGCCCTATCATAAGATGAAATTATCTTTTATTCTTTCCAGGGGAAATTTCTTTTCATTAAATCTCCGCTCAATCTAATTATAAATCTGTATTCATAAGTAATATTTAACCTCATATGTAATATTTATTGTGATTTCTTGCATTTTGCCGTGTGGCTTCGATTCTTAGTTTTAAGATTCCAAGTTTGCTTTCAACTTTTTTTATTGGAGAGTGACGTGTGAGTTTTTCAATTTTTATGCCTAACTTTTACTAAATGCCTTGGCAGTCGTGCATATTTTGAATGCTTACCTGTAATTATTTTAGTAGCCCCGAATTAATTTTAAATACTGTGTTTGCACTTTTGCAAACCACCAAATCCCTTGGCTGGGACTTTATTTTCATAGTCTTCATTTCTTATATCTCTGAAAGCGGAAACTACAATTGTTTTTGCTTTGTAATTTTATAAGTCGCCAACAGGAAGACAATATTTATCCCTTTTGTAAATTACAGGTGAGAGAGACTTTCACTGCTAAAGCATTTATAGCTTTCATATTTTCATACTCATGTGCACTCTCTGATGGATTTATTTTGTATTTGCCTATATAGCTTAAAATTCATGAGAGCGTGTACTCAGAACTTGTGTCATAAATTTATTTTTTAATTATAATTATTGGAAATTCATTTTTTTTAAATGCTGGGGCAGACACAACTGATTTTCTAATGATTTACTTGTCTCCCATTGAGACCTTTAGTTCTTAGATTAGTTTTTGCCAATCGTTTGGATGGGGATTCGCCAGTTTTGTTTGTTTTCCTTTCATTTTCATTCATATTTTTCGGTTGTTCTTGAGGTGGATCAATCACCCTTATTTTAAATGTAATGATAGATGCAGCCTCTACTGACATATGACACCCGGGGACTGACACATTTTTCGGAACTCGAAAAGCTCGCCGGCGCTGGTTTTGCTGATTTATTTCAAGAACGTATTGTTTAAATATCTGAAAGTGAAAACCAATGTTTGGGTGAATCCTCTGCTGAATGAAATTGCTTCCTCCCCTTATTATTCATTATCGGAGAATCAGTAAGTCTGCCAGAGCATTGCGTTAGTCCTTCTCATACATGCCTGAGCTAATCATATTTGTTAACTTAATAACTTTTCTTATAAGTTATTCTTCTCTGAATAAAATTTTTGAAATTTGTTTAAACTTAATTTGGATGACATTTGTCTTTGAGCGTTTATTTCTCAATTGTGTAAACAATATTTAAGATATACTGTTTCTCCCTGAATTTAGTCCGGCGCATTCAGGTTCGCATGTCCTGTCCACCCTTAAAATAAATGTCTAGTTCCAATTTTCGGACTAGTGGCACCCGTGTGGTCAGTATGTGCGAATCAAAGATCTTTCATCTGGTACAATATATTTAATACAATCTCATTTTAATATGCTGCATTGCAGCTATAATTATTATTTTTTTTTTTTACAAAAGTGCACATAAGTAATATTTACTAAGGCTGTAATCTCAAGAATATGCATGTAAAAAGGTGATAGTTGGGACTTTTACAGGTCTTAACCACAAGCTTACGTTTTGGAAGAAAAGAGGGGAACCTTTCTTTACTTCAACCATAGTAAATTATTGCTGCTTACAGAATTTTTTTAGGGGGGGGGATACAACTGATGGATTTTTAATTAAGTATATTTACTACTGATGAAATGTAACTCATCATTACAATAGTGGTATATCCATTCTTGATTTTGAAAATTTTGTGAAACAGGTTAATTAGATTTTAAATTATAAAGAAAAAAGAAAATTAGATATGTATTTTGTCATTCATTTTTAAGCGTTTTAAAACCGTAAATACATTTTAACTAATTATTTATTTATTTCATGATCAGTGTCTTAGAAAGTCATTTGGTACTTGACCATTTTCACCCTCACCATTGAGCAAGCTTGGAATTTTATCCATCATAGTCATGTAATCTCTTATATATATTGTTAAAAGGAGGTTGTCTTGACAACAGTTTGAAAATTTTGCTGATTGTTATTGGGATTGTCTACTGGCTTTTAAGGATATATATATAGTCACATATAAGTATTGCACTGGATAGGGATTTATCATGCATTACTATCTGGCATCCATTAAATTGCTAAAGGTTATGGATAGAGGGCATAAAGTTGTGAAGAAAAAATTATGCTGCAGAAACAGCAGTAAGGTGAAGTAATGTGATAGAATCGTGATATTTTATTAGTTTTATATCAATACTGGCCACTCGATAAAGGTGCATATTGCTGTTAAAATACTAAGGACACCATAATATATAGATACAGAACTGGTTCCAGATTTATATGTTTATATAAGCAAATTGCATTAAATGAAAAACATTTACGTATTTTTCAGTTTGGGCTGATATTTCGTTAATAAGAAAAGAAACATAAATGACAATTGCTGATGATCCAAAGTTTACTGATGAAAGTCATAAGCTTGACACTAATTTGGGACATTGAATGATAGCAGTAGATAGGAATTTATTGAGCACCATTGTTTAGAATGTATTAGTTACTAAAGGTTACAGAAGTTGGCATAAAAATATGAAGAAAAAAATTATGCTACTGTTTTAGCAGTTAGTTGAAGTGATCTGATATTTTAATTAAATTAGTTGCATATAGAACTATCTATTATTTTACCCAGTCTATTGCATGGAGATGAGATATGGACTTATTTTAATGTAACTAAGGGTACTGGAAAATTTTTAGCTGCAAAATTATAAAAAAACAGTGGCAATATCGTAAGACTAACTAATATGGTGGTCAAGTTGCTGGATGGGGTACTATACAATTGCTATAGTAATTTCACATCTTTATTGGATGGAGCCTGTAATACTTCCTAAAAATAAGGTATTTTATGGTGAACTTGAGCATTATTTTGATGAGAAAGGTCGAGCTTGTTTTTTTTTAATTTTTATTAAGGAAGACAAATACAATTACAGTACAAATCATTATCTCCTACATTTGCTAACTGTCCTATGCTCAATTTTATTTAAACACTAAGTGGTAAAAATGACACATTCAACCAAGCACTGTACTTTTTGTCGAGTGTACATGTTTACAGCTAGGACCTTGACAATCATTTCAGGAAGCCAGAAACTGTTGCAGACGATGCTCGTAGATAGGTATGTCTAATCATTTACTGCCAGATGATGACTATGGTGAGAGATGTTAAGGACTAGAGCCTCAAGCAGCAAAAGTCAGGTCCAAGTGTCTGCAAAGAGACCCTTTGGCATTAAAAGCCGACCCCTGTTTCTGATTTCACAAATAATTTTTTTGAATACTACCCATGGATGGCCATAGTTGTTCTTAAGCCACACTGCACAAATCATATAGGTTGCTATCCTTATCATGGGATATACACCACTCATCAATGCATTATTGATTGATAGAATGCATTTATTGTTAGATAAGACTGTCTGCAATGTTCTGCCTAATATCCCTCAAAAATGAACACTCATAGAAAATATGATTAATTGTCTCATCTTCAAATTCACACAATTTACAAGTGGCCTCAATTTTAGTATGTCTCCTATTGTTAACTAAGAAATGATTCGTTGGGAGCCTCTAGGCTCCAATGTTTCACTTTATTAATTAGCTGTTTTGTGGTTAATTTGAGCTGTAGAGACAGTTTCTTTACCTTAGGATAAATGAATTTGTACACTTGCCAATATGAATTTTTAGCATTAATAATTGATTTTGTCACATTAAATAAACTTCCCATATGTTCTAGAAGTTCATTAGTCTACTTGCTCTGAATAGGCGGGGTCTGTCAGTAGGGTCCACCTCATCTTGTAACATATGCTGAGCCAATTCCGAATATGTTGCTCTCAATATTGTCAGGGTTCTCTACATGTAAAATGTATGTAGACTATGTAAACCAAGCCTGTTCTGGTCTTTCGGTCTCTGCAGTCTGGCTAAGCTGATGGTTACACACTTTCTCTTCCCCAAGATGCCAATGCAGACTGAGTTAACTGCATTCTGAAAAGACCTGGTTGGTTTAAAAAATGGCAAGTAGTAGTTGATCTGCAGGAGCACCATGCTTATCAGTGTCACCTTACCAGGAAGGGATAAGTAGATCCCTGGGAGAGCACTTGCTATACTTCTCATTATCTTGCAGTGCTCTTTTCATAGCTATCCTGGATAGAATTACAGGGAACTCCAGAAAATTTTGGGGCTTGCCTGAATATCTTGAGGCGATGAACGTGCCTCCATATATCTTCCAGGTAGCAGTCTTTTGAGGGTTGATCTTTAGCCCATATACCCCAGTGTAATGATGTAGAAGCTTATATAATATTGACAGATGTTTTTGTGATGGGAAGATTGTCACATCATCAACAAAAGAAATGTGGCATACCTCTTCCTTTAAAACCAGGACATACAGCTTGTTTATTATAAAAAAAATATTTTAAAACACCCTAAAGTGCCATAATGATTGTTTTCACGCGAAAGATATGTCCAAATGTACAATGGAGAACTTTAGTTAGGTGAGGTGAAGTCTTTTAGAAAAAAAGAAAATACATTTGTTAAAAAAGTATCATCACAAAATAAGACTAATAAATCAATTTGTTTTATATATGGTCGGATTTATTATTCACAAATTGAATTATATGCTTATCACCAAATTCATTTCTAGTGTATTATTGTTGTTATTATTAATGTCTTTATTTATTTACATTTTTTGGTATTGAAATGGCCATACTGTTGTTAGTGATGAATAATCTAGGCAGGTGAACGAGATACAGCTGGGCAATCTAAATAGAACAGCTGACAATACACCTTTGGGCTGCAACCCTAAAAATAACATACAATGGAGCATGTTAGAATTTTAAATTGGATGATTTTTTTTTTTTCATTTGTTGTCAAACTAAGTGAAAATGTTAGCTAAAATAGTTTTTTCAAAAACTATTTACTATAGTATAATAAATAGAACCTGTGTAATATCACCAGTTTTAGGTCAAAGTTGAACTTCTTTGAGAATAACTAAAAGAGAACTGATAATAATTTGTTACTCATTTCATAACTCTCTGTTATTTTGAAAGTAAAATAGCTTTAAGCTGTTATTTCTTTTGCAAGACTTCTTTAATTTTCAAAATTAAATTGAGTCGTAAAAAAATTCAATTTCGCTTCAAAATAAAACTTTCATTATTAAATTTTCTCTCTCCTGCTTTCTAATTTTTTCAGTTTTAAAACATCACCTTAAGGCTATTATAAATTCTCTGTTGTATCTCTTATTTATTCTCGTATTAACAATTTCTTAAGCACACGGTAAGTAGCACTTTATATTTTGAGGGGAAAGCCGCGACTCTTGAAAAATTTGAATTATTAAAATATTTAATGTTTCCATTTAATTTTTGTGTCGATAATTTTTGAAATTATATATATATGTGTATGTCATCTGATTGCAGATCTTTGTGCAGATACTAAAATCTGCGGATAGCAGCATATCACGTGCAAGCCAGAGTAATCAATGGATGCAAAGAGATTTGTGCATAAAATCCCCATCTAGTGCCTACTCATCCAATATCCCCAGACTAGTTTGTAGCTTATGGCTTTCACGAGTGAGGAGCTTTGGATCTGTGAGCACTGAACTTAGATCTTAGGATCTAATGCAAGCCTCCAGCAGCCACCTTTTATTTTACCTTATTAGCTAACTATAAGGCTTTTAGTCCAAAATGAAAACATAATAATGTTTTAAATTCAAACTCATTAGCTTGTATAGTCGTATAGATCTGAACTCAGTTCAGCATCCATACTTTTTTTTTAGTATGGGGCTGTTGCATGAGTTGGCACTAGATGGGGATTTTATGCACAAATCTTCTTGCATCCATTGATTACTCTGGCTTGCACTGAGTGGTGCTACTATAGGAAGAGTTTTGCCTCTGTTTAAACAATTTACTTATGTATGTATTACATTCCAATCTAGGTGACTATATATATGTATCACTGCAGAAAGGAATGCTGTTAACTGAAAGGAGACCTTATGATTCATCTTTGAGGTCTTAACGGAACAGAGTAGAGCAAACTTCTTATGCCCATCATATGGTAAATTAATATGGATGAATTACTCACCAATATCTACCAGTCAGTGTGGTGAATATATTGACTTTGGAAACTTCTTATGCTCCTTTAAAACATTCTTGTTGCTGCAGCAGTTATTATTTAATTATTTATGTAGTAAATTAATATGAATGGCGTACTCACCAGTACATATCAGCCAATGTGATGAGTTTATTGATTTTTTTATTTCTCGAGTTTAAGATCAAGAAACACCAGATCTTTATTTTCAATTGCTTGATAATTTTTAACTGAAATTTAAGTCATGTAAAACAGGGTGAATATGTATGCAAAAGTTTTTTTTCACATTAGATATTTGTGATAATATTAGGTAAAACTAATTTTTGGCTTTTATTCCCAAATGGCTGTAAGGCAGCAGTCAGTTGCCAAGAGTCCATCGATGATCAGATCCAAGTTACCATTCAATGATGACCATTTTTTATTCAGCTATTTATAACTAAGATCATTTTTAAGTGAAAAATTACAGAATTGGAACAATTGTTATTAATATTAAATGAAAACATTGTTGGATCTTATAAAATTAGTAGAAAGGATGAAGAGACAATTGATTTGAAAAGGGGGCAATGAAAGAGCAACATTGTGAAGATTGGTGACATATCAGACAATGGCAATTTTAGTTATTCAATTTATGCCCCAACATATTCTCATTGTGATTAAATGTAGAGGATTTTAATATAGATGTACAAAATGTTTTTGATCAAACCAAACATTTTAAGATTGTTATGGGTGACTAATGCTAATATTGGAAGATGATTGAAATAGGAAAGTGCTATGGATAAATTTAGTTATGATGACAGAAATGAGAGAGGAACACAACCTTATGGAAATGTCAAAAAAGAATTATATATTATGAATTTTTTTTTTCTAAACAAAAATACTAAATGGATATGAAAACAGTCAAGTGAAAATAGGGAATTTGATTAAATTTTGAATATCAGAAAATATATATTTTATGTTCACATAGATTCAATCTAGGGAGTAATCATTGATTGGTGATATGTAGTGTAAAATTAGAGATTAAAAACTTAAAAAAATAATATTGACAATTATTATTCTTAATCTTCATAAACACTCCAATGGCTATAAATTAGAACATGCAAATCATTTTAAAATATTAATAAATTTTGAAGATAATTCAGATTTGACTGAAATTAATAGGAAGATAACTGATACATTACTAAGAACTATAACAAAGTTAGATGGTACAAAAAAACAGCAGGTCAATAAATAAATTTGGTATTGAGATGATACTTAATGATGAAAGAGTATGAAATTTTTTTAAAATGATCCATTAAAAAGAATTAAATATGTAGACATTTGTAAAAGTATGAAAAAGATTTAGTAATGACATAAGAAAATATAACTATGAATTGGCAAGGAGAGCTATAGAAGAGAATAAAGTCTCAAAAGCGTAAAACATTGTTTTGGTATTGGAAGGAAGGCCATTTCAGCAATAAAAAGAAAAGTTGGAGAACATTATTATAAAAAAGAGGGATAACATCATGAAATGTGTTGAAGGTTTCTATAAAACGTATGTAGCAATGAAGAACAAGAAAACAAATAACCATAAAAATTATTTTAACTTTTGAATTGCCAAGCATTTTAAATGAAGAGATGAAGCGTCTAATTAAATCTATAGGAATAAAAAAAGCTCTAGCAAATGATGGAAACTTCATTGATATCTTAAAAGAAGCAGTTGAAGAAATATAAATGTTTTTGGCAAAACTATGTACCAAATATCTAAGTGAGAAAGATGTACCAAGATAATAGAAGGATGAAGTAATAATATTTATATTTAAGAAAGGTGGTATTAGAAATCACAGACATCAGTTTTCTGTCAGTTATGCTCAAAATCTTTAACAAGATAATTATAATTCACGTACATTAAACTTTGGAAATTTAAACTAAGCAATAGTACAAGCTAGATTTAGAATTGGTTTTAACACAGTATATTATATCCAAGTATTGAGAGAAATTGTAGAAAAGACTGATGCCTATGTGTTGCTATTATACTTTGGATTTATAGATTAGGGAAAAAACATTTGATTCTATAAGTATTTCTACACTGCTAAAGCTTTAGGCCATCAGCATATAATCCCAGAATGTCATTCTGAAGAATATCATGGTGCTATTAAGAAGATTAATATTGATAAGGCTGTATAAATGGGTGATTCTTTATCCAAAACTTTTTACATGCAGTTATGCAAGAAGTGCTTCATGATGTAAAATGGAAAATTATGGTGAAAAAGTAATAAGAAATTAATGAAATTATCTATATTTTATAATTGGTGTGGTTATTTTTGGAAATATTGCTTCAAAGCTTCAAAAAATGTTGCAAGAGATATTAAAAGAAAATAGGACTATAGATAAACACTAAAAAAGCTAAAATAATTTTTAATGGACTTTGAGAATCTTGAAGTAGGAGAAATTAATAACTATGGATAACTTGGCCAGATGATTATTACAGATGGAAACATAACAGAGAAAAATTGTCATACAATTAATTTTGAATGATATGCTATTGATAGAAATAACTTAATGTTAAAAGAAAAATATGTCTATAAGTTTGAAAAGGATTATGCATATGAGATTTTCCCACTTAACAGAAAATCAATTCAGGAACATCATATCATTCAATAAAGTATGGAGAGATGTTGTTGGGAATAGCAAGAAGAGATGGAAAGAGAAATATCTTTCTGAGGAAGAAATAGATATAATTAACATTAAGGAAAAGAACTAAGTAATTGAAATAGAACTGACCGGGTATAAGAAATGATAACAGATGAATAACTGGATCCCAAGAGATTGCAAAGACTTAGAAAAAGACTAGACATGAGATAAGCAGACAAAGTAAGGAAGTTTGTTTGTGCTACATGGAGAAATGAGGCTATGGGCCATAGAAACTGCATTAAATTTGAGATACTATCCTGAAGTGGATTGATAATGGTTGAAAATGATGTTGATGATGAATGTATATGTATGAAGATGTAATGTTTTTACATTCATACCAGTTTCTGTGATTATGCAACCTTTCTTTACTTGCAATAAAGGGCTTGGTAACTTTTTAAAGTGAATTCTTTGTAGCTAATGACTTTGCATTTTAGACATCGTAATTGAAGCCTTCTTTCTGCTCATATTTTATTAGCCTCATATTTATTGTTTTGTCTTTTACTAAATTTATATAATATACATAACAGATTTAAATTTGTGTAAGTTTGTATGCGTAACAAAGTGGTTTCTGACTATTATAATCTAAAGCTGAGTGTACTTTTGGTGAAGCTAACCAAAATCATAGCTCTTTTCTTAATTATTATTGCTGCTTTATTTATATTGTAATTATGCATGGAATATTTAAATGAACTAATTTAAATAAAAATGCATGCATAATTATGTTACAGTATAAATAAAGCAGTAACAGTAATTACAAGCAAGTTACGATTATGGTGAACTTCACTGAAAGTGCACTTTTTTAGGTTATAAAGAAGAAAGAAACTACTTCACTATAAGTGAATAAACATATGCAAATTTGAATTACAAATATAAATGAAGGAAAAATCAATAATACACTTTGGATGTAACTAGCTATTTAAGGAGCATAAATAATACTATTGTAAATTTTTTAAAATTTTTCCCCAAATTGGTGATTTGTTCTTATTGAATATCTGACCAATTTCAGAATAAAACTTTTGTTTAAAACTCAGAATTTTTATCTTGGAAGAGTTGCTCCAATTATTAAGTTTGCATTTTGAGATTGCTTTAAAGAAAATTTTAACTTTGCACTTCTCAAAAGAAAATAAAGAATATAATTTTTTTGCTGTAATGTGTTACAGAATTAGGTATGAGATGAAGATAATGCATAAAACAAGATATTGGCTGTTTTATACAGTATGGATAAGTTCATGTGATATATATGTATTTTTGATTTTTATTTACTATTCAATATTTTTTTAAACCCAGGGATAAGTGAATCTTTGTATTTTGAGAAAATGTATACAGGGAACTCATAATATATGGTTTAAAGTTCAGTGACAATTTAATCTTTTTATAAATGAATTTATGGTTATCACTTCTGCTATATCAATATTCTGAATCCAGAAGTAGTGGAAATTTTTTTCAAGTGCCAATCTATAGACAGACTATTGCATTCAATTATTTGTTGTCAAATGGGTATTGCTGTAATCTTTGCTCTAGTGTCAAACAAAGAATAAGTTATAAACTTTCACCTACTAATAGCGAATTAGCCTAAGGAGTATAGTCTTTTTAACTATGATAATGAATCATTATAAGAGCTCTTTACTAATCTTATTGTTAAAGGCAGTCTAGAATGTGATCTGGAAATGAGGATTTTTATTCTAGGGATAGGGATTTAATATGCACCCGAGACTCACTATTACTCAAGCTTATATTAAGTATTACTAGAATAGAAAGCTGTTGTTATTGTTTTCACTATTCATCTACAGAGCAACAATGGAAATGTTTTTGTCTTGTTATCAGATTATTTTAAGCTGTTTTATATACCTATACATATGGATACACATATTAAATCACCTCATATGGTTATGAAATTTAACACCACTCTCTTGTGAAATAAATTGTAAATATATTTGATATTTATTTCAGTATAGCGTTAAGAACTGGGATTATATGAATATATCTATGTGTGAGTGATTAATATCCAAATATTTCATTATTTGATGATAAAGCTCTCAAACTGAAATTCCAAAACAAATTAACACAATAGTAAATGGTATGAATTGCCACTGAAGATGATAAAATATTATTACATGGTTCCAATATCCTTCTGCATAGTTCTCGTTCTTTTCTTTGGCAGTGAATTTAGTCAACATACCTTGTAATAGATTTAAAGTGAGGGCCATTTTGCTTTCACATTTATGAGATATCATCATCAGTTGTTTGCACAAGGACGTTTCAAAAACCATCCCAGATCACTTTCAAGCCTTTTGTAATGTTTTTTTTTTTCTAGATTTTCAGTTTTCATAAATCATTTCAACTACAATATGTATAATTCTTCCAAGGTATTTGGCTTGTCCAGTTGCTTTAGTAGAGCTTAATTTATTCAATAAGAAGCTTTTTGTTTACTCTTAGTTGAATGAGTGGGGAGTGGGTGGGTTGATTTTATGTCTGATGCAAAGAAACTAAAAAGCTATAATTGGAAGAATGGGCATTGAAGAGCTCTGTTTGATATCACTTGCCCTTTAGGTTTTCTACATAACTGTTGTCATAGTTTAGGGGAATTCTTGTAAAGGAATTTTAAAAGAAACTATTTTGCTGTACAAAAAGCGTGATCTCGATTAGAAGATTGAGGTTACTGAGAATAAGTGAATCATCTTTAGAATTTTCTCGCTGTGAACAAATAATTATCAGAGCAATTAATAACGGAGCCTGAAATAATAATTAAAGAAATTGTTGTATAAAAGTAATATATATATATTAAATTTCTGGTTTTTGTCAATGCATCGTTCACTTAAACTCTATCATATCATATCACAACATATATTCGTACCAAAGTTAAGCCATCCTTTCTTACTAAGAATGCATTTTGGAATTACTTCATTTTTTAGTTGAGTTAAACAGTAATGAAATAACTTGATTTCATATTTGAGTTATATTTAAAGTTTGCAAATATATTTAAAAGTTCCAATCTACCACGCATTAGTTGAAACTTGAATAAAGACAGTCAAGCGTTGTTAGCCGAGAGGTCATCGCAGCTGCCTTGCAAGCAAATAGTTGGTTGCAGACGGTTGTGGGTTCGCGTCCCGGCCGATGCTATGACATATGAAAAAAAAAAAAAAAAGCAAATTATATATATTGTGCAAATTCACTTAGCAGGCGCATATTTTTTAATGGGCATTTTATTCACAACAAGCACTTCGCATAAAATACATAAATGGTTATTAGTTATTCCTTATTAGATTAGAAATTATTATATTTCATTTAACTTCATAGATTTAAAATTTAATAATGTTTAAATATACTTATAATTCTATATATAGGACTTGTCAATTTGAATTTTTTTTTTTTAACCGTTCTTCTCATTCTAATATTTAATGTGTCATAGTTTTATAATTTTCAAAATTCATAGACAATCATACTTTTACATTTTTTAAACTTGATCTAACTGAGAAGACTTGAGAACCGTTTTTATTATTCTTATCTTCAATCCTATGTTTAAAATGTGTGCGGTCTATTATAATATCTACAATACGTATACAATAAATATGAAATAAATTGAAGTGAGCCATCTAGTTATTCTAACCATTGCCACTTCATAAGAAAAAAGAGGCCAATCTTTACAGAGTGTGTGTGTTCTTACCAATTGCTTTTGATGTGATAAGACCACATGGTTATTGGAGCAAAATGTATGTCTTGCAAATTCAATGTTTTTCATCCTTAGGGTAACATTTAGAATAAATTTAAAAATTACTTGAATTATATCTTGAAGATATACTTTTCTTTATATATTTATTATGCATAATAAATAGTACTAATCATTTAAAATAATCTTTTTATCAATTTCTTGTGCCACATTTTTTTATTGATAACATTTTTTCTCTTATTCTATTTTTAAAAAAATTTATATTTTAAACGCCCCCCCCCCCCCCGTTTTTATAACCATTATGTGGTTGAAAGTTTTGTTTGCATCATTATGATTTTAGAAATTTTTGCACATCTCATGTCAAATAAAAGTCTAATAGCTTCATCTTAAAAATGTCTCTGATTGTAAACGGATACCTCATATAATTTAACAAACTATTATTCTAAACCAGGGAACATTTTCTTATATGATGAAAAAAATTGCGTTGATTACGTATATGAAAAAATGTGTTTAATCATTTCTATAAAATTGGAAAACAGCACTTAATGAACAAAGACATAATTTGTGCATAAATTTGCATACTGAGAAAATTGTTTCACACATGATTTTCATGAGAGCATTCATTGTGTAAGTTTTCAAGCATATTACTTTATTTAACATTAACGTTTGAGTCTGCAGTGACCTCACAATGAATTGAGCTGAAATAGAAAGAATAAGAATAAAATCTTAATCTCTCATTTAATTGTATAAAACATGGCTTTTCTAATGGTATTACTATTATTGAAGGCAAACAAAAGTAAAAACTGATATGGAAGTCACTGTTCAATGACAAGAAATATAATTAGTTAAATCTTAGGCACATTTTGGTTGTAGTTCCAGTAGTCAATAAGATATGATCCTGAAAATATGTCTCATTTATTTAATAATATCTTACATTAGTAAACATTTAAAGAGAATTACATGAAAATTATATGATAAAAAGCATACTGTACCATAAAACACTGGTTTTATCTATTCCGCAAAGTGAAATTTAAGCCAAAAAACTTTGTGTAGTATGCATTCAATTTTTTTTATGAATACATCTGGGTCTCATTTTACGCGATAGATAGGTTCCTCAGAAAACATGCGCAAACGCAATCACACAAAAATAGACGTAACTTATCTTGAAAAAGGGGGGATACGGACTGTGATTTTTCAAAAATTGCATAAAAGCAAAGCACCAACGTAAAATTACTTTAAAATTCACGCAAAAAAAATATAAGGAAATAAAATATGACTAATAAAAAATTCCATATTTGAAAAAAATTGATACAAGACAAACTTTTTTTAACTATAATATTTAATTTTATTCAAAACAATATATTTTTATGCATAATTTACAGTAATTTACATTTTTTTATACACGTTTTAATTATTATCGCTATTTGCCGTTAAACAGGTTCATTTGCAAACTGGTAAAAAATCAGATTCTTCACAAGAGGAAATACAACTAGCGCCAACATCACTCTCATGTTGTGTTAATAGTTTTCTGGTGACAACGTAATTAGTAATTAATCTAATAACTAAAAATTAAATTCTTATTTTTGTCTTTAATTTTCAATTTTAATTGTGCCCACTGCTATTACTCACCTTTTAAAAATAAACTTGCGGACACTAAATGATTAATAATTGATTACGTTCTTTTTTAAAAAGCAAAAACAGAATGTGATTTAAAATGCAAAATTAATACGCACAATGTTTGAACAAATTTACATTATAATCTTGTAAAATTTAATGTGTGTATACATAAAATGTGGAAATCATGATTTTAATTTCATTATTGCATAAAATCTTACTATTATAAAGCACTGAAAATATTGAAATTACTAAGATGAAAGTCAAATTCCAATAATGTGCTATTACTTTCAATATGACGTAAGTGCACGATTATTTAAAGTAATAGTGCATTATCGGAGTTCGACTTCCGGAGAAATGTGAATCACGTAACTTCAAAATCGCATTAAATAAATCCACGTAAAAAGAGACCCAGGTGTATTTGAATAGTAGTAGTAGTAGTGGTGGTGATAGTGGCAGCGGCAATAATTTTATTTATAAATATTAAGTATAAACACTATTTATTTATAAATAAATAAATCACTTGCACAAATATGAGATAATTGATGGACAAACTCTCCATACAGTATTGCCTCCCAATGCAAGCTAGAATAATCAATGTATGCAAGAAAGTTTGTGCATAAAATCTCTATGCATGAGCTGTGACTCTGCTTTAACAGCTTATGTAAGCATACAAAATAGTGATCATATGATGTTTAGTGGATAATTCATACAGCTTTTTTTTAAAATTTTAGTAGAAATAAGTTTTTATTAAGAGTTAGATTAATGAATAAATGTTGCAAATGGTTTTTTCAGTGATGCTGTCAGAGACTGTGCGATTATATTATTTAATGAAATTGTCATTACTTTTGCTTAAATTCACTTTTCTTTAGTTATATTTTAGCATTTGTTTGCAGTTTTACATTGATTTATTGGCAAAAATCAGAACTAAAATTATATTGATTTATTAGTTTAAAAAATAAATAAATTTCAAGATGCCAGTCTCATACAGAAAAATCTAATGCAAAAAAGCCAACAAATGCCATTGATTGGTAGTTATCTTTTGTTTTCTGTCTTGAGCTTTCATGTTTTTGTGTAGATTTTAAAAGTATGTATTTTCCATAGTTTGTTTATATATTTATGATTATTTTTGCAAAATATTTGTGAAGTATTTATTTTTTGAGATGAATGTTATGATTAGCATTGGATTTTATTTGAAAATATTTATTTTAAAGAATATAAGTTAAGTGAAACATAATGGTAAAGCACAATGTTGTAATTGGCTGAAAAGAGAGCATCTTTATAATCATTTTAATCACCGTAGCAATTAGTTTTTGTCAATAATAATTATAAATAGAATTTAAAATTCTAATACAGAATTTTATAGTTTATGTAATGCGAATAATAAGAATACTAAACTCTCCATACAGTAGTGCCACCAGGTGCAAGCCTTCATAATCAATGGATGCAGAAAGGTTTGTACATTAAATCCCTATCTAGTGCCTACTCATCCAATATCATCAGACTAATTTCTACCTTGTGTCCTTCATCAGTAAGGAGCCTTAGATTGAAAATACTGTACCTAGATCTTAAGATCTAATGCAATCATGCGAATAATAAGAGTACTAAACTCTCCATACAGTAGTGCCACCAGGTGCAAGCCTTCATAATCAATGGATGCAGAAAGGTTTGTACATTAAATCCCTATCTAGTGCCTACTCATCCAATATCATCAGACTAATTTCTACCTTGTGTCCTTCATCAGTAAGGAGCCTTAGATTGAAAACACTGTACCTAGATCTTAAGATCTAATGCAATCCTCCAGCAGCTACCTTTTACCTATTTGTAAAGCTAGGAGCTCAAGATAAAACACCGTAATGTTTTCAACCTACTCATTTACTTGTATAGATATATAGATCTGAAATTAGTTCAGCATCTATACATTTGATGTCTTTGGTTTTTTCAAAAAACACAGTGACTATTATCTAGGTGTAATGTTCTCAATCCAAGGCTCCTCACTGATGAAAACCACAAGCTAGAAATTTGTCTGGGGTTGTTGAATGAGTAGGCACTAGATAATTTTATGCACAAACGTTCCTGCATCAATTAGTTATAATGGCTTGCATTTGGTGGCACTACTGTATGGAGAATTTAGTACTCTTATTAACAGCATGTGTAAGCATATGAAATGGTGGTCATGTGATGTTTTAATAGTCTTATGTAATGTGATTGATAATTTCTTCTGGTTTTAGAAATGGTGTTGAAACAAATATAATTTTGTTTATTAAATATTTTTAATGTAAGTTGCAAAAGAATAAAAGCCATTATACTCCTACCATTGTTCAATTTATTATTTTTTCCCCGTGTTTGCAAAATTGAAATATTATTTTTTTAAATGATTTTTGTTTGTAAAATTACATGTCCTAAGAAATAATTTGAAGTTTATGGAAATATAATAAAGAATAACGATTAATTAATTAGAAATAAAACGGTGGAGATTTAATTAAACTACCAATAGGAACTGTCAAAAAATATTTACAGCTAAAAGATTAAAATAAAGTGATAAACTCAGATGGGTATCTGAAGAAGTTTGCTCATATGTTCCTTATTCTAACATTGTCAGAAAAAGCATTCATTACAAAGGTCTGTCACTTATTCTGTTATCCTGAGAATGTACTTGAAATAAGTGTAATTATAGTTAAAGGCAGGTTGAATCTAGTAGGCAAATATTAACATTTAATCATTATTAATTTTATAATATTTCATTTATGAAAGTTATAAATAGCTAACACTCTGTTTTATTTATTGAAATCGTAATATGATCATTTTAAGCATCGTACTTTGTATAGTCGGAATTAATCTTGACCATAATTGATTTGAATGCAACTATTCACATATAACCGCAGTCAAATTATACAAAATACTTATTCTAACATTGTCAGAAACACATTTATTACAAATATCTGTGTCTTATTCTACTAATATGAAAATGCACTTAAAACATATAGTTAAAGTAACAGTTTATCTCAGAAAGCAGAAGTAAATTTTAATAAAGCAGATAAATAAAATACCCATGTGAAAAATGTAATGAAATTAACCATCTGAAGGCTGGTTGAAGTTAGTAGGCCAAACATTTACATTTAATCATCGGTTTTTGAAAAATTTCATTTCAAAAGCTATACATAATCAAATGTTGCTGTATAAATTGAACTCATAATATGATCAATACATGTAATCATTATAATTTTGTGCAATCATGAACCAATCTTGACCACAGTTGATTTGAATGCAGTTGTATTCACATCAAACTGTCGTCAAATTATGAAAAATCATTTTGCTCTTGCTGATATCAAAATGTATAAAATTTATTATTTGTTTATTCTACTTTAATTGGTAACCAATCAAACCTTTTACATTTGCAGGACACTCCTTCAAAAGCTTGCTATTAAATTATAAAGGATAACTATTAATTATAATTTAAACTACATTAAAATATATAACAATAACACGCGGTCATGATTGTAATGGCTAGACTATCAGACTGCTTTGAGTTTTGAGAGTTCAAACAAAATGGGAAGTATTTTTTTCCAAGTAACTAAGAATTTTCATGTGAATACAGGATTTTTCATTCAGGTTTGGTAGCCCATGATCATTCTCATTGATCATTCAATTAGAGTCCTGTCTATTATTAATGAGGGGTAAAACATTGAAGGCAAACAGTAAAAACTCTCACCACATAGTCTTGATTAGTCTGGAGAAGTTTGTCATCTCTCTGATTAGAAACTTTTATAGGTATATATAAATATACAGGCAAAGGGTAAAAGAATCGTTAAGTAATCCACCACAAGACAAAGATGTTTCTTGATCCATTTACAGAGAAATCAAAACACTTGAATATTGCAGTTTTTTTAATCATTTTTCTTTTTTTTTATTTATTTAAATACTCATTTACTGACCATTTATTGAATGATTAAGATCGGTTATGAATCAATGATCTGAAGGAAAAATGTTAAGTTTACATAGTAAAAGTTTTCAGCAAAAAAAAGTATATATATATCAATTTCCATTCATATTTAAGTCAACATAGCAGGCGGATGATCTAATTATGGGTCACGATGACATTCAATTCTTATATATTTTTGTACATATATAAAACAGAATAGGCAGTGCAGTTTGTACATTTTGACAGCGTCAAACATGCATCAACTTTTATAACCTGATAACGATTAGATGATGTATTCTATCAACATTGTGAAAAATTAATTCGTGATTGAAAAAGATTACGTTATCGAGAGTTGCTACCATTATTTTATGAAATAGTGATTACAGCGCAAATTATTTATTCCGCTTCCAAGAATAAAAACTAAAAACCAAGTGGTTTATTATTTTTATTTCATTTAATGGTATAAAATGTCTAAAGCTATACTGCACCTATTTTAATATTTTTTATTCCTAATTTTTACTCTAATTTTGGAATTAAATTCAACAGGAAAAGACCTCCTTTTGTAGACGTTAAATTGTTTTAGTTTTTGTTCACTGTAAATTAATAAGTGGATTTTTCTTTTTGTTGATTTTTATAATAGCGGTAATTAATCACAATTTAGGGAATTAGTTTGCCTGAATCTAGTAAATTTAACAGGGACTTCATAAAGGCAATCACATGATCAGGGGAAAAATTAGCTAACTACTTTAATTTCTTTTCTGTTGCAAACAGTTAATAAAATTACAGTAATATGTTTGATTACTATTTAGATATATAAACATTTAGGATAATAACTTTTATATTTGGAGCAGTAATTATCTTTATGTGAATTTTTCCAGAGCCATCTATTGCGAGATTGAATAATTTCTGGACACTAGATAATAATGCTGTTTCAATGTCTTCAGTCTACTTTTAGATTTATTGACTAGAAACATCGATGTGCACCAACACATACAGTAGGTATCTTTCTATTTCTACATTTTACAAACTAATATCATGAGATTTAAAATCACCCCAAGGTTTTTAATCCATACTAATTTGTTTGCCAAGTTGTGTAGGTTTGGCTCTAGGTAAGCAAATATATATTTTAATGATAATTTTATTCTAATTAGACAACTTTGTTTTTCTGAAAGTGATGACATTTTATAAACGAAGCATGTCATGACATTCTCAGCATATTTTCAATATCTGCATTAAAAACAACATGAGTCTCTTTTTCATTACTGTAGGGCTATATATTGGGAGTTAGAGAAATCAGGTGACAAAATAGATGGCAGCACTTGAGATTTAAAAATATTCTAAGATTCTGAATCCAAGCTTACTGGTTGCATAGTACTATAGGCCAGTAGATATATATTTTTTTGGACAAACTTTCCAGCTTTACACGTTTGAAACCTGCCAATTGGAGTTAAAATGCAACTGCTATTGAAACAATGACTACACTGGGATTAGTAGTTAATTTCAGTTTCAAAAATTTTCAAGTGCAATTCTAATCAGAAAATTAAGCTAAGGGAAAGGAGGTAAACCTCAATTTGAAAACCCATAAAAACAATCAAGTATTTTTTTTTGTCAATTTGAATTTCTGTTAATTTTTGGGATCTTTGTTCACTATAATATTCTGGGGAGAAAAAAAATCAGCAAATTCATGATCATTGTAGTTAAATATCATGTGAATAATGTTTAGTTGGGAGTATGATATAACAAAAATGCAAAGTTTTATTTTATTTACACTGACTTATAATTTATTTAACATACTATACCATACAAATATTTATTCAAAAATATTAAATGGGCTCTATAAATTAGTGTTATGTGATAAATAATAAAATAAGTTGTAAAGTAGACAAGAATCCACAAAGTTGTTTATTTCTCCATTCAGATTGGCTTTAACAAGTAAGCAAATTCTTATACCATCTTGTTTTTATTTCATTCAATTTTACCTTTGTTAATGTTATCTTTAAATTTAAAGCAAGTTTGGAGGTTGATTCTTAAGTTTTTTTAATTTCCAAATAACTGGTAATGAAGATTTAGCATTATTTTTCAGATTTTAACATTTTCTAATGTAAACAACTTTTTTTTTATATATAGTTAAATACACTGCCAAACAAAAAATCATTTTTGGGGGAAATTTAATCTTTCCATTACACAATAATGTGTAGTATGCTCTGGTCTCATTGTAAATTTTCATATGATAATAAATTGGTATTCAATTGATTACAAATGGAAGATTTTTATTGCTGTTTTGTATTGAATGGTTCAATTTTTATGCTAGTGATTATATATTTTATTTTTATCACAGATAGCAGCACTTAATAATAAATATGAAAACACTAAAGTTTCAATTCCAGCTTGAGAATTTTGGTGTATTATACATTATGCTAAGACAAAAAAAAAGTGTGCCATCTTTAACAAACAGAAGTTTTTTATTTTATCTTGGAGGATTTATTTATACTTTCTCATTTTCTTTTATCATTACATTTTTTAAAGTAGCATTTGCCTTTAGATGGTCAGTAGTTTCTTACATATATCTTAATTGTGGCCTCAAATATAAGATATTTTTGAATTGCACGTATTATTGGCTTACATTGGTTTTACAGTAGTGGTGAATAGGTGGATCCTGGAGCTCAAAATTCTTGGATCACTATTATTTTTTTTATAAATTTTCAAGTAATGTCTGTTAGTTTTTTGGCTGCTACTTGGCATAATGTTCCTGTGCGTATGCATGGTTAACAGCGCCATCTAGTGGCTGGAAATTGCGTTGTCTGCTTTTGGCCCTGTACTCTGAATATTTCTGCAATTTTTGCAGAAATGACGTCTCTAGCAGTGGCAGGACAGTAATTCCCCAAGTACCGAAGTGTAAAATGTATCCTTTTAGATTTAGATTAATGAAAAGTTAGAATAATTAGATTTAAATGACTTGTAATTAATTATATATTTTTTTAAAAATGATTATTGAATGACTTTGCTGTTATTAATTATATAAATTGTCTACAGTGATTCCAAAAAAAAAAAAAAAAAAAGAAAAGAGATACTGGCAGGCTCTTTCAAATATGACGTAGAAAATAAATTCAGAATTTTATAAAACATTTTAAATATATTATTCTAAAATCTGGCGTTGGAAAATGATTTTTCCATATATGAAAAAAAAATCTGTAAAAGCAACAAGTGAAATGATTTTATAACCGTGGCTTCTTTGAATGCATGTTATTTATTACTACATTTAAAGAAAAATTTGTATTTCATTATAGATAATTGGTAAAAGAATAGTTCGCACAATAATAACAAGAAGAAATTGATGTTTTATTTATTAAAAGTTTTTGAATTTTGAGAGAAGAGGTGTTCGAATATGTGTCAGTTAATTTTTGAAATATTTTCAATTTATAGTTTGGCTTAGGATTTTTTCTCCAGGCAGCTATTAATAGCCAATCCATATTACTTTCTAAAGATAGTGCTTTGTAAATGAATATCTAGCTATTATTATATAGGGGATAATGGTTCGTAAGCTAATTCATATTGGTTAAATGAATGTTTTAACTGTAACACAACTAATAAGAATGTAAAGCAACAGTAGAAAAAAGCATTCATATGAATTAATTCTAGGGTCCACTTTTAAGTTTCAAAATTAGCTTTTATGAAAAGAATTGATTTAAATTTCATTGTAAATGTTGAACTTATGTGTATATGTTGTTCTTTATTTTCATTTCTCAATGACACTTCTGATACAGCTTAAATAATGATATAGGTAGGAAACCATATGAATATCTATTATTAAAATTTTTTTTATTACCCAAACAACTTTTTAAATATAAACTTTAACCTTTGACAATAAATAAAATCGTTTACATTCATATTTACAAACAAAAAGAAAAAAAAAAAAATCACTAAATATTATAAATTACAGTGAGCTGTCTAATTTCTATCTATCTATAATAAAAGTACATCACATGATCAGTAGTGGCACTACTGTATGGAGAGTTTTGCCTCTGTGTCTGTCTGTCTTAATAAAAGTACTATTTAATTTGTAATCAGTAAAAATCTATGCTTGAAATAAGAAAAGTTTATAAATTCTAAAAGGTCTTGGAACCAAGGATGTGATGTTAATGGTGTTTTATACTCATTTAGATATTATTACTTGTTAATTACTGAATGTAAAGAACTCAAAAATTATACAATTTTTAGGAAGTACAAAAAAAAAATAAAAAGAAAAAAAAAAATTTGGTACACAAATCTGGGTTAAGTTGAACTTCCTTTTCCTTTAGCTAGTTGTTATTATAACCTATCTACATTTAGATTCAGGTTGGTCCCCGAATAAAATTATATTTTGGAAAATATACTCTGATTTTAGGGAATGCTTTTCAGGATAATAAGAGAAAATTTTGAATTATATAATGTTTAACAAGTTGTACAATGTCTGATGACTTCTAAATGTAAATATTAATAAAGACTTCATGAGTTGTGGAATGGCATTAAAGTTTACTTCATAAAAAATGGTAATTTTTATCCACAACTTTTGACAAAGAAGGATCCCTAAATTTATTTCTTCTTATTGGATTTACTTCAAAACTTTGTTGATATGACAATTTGAGAACTTAAAAAAAAAAGTTAGTCAAATTAAAATCAGATTTAAATGATCATAAATATTTGGACTACATTAAATTTTTTAAGAAAAATTCTGATATGTTTAATTGCATCTTAAAAGAATTTGTTGCTATTTTTAAGAATATCGACCAGACATTAATTCAAAATGTTAACAAAACAGATTTCTATTTATTTTAAAGTTCTTTAAATGTTAAACATTTAAACTCTTAATTCCACATGTATTTTACATTTTCAAGCTTACTGAAAAGCAAAAAGGTTGTAATTTGTTGCTTATCATTTGAAATTCAGTAAGGAAAACAATTGAAAGTGTGTAAATGTGAAATATTTGATTTTATATCAAGAAGAAAATTAAAATACTCCATTTCTCTTTGGATGATCAGATTATCAGGATTTGACTAGAATATTATTATTAAAACTAATAAGTAAAATAAACCAATGAACAATTGGACCTGTGCTTGCAACTATATAAGACTTTTAGTCATTAATACCCACACATAAATGAATATGGTTATTTTAGTTTCAGAAGGCAAGCTATCCATTTACTACTACTACATCCACATGTTTCACACTGGTCCTCTGTTTATTTGACATTATGCAATTGCCCTCTATTCTCAACCAGATCATCCTTGTGAAAGCAGTCAGTAGTCCATTTCTGTTGAGTGATTTTGAGATAATCCTTTATTAAATAATACCACTTTACCAGAATATATATTTTTGGATGTCTATAACCACATATTCACTTTTCTTGCCTGTTATTTTTAAGATGCACCATTGTAACAGTAGGTTCAATATGATAACGTTCAGCAAATGTGAGGATATTTTGATAGGTCTTATAATCTTGTGCTTATATTTTTGCAACCTCATGGAGTATCCTTAAATGAAAATTTTACTGCATTTTTGTATAACATTAGTTATGCATCCTTTTCATATAATTGGTTTAGTTGATGCAGTAGCCTAGTTCATAACTTGTTCAATGTCTGTGATGCACTTATTTAAACAAGTTCATGCTTTCAATGAGATGATCATGCAGGCTTGAAGTATTCTTTTTTATATACCTTGAATTGTAGAAACATGACTGGATCTAAACATTACAAAAATATCTTACTGTTCCGTAAGGATTGAACACTGCTAGAATATATTGCCCATGCAAAAGTTTTTAAAAGACCCAAGATAACTCTTATAAGTATATTTATTTATTTTTCATTAATTATAAATAATGTCTACGACTACATCACATGACTTTCTCAAATGCTTCTAAGAGAAGGTACACAAGAGGCATCCGTTTACTGAAAACCTGAATAATCAATGGGCAATGTATCCTGAGTAACCACTGGCCATTGGAAGATACAGTGCCGTAACATCTACATCTTTAGATCTGTTTCTGCCTTTCACATATTATAGTGAGGGCTTGTGTTTAATAAAAACTGGAATTTTAGACTGTTAGTTTGAATAGTATGAGGCAGTAAAAGGTGATTGCTAGATGCATAACTGCATTTATTCCCATTTTGAATCAAGTTTTCAGTGAAAGGGGGTAGAAGTCAAAAATTGATTTTAGAAATGTGGATGTTATAGATTTATATTATCTGATACTCTCTGCCTACTCTAGCTTACATTAGATGACTTTAGAGTAGGATATATGTTCTAGAAAAAAAGGTATAAAGAACCATGAAGTTGATAACTCTCCAACTTACACTGAAACCGACCTGGAGTCAGAACTATGCAAGTATGTTCTTGAGTTGGTTTGGTGGGTTTGTATTTCAAGCTATTAACTTGAATACTATAGAGATGTAATAGATGGGTTTTCAATGAATAACTGAGTTTTAGGTTTGAATTCTAGATCCCCACTGATAAAGACAAATGTCCAGTAATTGGTCTAGGGATGTGGATATCTTAGCATACCATTTGATATCCATTGACAACTCAGGTATAAAACAGCCATTTCTGGAATAGGTTGAAGAACTCATGAGAATATAAATATTATTTGCAATTGCGGTAATGAATGACTTAATTTTAGATCGTAACTTATAAAATGCAGTCTATTTAATCAGGAAATGAATCAAGCAGCAATCTATTAAAAAATGCATTATTGTTAGTGAAAGTGTCAGGTGATAATCAGTCTTTTAAAGTCTAAATTCATGGCAGCCCTTCTACAAGGATCATTGGGGATTAGCCATTTTATAAGTAGTAAAGCTTTAAAGATTTTCTTAATTTACATTCTAACTGTATTTGCTAATCAATAATGGATTGAATATCTTGGTTGACTTGAATTGGTAGTCTAAACAGAAATTCATAACTTACCTGCAACTTAAAAATTTCCGTTTAACCCAGCCTAAGTTCAAACTCCGCGTTACGAGCATGACAACAAATGCAGTAACGAGCATTATGAGTCTTTATATTTTCTGTATCGATATATGCAAAAGGTCAAGAAGAATTGTACTCTATATGTTTATTTAACATTTTCTTTGTCATTCAACTTTATTTTTTAAAAAATGCTCGTTAAATTTTTTTTTTTGAAATTTTTGAAATGCTTTTGTAAATATCTTTATTATGTTTACGTGTCTATCTGTCAAGCATCTCCAACTGGTTATATAAATTATTTTTATAAAATTGTCTAAATACTACGATTTTCTATTGAAAGAAGCTGTCAGAGAAGAGATTAAAAAACGAGGCAGCCTGCGTAGAAGAAAGAAAATATTTTGTAATTTATTTTGAGTATTGAAAATGATATAAATGGGGAGCCAGATTTCTAGTAAATAATTTCTTATATGAAGAATGAAAGGCAAAAAAGAAAGGAAAATAAAAGTGGCAATTATAATTTATGTAGAAATAAAAAAGTATAAAGATGTTGAGAAAGAACACGTCAAAAATAGTATATATATTTTAGGAGCAGGAGGGATGAATGAAACAAACTCAGAGGAAGAATGATTATGATGGTAACTATGGGAAAGATAAAGGTATGCGACAGCTAGGTCAAGGGTGGGCACGCGTTTTTAGGGTAAGAGCTAAATCTAATCTTCCTCAAGTGTATCACCTGTATATTACATGCATGATTTTAAAGTGTCACGTTTTCGTGATACACTTTCGTTACTTATATAACATCCACACTTCCATTCATCATAGTGAGAGAAACTGTTCTTCTCGTTCTGCATTAAAATTGTATATATTTTTTCTTTACAATCGCTTCAGTCATTACGCCTTCCTTTTAAAATGTGGTAAGGTACTAATTTTTCATGGAAAATTACTTCAATCTGTATGCTAGTTTTGACAAAAATACTGTTATTGGCATTCAACTGACAATGTATTCAAGGTTTTCGGTTGCATTCACAAGGAATGTATTCAAACCTATGAATTTGTAATCAATATAAGCATTATCATGCATTTTTTCTTTCCATTTTGTATTAAAATTGTATGTCTTGCTTTGTAATTGATTCAGAAATTGCACCCCTCCTTTAAAATACGGTAAATTACTTAAATCGGTTATCTGCCGCTTCCAGTTGTGCCTTTGCACTGAGAGACAGATTTGAGCTGATGAATTTGTAATTAATTTATGGCACATGGTCATCTGAACCAATCATTGCAAGTGCTCAACTGCACACCCCTGCTTCGATTATGAGGAACCAAAGTTATGTGTGCATATATATATATTAAATGTAGAGCACTTTTTTATTCAGGTTATCATTCTAAATTGTCTTGTGATTCACCAGTTGGCTGCACTCCTCATCTTTCTACCCTTGATATTAGTAAACAGCTTTTGTAATAAATTTTCCATTGCTGCCTAGCATAGAGGGAGAATGAAAAAGGAAGGCAGTACTTACCAGGCTTGCCATTCCTCAGGCAATAAGGATTTAATTTTTCCATTTTTGTTTTTTTTTATCTTGTAACTAAAGGTAGCTTGTTACCCATTTATATAGTTGGATAGTGAACTGGATTACCTATGGCCAGATGTCTGTGGAAAAAAAAATGTCTAAAAATTATTTTATTTGATGTGGAATTCAAACCTAAGATTACAGGTATGGCAGTAAGATATGGTGCCTCTGCAGTGTGGAGCATGTTAC
The DNA here is from genome assembly GCA_028023455.1 of Epiperipatus broadwayi. NCBI lineage: Eukaryota > Metazoa > Onychophora > Udeonychophora > Euonychophora > Peripatidae > Epiperipatus > Epiperipatus broadwayi. The sequence continues at coordinate 3,655,294 of JAQFVV010012453.1, read as the reverse complement.
TGCAACAATTTTAACCACTTGAGAAAAATTTTAGTAGTTGTTTTTTTTATTTGTCTAATAGGTTAGAATGGATGAAGTGATCATTGGAGCAATATTCAATTAAAGATTAGACTGGTCTTTATATAAGACAGGAAACTGTGATTGGAATATGATTTATGATCATGTATTGAAAGCCATGTTTCTAGAAAGAAACTTTGACAATAAAGAAATTACAATCATGTCAAAAAAAAGATCATGGGTAAAAAATGACATGTAATTTTTGAAAAAGCTCAAAACTAGAAATTGATTAAGCTTTTTATAAATAAAAAAAGCTAAGGCAAGTACAGTATTAGTTCATGTCATTTGAATTAAATCTTAACATTGTATAATATTTATACTGACTACTGTATTTCAGTTGTGGGTTAGTTAGTCATCTCTATTGTCCTGAAAATTGGTAAATGTTAGTTGCTAGGCAATTGATCCCATGTGATCTGGTTTGCTTAAGTGAATCAGTATGTCATCTGTAAAATGAAACAATATAATCATAGTGTGTTATGTCCATCTGACTGGTGCGTGGGGATGTCATTCTCTTTATATACACTGTGCTCATGCTTTATGTTTTGCAAGCTCCATGTGTGTAAACTGATCAGAGTATTCATTTCTAAAAATTTTAATGTTTAAATTTTAGTGTTCATTATATTTATACTTCTTTATTTTAATGTATATGAATAGAAATGTCTAGGTTCAGGTTATTGTTCTACTATACTCATATATTGCATAGATGCTTACTGTGTATTCATAAAGGATAACTGCTACTTGGACAATTGTTTGAATTGAACTCATTGTGACACTGAGAGAAAGGAAAAAAAAGTTGTTGCCTACATTCAATTTTCAAGATTCTTCAGAAGATTTTTTTAAAATTTGATTATAAATATCTGTAGATTTGAATCTTTTGTTTTGTGATATATTTTTTTCATTGAATACTGCAAGAAGTTAAACTTTGCTTATAAACAATACATTGCATTTTTTCTTTTGCTTCTTGCAGCATTAGTTGAAGCATATTTTATATTAAAACTCATCACATGCTATTAGTATGGACATCACTCTAGTAATACTAGGTTGTACAATCTTATATAATACATTTGTATTTTTATATTGGACTATTTTCATAATCTAATATGTGTATTGAATATGTTTAGAAAAAATTAACTTTATTTAAATATTCCAAATATATTCAACTGTTAATAATAGCACATCAAACAGGTTAGCATATGCACAACATTTTGAGAAGTATTATTCTCCCCTCTTCTTCAGGTATTGCTGGCCTGACCAGTGACAGTACTTGCATGGGATTTGAACCTGAACCCTTAGATTTTTGAGTATTGAATTTTAAGGTAATGCTGTAACCAACTAAGTTATCCTGCCAAAGGCAACAGTCTGTAGTAATTTCATATACTTACCTATGAGGTTCCTCCTGATTTCCCCATTTTTCCTTAAGAGCAAAGTTTATTAGTGGTTTTCTTACATTATGTATAGTCACACTAGGTTGGCTTATGGAATTGTTTGCCATTGTCATGGGATCAGCTTCTTTAAATTTTCTTCTTTATACCTTTTCTTCTCTATCCAATATTTGTGTATTTTCCCAATTGAACATATGTTCATTGGCACATACATGGTCTGTTACCTGAGACACATCTGTTTTCTCTCTTCTAATCATCAGTTTGTATTCTTGCAAGCACTTTTCAATGGGACCAGTATCACCAATATATGTTCTTCCACATTTACATGGTATTTCATAGATGTAGTTTTTTCTTTTCAACATTTCAAGTTTAGGCTTTATAAGGAAAAGATTAAATGGTGATAATAGTATACAAACCAGAACAGCTCTTCCTGTTGATAGTATAATGGAACTATTAACATTCTGTATAAAAACAACCTACTTTCAATATAACACAGAATTCTTCCAACAAAATCAAGGAATGGCTGTGAGCTTATCATTGTCTCCCTTGATTAGCAATATTTACATGCAAGAAATTGAAACCTTAGCCATAAAAACTGCTCCATCTTCACCTAAAGTTTAGCTTCACTATGTGGATGATACATTTTCTGTATGGCCACATGGTAAAGCACTGGTACAAACTTTCTGGAAACACATCAACGATATATCCCCTTAATTAAATTTGCAATAGAATCAGAACAAGAACAATAATTGGCATCCATTGATGTTCTTGTGACAAGACTTAGTCATAGCAAAATCAAAATACGTAGCCTATACATCCAATCACACCAAAATCAAAACATGGAGTTATTCTCTCACTATGGAACAAGAACAAAAGTAGTTTGTTCAGAAACCAGCAATTTGGAAAAAGAAATCTATGTAGAACAAACTCTTATGAAAATGGTTATCCATCATAGACAAAAAAAAGAACTACCAAAAGAAAAGACAATAGCAGATAAATTAAAGAAAATCTGCAATCAGTATAACATTAGAATAGATTTCCAGAGCCATACCACCCTACAAGGAATTGTAGCATTTACAAAGCCTAAACTTGAAATGTTGAAAAGAAAAAACTGCATCTATGAAATACCATGTGAATGTGGAAGAACATATATTGGTGAAACCAGTCCTCCCATTGAAAAGCACTTGCAAAAACATAAATTGATGATTAGAAGAGAAGAAAACAGATACATCTAAGATAGCAGACCATGTATGTGCCAATGAACACATGTTCAATTGGGAAAAATGCAAAAATATTGGATAGAGAAGAAAAGGTACAAAGAAGAAAATTTAAAGAAGCTGTTCCCATGACAATGGAAAAAAATCCCATAAGCCAACCTAGTGTGACTATACATTATGTATGGAAACCACTAATCAACTTTGCTCTTAGGAAAAATAGAGAAATCTGGAGAAACCTCATAGATAACGATATAAAATTATTATAGCTGTTGTCTTTGGCAGGATGGCTCAGTTGGTTAGAACGTTACCTTAAAATTCAATACTCAAGAATCTAAGGGTCCAGGTTTGAATCCCGTGCTAGTACTATCACTGGTCAGGCCAGCAATACCTGAAGAAGAGGGAGAATAATATCTCTTGAAAATGTTGTGCATACTCTAACCTGTTTATGTGCTATTACTAACAGATAAATGTATTTGAAATATTTAAATAAATTTTTCTAAAGACATTCATTACACATATTGATGATGGAAATTCCAATATAAAATACAACTAGAACACCATCATCACAAATATTCAGGAAAACAATATGTAATACATGTTAGAATCTCAGTATGTGAATCATATATTTCATTAAAATATATGGAGTTAATGATAGTTATGTATTAACTACTTGTATCCCTTATCCCACCATTATACATTATCATTTATGATATTGTTTTGCCAGCATCTAAAAAACTAATGAGAGATGTGTTGATATATTACATTGTTTAGAAAATTACAGTTAGCAATACAATCTTTCCACATGTTCACATTTTCAATATCTGTGTTTTTTAAAAATTGTATTTTAGTAAAATATTAAATAAAATTAGATTAAAGAATATAAATTAATAAACAAAAACATAGTTGATGTAATCTTTTTTTAATAATTTGCCTTTCTAATTCAATATTATTTGTGTGTTTTATAAAGAATGAAAAATGGTACAAAATTAAATTTTATATTTTATGAGTGAGAGAATATTTTAATAAATAAATTAAAAAAATAATTTATATTGTATACATTTATTTAAAAAAAAAGATGGTGGGAGTGGTAAAGCCACTTAGCTAATTTTTTAGTATTTGACTTTTTAAAAGAAAAAAATAAGGTGCATAAAGTCATTTAGCTTTTAGTTAATTTACTTATCTATTTAAAATAAAAAGAGGAAGTAACATTATTTCATTTATTAATAAAAATTAAACTTTTTTTTTTGATAATTAACCAGTATAGAATTAACATTTTTCTAATTGTTTCCATCATCTAAGATTAATTTTATTTAAATATTCCAATTACATTCAACTGTTAGTAATAGCATATTGATTAGTATATGAAAAATGTTTCAAGAATTTACATTTTTCTAAAGACATTCAATACTTAATATTAAATGATGGAAATGGTCCAATATATAAATACAGTATAGCATTAATTTTATTAATTGTAAAATTGCTAATTATTTAATTTAATTTTTATTAATTGTGTTTTTTAATGTCATAATGTGTGTAGTTTTTAATAAAATTTTATCCTAAACATGTGTACACAATGGATATTATGTTGAAATCATCCTGACTATATGTAATGTGAAAAATAGGTTTAATTTGATTTCAGTAGAATCCTGAGCCAGTCCATAAATTTAAACAAGTTTTAATAATCCAAATCACAAGAAATAATACTATGAGATTATAGTTTCAAAATATAATAAAGTAGGAAATGTCTCATATGTGGAGATATGAAGAATTTTGTTATGGTAGTATGATAATTATGATCTATACTAGTTGGCGTCTTATAATAAAATGAGAAATTCAGAAGAAATTCTCAATTTGTTAAATATAATTTTAGTGTTTAATATGATTGGTACCATGTTAGAAATTGGATTATTACTTTCATTAAATTAGTAGACTCCTCTCACAAAATGCATGATAATGTTAAAGATTTGTTAGCAAAATTGTAGACAGACAAGTGCTTTTATATAACAAAGGTATTTCAGCAATTTTTCAGTCTTTCTACAATAAGGAGGAGGGCAGCATTGTTGAATAGTTTAGGATAGGACAGATGGCTTTTATAGAAAGATTTTGTCAAACAAATAATAATAAAATAAAGTAAAAAAAAAAAAAGACTAATATAGAATTATTTAATTAGGTTGTAAATTTTCTCATTGTTAAACAAAAAAGAAATGTAATTTCTATATGATATTGAAAGATAGCTGACTATAAAAAATTTAAAGATGAAACAAGAAAGTCAATTTTTATAAAATGATTAAATTAAAATAGATAATCAACTTAATTATTAGATAATTGTTCAATTTAATTATCAGGTAATTAAAAACTTTTTTTTGAAAACAAAACCAAAGGGAGAAAACCTTGTGTAATTGAAAACAAATAGAGATTTGGTGTTAGCTGTAATTTGTCACATGTTACATTATATTACTTTGCTAATACCATTAGATATTCCATCTGCTAAGAAGTATTGCTAACCAAAAGAGACTGAAAGGCTAATCTAATAAATTCCAAAGTGGATGACACTTGATGAGCTAAAATTCTATAACCAATCAATTTAACACTAAAACAGACTAGTCATGCTGTGGAAAGGAGTAATTTTAATTGTATTTTCTAACAATTGATATGGACGATATTGATGCTATGTTAAATGACATAATAATTGTCTGTCTAAGAAATCTATATTTAGATTGTGATTCTGTGCTTAACTGTATGGTTTATATTTGGAACTGTGGATTCCTAGCCCAAAACATATTAAGAAAAGCCCATCAAATGCTATTGTTTTGCATAATGGGGAAATTGAAACTTATCCATAAGCCATTTGCAGATCTGTCTAGTTGATAGAATTACATTAAAGCTTGAATATTATAAAAGATTTTAGAATTGGACGATTCTTCCACCAATGAATTGAAACTAAAACCCCTCATCAATCATATAAAATGCTGCAACATACTCGAATAAATAAATCTAAACTATACAGTTTTTAATCTATTTATTGTACACTGACATTTATAAATTTGAGGTAAAATTTTTTTCTTCTAAAAATTTTAGATAGCTAAATAAATTATTTCCATGAATAAGGCATTAATGGTGTTTACTTGGCTTTAAACATATTAAAACAGGCAAAACTCTCCATTCAGCAGTGCCACTCAGTGCAATCCAGGGTAATCAATGGATGCCAGAATTCCTGTGCACAAAATCCCTATCTAGTGCCTACTCATCCAATATCCCCAGACCAGTTTCTAGCTTGTGGCTTTCATCAGCGAGGAGCCTTGGATCTGAGAACACTGCACCTAGATCTTAGGATCTAATGCAATCCACCAGACATCTTTTATCTCTACTTAACTACAAAACTATGAGAATAAAATTGAAAACACAAAAATATTTTAAATCCAAGCTTATTAACTTATATAGTCATATAGGTTAGAATTCAATTCAGTACCCATACATTTTGGAGTCTGGTTTTTTATAATAACCATAGCCACCACTATCCTATTAGGCAGGATTGATATTAAACCACTAAACATCACATGATCATCATTTCTTATGCTTGCTCATAACTGTTATTAAAAGAAGCAAAACTCTCCGTACAGTAGTGCCACTCAGTGCAAGCCAGAGTAATCAATGGATTCCAAAAGGCCTGTGCACAAAATCCCTATCTAGTGCCTACTCATTCAATATCCCCAGACCAGTTTCTAGATTTTGGCTTTTGTCAGTGAGGAGCCTTGGATCTGAGTGCACAGGTCTTCTGGCAACCAAGGTTCTCACTGATGAAAGCCACAAGCTAGAAACTGGTCTGGGGATATTGGATGAGTTGGCACTAGATAGGGATTTTGTGCACAGGCTTTCTGGCATCCATTGATTGCTCTGGCTTGCACTGAGTGGCATTACTATGTGGAGAGTTTTGCCTGTTTTAATAAGTTATGAGCAAACATAATTATGTGATGTTTAGTGCTTTAAAAATATTCCATTGTTATACTTTTATATCTTAGTTAAAATCAATTATCTCATTTTATATTGATATGTGTTCTTTTTTCTATATCCACATTGACTAGATTTTTTTTTTTTTTATAAGATACCTTTTATCTTAAAATGTTGTTTAAAGTTATATCCATCCACATATCTGCAGAAACTACTTTGCTTTTGGCTGAAATAAAATTCTTTGATTTTTTTTTTTTGGCACTTTAAAGGAGCAAAGTAGGGCAAATTCCTAATGTCTATTCCATATGGACTTGTAATTGCTGGTGATATTGTCATGTGATTATTCATACAGAAAAAAAGAACATGGATGAAATACTCACCAATATGCATAAAAAATGTGGGGAGTTTGTTGTTTTGTTTTATCTCTGAATTTAAGTTTGAGGAAATACTATGGTATTTCTTCTCAATTGTGTGACAGTTCTTAACTGAAACATCATTTGAGTTCAGGATGTGTTATGTTTTTTTATTTTATTTATGACAGGCAAAACTAAATTATGGCTTTATTTCCTGGAGATGTTTCATCGCAATTGGCAAAAGCAAAGGATATTAAATTTAAGCTGCTATTTAGTAAGGATCTTTTATTTAAACTTGCAACTGCAGATTACTTTTGATTGAAGAAGGATGAAATTTGAAGAACTGCCTAAAATGAAATGGGATATTGCTGATCTTTGTGAAATTAAAAGAAAAGATAAAGACATATATTTGAAAAGTGGACATGTACTTTACTAGAAATACACAAACATTGAAATACAAATAGAATGATTTTTTTATAGATAAAAACAGGAATAACAACATTGAGAGATTGATTGTATATCAGATAGAGTCATAAGATTACTTATTCAACTTAAAGAAGATATTAAATGCAGATAATTCGGGATTATCTTCTGATAAGTTCTTATTGTGATGAAAAAGTAAAGGTTTTCATACAAATGTACAAGATGTTTTTGATCACACCAAACAACATTTTAAAATTGTCATGGATAATTTTAATGCTAGAATTGGGAAATAATTGTGCAGTGTCATGGGAAAATTTGATTATGATGATAGAGGTTTAGAAAGGATACAAAGTTGTAGGATTTTCAGAAAAAGAAAAATTGTATATTATGAATTCTTTTTTTAAGAAAAATATTAATTGGAAGTGGATATGAAAACATCCAAATGAAAGTACAGCAGAATTGGATATTTTAAAAACTAACAAAAATATGTATTTGAAGATTACAATGTTCTTAAACTCAGTAAATGGTAATTGATTAGTCAGATGTAACATACGTTTTGATACAAAAGATAGACAAAAACTACTAAAAAAAACCCCCAGTATTAGTAGTTATTGTTACTAATATTCAAAAATACTCCCAGTGATTATAATATTTTAAAATCTTGATAGATTTTGAAAATGATACAAACTTAATGAATAAATTGATAACTGATACTCTATTAAGAATTGAAGATATATAGCTGTTATATATATATAAAATCAATTTACCAATAAATTTTCTATTGAGACAAGAAGGAGGAATATAAATTTTTTTAAAAACAATCCATTAAGAAGACTTTTATATCTAGAATTTTGTAAAATGATATGAAAGAATTAGTAATAGTGAAAGAAAATGCAGTTATGAATTGACAAGGAAAATTATAGAAAAGAATGGAAGTTTCAAAGTATAAAATAACATCTTTGCATTAGAGAAGTCTTTTCAGCAATAAGTAAAAAAAAAATTTTTTTTTTTACTAAAAAGAGTGCAAAATAACTACTATACTTGAACTACATCGTCTAAATTGCCAAATATTTTAGATGAAGTAATGAGACAGCTTTAGAAAATCGTGAGATTATTTTTAATATCTTCAAAGAAGCAAGTGAAGAAAAAGAAAAAAATGTGCGGCATTATATCAAATGTAGTAATAATGTTATGTAAGAAAGACAATAAAGAAGATATTTGAAATTACAGAATAGTCAGTTTTCTATCAGTTGTGTTAAATTTTTTACCAAGATAATTTTAACTTATCCACAGGGAGCTTTAGGTTATTTATAATGAACCAAGAGAACACACTACATTAAAATGAAAGTTCAGCCCAGTGGATTATATTCATGTTTTGAGAGCTGGAAAAGATCAATGAATATCAGTTGTCACTATATTTTGGACTTGTAGATAAAGAAAAATATTTGATTCTATAAGTATTTTGACAGTGATTAAAGCTTTGAATGTTGTTATATTCTGAAGAATATGTATCAGAGTGTAATAGCAGTGATTAGATTACATGATAACCACACGAAAATTAATATTGACAAGGATGTGAACATGATGATTTCTTATCTCGACATCTGTTTACATTACTTTTCCAAGAACTATTTTATAAATTAAAATTGAAAACTAAGAGTGAAAAAGTAAACGGACATTAATTAAGTCAATTTAAATGTGGTAGATAATATAATTGTTTTTGGAAATAATGCCTCAGAGCTTCAGGACATGTTGCAAACAGTTATGAGATGAAAATAAGAAAGTAGAACTAAGGATAATTTTCTAAAAAAATTAAAATAATGTTCAGTGTATTTTTCAAAATAAAATAAAGATTGATGCTCATGAAATAGAAAAAGTTAACACCAGATAAATCTTGTCAAATGTAATTGGTAATATCAATCATAGAATTAAACTTGGATGGAGTGCTTTTTCTAAAAATAGTATTAAAAGGAAATATGCTTTTGTGTTTGAAAAGGAAGATTTCTGTTAGATGTGGGTTTACCAGTTCTTACTTGTGAATGTGGACACTTAACAGAGCAATTTTAAAACTTCAAACTACTCCACTAAATATGGAAAGATATATGTTATGAGGAAAAGAAGGGTTTAAACATATTACTTGGGTAAGAGGGTTAATATGGATCATTGACATCATTGAAAGAATTAAGAGACTGAAATGGAACTGGATTGGACATTTTGCTAGAAAAGATGGTGTTTAAATGGTAGATGTTATAAACTGGATTTCAGCAGAATGTAAGAGATGTATGAAGAGACCAAAGGTGAAGAAAATTGATGAAATAACAAATTTATTAATGTGATGTGGAGAAGAGAAGCTTTGGATTGACTAAACTGAATGCAGAGACTATCATCTTACAATAGAGTGATAATGATTAAAATGATCTTTTATATTTCATGGAATCTGTAATCATTTATAATGATAGTTTGATGTTTAAACAGTGAATTAAAGATTTTCACTAAATTAAGGAATGGAAAAACATATGGGAATGGACATCATTCAGATTAACAGATTTTAATATAATTGATACCACATTTATCATATCATTTGTTCTGATAACATTTTGTAATTATTATGAAATTTGTTTAGTATTTAATATTGTGTTCTTAATTAACTTCTTTATTTTTATTTAGGCACGTTTTTTTTTTTGTATGTACTATCTATATATATGGTATTACTTTAAATTTAAGACTTAAATTCAAAGCATATATATATGGTATTACTTTAAATTTAAGACTTAAATTCAAAGCAAATTTTTTTTAACAGTTTATTTCTGCCAATCTCCCACTGCCCAATGATCACGTCTTAGCTTTATGGTCTACGCATGTGCACAGTATTACAATAATTGATAGCAGTTTATTCGGAGGTTTCCATTCACACTTTTTGCCGTTTGATAGCAGCAGTTTATTATTTTTTAAAGAAAAGTTTGTCAGCAAATTATTTTATAAATATTGCAGTAAGGCCTTCAACAAGAGTGAGTACTACAAAATATATCCATCCATAGCCATCTTCTCACAAATATTCGCCAACACTAAGGTGTGCTCGCCTAACATATCCCTCAGATTCTTGCTTGACTTCGGAGGCATACCTGACCAGCTTGGTTCTGGGACATACACTATCAAGTCATCATTCAATTTTATCAACTATATAAAAAATGTCAAACTTGACTCTGCATATAAAATAGCTTACTTAGATATCACTGAACTTTACAGCTCAATTAATAGAAAACTTTCATTAAACATAATTAGAACTGAACTCATAAAACACAACTATTCTCCAATATGCACCAAATTCATTTCTGAGTTTCTCACCTGGCTAGATAACAATATTATAGCCACATTTGACAGCCAACATTACCACTTCACCAATAGATGGCCTATAGGTCTATCTCTCAGTGGCATCCTATTCAGCCTATACATAAATCACTTCAAAGACAATCCTTCCAGCACTCTTCTCGTAGCCTTCTGACCTCATGTACACATACTATATTGATGAGATTTTTATAGCTAGATCTGAGCCCTCAATCCATAATATCAAAGCAGACCTCCAAGCACACTCGGTTTTTCATCTAATGATTGAATAGGAAGACTTGCTTCAAAGTCTGAAATACTTGGTCATGCTCCTACAAAGAAACACACATCATTTAGATTACTTAATATATAGCAAACTGCTTGAAGTTCAGCTTCACACACACTAAGTTGACCCCCTCATTCTCATAAACTAGCCGGTCTATCCTTTTTTCTATATCACAATCACCTATAATGCAAATACGACTCATCTTGCAAAGCAAATATAAAACAATATTTAAAAGACTTAACTTCCATTGAATTTAAATACAAGCCCTTAACAAGGGAAGCCATACAGTTCTACCACAAGCTAAATTCAAACCCTTCCAATGATGATAGATCTTGGCTACTCCTGCCATACCTTCCCATCCTGACAAAAATGTTTAATAAATCATTTCCCCCAACATTTTGGCTAAATTTTTGAATCCCCCTTCTACCAATAGACAAATTATTTCCAAGTATAGAATCAAACCTGAACAGGTCCCAACACTATATATAAAATTAAATGTCCCCATACTGAATGCAAAGTAACATTTTATGGAAAATCTCAGGCATTCCTGTCCACCAGCATATCACAACATCAATACCTATATCAAAGAGCATCTGACAAGTCAGAATATAGCTCTATCTTTTTTGAACACCAGAAAGCAACAGGATATATATTTAAACCTACTTCAATTGCAATAAAATATATTGAAAGAAATAACTTAAAACATAAAATTAAGGATGCATGGTATATAGCTAATAACACCTACACTAATAATCATGCTTCCCCCTCTCTAAAAAAATGGATGCTCTAAACTATAATCTACGTAAATTTAAATACCATCCACCTACAGATATTCCACCATTTCCTATTCTAATTCTGATATGAATTTGAGGACATAATAAGCCTCCAAAAATGTTTATTCTAGGTAATTCACTACTATCTATGAATTATATTTGACTTTTTTTTACTAATATGAACTAATCATTCAAAAACTAATTGTTGCATTGCTTCCTATTTTCCATTAGTTTATTAAATGTATGTATATTTTGTTCTAATGTTGAAGATAGATGTTATTACTATATAATAATATATAAACGTTATTGTTAAATGAAAGTCCTTGATGTAAACAAATATAGAAATGTATAGGAAGTATAATAATATTAAATAACGAATAACTCTTCTTAAATTTATATTTCGTTTAATGTTTTTTGTTTGCTTCAATCAAAACTGGAATATGTGATGTATATATAATATAGAATAAACCTTAAGGATCAATAATTAATTAGTCTTTTTTATGTAAATAAATATGGAAACTTCATGTTTATATGCCAAAGTTATTTTGGCTGATATGAATGATGTTTATTTAAACTTTTAGGTTTATTTATAATTTCAATTAATTCTCACTGCTAGCACTTATAGTTTATCTTAAACAAGGATAGAAAGTGGATGTCATTTTTTGTCTATTTGAAATGTTGCCTTGGTAACAGTCTGCTGAAATATTTATTTATTAATGGCAAGCATAAGAATTATGGTGATATATTACATATAGACTAATTATAAAACACATATACAAAATTAATAAATAATAAGCATTATATAATTATAATATACTTTATTATTAAAAGGATAAAGGTATTCCATTCACCAAAAGTGTAGGCTGCATCTTATTATAATTGTATATCATTATTGTGAACACATTGATTCTCATCTGGCCAACTTGGATTAATTTGGTAATTTTACACTTTAGCTAAAAACAGATAATTAATCATTTATTGACTATTTTTGAATGATTAATGGATTCACAGACTGGGTGTCATGTATCTGAAAGACATATGCCTTATCTTTTAACTTAAAAGTAATTTCAATGTTAACCCAGTCAGGATTGGAATTTTAGGTCATTGGTATGACAAACACATGTGCTAATTATGTTATTTAAATAGTCACATTGGTCAGTACTAAACCAAGGTGTCATTGTTTCAGTTCTCTATTACTAGGATTGGTTCTTATTTATAATGTTTTTGTGCACAATATTATGTATTAAATTTATTTTTCATGTGTCTTTGGGCCACATGTTTATGATTGCACCTCTTCACAAGATGTTAAAAATGGATAGAAACCAGTGCCTACTTTGCTTGAAAGAGATTTAATAAAAATTAAACTACAGAAATATTAATCATTAAAGGTATTTATTGTTGTTTTCCATTTGAAATATTCTTATTGCTATTTATAAATATGATTGGTTTATACTGTCTACTATTTTAATTATAAAACATCTCCATTGCTATTAACTTCCGATTGGGGCAAGGCAGGTGGATGCACTATATTCTGTGCCATGATACCTTTCACTTTATTTCTACATTTACAATATATTCTAACCAGAGTTTTTAACTTTTCTTATGCACTTGTAATTTAGATATGAGAGCTTGGAGGCACAAATTGAAGAAAAGCTTGAAAATGAATTAATGAAAGTGAGATATATGAACTCCCTTTGATGGAATTCTTATAATCTGCTAAGCTTGCTTTCAATATCTTTTATAGTGATGTCATAATCATAGCGATGTGTGTATGCAGTGTAGGTGAGTGTTGAGATATAAATGTTACATAAATCCTGATTCCCTCTCTCCAAAAAGTTGGCCATGTAAACCATCTCATTTACATATAATTTCCTTACCATTTATGTCTCACCCTCACCTACCATTACTGCATAGATGCATCACTGTGAATATGATATCACTATAAGATATTGAAAGCACATTTAGCCAATTATAAGAATCCCACTTGAAGGTGTTCATATATCTTGATTCCTTCTCATTAATTCATTTTCAAGCTTTTCTTAATTCATGCCTCCAAGGGCTCATATCTAAAATATAGCATATAATAAACAATTTACTAGGCTACTAGAGTATCCAGATTTATAATGATCTGCTGTATTATAAGTTTGTATTAATACATTGTTATGTCCATTTGGTCTTTCTCAGTAAGTATTGATTTTCATTTTCATTTCGTTTTAATAGATTTCTGTTGACCACTTTTATTACATGCAGGCATATTTGTGAATAATAGACAGATTAGTAGGCTACAGTATGATTTGTTTTAGATGAGTTCCTCTATGACATAATAAGATAGGTGTGTTACTCTGTCACATAGCTATAATTTTTAAGCACTTTTGTAGAATCTTAATACTTTTATTACTATCGTCAAATGACCTAAAATCCAGGGATCCGTAAACATTCCCTTAGTTTGTGTCACTGATATTATTTGAAGTCTACATTAGTTCTGTTATTTTGTTGAATCTTTTAATTTTTAAAAATATTTATTTCGCTTTCAATGGGTAGCCCTGTTTTTATTGTAGATCTTCAAACACAGACACACAAAAAAGTTCTGAAATGTTTTATGTTAAGATAATTTTGTAGGAATCTTAAAATTGTTTATAGAAAAAAAAAACTTTTTAATAAAAAAAGATTGATTTTTATTCTTACTTTCATATTAAAATACATCTTTTTTCAGTTATATATTGTATACATATTAAGTTATTAATATTTATGGTTTTTATTTGTTATATATATAAACTTTGCTCGTGTTCGAATGGAAAATTCCGATTCATCTTTTCAACTGAATGCATCCTTTCATAAAAAATTTTCAACTCATTTATATAATTGATATTTTTATTTGAAAATAAAAACTATTTTTTACATTTAATATTATTTTTCTGATATTGGAATAAAATTCTAATATATTTATTTTTGCATTATAAAATACGAATAAACATACGTGCATTATGAAAAAAAGGGTTTATTGGAAAACATATATAGATACATTTATGTATAGTGCTTATAATTAGCTTTAGAAAATATTTGTGTATACACATGCATAATGTATGTGAAGTTTGTAATTAAAAATCTTTTATATATAAATAATTAAATGTAATCTGATAACTCTAGAACAAGAACTGCACGATTTTTTTATAGTTTGAAACATTACAACCTATACTAAAGACATTTTACGTTGTTTATCAAAGATAAGAACCTTAACTACTTTGTAACTGACGAAAGTTAAACATTGCAATTGATTCTCATGAAATCACCTGATAATTAGTTAACAACATTAGCTTGCCATGAACAAGCACTGAAGGCCTTCATTTTGTGATTTGAATGATGATAAAGAGATTTTTTTAAAAAAAAATTACCAAAAATACGAAATTGTTCAACTTAAACTATATATATTATAATGATATTGACAATGTTATGCATTTCTTAAAATACGATTTACTACATTTTGAAATGTATATAATATTTATACCTATGTAGGAAATATCTTTACCTGTTAATGGATGATATTACATCACTACCATTACCAACTATTGTTTAAAGACTCACTAATCATAAGTTTATAGGTGTTTAACAGAAAAGTGTCACAATCCTTTTTTCAATTTTCAACTCATTTTTATCAGTTCTGGGATGTCTCATGATGCAGAGGTTGTGCACACACTGTGCCATGTTTGAGAGGATTTGAATCCAGATAGAGTAAATTCACAGCTTTTTTCAACAGGCTTAGAATTTTTATTTCACATACTTGGTCCATAGCCAAACCAGCTAATCATCAAATATTGGCTCAAAAATGAGCATCTACTTATTCTTGGCTAGAAAGTAAAACAAGAATTGAAAACTGCTCAAACTCACCACTCAGCTATTGGGAAGCTGACAATATATTATTTTTTTGTTCACTGTTTCTTCACGAGAAATTATTGGATACATTTTTGCCCTGAACTGGGCTATTTTTATAGCAGTAAGACTTTTATGTTTTATATTGTAACTGAAAAGTTTGCCATCTGCAAATTGGCTCACATGGGAAGCCCAAAACTGTGACTGAAAAGTCCTACCCCAGACTATAACAGGCTAAAATTAAATGATACAATACAAAGCTGTTACAATATAATCCGATCGCTGTGAAGACCTGTCACAGCATTACTTGAAGATATGTTAAGTTATTTAATATAAATTGTAAGAATCTTTAATTAACTATAATTCTCTTTAACAATTGGATCTTAAAAATAAATCCCCAAATCGTAATTTACAATTTTATTTACTTGAGAATCAATAGCCAACCAAGGACAAGGTGGCATAATCTATAAAACTTCTAGTCATTACATGGTGATATGGGTCATTTAATAAGATAGTAATAAATCTATTCAGCTTCATAACATAATTGGCTGTAGTTCAGATATCTTCATGCTCTAAATACAGAAATGTTCTATAAGGTAAGGTTTTGCAATGGAAAGTGAGCAGTATGAATTGTAATTTCTTTTTTCATTAACTCAAATATCAAATCAAATCAATAGCAATGAAACTCTTAGTGGAATAAATAAAGTACTTGTTATAGTATTAGAGAATAGGTTCAGTTGTTATACTGGTTAGCACACTTATTATCAATTTAAGTTAATGTCATAAATATCAGTAGAGGTAACAGATTCTGGATTATATTTCAGAATTAACAAAGCAAAGCGGAGATGATGTAGCAGGTAAATGGGATTTTCTTGTTTCTTATGTATCATGAATTACCCCCAGAACAAAAGCCCCAAATATTCTTTGAATGTTTCAGTAATTCATGCATACATCATCAAGGACAGTATATGCTCTGATATTTATTATCTATTTACTGTGTTGGATTTCTGTTTCTGTGTGACAAATAGCAATAGCACAGATAAGTTAAATTATAAAATAAACATTTAAATAGTAATTACTTATCAATATTCATAAATTAAATAAATAATAAATAATATAAAATATCACCACATGTAATTATTCTATATGGATAATGTACATTAATTAAATAAATAAAAATAAAATAAAATATCACATGTACTTAGTTCTGTACATGGATATGTGCACTAGTTTCAGGTAATACTATCTAAGATTTGCTTACAAGTGTATTGATTTAGACCCTTATAGGGATGAGAGTAGATTCAAATACCCAGTCAATGGCACCTCCTATATGTCAAAACCAGAACCTATGCACCTATACTTCAAAATTATAATAATGATACTGACAACAATTGCTATTAATAAACCTATGAAAATTGATTATGATAAGATATGAAATCAAAGAGGAGAATTTTAACTCCAACTCAGCTGGGCTATCATATAATTGACGTATAATAAATTATGAAAATAATTCATTTGAATACCCTTTTACGGCTGATGCCAGAACACGTGAGGCAAACATTAAGATGAGGGAAACAATGAACGTATAATAATGCATGTATTCTGCTCAATCATTAATGTAATTTTAAATGGAAGAAAACTATCTCCCTCATGTGCTGTAAACAGATAGCCTTTGACATCATAAAATTATTTGTAGCCATTCCTTCTTAAAGCTTACTTTTAAATAAACCAATATTCTTTTTTTAGTGCTTTAAGAATAGTTGGCCTATGTTATTTAACAACTGGTCATAATGTCCTAGTTTTTAAGATAAAGTTTTCAAATGCTTTCTCTTGTGGCAATTACCATAAAAAAAAAGCTTATTTAGAGCTATTAGCATGCTCTTTATTTATTACATATTGATAATGCAAGCTATATAGGTCATGTGATATATGACTTGTTTTCATTAATATGTATTTATGTATATGTCTGTAGGTTCATTTTTTTAATTTAATTTGTGTTGAACATTAATAAATTTATTTACTGTTTGTTATTAATCAAATGAAGTCATAAGGAACCGTGGATCTGAGAGTACTGCACCTAGATCTTAGAATCTGATGCTTCTCACTCATGAAAGCCACGAGCTAAAAACTAGTTTGGGATATTGGATGAGTAGGCACTAGATAGTTTAATTCTGTGGTTAATTTCCTCCATTATGAATCATTCTGTTTGATTATTAAAACAAGATTATCAAAAATAAGTCTGCCTTTATCCCTGGATTTTAAAAATTATTGCCACATTATTGTGTGAGTGATATGTTAAGTTCACTGTGAATTTCCACTAATATTGGAAGGGATAAGCATATAAAACATCAAAAATTTAAAGGAATAGATTGCCCCACTGTATTCTTGACCTTCAAGAAGCATAAACTGTTGTTGATGTTGCTACCACCATCATCATCATTATTATTTTAATGTCTTAAAAAAACAAATTAATAAAAATTAACACCCTGTTACACCCTGTTTTGTATTCACAGCCTGAGGAAGAATAGTTGGACTCCCTAATTGTAAACATTAAGCTATGCTAATTTCCTGCTAACATCACATGATCACTATGGAGAGTGTTGTTTTGTTTTGAATTGTTCCTGCTAACATCTAGTAAGTTTATCACATTTAGGTGTTCTGAATAGATAAAATTAATTTTTTTTATCACTATCCCATCTTATCTTACAATTTAGATGGTGGTTGACCTTTTAATTGATCTTTTACGTTTCAGCAATTGATAATTGCGATTATCATAATGAGTTAAATTATTTTAATGATTGATTTAAAGCATGGGTGTGGACAGACATGTGCTTGAAGACAAAAATATTTGTTAATGAAAGGAGAGAAACAAATGTTCATGATATTCTTTTATTAGATTCAAGGTATTTAATCCCTTTTTTTCCCTTCTCAATTTTACTGTTTATCCAATTTATTAAGAGCACTGGATTTTATCATCATATGTGATGTATTAATAGTATTATTGACATATTTAGTTTCAAATTCATTGCTATTAGAATGTAATTGGATGGTATTGTTGGTATATGTCCTACAGAGAAATTTGGTAACATTTTATGATCACAAACTAGGTTCACAAAGGTAGTCAGTAGCATGAATTTATATCTATTAAAAATATGTATAGGAAGCCAAGGATTAATAAATTGTTAAAATGTAAAATGGCTAGGAATTTATATGTCTAGTAACACATTTTTCAAGAAAAACCAGGTCTGGATTGTCTGGTAGCTTCAGAAAATGTGTAAAATAATGTTCATGAGTTCATACATTTTGAAATGCATATAGGGACTAGCTTAGATGCCAAGAATTATTACTTTTGATGAATACCAAATGCCCATAGAAGCACATCCTAAACATGGATTCTCAGTAACAACAATGCAGTCATGATTTTATCTTACAAGAACAACTTTTAGGTTGGTTGGTTTTTCAATATCTTTCTTCATACAGATCTTGATAAAGTTGTGCTTTCATACAAGTAAAATGCATTTATAAATGAGCACAATAAATTTAAGGGGGCTTTTATTCAGTCAACTTTAAATATTAAGTTTTCCTAAATCAAGTAATTCCATAATTCAAAATCAGCATCTTCTCCATGTAATTCATTTGTCAGGGATAAAATTTATTATACTTTAAAGTGATATTGCTACTTGAATTAAAACTTAACCATGACAATATACATTGAGAAAGAATTAAATAAACCTTCTCTACATTTATGTACTGAATCAACAACATTCAAAGTCTTTTTTATCTGCAACACATACTATTTTTTACTTTCTCTACACTTATTATGCTATTTGTTACATTGGTTTGATACTTGTTTTTAGATTTAGCTATTTTTCTATATTCTTTTATTTAATTTTATGAAACCTTTTATTTTAAATATATAATATCTACCCCAAAAAATGCAATATTTAATGAGAACTATGCACTCTTCGACTTCTGTAATCAGACAAGCTTCTATCATTTTCCAAATGCTTGTTATTAAAAAATCAAATGTTGTTGTAAAAAAATGTTTCTTTTTTTTTCTTGAATTTTAATTTTTATATGTTATCAGGCTGTACTCATAATGTAATGATTTTCCCATTAAAAGTCTTCATGAACGTCTGCCAAATGTTTTTTGTCCAGTAGTCTTTCTTCAAATTTCATATACTATTGATTAAAAATACATTTTCTTTCATAATTACTTTTAGCTTCATCCACAATCTAAGTTTGAGAATCTATTATTTGTAGCATTTTCTTGAGGCTTTATGGTGTTTACCACTTCTCTGTTTTTTGGTTTTCCATGGTGTTTACCACTTCTATGTTTTTTTTTGTTTTTTTTTTTTCCATTTTTATCATCAACAGTTGTGTAATCCTTTCATTATTAGCTGCACTTTTAGTTTTGCTTTATTTAATTTTGTAGTTATTTGTTTGATTTTAGCTTTGTTTTCCAACTTTCATTTATTTCTTGTTTAATTTCCTCTCTGATCTTACCCATCTTCATATTCATTTGCTTAAGTATATCTGAAAGGTTGATATGATTTCTTTCGAGTTTTTCTTTACTTTCTGCTGTTTCTGTTATCCTTGATTTTCAGTTTTGGTTTATTGTTTTTTTAATTTCTAGATGTTTCATGATATGTGCCGACTGATCTGTCTTTATTTTAGACTTGTATCATTTATACTAGTTACTGCAATCAATTATTATTAATTTTCTTTAATGTCATTTTGTTGCTAATCAAAATTCTTCTTTATCTTTTCCTTTTCAATATTTCAATAAATATACATTTCAATCTCTTCACTGCTCTTTACTTCATTTTTTTCCTGTGAACCTCAAGAAGTTTAAGTTTTTAAATCTCATTCCAGTCTGATATCTTATTTTGCTTAATTTGAACCTGTCATTTTAAACTTAATTAAACCTGTTATTTTTTAATTATTGCCCTTTTTTATTGTTTGTTACATATTGATCATACATTTGTTACATTTATTTTCATTGATTATTTTTATTTCTTGATTATCAATGATTGTTTTTTCATCTCTGATAATTTTATTTCTTGGTCCAAATTTAGTATAACTAGTTTTACTTATCTCACAATTCAGCAATAATTAAATACCTTAGTGTTAAGTTACTTATGGGACATTCTCAGGACAGTGTAATATAATTTTATATTGGGTTCTTTCAGATTGGAGTCAAATTATGCAACAATATAAAAAAGGTCATCTATTCATTTCTGGTGGACCTTTGTGCTGAGGGACTAATTTATGTGGCAACTCAGATTTTCCACATCAATCTGTGTGCTAGTGTAAAAAAAAGGCAACTAAATATATTATTTGGTTGAATATCTTCATGTTGAGGCATCAATTTATGTGGTGCAACATTTGTGGTTATTATATTTCAACTATCTGATTGAACAAATATACTCAATATGTGATAGAATGAAGCTGAAGAAAAGTATAATATATATAGTCACTCACTGGCATATCATTTATGTGATAGAATGTTTGTTGATATCAGTACTCATATATTTGTCAAATCATATTGATAAAAAAACTCATGTATTTGTCAAATCATATTGATGAAAAAACTCAGACCTCCACAGCTTCTTGGAGCACCCAGTTCATATTATCCCATGTTTGGGAATATTGGTTTTATACATGAATACAAAAGTCTTATATGCAGAAATTCAGCTAGGCAGATAGTTTATGTGATAGAATACTTATTAATGACACACACATGGTGGTGAAAAATTCTGGTTTTCACAGCATCTAATTCAGCCACATCATGCTAGAGTGTATAAAAATGGTTTATGATGAAAACTAGTCTTATTACTTCTAAAAACAGCTTTAATAGCTATAAGTGGATGTCACCATCATTTCTTAGAAGTGTTGACCCTATTGTCTGCTCATATTCTCTTCTTCATGCAATGTAGTAATTAGAACGTAAATAAAAATTATATCTAGTGCAAAATCTTAATTTTGTAGCAATTTAATATATTATAAATAGAAATTAAGAATTTAATAAATACAGTTAGCTACAAAACAAATTAAATACATCGTTATTCATACTGAAAACTTACTCATGCACCATTCTATCCCACAATTCTAAAGAATAGCTAAATTTGCTATTAATATAGTTATGTAGCCATAGCAAGGTGTGTGTGCCACAATTTGATTTCAAAAATGAAATCAAAGTAGTGAAATTTATTCAGATATTGAAAGTATATATTTTAGAGTGTATAAAATTTGAAATCTCACCTATAGTTTACACTTGCTGTTAATGCACTTGGAAGAAGTAATATATACTTTTTTAAAGTAATACACACTTTTTATGTTGGCTATTTTGAGGGTTTTGCACATCAGTCTTTCTCCAATACATTTTCTTTAAGTTTTCTGAATATTTCATTATTCAGTATCTTGTTGCAAGCAATGCATTGTAAACTGGACAGTTATTTTCCAAAAGTTATGATTTAGTAGGTAATGCCATTTTCTTTCTTAGACATTAGGAGATTTAATTAGACATCCTTACATTTATTGGAGGGCTATATGGCTGAATTTAAAGAGCAAGCCAAAAAGAGCATGCTAACTGATAGTATTGTTACTTTCATCCACTCGATATTATAATTTTTCGAGATAGAGAGCAATGACATCAATACATTTATTTAATGCTGTAACAATTAGCTATTTCATTGCCAACTTTGGCTTCAATTTGGAAAATGCTGATGAATTATTGTCTCTTCTATTCTGACTTCTGTGTAGAGCTTTTCTATCTGCATCTATAGTACCGCAAATTACTTAGCTACACTGAATAACTAAAAATCTAAATTGGTAAAATGAATACTGATTTAAAGCCAACATTTTTGTTTATATTAAATCAACTACCTCTGTGAGTCACTGCTATTTCACAAACATGCTGTTATCTAATTTAATCTGTTAATTACTTGAATGAAGTTGATAAACATTAATTATATAATTTTTATTAACTTATGCATTTAATTTGTACAAATGCAAATGTTTTATGATTTAAATTCATAATTTTATTATGAATCTGAATATTTTATACTTCAAGCTCACAAATTTAATTTATAAATATTTTTAATTGACATGCAGTCTTAATAAATTTTATTCTGAATGCAAATGTAATTATGAAAATCACATTTATTTATTCTTATCATATTTTAACATTGGAAAAACTAATATTTGAAAATATCAAGCATTGCAATTTCTATCTCACTTTTTTCTTTCGATTCAAATTTTTAATTTCTGGATTTTATAGTGATAAGAGTCATTGCTTATCACATGGAGACTGGGGTTCAATTGACACCAGGGAAATAACATTTTACCCTGTATGGTTTAATGCATTGATAGAGGGTTAGACTTTGGACTGTAAAGTCCTCAGTTCAATTCCAGTTTTGGTATTTCTTGTGTTCAAACTTCTTATGAATTCCTAAGTAAGTAAGTGATTCAATTTATTTTGCCCTGCATGATTTAGGCAATGATAGGAAGTCTTTTGACCATATCCAATTCTGTCATTTCTGAGTCTCAAACTTCTTATAAACTGAGCAATAAAACAATTCATTATTTATTTTGTGCTATATGATTTAGTGCAATGATAGAACGTCCTTTGATCTAATCCAGTTTTACCATTTCTGGTGCTCAAACTTCTTATAAAATTCTTAGTAATAAACCCATTTGATTATTTATTTTGCTGTGCATGATTTACTGTAATGATAGAATTTCCTTTGATTGTGTCCAATTCTGTCATTTCTGATGCACAAACTTCTTATAATTATCTGAGCAATAAAGCCATTTAACTGTTTACTTTTGCCTTGCAATGATAGAAATTGACATGTTCATGTTCATTTCTGTCACTTCTGGGGCTCGAACTTGTTATAAACTCCTGAGCGATAAAGCCATACAATTATTTGTTTTGTCTTGCATAATTTTGTTCTTTGATCATGCCCAGTTCTTTTATTTCTGGTGCTTGAACTTCTTATAAGCTCCTGAGTAATAAAGCCAAAGCCATTCGATTATTCATTTTGTCATGTATGATTTAGTGCAATTATGGAAGGTCCCTTGATCATGTCCAGATCTGTCATTTCGGGTACTTGAACTTTTTATAAACTCCCAAGCCACAAAACCATTTGACTTTATTTTACCCTGCATGATTTAGATGAATGATAGGAGTCCCTTTGATCATGTCCACTTCTGCTATTTCTGATGCTTGAACTTTTTATAAACTAGCAATAAAGCAATTATTTATATTGCCCTGTAGGATTCAGTGCAATGATGGAAGGTCCTTCAATCATGTCCAGTTCTGTCATTTCTGGTACTTATAAAATCCTGAGCAATAAAGTCATTTGATTATTTATTTTGTCTTTTATGGTCTAGTGCAATGATGGAAGGTCCTTTGATCATGGCAAGTTCTGTCCTCTCTGGTGATCAAACTTCTTATAAACTCCCAAGCAATAAGCCATTTGACTTCTTTTATCCAGCATGATTTAGTACAATGATCATGTCCAGTTCTGTCATTTCCAGTACTCGAACTTCTAATAAATTACTGAGCAATAAAACCATTTGATTATTAATTTTGCCATATGTCATTTAGTGCAATGGTTGAAGGTTCTTTGATCATGTCCAGTTTTATCATTTCTAGTGCTCGGACTTCAAATATATTTCTGAGCAATAAAACCATTCGATTATTAATTTTTCCCTATATGATTTGGTGCAATGATAGGTCCTTTGACTATGTCCAGTTCTGTCATATCTGTTGCTCAAACTTCTTATAAACTCCTAAGCAATAAAGCTACTTGATTATTTATTTTTATTTATATTTCCTAATAAATTTAAATATTATTTGTTTTAAATTTGCATAATTATTTTAAATCTGTCATAATTATTGAAAAATAATAATCAGGAGATATCACTTTTTCATATTTATACGTGAGTAGCAATGATATATATGTTTTTTGTTAGAATTTGCAATTTAACTATATTAATACTTTGACATTTGGCAGCAATGTTTTTTTTTTTTCTCTCAGTATTTTGTAATATTTTTACATATTTATCTGTCATATTAAAGTTTAATTTTCATGGCTAATATTTAGGTGCTATCATACGGCTATTTTTTTTTAAAAATCTCAATATACTTAAGAGCACACACATAATAGAAATGTTGATAAATAATCAACAAAAGTAACATATTTGATACATGTTTAATAAAATAAAGATACTCATTGAAAATATTTAATAAAAGCAAAATTATCTTATTTCAAATATTTAATATAAGAAATATGTTTGTTAGAGTAATGTTTATTTGCTCAAGGGTAATAACATTAAAGGATGTACTTGAAAAGATTCTTTACTGACATTTAATAATATCTAGGAAATTATTTCTTAGATAAATTGTAATGGTAAATTTCCACATGAATAAAAACATATACACTATATATTGTTTTTAAAACCATTAAAACATCCTATGATGACCATTTCCTATGCTTACATGTGCTGTTAGAACAGCAGCAAACTTTCCATATAGTATTGTCAACCAGTGCAAGCCATAATAATCAATGGATGCCAGAAGGCTTGCACCCAAAATCCCTAACTAGTACTTACTCATCAAATATTCCCAGACAGGTTTACAGCTTGTGGCTTTCATCAGTGTAGAGCCTTGGATCTGAGATCAGTGCACCTAGATTGTTGGATCTAATACAACCCTTCAGCAGCTATATTTTACCTATATATTAACTGTTAAGCTATGAGCCCAGAACGAAGATCCAATAATGTTTTCAGTTCAAGTCATTCACTTGTATTGTTATGCAGATATGAAACCAGTTTAACATCTATATGTTTTGTTGTCAGGTTTTTTAATGACCCTAGTTACCATTATTCTATAGGCAGGACTGTTATTAACCTACTAAAACATCACATGATCACCATTTCCTATGCCTACACAAGCCTGTAAAGCAGTAGTAGCACACACTTCATACAGTAGCTCCACTTTGTGTAAGCCATAGTCATCAGTGAATTATAGGTTTGTGCATAAAATTCATATTGAATGCCTACTTATCCAATGAATTGGTTTGGATTTTTTTGGAATTCATTTTGGGCTCATAACATTTTAGTTAACTAAATAGATAAAAGGTGGCTGTTGGAGGTTTGTATTAAACCCAAAGTTCCAGATGCCATGTCTCATCCAAGACCCTTACTGATGAAAGCTACATACTAGAAACTATTCTGGGGATATTGAATGAGTAGGTTCTATTTAGGGATTTTATGTCCAAACCTAGCATCAATTGATAACTATGGCTTGCACTAGATGGCACTGCTATTGGATATTTTTCTAGAAAAAGCACAAAGGGAAGTAGGAAGACATGCATTACATGCTGAGGTGTGGATAGCAAAGGAGGCAATTCAAGGAGAAATGGAATGGTCAAGTTTTTATATGAGGGATGCAAAAAGCAAATTGAAAATGTTTGGTAGATTGCAGTTTATGGATAATAAAAGAATAGCCAAAATAGTATTTAATTGGGTTACAAGTAAAAGGCAGGCAACAAGATGGGTGAGAAAGGTAATGTGGTATGCAGAAGATTTGGATAAAGAATTTATGTCAGTATACTTGTACAAAAGGTGGGATGATTGTGTTAGGAGGATTGTTGAGTGTTATAGTGGTAAGGAGTGGGATAGAAGAATAGATGCATTAATAAAGAATTGGGAGTTGGAGAGATGGAGAACTAGTATGGAGAGTAAAACGAGTTTAAATATATATAGAAGTAAACAGAACATTGGGTGTGAGTTAATTTATGATAATAGTAAGGAAAGTAGTTTACTGTTTAAGGCTCGAACGGGATCTTTAGCAACAAGGGAATATACATGTAAATGGAAAAATATGGGTGATTTAGTCCGCAAGTTGTGTAAGGAAGGCATAGAAAATATTAGGCATCTGTTACTTCAGTGTAAATGCTTGGAAGCAGAAAGGGTACAAATAATGAAGTTATGGAAGATTAAATATGAACAAAGTGATTATACAGAAAGTGAGTTATTGGTTTTTATGCTAGGTTTAGGAAAAGATAAGGGGGATTTAGATATGAAGGTCATGGAGTTGACAAAGATTATGATGTGGAAATGGGATGGAGCAGATTATGGGAAAGCTGGGATGGATAATGGAAAAGGAAGGTAAAGTGACTAACAGGTTTCTCTGAGCATAGCTGCTGAGATATTTCTGACTCCGTTTAAGAAGTCACAGTGCATCACATCACATCATATACTGCATATATTGTTTTTATTTGAAAGTACATTTGCACATTTAGCCTCGTTATTTCTATATTATTTAAATTTTAAAATAAATATATTTTGAGAAATATTTTATGCCTTTCTCAATGTGATTAATTTGCATTATTAAGATCCAAAGAAAATCTTTATAATTATTAGAAAGTAACAAGTCAATTTCTCTATTTTTCTAAAAAGTCTTCTATATTTACTATTAATTTGAAATATTTAATTGTCCTAGGCTATCATCTCCTGACTGTGATTAAAGGAGAAAAAGAGAGAAATATAATCTAGATTTAATTGCATTATTTTTTTTGTAACAATGAAATATATAAAATATTTACATGCATAATACATGTGGATATTATTATAGAGGATTTGAACACAGACTTTCAAGCTCCCTTCAGCTATCCACTTTATTTTTATAACCAATACACATGACCACATACATGTGAAAAAGGTAAATGATCCCCAATATATGTATTTCATGAATCATCCTTTTCCCACACACATATGTAATCAGTGCTCACTTTATATTAAGATAGCAAATCTTCAAATTTTAATGGACAAGTTTCAATCTACTCCACTCTTCAACTCTTTAGCTATTCATACTATTAAAAATCTGATGATGGAATACCCAGATCCTTTGTTGATGCCAATATTATCATGTTCATGTTGACTTTATGTCACTCTGATCTCTCATACGTAGGACCTTGTCCATTTAACTACACAGAAGAGGGCTTGTATATTTAATATTTTTGATATGTATATTAACTAGGAAATAAACAAGAATCACTTTCTATTTTAATGATATCTGTAATATTCTTGAATAATCAGTTATCGTATAATAATAAATATTTGAATGGCTTTGTTTCTCAAGAGTTTATATAAAGTTCTAGTGCTGGAATTAACTTTAGGACCTTACTTTGCATTTACTTCCCCATTTTCAGACTTTGCCTTTATTAATGGGATGATATCTAAAACTAGAAATAGTGTATTTACATTTAGCAGTGCCATTTAATTTCATTCTCCATTTCTAGCAAAAATCTGAAATTCAAGATTCACAAAGGGGGTTGAGCCCAGTATGCTCTTGCAGTTATGTGGAACTGGGTTTGAGCCAGTAACCATCTTAGTAATCTCAGATCTTTTGTAACTATGCTACTATTTAATAAGCACTTATTATTCAAATGTATTATATATGGCCCTAGGATAGAAACTGCTGTTATTTTATTATATACTGCATGGTAACAGATTATATGATCTGTTAATAATCCAAAGTATGCTGGTTATTGTTTATGGTAGTTTTGGAAACATTTTTTAGTGTTTTCACAATTTATGCTGTGCTGCTGCTCCAATTACTTAGTTTATATATTTTAATAAGTTATAAATGTAAACTTCTACTCATAAAAGCTATTTAAAGATAGAACACTTTCTATACCAATGATGAAAGAGGCATTATTTTGCAAGTATACTTTCAGGTTGCTTTTGCAAACTAGTATGTTGATACTCATCTGTCTATTTCAGATAATTTGGGACTTTCATTTTATAATTTATATTAATTAGATATCCAATTACTAATCAATAACTGTATCGGTATCTAATATGGTTATGAGATGGCTATCTGAACTTAAAATCTTAAGCCTTATGATCTGAAAAAGATTTTCATGTTATATTTGGTCCTGATTCAAATCCCAGGTCATGAATATGGTTAGTAGACATGCTATCCTCTGTATCACAAGACCATTTTTACACAGAATGGTGCAAAAAGACTCAAACAAATTTAGAAATATAACTTTTTTTTTTTAACCGTCAATATATGGTACAATTTATCCATGGTTATGGAAACAATCATTTTTTTTAAAGCAGCACTGGCCAGATTGACACAAAAATCTGTGGCATAGTTTAAGCCTTTTATAAATCATGTGATAGAAAAAAAATCCAAGATTTTAAAATGCCAAGTTAAGGTTTTATTTTCCCAATTTTTTTTCCTATTGAATGTTTAAAGTGATTTTACAAGGTTACTGTTGTCTTTTAAATAAATCCTATGTTAAAGATTTGCAGAGGTCCCTACTGTCGTTTTTTCAGGCGCATAGTTTTAAGGTTGTAGCCTTAATATATATATTACTTTATGGATACTGTTTGAAATGGTTCATGAATTTTTTCCACCCGTTATATAACCGTCCATAATTCTACATTAAAATTTTTATGTGGTATAGCAGTGAAATTACAATACTGTATTTATAAATCATCATTATTCGCATAATATTTTTTTAAAAAACCTCTTTATATATTTAAAAAATTGATTCAGGAAATGTGTTTACTTTGCAAAAGGTTTATTAGAAAGACTAACCAGAAACCCAAAGGGTTAAAAATAATTCATTTGTAAACAAAGCATGCTTACGTTTTTTTTTTTTTTTTGTTAAAAAAAATTATACTACTTAATTTGAAAATTTCACTGTTGAATTTTAAAATGAAAGACCGTGGATCTTTAAATCTGTCTATAATGTGAATACATTTTAGAAATATTTCAGAGATAATTTTCAAATATTTATACAGCATGCAGTATATAGTTTTTAAAATGAAAAAAAAAATGAATGGAAAAATATTTTATTAATTCGCATTTTTATGTATAAATGCAGTAATCAAGGTAATTTGAGATAATCAATTAGTTCATTAATCTATTGTATTTATAATGTTTTTAAATCCAAAGTGGAACTTGAATACATTACTCCCCACCCCATATAATTGAAGCTGTCTCAATCGTGAGATTTTTTTTAATTATCAACATTAAATATTTTCCTTTTCTTCCAATAAATTTTATTTAGTGGCTATATTAATATAGTCAAATAATACGAACATATTTCTATACTTTTAATACACTGCCATAGGTTATCTCTATTAATATATGGATATGTAATGGTCCGATAATATGAGGGGTAAGACTGCCATAATGTCTACATGGGTATGGCAACAATATCAATTATATCAAGGGCTTTGAGCATTCCATCGTTATTTTTTTAATGAAATGGCCGGTTAAATAGTTGGAAGGGTGAGAAGATTGAAGTCTGTCCATTAAAGTGTAAGGAATTGCTATCTTAATAAAAGCCAAGCAATGATTGTATATGATCTGGCACATCTGACCAGTGCTGTTTCTGTATGAAATACATATATTGGGGATCATCTATCTTTTTCAAATATATGTGGTCAAGTATGCAAGTTGTTTGAGATCCAGTGGAGGATGAATATAGACAGAAAAATCCTAAGTTCAAATTCCTCTATTTAATATTTTATTATCTTTAAATTTTCAAAAATAGCTTATACTTTCGACTATAAAATACACAATATATTCAAATATTGTTAAGTTAAGCATACAAACGGTTGATACATATTAAGTACTACAAAAAATTAAACAATTTTATTCAAATGTGTTTTTTTATATTAACTTTATATAAACAATTAAAATTCCACTTATTGTAGTCTGTGTCCAGCATTTAATGTTCATTAATTTTAAAATTAAATACAATTATTAATTTACATGTAAATTATAAAATTAATATAAAAAATTGGATCTGAATTATTTAAATTAATTTTTTGCACTTGTAATATGTTTAAACAATTTGTATTGTGTGTTTAATCGTATTATAATAATGGTACGTATGTATAGTCTATTTTACAGTTCTGAAGATGGCTGTTGGACAGTCAAAACTGTCATTTAATTTTGGAAGTTTAGATTCAATAAAATATTGTGCTCAAATTGTGGTTAGTACTAGCAAGAATGTATTGCTATTGTCAGTTTACTCAGTATAATTATTTACTATTTACCAAAATAAATTTATATAATAAAATAAAAACATCTCCAATGAGAAATAATATATAATGCATTGTAAATTATTGTAAAGTTATAACGGATTAATAATAAATTGGCTTTTCAGTCAAGCATTGGTGGTCGAGAGGTCAGCGACAGCTGCTTTACAGGCAGTTGTCCTGGGTTAGTAGGTTCGCTGCCTGGCTGATGCTATGACACATGAGGAAAAAAAATTGGCTTTTCAATATAGAATGTCATTATTACAGCTACTTTAAATGAATGTGCCGGTACTAATAAAAAGAGGTAAAGAGAAAGATGGAGATTGAAAATGAGAAAACTAAGAAAGGAAAGATTCAGAATTATTTCATGTGCACTGAAAGTGATGTAGCTGGATTTGCAATCTATGGAGCTTGAATTCCAGAGTCACATGTCTACATTACATTAATCGATGCAATGAATAAATAATAATATTGTATGTTTCTAGAGCTGTATTTCAATTTTTTTTGGATTCATTTACCACTTACATACATCGTAAAAGTACATAAATCACAAATCTCATTGTCATTTTGCTTATTTTTTTAAATGTCCTGATGTTGTATGTGCATGTGTGTTTCTGTATGTGATTTTGTATTTGTATATTCCCATTATAATTATTATAATACAACATAATTAGTATAAATAACAAACACATGACTATACACATATGCATATGGACATAAACACATACATATATGCTGCATTATTTTTTTCTCAAATTCGTTTCAAGTTATCTGCAAACCATATACATACTGAAGATCAAACAGAATAGGTTTTGTCGTATTTAAATTCAGGTTTAAAAAATATCTTTGCATGATTTGTCTTTACATGATGCTCTGTTGATTTATTTAGTTATAGAGACAGCCCAAATTGTTGTTAAGTATACTCATATTACATAAGTTCAGAATGTTTTAGATAGCTAGTCAATACAGTATCCCATTGGCCCTCAATTAAAAATTGGAATGGCATCTTTCAAAGGATCTGTAAAGTAAAAATCATTATTTCTGGTTGATGAAAGTTTAAGAGGATTTCCCATTTTTGTTGCACTTTCTAGCTACAATTAGCTAGACCAGGAGTTGGCAAACTACTACTTGCAAGCCACATGTATTGACTCTTTGATCCCAATCTCATGGCTCTTTTTATCATATAAATAAACACATTTTTTATTCTCTCTTGTAATTTGTAAATAAAAATTTTGATGACCCTAGGAGAGAAAAAATGCACTTTATAACACTGCTTATAGCAAATTGTATATGATGAATATTAAAAATGTTAGAAATTTGTGAACAAATCAAACTGTCAAAGTAATTTTTTGTTTTTATTTGTTTATTTTTTAAGATTTTTATTTTATTTTTAATAAGATATATTCAGATTGTATTATATCCTGTTATTAAAATGATTGTTCATATAATATCCACAACCATTTAGGAATTCATATTTTTCATGAATCTATTTTCATCCCTTTTCTTGTGGTTCTTGCATGGGTCAGGATTTAAACAAAACGACTCATGTTAAAAGTTTGCCGAATCCTGAGTTTGTTGCCAGAGTATTATTCTAAGCCTGATAAGAACTTGGATAACTTTGTACGTTTTGTCAAATTTAGATATAAATATTAGCCTGCAACTATATCACATGAGTCTTTTGTGTTACTCATTATTGCTCATTAAATGCTCCAAAAACGCTAAGCTAAACATTGTTTTTTTTTTTTTTTTTAAAAAACAAAAAATTTTATTAACAAAGTTTACATGGTTTCATGACGCTGTTTTCATACATGGTATACTGCATAGCTAATTGCAAAAGTTCATAAGATCAAACGCTTGGTAGATCAATCCTGGACCAAGTCTCTTTGTATAACCATTCTGGTGCAAGCAGCCAGTCCCTGGCACTTATGCTCTTGACAAGACCTATAAAGGTCTCTGTGACTGAAGATCCTGAATGACAGAAAACACATTCACATCCGATCAAACAGACTGCAAAGGTAAGGAAGACAGAGAATCGGATAAGAGAAAAATTCCTGTCTTGATGGCATTCTGGATATTTAAGGCTTCTCCGATGTCAGATGTAACTTTCTCTGTGATGAAGTTTCTGATTTGGAAAAGAAACAGACAATTATAAAGTAAATGTTGGATGGTTTCATCGGCAGTATTACATAGCTGGCATTGAGGATTGATTTTGGTGAATCCTCTTTTCTATTAACCAATCTTAGTTGAAAGATAAAAGTCATGTGACTAGTAGTGTAGTGATTGTAAAGAAAAAATAACATTTGTATTATTATTCAATCTTTAGAACACCTGTGCACATTATTATTCATTCATATATATATATATTAAACATCTTAGCAATGTAAGGTGACTTTATTATTTTATGATCAAGTTTTAAAATTGATTTGCTATAATAAATTAAGAGAATGATAAATATTATAAAAATTACCACAGATTATTACTTGTTTATAATTTCATTTTTTTTTAAATTTTATTATCTCAATCTTTATTAAAGAAGAAAACATAAAATTCATCCCGTGGTAATGAATCTCCAAATTAATATAAAGTTTACAAATATCAAACAATCATGTGATTGTTTCAGCTTAGCTTCAGTCAGCTATATATGCTAAAGATATTCCTCTCTCTTTCTAGTCAGTTGTTCAAAATTTTGAGTAATCAAGAGATTCTAGATGGCAATGCAAATAGATTTCTATTATACTTACCAGTTAGGGGCTATAGAATCAGTTAAAGTTAAAAATGGAGTGGGATTAAGCAAGGATGCCCTATGTCACCTATTTTGTTTTTGTTGTTTTTGAGTGAAATGGAGAAAGCAATAGAAAGACTAGGAAGAGGGGTAGAGATACCATTAATAGGCGGCAAGGGAGTATATATTTCGTCGGGTCTTTTTTTTTGCAGATGATATCTTTTTGTGTGCAGAAAGAAGAGAAGATATGGAAATTATGTTGAGGACATTGGCAAGGGTGGGTAAAGAGATGGGGATTAAATTTAGTGAAGAAAAATCAAATA
The DNA here is from genome assembly GCA_028023455.1 of Epiperipatus broadwayi. Lineage (NCBI taxonomy): Eukaryota > Metazoa > Onychophora > Udeonychophora > Euonychophora > Peripatidae > Epiperipatus > Epiperipatus broadwayi. The sequence continues at coordinate 3,621,541 of JAQFVV010012453.1, read as the reverse complement.
TAATGATGGTTAATACTGGGGAAAAAGAAGATGTAGAATTTTTATTTGGGGATATAAAGTTAAGTGTGGTGAAAAGATATAGGTATTTGGGAATCATCTTATGTAATCAGGAAAATTGCTTGGATGAATGGGAGAAAAACTTGGTAAATGAAGCAAAGAAAAGAAAGGGTTTGGTAAAGAAACTAACAGTATTTTCATATAATAAATATGATGTAGCTAGAATAATATGGAAGGGAGTTGCAGTAGCAGGGTTAACATATGGTAATGATGCATTACAGGTTAGTAAAAGAGTTTGAAAGTACAAAGGGAAGTAGGAAGATATGCATTAGATGCAGAGATGTGGACAGCAAAGGAGGCAATTCAAGGAGAAATGGATGGGCAAGTTTTTATATGAGAGATGCAAAAAGTAAAATGAAAATGTTTGGTAGGTTGCAGTTTATGGATAGTAAAAGAATAGCAAAAATAGGGTTCAATTGGGTTATGAGTAAAGGGCAGGCAACAAGATGGGTGAGAAAGGTAATGCGGTATGCAAAAGATTTGGATAAAGAATTTATATCAATATACTTGTATAAAAGAAGGGATGATTGTGTTAGGAGGATTGTTGAGTGTTATAGTAGTAAGGAATGGGAGAAAAGAATAGAAGCATTAATAAAAAATAGGGAGTTGGATAACTAGTATGGAGGGTAAGAAGAGTTTAAATATATATAGAAGTAAATGAAATATTGCATGCAAGTTAATTTATGATAATAGTAAGGAAAGTAGTTTATTATTTAAGGCTCGAACGGGATCTTTAGCAACAAGAGAATATACATGTAAATGGAAAACCATGGATAATTTAGTGTGCAAATTGTGTAAGGAAGGTATAGAAAATATTAGGCACCTGTTGATTGAATGTAAAATGCTTGAAAGCAGAAAGGGTACAGATAATGAAGTTATGGGAGAATAGACATGAACAAAGTGACTATACAGAAAGTGAGTTATTAGTTTTAATGTTGGGTTTGCGAAGAGATAAGGGGGGTTTAGATATAAAGGCCATAGAGTTAACAAAGATTAGGTTGTGGAAATGGGATGGGGCAGAATATGGGAAAACTTAAGAGTGGGGAATGGAGAATAAAATAGCTAACAGGTTTATCTGGGCATATTGCTGAGATATTCTTGACTTCGTTTAAGGAGAAGCCAAAAATACATCACATCACATCACCCCTGCTTAATGACCTCTGGATGGTGATCACTGTTTGATAATAAACTCAGACATGGCTGATTTTTTGGGCTGATGAAGATAATAGACATTTCAGACATGCTAAGATTTTGAAGTCAAAATTAGAAATAGAGTCATTGTTATTAGTCATCTGCTAAAATGCAGATTTTATGTATGATTTCAAATTCTTTTTGTTAAACACTCTTAACACCTGCCCTCTTAAAACAGTATCATCATTCTCAAACAGTGGTGTCACCAGTGCAAGTCATAGTAATCAATGGAAGCTAGGGATGTGTCCATCAAAATTTCCATTTAGTGCTTACTCATTCAATATCCCTAGATTAGTTTCTAGCTTATGGCCTTCATTAGGAGGAGCTTTGGACTGGAGAGCACTGCATGTAGATCTTTAGATCTCATACAATTTTCCAGAGCCACATGTTTTAATCATTTGCTCTATTCTTTAAAAATCTCATATCTACCCTATTCTTAAGATCATTTATCTTTTTGTTTTAATTACATCACTTTTCATATTTGATGATGTCTTATTATCTTTAAATACATAAATGTTTCAATAACATTTTCAATATTTTTTTCCCGTTCTTTATCGTTTAATGTATATTTTCAAGTTTATCTTTTTATGTTTTTAGAGCCAACTTTTCTCATTCTTTTTTCAATCGCCTAAGTATTTGCACTATCTTTTTATGTTTTTAGAGCCAACTTTTCTCATTCTTTTTTCAATCGCCTAAGTATTTGCACTATATTTAAGTGATCTGCTAAATGAATGTTTAGGTGAAGTTGAAATTCATATGTGGAAAAGTGTTTGATTATATACTGTTTGCTAATGATAGATATGACTTACTTGTGGATCATGAGAATGGATTTTGATTGAAAGCTATGTAGGATATATGGAATTTTCTAATATGTTTAGATTATAAAATATATACTAATAAAGTTAATGCTCTGTAGGCAAACAGCATGAAAATTTAAAAATAATAATTCGACATGAAATATAATGCTTTCTTATGCAATTTCCTTTTATCAAAAATCAAAAGTTGGAACTGTCTACAGTTTGCTAAAATATATAATAGCTGACTTAGTATCAGAACTTTTATTGCTAGGCAAGCTTGTTTTAAAATCATAACTTCAACCCATTGGCTTTAATTACTGGCTAATGGTAGTTAGTATTTCTGTAGTGTCATTTTCACTATATCACTCACACAAGGTAGGGGCTGGTTTTTATCCATCCACTTTTAATATTTTGTGGAGGGATGTTATTCAGAAACATATAACCAAAGACATGAAAATGATCTATGATCCCCAAGATGCACATTTCATGCTAAACTAGCACTCATCAGTTGGCCCAGATCACAATCTCTTACACATATTTTTATCATCATTTAATATATATGCACTTGAAAGTATCATTAAATGATTTGTGTCAAAGTCACGCAGACAGCACATTTGACACATCAACATAAACAGCAGTAATTTGCTATCTACATATATTCTAAATAATAATAAAGATATGTATAAGAGATTCTGGTTTAGGCCAACTGATGAGTACTGGTTCAGCATGAAATATGCATCTTGGGGATCTTAGTTCTTTTTCACATGTCTTTGTACATATGTTTCTGATTACATATCTCCACAAGGTATTAAAAGTGGATGGAAACTAGTACCTACCATGTGGTGCAGTGAAAATTACACTGCAGAAATTTCATTAGGGTAATCTCTTGTGTAATAAATGACTATTAAAAATTATTAATAGTAGTTAAGTTTGTTAAAGTATGTAATAACTGAATTAGTGTCAGACATTCACTGCTATGCAGACTGTTTAGCTGTATTTAAAACTTTAGGGTATTTGAATTTTCAACTTATTGACTTAATTACTGGAAGGTCAGAAAAATGGTACTTCCTGGCAGTGGAAAGCTAATTAATTAGTCAAAAATCAATTGCATACTTTTTTTTTTTTTGGTAATGCTATCTAATGTTTATCAATTAGATAATGTGTGCATGAAAAATTTATTAAGTGATGACAAATAACTTACAACTTTCAATATAAAGTTTGTGATGCAGCTTTTAAAATGAAGTATTTTATGTAATAGGAATTGATTGGCAGTGACAAACTATCATTGTTGATGGTAATCAATGGTTACCTCCTGGTCATACAATCTAAGTTTAACTTTTATTATATATTAGCTATTCTTGCGGCTTGCAGCATTATTAGAAAATTACTAAATTTTTAAAATAAATACCATAAAGCAAAAGTCCATAGTCTCTCTATAATTCTCTAAAAAAAAAAGAAAAAGAAAAATCGTGTAAGATTATCAAGATTGATGTAATATTTGTTGAGTTATTAAGCAATAGAAACAAACTTTTCAAATTATGAATAATAGCTCTAAACAAGCTTTTTTCGATAAATGTTTCAAGGGAAAGCATTGCTGGGCTTGCGTTTGTATTTTGGATCTAGTGTCTGAATGTCTTAGCTTCTTGCTGACAAAAACCTTCAGCTCTAAACCGGTTTGGGGATAGGGATAATTCCAGATAAAGATGTTAAATGCTTTATCTTGCAGCATTTAGCAAAAAAAGCCTGCTTAGAGCTGTTAGCACGCTCGTTATTGTACATTTGTAAATACAGGCTGTGTAAGTCGCGTGATGTACGACTTCGTTTTCCTTACTACTATATATAAGAATATCGTATGTGTGTACATATGCATAAATTAATTACTACAGCAAACTTGAAGATTAATTTATGTTTTATTTCCACTTTAGCTGTACAAACATCTTTGTTTTATGAGTTAATGTATTTAAGTGATATAAATAAGTAAGAAAGTTTTGCTACATGTCTTTTTTTTTTTTTTTTACGATTTTCTTTTTTTTTAAAACTCTGAAGAGACTAGTTTTTTTTTTTTTTTGGGAAGTGAGAGATATGTCGCTTGTCAAATTCTAGTGTGTCATGATATATAATTGTAAAGAACCAACCTTTAACACCTGCTCCGATCAAGATATGAGCCCGTGACCAATTCTTATATACAAGTGTATTTTAAGACCAAGATAAGATGTTTAAAAGTATTGATTTTGTTTGACATTTTAAAAATAGTTCGTTTTGATCGACTTTTTTTTTTATTAAGAAAAAAAAAGATGATGTCAAAAATAATTATAAGCGAAGCAGAATATATTATTAACAATCTCCGAGATTGGAGGAGGGTGAAAATGTATGACATCTGGATATGACATATTCATGCTGTCTTCCGTAACACTTGCGTAGAAGTTATATCAATGAATTTTCTTTTTTAATATCTGAGTAGGCAGCTTTATATTATTTCAGCACAAGTTCAGCAATAAAAAAAAAATGTTTGAAAATAATATATATTTATTTTATTATTAAGAATCGATCTGAGTGGCGAATCAATTTGAAGAAGCTTCACCCCCCCCCCCTTTTTTTTTTTTTGCTGGGATAATCAAATGACTTTATTGCTAGGAAGTTTATAAGAAGTTTAAGCGCTGGAAAAGCCAGAACTGGATTCGATCCTAGATCTTTAAGCTCCAGAGTCTGACACTTCACCACGGTACTAAACCATGGGGGCAAAAGCTTGCTTACTCATGATTTTTTGAAGTTAAACCACTGCATTATCCTAAGATCTACGTGCAGCGCTCTCCGATCCAAGGCTCCTCACTGATGATGGCCACAAGCCAGAAACTAGTCTGGGGATATTGGATGAGTAGGCACTAGATAGGGATTTTATGCACAAGCCTTCTGGCATCCATTGATTACTCTGTTTGGCACAGGGTGGCACTACTGTATGGTGAGTTTTGCCTTTGGATTTTTTGAAGTGTATAGTTTATTATGTAGGTTAAGATTTGATGCAGTTGAAATTTTGGTCAAATAATAACAATTTGATGAGACCCGTTCAATAACATGATATGGAAACGAAACTGTTTTGGAACGCCTTTAGCAGAACATGGTATTGCAATTGACTAATTTATAGATCTGTTTTTAGATATATTTATAATTGAGTTGGTGGTTACTCACTATTTCTGTTAATACACTGGCTATTTTATTACCTTTACATTTGTTTCGTTGAGCATGTTAGTATTTAAGAAGTAGATTTTACTGCCAAGAATAATTTATACTAGTGTCTGAGTGATGCATAATTATTGAAGTCACTTTTGAAACTGGAAATGCACACTTGTGATCACATGGAAATGTTAGCTCATTTTAAACCTATTCTTCAATCAAGTTTTTATTTAATTGCCAATATGTACTTTGATGGAAAAGATTTCCAATTAGGCTCACATGATTTTGCAGGTAAATAGAGCAAATAAATAATTTCTTTTAAATATTTGGTAACCAAGATGGGTTTAAACATATATCCCAAAATTTCTTGTCAAATAACTGAAAAACAATTTATGTGTATATATATATGCAATTAAGAAAAGAAAACTGCCCTCCATTAGACTATGGCTAAGGATCAAGAATAAAATGAATGGATTAATTCTATTCTTGAGACTTTTTGTTAACATATAATCCCACTTATTTTGCCATTAAAGTAATAAATTTAAGCTAACTGTAAAACAAGCCGTCTTATCCATTCTTTATCACTTGCTTAAGTTGAATTTTACCTAAAATCAGTATTATGGTATATCATAATTCTCACAGCATTTTTTGAAATTTTTTATTCGTTATGTAGATAAGTAATTTTTAACAAAAGCCTGATTTTATATGAATCATAAGTAGAGGATTTTCTATATTATGTACATAAATTTTGTAGTCTTATTGAAATATATTAATGGTTAATTCAAATTGCTAATCTTTTACTACATTCGAATTTACTATGTTATCTTTAAATTACAGTTTGCATTGTCTGACTGAATGATGTCGACGAAATTACTTAGAATTTACTAAACGTCACTTTCAAATGAAACTTAAACATATGTAAATAAGCATTTATTTCTTCACGCTTTCTTCGCCAGTACTTAAGATTTGCCCATATATAAACATTTGGGTTCGGAAGAATAAGTGGATTCATTTTCTTCTTTTTTAAATGCTATATCTTGTATTGGCAGTGAAAGTATTCATTTATTATTTAACACTCATAAAAGTGCATGTACAATAGCTGTAAAAGGCTGATATTTAATGTATTTACAATTATAAACATCGCGCTGTATAAATAAATGCTTATTTACATATGTTATCTTTAATAACTTATAGATTATAATGGCAATAAAAGCATACAGTTCTAAGTAGATTCTATAAAGTTTATTTACATAATATCATTATTAATTTTAATATACACTAATGTTTTGATTTAAATTTCTGCTTGAAGGCAGTTTGAGGTGTTTGAACAATTGCCTATAACTTGCACTTGTTTCTGGTAACTTATCATTATTTTCTGTCATGTTTTACATATTCTACATTATAAGTGCTGCTGTTTAGAGATTTAATAATGTAACAGTTATTCAAACTCTAAGGGGAACCTACAGTAGGTAATGCAGAGAATATTTTATAAAATCAAAAATAAATGTGAGTAATCATTTTTTAAAAGATGACGTGTTATTGTTTGAAAATTTAATAGCATTACTCTAACATCCTTGTTATTGTTTTTTTTAATTAGGAAATTTTATGGATATGATAAAGTTGATCACATAATTATTATGATAAAAAAAAAAACCGAAAAGTACTTAAAATTTATTCTTGTTGCTTTAAAAGTATTATTAATTAAAGAAAAGTTATATTTAAAAATATTGACTAAACAAAATTATATATTATTTATTAGTATATATTATAATCTGATTGTATTTATTATATATTGGACTATTTCCATCACCTGATATGAATATTGAATGAACTTTCGAAAAAAATAACTTTATATTCCAAAAACATTTAATTGTTAGTAATAACACACAGGTTAGTATATGCACAATGTTTTGAGAAGTATATGCACAATGTTTTGAGAAGTATTATTCTCCCTTCATTTTCAGGTGTTGCTGACCTGACCAAGTGACAATACTAGTATGGGAATTGAAGCTGCTAATACTGTCACCAGTCAGACCAGCAACACCTGAAGAAGAGAGGAGAATAATATCTCTCAAGACATTGTGCATATTTTAACCCATGTGCTATTACTAACAGTTGAATGTATTTGGAATATATTTTTTTATACAATTCAAATAGCAAACAAAAGTACAAAAGAAGATAAGACTACAATAACTGTTTATTTTTTAAATAAAATGATAATAATTATTATAAAAAATCATATAATTTAATAATGAATTATTAAAAATATTATTTTATTTAAATATACTTGTATTATGAAACTTTTTATATGCTATTATGTAACTCACTGCACTGTGTTTTTTCCTCCATCAGTTTGTAACATCTTATAACTGAACCTTCATCCATTTCTCTACTTCCATTCTAGTTAAAAGTTTGCAAACATATATATATATATCCCCAATGATAATAGATTTCTTTTAGCGTTTGCAAAAAAATTTTTAGCAAAAAATTAGTGGAAATTTTATTTTTTTAATTTTTATATAAGATTTAATATTCTATAAGGTACTACAGCGCTTAGCAGTATTAAATAATATTTAAACTTCCTTCTATATTAATTTCTAAAATTATGTAAAACTAAGAAGTAGAAAATAAAAAAAGATTCCAAAAAATTTAAAAAGATGCTTTTATTCGGATAAACACACTAAACACTAAAAAAAAAAATTTTCTTCAGCATCGGCAAATAAAACTTTCGCTGCAATCCTATTTACAAATTCACTAATCAGATTCCAAAATAAACATTCAAATAAACTTACAAGTAATGCCTATTTTCTTGTATCACTGCTAATATATTAAGTAATCTATTGAATAGACTGGTATTTATATGAAAAAGTAGTCATTGGTTGGAAGTTTATTTAAATAATTATTTATGAACATGACTTGTGAAATTCTAAATATGATCATCCCATGCTTTCATTCGCAAAAGCTGACTGAAATTTTTTTTTTTTAATTATTACTACATTTATGTTATAGTGATATCAGCGATTAAGCCAATGTATATGCGCTTTAAAGATAAATTATAAATGAATATTCTCACTTTTCCAGAAAAACGTATCGTAAATTGTAAAGATTTCACAAGCGTCCAAGCATAATAAATGTAATTTAAAGTGATTGCTTAACATCTTCACGCTCTCATTTCCATGCACTTAAGATTTTCCCATACATAAATGTTTGTGTCAAAAGGATGAGTGGATTCATTCCATCTTTTCTAAAAAAACTATATCTTGTGTCTAGAAAAGTGAGAGTATTCATTTATAATTTATCTTTAAAGTGCATGTGCATTGGCTTAATCGCTAATATCACTATTACAATATCTCATTATACATTTATGTTAATAAAAGCATTTTTTAAAAAAATAAAATTATTGTTTTTAATTTTATAAACTTAAATCAATTTTGACTGTTTCACTTTAAAGATAACCAAACACAGCGACTGTAATTTTTTCTTGAAATTAGCAATCATTGGCTTCAATTTAAAATAGTGAAAACCATACACAAGTTCTGTCCTTTAATTTGTCTTTTATTCTATATTCAGAAAAGGTGACTTTCATTTTTGTATGATAAAAATCAATGATTTTATTATAATTTTTATAATTAATACATTTTATATTTTTTCCTCTCAATTTCTTTATTCTTAGAGCTTAGTGTTTATCAAAAAATTTATAATTTGCTTATACTTAATGTTTCTTGTATATGTAAGTAGAGAGACTTGAACTTAGGAATTTTCAGTCTATATTCATCTAGAATGAATACAGACTGCAAAATCCTAAGTTCAGATCCCTCTACTTACAAAAACTTTATAACGGATTATTCAACTGATTCGAGCACTGAGAGTGATTTTCTCACACATGACTCGGATGCTATGCTATTTTATAGTTTTCTGTTAGTAATTTCTTAGAAATAATAACATAAATATAACTTTTTGATAGCTCAAATATAGTTGTAATAATGCAGAAGTAGTAAAAAAACAGTGAACTATAGACAAACCAATCATCAATAAGTGTAAAGTATAAAATGAGCTCATCTATACTTTAGCTTAGATTGCATATAAGCATAACATTTACTGACATTAATGTGCATAGCATGATATATATATATATCTAACATAATTTCAGAATGGTTTATAATTGTCCTAAAATAAAATCATGCTTTGCATAATAATACAACAGTAAAAGTTATGCTTATATATGATCCAAGTTAAATAATAGGTAGGCTCATTCTATCCTTTATGATTATTGATGGTTGGTTTATATATAGCTCGCTGGGGGCTTTCAGTACTTCCACATTATTACAATAATAATAGAAATTATAGTTGCTAAAAGAAAAAAAATGGCAAGTCATCTTTGTCCATACAACCAGTGACTCTCTTTATTTTATATTTTTTTCCTGATCAGATTGGAATGAGTTTTTTGCTACTGAACCTTATTGGCTAGCAGATAAAAATAGGTAACAATTTAACCAAGGTTCAAGTTTCCAATTATTTGTAGTTTTTTTTTTTCAATTATTAGTTGATGAAAAAATATGTAAAAATGTTATTTGTGATATTAACAAGTTCATTCCTATAGAAAAGAAGTTCCATGCTGGAAAAATTTCTATTAAGGATTAGCCCATTTTTTAGTACAATAATAGGCATTTCTTAAAGCTCATCTGCATATATATATATATATTAGAACATATCTGGAATTTTGACCAGAAAAAAAGTTAACTTTATTTTTCAGGAATTATTTTTTCATGTATTATCTTATCAACATTTTAATGACAATAAAAACATGCCAAAAGTAAAAATTGTGGTAAAATTTATAAAAATGGGTCAATTATATATACATATAACACAGCAATGTAAATTTTCAAGCTGCATATCAGATACATAGATATATGGTAGGAGAAGAAATTATTAATAAATTTATTAATCAGATTGACGTGAAGTATAGTCACTCAAAACTAATGAAGTAAAAATTCAAATGATGAATCTGCATAGATAGCCATAATGGGCATGTCTGTCATATGAAGTTGTACATAGGTAAAAAGCAACTTCTAATAAGAGTCCAATGTCTGGTTACTCAAGCTTTGTTTACAGTAGACTTATTGTCTGACTAAAAAAAGGTCTGTGGTGTGATGATCACATGGCAAAAATGTTCAGAGATTGCTTTGTTGCTTATCATCTAAAATTAAAATAGGCATTGCATCTCTTCCAGCTCTACTTTCTTGGCTTCTTCAAAGTGTTAATGGTTTGCCAGCTAACCTAACTTCTTCCTGTGTAAATACTGTTATTCTGTTATCAGATGAGGATGAGCCAAAAGGACTAATGGCTAATTTATATCTGCTTTTTCATTTATATGTTTACTCCTTTTCTTTATGGTTACAATAACTTTTAACCATTTATAAGCAATCATTTCGGAATAATCACTTTATTTTATATTTTAAATAGATTTTATTTAACAATGAAATATTTTCCACAAGATTAAAAAGTAAGACAGATAATTAAAATAGGTTCATTATTATTAATATTCTACACTGCACTAAATCTATTTTTTTCCCTGGTCTACACACATATCGTATCTGAGTCATTTACAATCTGAAGAATATTTTAAACTAACTTATTCATCTCTACCTCTTTATCTTCATTGGTTATGCATAGACACTTACAAAAAAAGAGTACTCTATTTTTTGATGTTTGGGAATAATGAAGTCAGATTATACATCATTTTAATGTTGGTTTAAAGAAAAATTATTCCAGAATGATTAAAGAAAATTTTTCTCTAGCTGAATGTGCTTTCAGTCAATGAAACTAGAATCATAGCACTCAGTAAACAGCAGGGATGTGTAGAATTTAAATGGAATACTAATTTATGTAAATTTGTAATTTAAATATTCCACTTTTTAGAAAGTTGCCCACTTTTTTTGTGTGTTTGATTGGGAATTGTTAGATATAACAATTTCTTTTACCTTTCATTTTTTGTCATCATGTTCAATACTTACAATGTTGATATTTAGGGGTTCCAAAACGTGGCCCAAATTCCAATCATGCTCAAGAAAAACTGATTTTATTCTGAATCAATTTTTGCACATTCATGTAAATATTTATGATGTGTAAATCTGGTAGCAATGTTTGCATGAGGCTCCCCATAGTATACAGATCTACAGGAGGTGTCACTGAATTCTATTCTATTAGAGGGGTTTGATTTTGGAGTATTTGTCCTTTGTGTTGTTTAATAGCTTGTTTAAGTTAAAGGGTGTTCCCAACTGATGTTGTGCACATTAAAACAGATTTTTTTTATTTTTTGTGAAAGCCTTGTTATGTACAGCCTACTTATCCAAGGTATTCATTATATAACTAAAAACAAAACTTATCCAAGGTTTGTTATCTGTCTGTTGTATAGGTGCCTAATTTATTTTATTATAAAAAAATTTAACAATATTAATTAATAAATTATAATTATAGCCTATTTGGCATAGATCCTTAATATAGGCTTCAATATTAGCTTTCTGATCTGCCCATATTTGCAATTAGTCTAAAAAAAAAAAAAACATTGCTGGATATCATTTTATTAGAAATTTTATAAGGAATGTAATTAACCTGTTAATAAAAATATAATTTTAAAACTTATCTATTATATTAATAATTTATATAAAAAAACATAATAATTTTTAAAAATGTTGATATCTTTTTTTTTTTTAATTTTTGTATGGATGACTATATTTTTTCAGCTTATTACTTTTGAATGATGCAAAGTGAAGTTATAAAAATTGTCTTAAACTAATTCTCCAAAAATTCAATATGGCTACCATAATAGTCAAAGTATTGATCACAGATCAAATGCAATCATTCTGAAGCTCATAAATATGAAAACTTCTGAAATATACACAAAAACAACACCTTTATGAAAAAATTAAATTGTTAAAAACAAAAATGGGTCAAAATGAGTTTATTTGTGTTACATGTGTTTAAAATATAATGCTTCAATTCTATAAATAATGACAATAGAAAAACGAAATAAGAATTCTCTAATAATGAGTTACTTTTATATCTGCTATCATAATTTGGTAAATACATGCACAGCCTAATTTATGCAGAACAACTTATTTATGAAAAAGGTGAATTATCAAAACATCATATCAGATTATCTGTTATTGATTCTTAATTATGCATGAAATTAACAAGAAAAAATACTATTCCAAATATTCATCTTTAAAATGTCAATAGAAAACCAACAATGGTAAATCATCTAAGTCTGGTTAAAGACCACAATTTGAAAAGTAATTTAAAAAAAGAGAGCAATTTTCATTACCATGTACTATGCAGACAAGAGTTTTTTTCTCTTCTGTGTTGTTTGGAGCAGTGCTAAAGTGGCAGGCTTTAGAATTAAAAGTCCAATGGTCACATGGAATTGTCACTTCCAGTCCTTAAATTTCTTATGAAGTCCTGAGCAACAGCATTAGATTATAATGTGTTCTTGAAGGTTTGTGACGATGGAGCTTTAGTTATATTTATATATTGGACTATTTCCATCATCAAATAGAAAAATTGTCTTATTTCAGCCATTGGTGATTAAAAAATTTTCTAATTACAAACTCATTACAATCTCAGAACATTCATTTTTTAAATTTAAATTTTTCTTAATGAAAATTTATAATTAATGCACAGTATACAATAATACATTACACAAAAATTAAGACAGGATGATCTTCAGTATATTGTCACAATGCTTTCAATTAACCATCCAGTGAACAGTCTTGCTCACATCCCACAATTCATGTGAGGGATGCATATCTTGTCTTGATTATCCATTTTACATATAAAATCTTTTGATAATGGAAAGACATTTATTTGATTGAATCCGTCGAATTGCAATTGCGGCATACTTTTTATCTTATTGCACTTTTTATCATCTTAAATACCAGTGCAGCCTGTATGGTGGAGGATACTCCCATGTGTACTGCATGTTTTATATCAGGGATAATATGCATGTTTCTCTTTTATTGTTGACTACCTTTTCAATATATTTTGATGTCCAATGAGCGTTGGAAATAGGTCAAAAGTTGCAGAGATTGGATACGGATGCTGTTTATTTGTTAAATAGGACTATTACTATTGGATATAGTCCCAAAATATTGTATATTTTTTGTGAAGGTTGCAAAGGTACTCTGTCATAAATTGACTCAAATGTGAAAATACAAATGCTAGTATGCCATTGGTTCTAGGGTGGCAACTGTTGGGAATTTTTTTAAGTTTTTTGGCAAATTGTTATGTCCGAAAGGGAATATCTGTTTCAGGTATTCCAAACTGATCAAGGGTCAGTATGTATTGTCTACATGTTTGGAGCTTTTGCTTGAAGTGCTGGTATATGGGTCCATCATGTTGTGTCCTGCATGGTGCCTCTTATCTCAATTGACACGGACACTTTTCTGATTGTTGGATATCCAAGCACTCAGTGAATATATTGTCAGGTCCATTTGTGTTGTTGTGTGAGGCATAATTTTTTTTTTTTGTGGCAGGGTATTCCTTTAATTGTTTACATGTAATGTGATAGAGCTGTGTTAATTTTTGTATGTTTTGGTGGGTGTTGTGCATCTGGCAAGGGTGATTCTCTTGTGGAGATCATCTGCTAGCACCATGAAATGGGAGAATGGGGTGAGTACCTTGTCATGTCACATATGTTAAAGGATAATATGTTAATGAATGACTGGTACTGTTGAATTGGGTCTTGTGGCATATCATTAATTTTATTTAGCATGATATTAATGTCTGAGAATAGGAATTCGGTAGTGGTTGTTGGGAATAGGAGTCTGATTGTTTTTCTAGATGAATGATTGTTGTTTGGAGCTCTAATAAATTAATTGGGATGGTTTGTGCAACATGGTCTGAAAACAGGCACGAATTGAATTGGAAGTTGATTAGGTGATGAAGTATTGACATGTAGTAGCAGAGATCAATGAATGTGGCATGCCATCCATTATAAAATAACACTGAATCTGCAGCAATAAAACCCTGAGCATTCATGAGTGGCAGGTTTATTTAATGTAGCCATTTTATATTGAATTTTATGTAACTTAAGTTGAAATTACCCATTAATATTGATGACTAGTGGCTGATTGCAAGCTGGGAGTTTATTGTGAGAATTATATATGAAATTATGCTGGGGACTGGGGGTATTGTATTCGAAGATAATGTTGAGTGTGGTAATTTGATTCTTGAATGCAGTGATTAGAAGATGTGAATCAATGTAAATAATTTTTAAGGTTGAAAAGCTGCAGTTTGAGGCTATGAGTAGACCTGTGCCCACTGAACATGATAATATGACCCTGGAGTATGTGGAAAAAAAACCTTGATTATATAAGTGTGTGGCTGGGTTAATTTGTGATCTGTTATAGATTTTTGTTTCTAACAGTCTTAGTATTTATGGTTACATTATACTAATCCATTTGTTAAGCTGATATATTTTTGCTATTGAATTAATGCTTCTGACATTCAGCACTCTATTTTAATTTTCATTACCTGTGTAATTGGTATTGGTATGTATTTTTTGTTGTGGTTGCTTTGCAGCTTTCCATTGTATATTTTCAATGGCATGTTTTATTTCTGTTTTGTTTGCTTTTGGGTCATTCTTGTGATTGGTTTTTGTGTTGAGTGTTTGTGGGTTTTGAGCTTCTTCATTTTGTGATATCATGTTTATTAAATTGTTTTTGGAATTGATTTTTCATTTATATTATCAATGATTGATAAAGGTCTCTCAGGCTTTCTTTTACTTTCTGATTGGATTGAATTTGTTAATTGCATTATTGTGCTATAGTTGCTTGGAGGTAGCAGTGCATCTGTAATTTGTATGACAGTCTTATTGATAATAATATGTTGTGTGCTTACATCTGTTCCACAGTCAAATTCTGGTGTATATTACACTTGTTTTACTTGTTATTTTTTGCTTTTCCTCTGTTTTTTCTTTGATCATATTCATTGTTTGGGGATTTTTGTTGTCTTTTCTGTGAACAAATCTATTAGGTGTAAGCTTGGTGTCTCTGGGATTATTATTTCTTTGTGTAATATATGCCTGTTATCTTTGGTGATGCCTATCTTTTCATTGGTTTGCTTATCAGTGTTGGAATTGTGATTAGGTTCTGTCAGTTTGGTTAAGTCCCCATTGTTTGCAGGAGTAACACTGTGGTTTTAGACCTCTGATACATGGAGTGAGAACTACTTCCTGATCCAGGATTTGTGTTGGTATGAAATGTGAATCAATATCTTGATGTAATTGCATTCTGAACTCATAAGTATTACTTGTGATTGGTGTTGGAGTGTCTTTTCAGTATACTGTTTTGAACATGATCATCTTGTTAAATAGTTTCATCATCCTTTGGAAGTCCTGTGCTGTGTATCTCAAGTAAGTGTTTTTAATTATTTCTGTAATGGTATTGTAGTAGTTCTGATCTATGGTGATCAGTGCGAAGTTACCCATGATCTGACGTGTGATTTTTTAAAATTCCATTATTAGATAACAGTCCTGCAATTTGTTGTATCGTGTCCCAGAATCCATTGGCTGTTATCACTTCATACACCAATTCTTTTGGAAATTTATATTCTGAGATGTGGCTCTCTGTTGCCACCAACCCCAAACTGGAGGAAAAAATCTCTTGAATGTTGTGAAGAGATGCTTTAGTATTGATTTATTAAACAATTCAGTTGTGCTCTTCAGGTTTTCCTCATTTTAGACAGTCGCTGGTGGACTTTGACCGTCCTGCTTTTCAAGTTCTAAGTTGTCTATATCACTATTGGTTGGTTTCCTATATCTGGGAGCACTATTTTGAGAAGTAGTTGCATTGCTTTTTTTTTTGGTGATATTTAAATTAAATTCGCTTTTAGTTTTTTTATTTGAATAAATGAATTTATTTATTTTCTTTTTTTTCTTTGAGAAAGACTGCAAATGTTGGCTTGTTTCCCCCCTTTTATGGAGTTCATTGGTGTTTTTTCCCTATTAATAAGGTCATGTGATCTTTGAGTCTCCATGATTGTCTTGTTAATTTGTTGATGTCACTTTTCAATTTGAAAATGTCACTTTTCAATTTGAAAACTATCAATTAAATTTTGCTCACTTCCTTCCTCTATTAGTTGATATAGATTAAATTAGTATTCGTATTTTTGATGTTCGATATATTTTCCACTTTGTTTCTGATAGTTTTTATTGCCTTTTTAATGGTTTGAATGTGGAGCGTTTTGACCTGATCTAGATGCTCAAAGTTCAAGGCTCTTAATTTATTTTGTATGCGTTCCTGGTAGGTATTGCAAAAATACTATTAGGTTTAGAGATTGGTTTGTAAGAGGGTGTGACTTTTTTTATTAAAATAATACCTTTAAAATAGGTTACAACTTTCTGAGTTAATAGATAATATTTTAACACGAACTTAAAGTTTGCAACAATAAATTTGATGAAGCTTTTGTTGAAAGAAATAACACCTTCAAATTCTCTAAAGGCAGTCCTGATAATTTGTGACATGTAAATATTTCCCCTTCTTTTCAATAAAGCGTTTTTTGTTTTATAAAACAATAATTGCATTCTTAGAAATCATTCATAATTCATATTTTGTTTCAAAAAGATAAAAAAAAAGGACAGAAAAAGTTGATGAGATCTGATTTAAATTTCTAATAGATAAAATATCAGAAAAAGAAGAAAAAAGCGATGAGCGGCAGAAAGGGGAGAGGGTTAAACAATTCTGACAACGAGAAATTAAATAGTCTTAATCAAATGTTTGCTTAAAAACGTAGCTGCAAAATGGATTTTTTTTTTCACTAAATAAGGAAAACAAACAAGTCTTGCATTGGTGGTCGAGAGGTCAGCGCGACTGCCTTGCACTTGCAGGCAGTTGCTCGGGTTGCAGGTTCGCGTCCCGGCCGATGCTATGACACTTAAAAAAAAAATAATAATAAAAAAAAATAAGGAAAACAAAGCCGTTTTATTTAATAATATGTAGATTAACAACTTTACCGAACATTTAATAATGTTGGTTACTATTTGACATTCTATCTGCAGCAAGTTGAGCAAATGAGATCTTACTATATAGATGGTCTATGTTATTATCTTGACTGAATTTGCCCATCATGTATCTTATCTCAGACTGGAGACCTCTCTCGTTTCTAAGGGGATTAGTTCTTATTGACCGTTTCTGTGGTCGAGAGAAGCTTTATAGTCTTTTTAAAACGTCGACGTTGAGATTTACGTCACACAGCTGATAGAAAATTAGTAATTTGTAATTGTTAATATTTTGTAAGCAGTATTAGATGAATATATTGGGCTTGATTGTTGAATAGATTGTTTCTTAACTAGGTTGTGATGGTAAAGTGTGTTTGCATCATCTGTTACCGTTAAGATTGAATAGCATAATTAGAAAATGTTCCCATCACTGGTATGTGAAATATAATTTCTCAAGTGAAACTTTGTTTTCTTTATCTTTGAGTCAGATATTGAAGAAAAGGGCCAACAGTAAATAAGTATCACCATTCCAGTTCTAAAAAAAATAAGTAAAGGGGATGAGGGGGGGGGGGCTATTCTGGAAATAAGTTTTGCAATAATTATACTAACCAATGTGAACTGCAACACGTATAAAACATACTAGTCCATTTTTCTGCTTACTTGATATTTTATATTATCTGCAGACAACTTCTTTTGGAAATATGCCAACATGATGTTCAATTGTAGCTCCCAGTGTATTCTATTTTTTTTTTTAATAAAACTATAAATATATTAGAGTGTATTCTATTGTCAGCCATAATCCTTCCAGAGGAAACAATTTACATTACACTTTTTTAGAATGTCTTTGTGATAATCTCTATAATGTGAACAGGCTCTTACTTTCTCCACAAAACCATATTCAAGTTACCATAAAACATTCTTTTAGGAAATCTTGCATTGTTCATTTGTTTTACACACAATCCAATAAAGATATGATTTTATAATAGTGAACTCTATAACATCACACTGAGCAAGTTGAAGAACATATTGATTTTGTGATATTACCATTATAGTTTTGAAAGTTTTATGAAGCATTAAATAAAACTTTTCTAATGCCTTTACATTGTACTGAGAAGGTGTTCAAGATTCACTTCCATTCCATGCTAAAAGTGATTGATATTCTCTTCATCCTTTGAGATTGTGATTGAGGTTTTTTATATTTGGACAAGATTATCATGGACCATTAATCTTGTCAATATAAAAAATCCTTATTTGATATCTTGTTATGTATTACTATTTTTTTTTATTGGATTCATTATTTTACTGTTTTTGTTAGTTGCAATGCAGTAATAGCTAATGTGGACTCTGAAGTTTGATGATGTGCATGACTCAGTTATTTCACATCCAGAGCTCAAACTTATAAACTCCTGACTAATAAATCATTTGGCTATTATTTATTAATCATGTTTTGATATATATACATATTTGGATATAATCAACGTATCATCTGACGATACGCATCAAAATGAGGACTTCTATCCAGTCTTTTTTGTCCCTTATATAAATTTTGTTTAACACCTCGTATCTCAAATCCTTTCAACTTGTTTTATAACTCATCTTTCTGAGTATATGATAATCCAATTCCGCCTTCACTTTATAATCTTCTCAGTTATAACTGCATTGCTTTCAGCTTGAATAACCAAACCTCATTGATAAATGTGTACGCAAAATAACTGATCTGGGTTGAGGGTTAAAAGCACTATTATGGGATAATCATGGATTATTCAAGCTTAGTGTGAATGGGGAAAAATGAAAAGTATTTTTTTGTTCTGTTACATGTTGTTTAAAAAAAATCATATGATTTATTATTAAGTATATTTATTTGTACTTAATTGTATTTAACACTTTTACTAATCTGTGTGATTTAGCACAGTGATGGCGTTTCAGTTCTGGATTTAGGGTCCTTGGATCCAGTTTTGGCACTTCCAGTACTCAAACTTCTTATGAACCCTCAAACAAAAAAAAACCCATGTGATTATTATTTTTGCACTGCATGATTTAATGTAGTGATAGAGTGTTCTTGATCTAACGTCTTTGTATCAGTCACTGTTCTGAAAATTCTGGACTTCAAATTTCTTATGAATGCTCAACCAATAATGCCATTCAATAATTTTATTTTAATACTTATTTATGCTTCCATCCAACTAACTTTTACATTTTATTTCAAGTCAACATCTCAAAAACATCGTTTCCCCTCTATAAAGTAACACTCAAAGAAAGAAGAAAGTTTTTTTTTTAAAAAAGCCACGCAACTGTTTATTAAAGCATGATTATTTATTGTTATTCTTATTATAATTTGATTGTGACTGTTTTTTTTTAATCATTTAATCAACGTGCTAAACCCTAACAGGCTTTGTCTAACATCCTGCTTTTAACCTACCCTTCTAATCTTTTTATTATCTCCAGATATAGTTTTTTTTGGGGGTCATTCATTGGTACATAATGCATCCTAGTAAAAATTTGACTGATGACTTGTTTTCTTCCCAAGCTGCTTGCAGCCCCATCTCTGAGTCATTATATGCATTATGTAATGACATAGTTTATTCACCACAATAATTTTAAAGATGTTAGTGTGTCTAGATCATGAATTGTAAATATGGTAGTGTGTCTGGATTATGAATTATAACGCAAAATGTACCATCAATGTAATCGAACAACAAGCTAACATAACATTTTAATTTAAATCTGGAAAAAACTGCTACTGAAATATTTGAAATAATTCAAATTGAGTATGGTGGTGAAATCATGAGTTGCAAGAATAATTTTCATATGGTTTAAAAGATTTTGTAATGAGAGAATGCATTGAAGTGAACTATGAAAGTGCAAACTGTGTCACGTTTTATGTTGTAATTTGTTGTTCAGACACATTGACTTTTTAATATTTTGTTGTGAATAGCTAAACTATGTAACATATGTATGGTTTCAGAGATGGTACTGCAGGCAGTTTGGAGAGAGATCCATTTACCTTTTCTCAGGGATACCATGTGTATAAATGAAAGCTAGTACAAGTGAAAATAGAACAACAATCATTGGAGTAACAAATTTACTTTGGTATTGATAGGTTGCAGCTCAGTTCAATTAAAAAAAAAAAGGAGGAACCTATTATTATTTGACAAGGACAGAAATTTTAGATATCGGGGAAAGAAGATAAAAAATGATGTAAGCATTTGGTCTGTTATGTAATTTAGTTGGCAATAAGGAGAGTATTGAACATTTATTTATGGTGTAAAGGATATTGAAAGAGGATTAGAATGAATTGTATAGAGAACAGGAAAAATTTAGTTGTAAAGGGAAAAGAAATTGAAATTTTGTTTAGATCATTATAATGAAAATGAGTAATATTAGAATAGGATAGTGAAATTAGTAAAACAACTTTCATTTAAATAGAAGAATAAATGAATTAAAGTTAAAAGAATGAAATAGTAATATAGATGAGTTTATTGTGACATAAGAGTTGCAAAGGAAGGAATTGTTTAATGTGGTTGTCCAGGTTGTCTGGGCAGAAGAAGCATTAATAACACATCAAGTTTAAGTAATAGATGATAGATATGAGCGTGTTTAGTGGATGATCTCAGTAATTAAAATGGTGACAATATTTTAGTCATAAAGTTGTATTATATTCTGATTCTGTCAAGTAATATTTTTTATATCAAGACATTTGTAGCCGGTACTGGGTTTAATGGACTGGTGAAATAATGGGATATGTATATTAAAGCAATAGAGAATATGTTGAGAAGCAGATGTTTTTTTATATTTGTATCTCAGTTTTGTATTTTATAATTCTTTATGACGTATTTACTGATATGTCACAATTATTGATATCAATCTTAATCAATATTTCCAAAGCTTGATATATTTTGTCAAACCTTCAGCCAAATTGATATACATGTATTTTATCAATGTTGGATATAAGCCATTTTGTTGTAAGTAACCAATTTCATGTAATTAAACAATTGGGCAATAAACCAGAAGGTAATCTCCAGAAAATGGTCACTATAAAATTTACATAAATTTTACATTAACCACAGATAAACTTCAGTTAAAAGTAGGCTATGATTATGGAGACTCAAGGTCTCTGAAAGCGCTAAGCCATATAACTTGTTAATAAGATAGAGATAAGCTTCACTTTTTTGCATAAAGCACAATCTAAATTAATTACTAATCAAAGGTGAAGTAATAAACTAGTATTTTATTTTAAAATATTTCTATGTATTTACTTACCTCCTGAGCCATCTACTGTAAGTTTAAGTCACCAGTGTTATTAATAAGTAGAGAAAATCTTGCGATAATGCTTCTTGTTTGGTATAAAAGAATGATAAAATTGAAGTTAATGTGTAAAGTGAGAAGATCCTTGAATTATTCGCATGACGAATAATTTTTTAAAATTTTGTTAATATGTAATGATTCAAAAAATTTTAGCAATAGAATAGGTTTGAATTTATAATAAAGAAAATTTATTTAAAGCTGAGCGCGCTTTCGATACTGAGTAGTATCATAATCATAGCATCATGTGACTAAAGGATGTTAAGATCTAGATTTAAAGTTACCTTTGAAAATTAAATAATAGATTATCATGAAATTGAATTTTTTGGAGTAGATTTACATATTAATGACAAAAGTGATCATTACAAGTGCCAGTTTTTTGAAAGGGGGTGCTAGAGTCCTTTTTATTGATGGTGTGATGATCTTTAGCTATTGAGCATGCCTCCTTCACCCCTGTCTGTCTTTCATCTCTCTCAGAATAAATGATGTTAGCTGTAGACAGAGCAAAGTTATGGATTGACTGCAACTCATAATCCAAGAAATGGAAGAGTATTCATTGCTTTTCTTGGCCAGATAGTACAGATATGCTCAATAAGTCTTGTAGACAAGTTAGCCCAGGTTTAACCATCATAAGCCTTCAAGCAATTAGGTTCTTTGCAATTAATTTTGTATACAATTTTATGTGAGGCATCTCTAGGTATTTTGTCTTTTGAATTATTTGATAATTTATTTAAAGACAGGGCTGAGCGAAAACTGATATTGTATTTATTGGTCCAAATATTTTTTAAATTTATGTGTGAGTTTTGAAACATAAGGGAGACTAGACCATTTTTTATTTTTAGGTTGAACATTTTGTAGGGTGTAAGATTTTATTATGAAATTAGTGATAATTGCGGAAATCTTTTTAGAATTGTATCCAATATTGATTAAGTCTTTAGAGAATAGATAGATCAATGTTTCTTCTCCGATCTGCCTCGAACTTGCACAGCTTTAAGTTTCTACGGAGAAAACTTTTCAGACTAGCAAATTTATGGGAGAAGAGAGTATTAGACCTAAGGTGTATAGTACTTCTTACATTTAATGGTTTTAAAATCATTATATAATCTAAAACATTATCCTTTCTGTTGATGTCTAAGACTAAAAACTGAATGTTGTGCATAAATTCATCTTCATTCTCGATGATCCAAGTTAAAATGATTGTAGAAGCTAATTCAATATGAATTTTACTAATAATTTCATTAGCACACACAAAAATATCATTCATGCATGTGGAATATAAGATTATATTAGATAGACACTTAAATTTTGGAAGAACCAAATTCTCAAATTTGGACAGATACAGACTACAGACATCTCCATTGAAAGGGAGCTCCATAGCCCAGCCATGATTCATTTTATATGTTTTGTAATTAATTGATATGACTATTTTGTCACTAATCCAATTTAATGTGTATTTAATAAAGTTTTTTTCTCAATGTTATAATTGACTTGCTGCATAAATTCTTATATGATTTTAATAGATTTGTAATGAGGGATATACCCATACAATTCCTTAATGTCCAAAGAGGCAATTTTGCAGCTATTATCGATTTTGAATCTTTTCAATAGGCTCATATGAAGATTTCAAACTGTATGAACCAAAACCAAGGTCAATCTATGAGCTAAGAGGCAATAAGTTTAGCTGTGTAGTAAAAATATGAGCCACCAAAATCAAGAAGGCTAAGCGGGGAATTTTTCTTGTGCAGTTTTATATTTGCTAATATTCTAGGAATAATGGCAGCAGATGGGGATATTTTATAGCATTCAGAGCTTGACAGTGCTTTGCCTCAATGATTCTAAGAATTAAAGCAATGAATTTTTCTTTTCTAGCTTTTAAATTATAATCTTTTACTTTCATAAAATGCAAAGTACCAATTTTTTGGCTAATTTTAATGTCAAGCTCTGTCATTTTATAAATACAACCTATTGCTCTTATATTCTTTTAGGCGAGCAAGATTTTTCTCTGCAATAAAATTTCCAATTGTTTTTAGCTTTCAGTATGTATTTAAAAAAAAAAATAGAAGGCTTTTCTATGACTCATTCTTTTTTTGGTCATTTTCATACTTAGATTCAAAATTAGCGACTATTTCCATTTCAGGATAGAACCAATCACTGCTTATAAATCTGGATCTACAATTTAAAATTTTGTTAGCCACCTGAAGGTTGACCCAACTTTCAACACTAGCAAAATTAGAGTCCACAAGGTTCTATTTTTCATCCAAAAAGTTAAAATTCCTAGAATATTTTTTTTTTTTAACATGGTAGTGATGTGGTTGTATTTTATGTAGATACTTGTGGGAGCTATATAGTCCAGTGTCATATGTTTTTTTATTCTTTCATCAGCTGGAAACCTTTTTATAATAGACCTTAATACAACATCTTTAAACATGCTGATAATCCTCTCTGACTGATAAATGGATTTGTTAATTTTAAAATGACAGCAATTTGGGTAAACGTTACATTGAAGACAATTCCTAAGAAAAATAAGATGTTGTTTTTTCATGATATCTATGCAGATTTTCAGCGTAGTATGGTAAATAATCCAAACAAGAAAATACATAATTCTAAAAAAAATGTTTATCCTGGTTTTCTGCAACAATTGTAAAGATTTAAAAAATGTTAAACATTTAACAAACAGAACAAGTTTGAATTTGTAATAAAGAAAATTTATTTAAAGCTGAGCACTTTCAATACTAAGTAGTATCATAATCATAGTATCATGTGACTAAAAGAAGTTGAGATCTAGATTTAAAGTTACTTTTGAATATTAAATAATAGATATATACACTGGTCAAATATTCAGTATAGTAATTATTAGTTGTTTGTTTCAATCTTATTTAGATTGATTATTATATTAAATAATAGATTATCATCCAATTGAATTTTTTGGAGTAGATTTACATTTTAATGATTAAAATGGTCATTACAAGTCCCAATTTTTAGAAAGAGGAGTGCCAGAGTCCTTTTTATTGAAGATGGTGTGTTGAGCTGTAGTTGCTATTGACCATGCCTCTTTCACCTTTCTCTTCCTGTCATCTTTCTCAGATCAGATGATGCCAGCTATAGAGAGATCAAAATTATGGCCTTACTCAATTATGGCCTTACTGCAACACATGATCCAAGAAAATGGAAAAATATTCATTGCTTTTCTTGCTCCGGTTGTATAGATAATTATGCTGGACAAGTCTTGTAGACAAGTTAGCTCAGATTTTATCATAGTAATCCTTATCTTTGGCTATAATATCAAATATTAAAATAAAGTGACGTCTACCTGAATTTTTTTTTTTTGCACATTTGAAAGCAGTTATTGAGTCAGTAGTTGCATAACATTAACAATTAATACTAACTTTTATCATTTACCGTTTGGTGGTGTGATATAAAATGTTGGATAATTTTTATCCTCTTATAACATTAGAAGACTTTCACATGGCATACCTAGGATGCCAGTAATGCATGCATATTTTCAGACATGTTATCTATGTATTACTTTTCAAAATTGAATTCAAAGTATTGTTATTGTTCATGTGTACCTAGACATGATACACACATTTATTTCATCTACAATTCATACACTTTTTGGAAATGATCGTTTCTTCTTCCAATAAGATGGCATTCCATTGCACTATCATTGAGATGTGAGACTTTATCTTGACAATGTGCTAGGATGAAGAGGTGCAGTTCAGTATCCCCATGTTCTGCTGACTTATCACTCCTTGTTTTCTACCTGTGGTCGATTTAAAGGATGCAACACGTCATAGAAAACTGCCTACACTTGTGCTACTACTGGAAGTTTCTGAATGCTGCTGATAACAACTTTGAGTGCCTTTTGTATTTGCAGAAGTCAAACATAATCTGTATTCATTTTTTGTTCTCAGAATACATTGAGAATTACAATTTTAATATATTTTTTTCTTTTTTAAAATGAATATGCAAATATGTATACATATATATGCCTCTGGCATGTATATTTAAAAATATAATTATTAAACATCAAAAACATTTAAAAATATATATATAAGGTAGCAGTTGTTAATATTTTAAAATGCATTAGTTTTAATTATTGCTTTTTTAATTGTGATAATTTTAAGCCAAACTCGTTTTCATGAAATGTTATTGATGTTTCAATTCTTAAAATAGCTTCAAGTCAAAACAAAACTTTATTATAATGTGCACAGCACGTTTTTATTTATTGATGGGACAATATTGCTTATGGCATAATTAATGGAATTCAAAGAAATATAAAAGGATATTTTTCTCAGTTGGAAAGCTATAGTTTGCAATATTGACCAAGAAAGCAAATGATTATTTGTTAAGAAAATTGTGAAGTTGAAAATAAATTTGATTGAGTATATACTTAGAAGTAGAGGAATTATAAACGATATAGAGAATAAGAGAAAGAAAAAAGAAGTCGATCTATGATTTGAAAGAAGAAAATAATTGAGGGTTACAAGTAAATGACAAATATTTGGAGAGGATTGTCAAATAGATGTGCAGAACCTGTTATTTGATAAATAAATAATGATGATAATCATTGTGGATATAGATGTCATTTTGAAAAGAATATTTGTTATAAAAGTACAAATACCATTTCCATTTGAAGTTTCTGGAGACAAAGAATACATGAAGATTTTTTTGAAACTGAACATGTTCTTGGCAAAAAAAATAGGACGAAGACCAAGCACATTTGAAGATAATGGTGAGAAGCCATATCAGTTGATGTGATGATGTAATGCAAATGAAGTAGATATTATTTAAAGAGTGCTGCACAGAGGGCTGGGTAAAACATTATTTTTGAACAGGAACTGTAATTGATAAAAAGTATTACAAAGGAGATGGAACTTGTTTAAACAAATGTTGCATAGAATGCTATGTAAAAACACTATCTGGTATAGTATTGTAATTGACCAAGTAGTATAAAGGAGGTGGATGTTGTTAAATAGTATTGCATAGAATTCAGTGAAAAATACTTTATCTTATATAACATTATAATTGATATGAAGCAGTGCAGAGGAAGTGGACATTGCTTAAATAGGGTTATGAGTAAATAAGCAAATATTTTATCTAGTGCCGTGCTTGCAATTATATTTCATTCCAATATCAGCCTTTCAAGCTAATTGAGCATGCGCATGCTCAATTAGCTTGAAAGGCTGATATTGAAATGAAATTAAATAGTGTTATGTAAAATGCAGTGTAAAAAATTGCATAGTGATTGTAATTTGCATGAAATTCTGTAAAAGTGAAGTTATTTGAATAGAATTGTGTTCAAAAATATTTACCTTGCATAAAGACTGTAATTTGCATGAAATACTCCAAGGGAAGTGTTGTGTAAAACTATAGTACCTTGTGCAGTGACTTTAATATGCATGAAATACTGCAAGGAGAATGGAATTTACTTAAATAGTGTTGGGTAAAGTAATCTTGCTTAGTGACTGTAATTTGCATATATACTGCAAGGGAAGTGGATGTTACAAATAGTTTGCATAAAGTGTTATGTAAAAGCACTTCTCTTTGTGCTGTGACATTAATAAGCATGAAGTATTGTGTGGTAAGTGAAAGTTGTTTAAGCAGTGTTGCATAAAAACATTTACCCAACTTAAAGACTATTTGCATGAAGTAATGTAAGGGAAATAGAAAATATTTAAATGGTGTTGCATAAAGTCTGTATAAAATCATTTTACCTTGCATAATGACTAATTTACATGAAATAGTGTAAGGAAAGTGGAAGTTGTTAAAATTATGTAGCATAAAAAGCTATATTAAATCATTTGACTGGCATAGTGATTGTTATTGAATCTCTTATTGAATTAGATTTGGAAGAATCAGGATATCAATGAATATTAATTAGTCGTGCTCTGCACAGCTCTGTATTTACTGTAAAATTTGTGTTCTTATTGTAGTGAATGTTAAATTGCCTGCCCAAAGGCAATTGATTGACTAAATAACTACTGTGACTAAGGCACAATGGTTGTTTATCATTGGTGGTAGTTTACCATTGTTTGCCAGCTTTTTTGTCAATGTTACATAATAAATGCATATAGATTTTTTTATTTCCAAATATGTGTAGACTTTTTGATTAGCTCAATTTATAAATTAAACACAGCTATATATATATTAAAAACTTTCAAGGACTCTATAGATATAAACATTTAAATATAATGGTATTTTCCCATGTTATAATCTAGATAACATTTCATATATGATAGATAATATGTTCTAGTAAAATGGTAATGAGAAAACCCCAGATATTATTTAGGCTTTGTTTTTATTATTGATTTTTCAAAATAGTCTTTGTGTGACTTCATACTCCTGATGATGATTGTAAAATTGTTAAAAAGCAGTCTTTTAAATCCATCATCAAAAATTGTCTGCAGAAATTTTGGCATAAGCTGCTGGTTATCCTAAATTAAATCATGATGTGTGCTTTTCAGGTTGAACTTTAATTTTAGAAATAGCCAGAACTAAGAGGGAACTAAATCAGGAGAATAGGGTGGATACTCAAGCACAATAATATTTTTTTTGCTAAAAAAAATCATGCATAATTGATCAAGAACCTTGCTTATGATATTCAGATCACATGCACAAAATTTTGACCCAGAAATGGTTCATTATGCTCAAACAGTATCTGATCTTCAGGAATATATTTATGATGAATATTGCCTTTAGAATAAAAAAAAAAGAGCAATGTTTTGATTCGACTCTTTTTGCATTCACAGTTGTTTTGGTTTTATTCTTTTAGTGATTTCTGAATACATCTCTCCCTTTTAGGTGATGGCTCTTATTGAAAATAGCATATCTCATTATCGATTATGATGTTTGGAAGGAATTCTAGGTTTGTGGTTGTGAGTCTTTTCATGTCTTTGCAGTGCTACATTCTAGCATCTTTATATCAACAAGTCAATCACATAATACATACCTTCTTCTTTTCTGAAACCTTCCATTAAAATACAATGAACAGTAGTTTGGGAATGCAAGTCAGCTCCTCAATGAGTTCTGCCCAACCCACAGTGATGACTTTGAAGAATTTTGGTAACTTTCTGCATGTTTGTTTTAAATTCTTTTTGATGGGCCCAACTATGGATCATCTTCATTGCTTTTCCAGTTATGACACAATCTTGTAAAACCATTTAAAAAAGCTGTTGTGGCACAGTGGTTCACTGTTGTGCATAGTTTCAGTACCACTTTTGTTCAAACTTAATCTTAGCATATTGTTTCATTGCAGGATTTCTACAAAGGTATGAAACACACTATCATATTTTATGGCCTAATTCATGATTTAGACTTGTAGGTGTCTCAATTTTTGTAGTGAATAGCTAGAGTATTTTGCTACGTAATGCATGCATTGATTCAGAGATGATGTCATTTGCAGTTTGGAGAGAACACCAGTCGCTTTTCACTGGGATACACTGTGTACATAAATTATAGCCCACACACTTATTTACTTTAGAACTTTTTTTATTTTATGAATCACTTATGGTCAAAATGCAAGTGGAATTGTAGGATAATATATATGGATATAGAAAATTCTGTTTCATAGAATTAACAAGATTTGAAAAGAAAAGGAGTATGTGAATCATAATTTTTATGTATTGGAATTAATGGGCGAATTTTGGGGGGGGGGAGGAGCTACTTATTTATGTAATTGATCATATATATAATAATGTTTTCATATCTTCCAATTTGTATATAACTTATTCAGATTTCAGTTATGAATTTTAGGAAAATGGTATCATTTTAGATGATGTTAAATTGACATCATTTATCGAATGGGATTTTTTTTGCTCATTCATGAAATTTTTAACATAGTAAATGGGAATAGTTAATAATTTGCTAATAACCCATCTGTGTCAAATATTACTATTATATATCATTTCTACTCAACATAAGTATTAGTTATGAAAGCAATAATAGTAATGGTTGCAAAAAAATGATAAAACATTTTAAATAACAAAACAGATTTGAATTTGTAATAAAGAAAAATTAATTTAAAATTGAGCGCTTTTAATACTGAGTAGTATCATGTGACTGAAGGAAGTTAGAGATTAGATTTAAAGTTACTTTTGAAAATTAACAAATGAAAGAAAACAATAGAAAATAGAAAAAAAAAATGATATAAACATCTGAAAAAAAGAATATAAATTTTTCTTATGAAATTTGGATTTATTAGATGAGAAGGATTGTACCTAATTATAACACTTCACATGCGCCAAATTATGAGGAATGTAGATTTCACACACACATATATAATGAAGTGGATACTTCATTGGCAGAAGAAAAAGTAGGGAGATATCAATACCATAGTTTTTATTTCAGTCATAAAATATAATTTTAGTTTAACTTCAGAATAATAACTTAAAACTGACTTTATTATTTTAGTATACACCTGTAATACACTGATATATTAAATTATTTCTGTGTGCATGCTTGTGTGTGGATGAAAGTTAACGTTTCCAACATTGGTTTAAATACGTTTAAATTCATTTCTAAAGTTAACATTATTTAATATTTTAATTTGCACTCCCTACCCCCACCTTCCCAATAAATATGCACATACAAATAATCTAATGTGTCTGTGGGTGCAGATGTGTGATAATGGAGAGTTGCGCTAGGATTGAGATAAAGGAAGCTGCACTGATAAAACCAAAAAATTTAAAAAACTAAAATGATAAATTGAGCTTCAAATCATTAACACTATATCTTATGACCAAAATAAAATCTATGCTAGTGACTTCATACTCCATCTGACTAACTTTAATTTTCATATACCCTTTTACTCGGTCTGATTTGGCAATTAGTTACTACTGCCAATGAAGTATCCAACTTCAGTATCAATATTTATGTATTATAAATATAGTACAACACAAAATAAAGTATAGAATTAATGTAACAAGCAAAAGTTTATTTTCAACATGCTAACATCATAATCATAACCCAAAAATGACAATATTTCAACATATTTTCTTATTTCAATGCTATTTGCTTTCCGATTGATCATGTATTTATTTTGCACAATAAATCAAGCTTCTTTGTTCTTTTTCTATCATTCTTTTCTTGATATATGATCTCAACAATATCTGAATTGAATCCCTATACATATTCCCTTTCATGGTTAAGAAATAAAGATGCATTTAATGGTTTTTAATATATGAGTAAATATGGTGTCATTTTCATCTTCACATTCATGTTAGTTTCTCCATAGAATACATGTGGATAAATGAATTGATTATATCTCACAAACAATCTTGCCTGCTTTATCCTTTGTATTATTGATTAATCTGTTAAAATTGAGGTGTTCTAAAGTCAATATTTAATTTATTTATGCAATAGTCCAATTTATTTCTAATAGATACATATGGCAACAACATCCTTTTTTTTTTATTTTTTAAATTTTAACTTTTTTATTATTATACATATATCTTTTGAAATGCTCTACATATCTGTATAAGATTTGTTCTGGATTTTGTTGAGATGATTTGTGAAGAAAGAAATGGTAGAAAGAAAAAGATCAAAGGGGTGATAATATTTAAAATGATTTTAGAAAGTCTGTCTTGAAAAATATACCTATAATTTGTGCCGTCAAAGGTTATTACTTTATAAATATTATATATTCTTAATGTTACTAATTATTGTTGGCTTACATGATTGCTAAAATTAATATAATATATATATTAAAAAAAAAAAAAACAATCACACACACACAAACATAGTACTTAAACTCAAAATGTTAATATTTCAACTCTCCAGTGAAATACGAAAATAACTTGCCAAATAATTAAAATATGAAATTCATTCATTTTCTTTTAACTTTTAATATGCCAAATGAAACAAGTTTTTTATTTTTTTTAAATTTAACTTATATGTATGAAATATTCTGTCAAAGCCGATTAAAGGTTTTAATAACTATTTTACTTTAAAAAATCAAATGACCTTAGAACCATTCTTTATATTAATCAACTTAAATCAAAGTGAAATAACTTGCAGTCAATATTGCTTCACAAATTCTGTAGTACAAGTTATTTATAACTTTATGCAGGTGCACTTTGCCTGTGTATAAATGATTTCCCTAACATGAAAATGCACTCAAAGATATGAATGAATATTATTACTTATAGTCTCATAAATATTAGCAAAATTGCTGATCACATATTATATTTAACAAATTATTTTTTAAAAATGCATACAGTTACAAGTGCTGCAAGATTTTTGACTATTATATCCCCCCCCCCCCCCCCCCCCACACCATTTTTTTTTTTTTTTTTTTTATTAAAATTTAATTTATTTTTTTCCCCCCCCCCCATTACCCCCCAAATCCAATTATCCATTTTTTTTTTATAAAAAAAAATAAAAAAAAAAACCCCCCCCAAAAAAAAAAAAAAATATATATATATAAAAAAAATTTTTTTTTAAAAAACCCCCTGCTAAAAATTCTCGGTGGTTCGGGGGGGGGGGGGGGGTTTAAAGGGGGGAGGGTGGGGGGGTTCGGTTTATATTAGTAAAAAGGTAAACAACTATTAATAAACTAATGTAGGACAAGGATGTGATCAGGTTATCAGCATACTTGGTGGAGCAGCGATGAAAAAGAAAAGATCACTCATCAGACTAATTGAATGGCTTTTGGTGAGAGTTCTTAAGGTTTTCTGCCCTGACTTTGCAGTTCATGAGGAATATTTAAAATACCCATTTATCAACCATAATTAGATGGTTGTCAGGATCTGTTGGAACTTTTTTTAAGCATGCTTAGAAGTGCTCAGCCAACCTGAAAAACAAAACAAAAACATTACAGATTTGGATTTGAACTTTGGTCCATGGCAACCATAATTGGATGGCTGCCTGGATTTGTTGAAAAAATTTTAAAGCACACTTAGAAATACTTAGCCAATCTGAAAAAAACTTTACAGATCTGGATTTGAACTTTAGTCCATGGACGTGGCATGTAGATGCAGTAATGGCTATTGTATAATGTTTACCACATAAATGGTCATGTGTGATGGCTATTGTACAAGGTTTACCACATAAATGGTTTTGTATGATGATTATTTTTATAAACTGAAAAAAAAAATCATAGATTCCTGGGTATCAAGTCACTTTTAAATAATTTCTCTATATAATTCATAATATTAAGGTGTTACATTCAAAAATCAGCCTTTCAAGCTAATTGAGCATGCACCTTTTGAGAGTTTTAAATAAATGAATACTTTCCTCTTCAATCCAAGATATAGTATTTATGCAGGAATAAAAAGGATCAATAAAAAGGATCCTCTTATTCCCATGACTCAAATTCTTTTATATGAGGAAAGTATTCATTTATTTAGCACTCTCAAAAGGCGCGTGCTCAATTAGCTTGAAAGGCTGATATTTGAATGTAATATAATTGTAAACATGGCGCTAGATCAAATAATTGCTTATTTACTCAATATTAAGGTGTATATATTATATCAATTTTTCAACGACATTAAAAAAAAACTTAAGGGTTTGCAGTAGCTTGCAACTAAATGAGATTGGCATGAAATCTTTATTTTTTATTAGACATAAGCCATCATTTCTATATCATTTCTTCAAGTATCATATCATTCTTTTACAGTCTTAGACATTGATCTTTTGTCAATCATAGTTCCATTTGCAATGGATATTATATATCTCTTATACATGAATATTATAAAATAGCATTTATCTGAATATAATAGTAAATAAACGAAGTCATATATCATGTGGTTAATTTGATAAGCTTGTAATTATGAACTAAAATAAAGAGCATGCTAATAGCTCTAACTAGCTTTATCAATAAATGTTGCAAGAGAAAACATATAAAATCTCTATCTAGAAATTATTCCCAGTCCCAGACCGGTTTCTAGCTATTGGCTTTCCTCAGTGAGGTGCTAGGATATTTTAAACACTAGATACAAATTACCAACTCAAAGTCATCACTTATCTGAAAGTTAACTTCTAAGTAGAAAATCTGAATTATTCAGACATCCATATGTCTTCAAATCCAGCTATCTAATTTAAATAACTATATGGGGCTGAAAAAATCTTCAGTCATACCATATATTTATAGCCTTAGCAATATAACATTGCTTAACTGTCATATAACTGATGGCTTTGAGTTGGTAATTTGGATCTAGTGTCTGAAATATCCTAGTGCCTCACTGAGGAAAGCCAATAGCTAGAAAACAGTCTGTGGCTGGGGATAATTTGTAGATAGAGGTTTTAAATGTTTTCTTTTGTGGCATTTATCGATAAAACTTGTTAGAGCTATTAGCATGCATTTATTTTAGTTTATCTGAATATGGTTTCTTTTGGTGTCATGCAAGATTCAATGAAGTGATAGATTGTCAGTTTCTGGAGTGGGTCAAGTTCAAGTCTAGCTGTTCCATTCGATCAATAAAGCTATTTGATTATTTCTCCCTGCGTGATTTAATGCAGTGATAGAATGTGAGATTCTGGAAGGTAAGTTCCTCAGATTATTTCCACTCCCAGCACTTCTGGTTCTCAAATGTTATGAACTCCTAAACCATTCTTAATTACAATGTTACACATAGGCACATGAAATTTTATTTGGAACATTAATATAGTCTCTTACTGATAAAATGATAGGGGCTAAATTTTTACATAAAATTTACCATCGTCATTAGTGTTCAAACATACTTTGTGTCATATAATCAACAATAGATTAAACACGGATTCAAAATTTTGTTTTATGATTATTCTCATCATTATAATATTAATTCATATTTATTGTGTGAATTCTTCTTGGTTAGAAAGCAATTGGTATATAAATTAAACAAATAAAAACTAATATTTTTGCAATACACAGCATCCAAAAATTTATTGCTATATCGTAAATTTTAAAAGCTCCAGAAGAATAATTATTAACGTATAACAATATGTGACAGTTTAACTTGTTCATTAATATAAGTCTCATCACATGATTACCATCTCTTTTGCTAACACATAACTGTTATTAAGCAGGAAAAACTCTCCATATAGTAGTGCCACCCTGTGCCAACCAAGACTCCTCACTGACAAAGGCCACAAGCCAGAAACTAGTCTAGGGATATTGGATGAGTAGGCACTAGATGGGGATTTTATGCACAAGCCTTCTGGCATCCATTGATTACTCTGGTTGGCACAGGGTGGCACTACTGTATGGAGAGTTTTGCCTTTTTATATGTGTCATATTAAATTTTTATTCATTCAGTTGAAAATACAATTTTCACAATAAATTCAGTTTATGTTATAAATAAAATATATATTCTGTAAATTTATATAAAAAACAGTAAAACTGAGAAATTCATAAATTATTAATATGGATTCATAAATTTTAAAATAGACATTTTAGTTATTAGTTTATGTTAATTTTTTACAAAATTACAATTAAAATGACATCTAAAAATATTTACATCTTGCTGTTTCCACAGTTTTTTAGTAAATATATATATATATTTAACTATATTAACATAGCAACATTACTCTGTGGGAAATTATTTTGAAATAAAAGCCAGCAAATTATTTGTTATTAAGATTAATCCTGAAAGTACATATTAGTACTTTGTAAAATATTTGTAAATTTATTTAACAAATTCTTTGTAATTTTTTTTTTTTCAATAGAAAAATTAGCGTTCACTAAAAACTATAGTACTTGTAGTTATAGTTCTTACCATTAAAACAAATTGAATTTTTAGTCAAAATAAGAGTCATAGATCTCATGACCCTACTATCTTAAGCTTGTAAGTTATAAACAATGAGGATTTCCAATTCCCCAACAAGCTTTGTGATAAATGCTTAGCTTAGAAAAAGCATTTAAAATATCTCTGACAGGACACCCCCCCCCCCAAAAAAAAAAAACCCCTCTGACCATGGTTTCGTGTTCTGGCATTACTTATGTGCTTGCATAATACATATTGTTTTTCTTCTACTTCAAGAAAAAGGCAAAAATAATATTATGTTTGTTGTTTTCTGCATGTTTAAATTAACACTATATATAAAAATATTAAGTATTTGAATATTTGAAATGTTTATTAGTAATGTTCTATTAACCGTCATCTTGTGTTATATGCCATTTACTTAATGCCTTCCCTATTAAATGAAGCATTACAAAACTTTGTTTCCTCTCAATATCTGTATTAGATATAGTAATTCATTGTAGGTATACTTTATTTTAGCAGCATCTATTCAATTGGACTGATTTCCATATTAATATTTGTCTAGGTATGCTTTATTTTGCAAAAATCATATCAGTTTGAATTTAGGTTATGTAGTGTAAGTTCTATGCTCCAATTTTCAAAGTTACCACTTGTAGTTTAAACAGAAGTAATTTTTCTCTGTGGTATGTAAATTATGGCTATTTTTTTCAATTTTTAGATGAATATAATACTTATTGTGAAGGATGCTTATAATAAAACAAAATTTATTATAATATCTGATTGTAAGAAAGCAATCAATTGATTCCAGTTGGAAACTATTTAAGCAAAAGGAATTTTATTTCTCTATTTTTGCAATTTTATAGTTATATTTTTTTATTTTTTTTTAATATATGTATTATGCTGTTCTTTCATATAAATTATAACAAATAATAAAATCATATACAACAGCTAATATAAATATGTATTAATCATACCTAAAAAACCTTATTAACATTTGAAAAGGGCTATAAATTATGTGCTGAAAAAGGCTTTTTATGTATGATTAATATATATTTATATTAGATGTTGTGTATGATTTTTGTTATTTCTTATAACATTATAAGAGTTATTTAAATAAATCATTTTTTATAGCGCGATGTTTGTAAACTGTAATATTTAACACAGCATTACGCTGTTGCACATGTGCTTTGAAGATTTTAACTATAAATGAATGAATACTAACACTCAACCACATGATAAAGTGTTAGTATTCATTCATTTATAGTTAAAATCTTCAGAGCGCATGTGCAACAGCATAATGCTGTGTTAAATATTATAATAGTTATTATAAATAATGCTTATGATTTAAAAAAATTCAAATTTAGAATAGTAAGGGTATGAGATACAACTTGTAGCATTTATCATGTAAAAACATATTGTAGCCATTGCAGGTTAAACAACTATTAATTATTATTTTTATTACCTTGTCCGTTTGAACTTTCATGTAATGAATTGTGTAATTTTAATTTAATAAATTTTTTATTTTTATATGATTAGATTGTTTTAAAATTTTATTTTAAGAGATGTCATTTCCAGTCATACCTCTTCAATTTTTTTAGATATCTAATTAACGTGAATTAATGTATTTATTACATAATTAGATTATCTATAAATTATGAAATGAACTTGGTGCAGATATATTTTACAAAAAATGCTTTTATTTCATTTGAAGAGTAATGCACTAAAAAACAATAAAAAAAACATTTTTTGGATCACAGTTTGGCTACCTTTGTTTCAAGTTAAACATACAAATCCAAATTGTGGTTCAAGAAAAAAAATTTTTTGGTTTTTAATATATTGCTCCTCAAATGAAATTGACATGTTTCCTATAAAATATATATATATATATTTTACTTGCTACTTATGAATATTTTGTAAGAGATTTTTTGTAAATATTTATATTTCAAATTTACTAAGAATGTAAACATTGTTACCATATTTTTAGTTCTTGGGATGAAATTCACATGAATTAAATATCTTTTACAATATTTTTTTTTTGTTATTTATTTTTCTTTCTATTTAAATTAACTGAAAATACTTTTTAGTGAATATGCCATTTTAGCATATTTAAAACAAAGATATCACTATCAAGTGCACATGACATAAAACTTACTGAATGGATGAAATTCATCTTGCCAAAGACTGAACTATGGTCTGGAGAATGTTAAAATATTTTGGCACCGTATTGTGTTGTTATCAATATCTAATGTTTACAAAATTTGAAAGAAATCCATCCAATAGATATATACTAAAATTTTGTTTGACTTAAATTAACCAACCAGCAAACAGAATTTCTAAATTAATAAAAGTGTTTGCAAAAGAAACATGTCATTGATAATATGAGATGTATTTAATCATTAAAATCATTCAACACTTAGACAATCCCACTATACAATTTCAACTGTTGTCAAGGCAACCTCCTTTTAGCAATAAAGGTGGAATAAATAAAGATATATTTAGTAATGAATTTATTAAAGGATAAGATATGTATTAAGAGTATTCATTCATCTATCAAATACTCATGAATATATTTCGGTCAATCTTTCCTCAATCATATGTATTTAGACTTCATCAAAGAAATTTAAATGTGGTAGAAATTTCTCACCAAATCTGACAATAGATGGCAAGAATCAGAGCAATTTAAAGATATGAATAATTAAAGTGAAATTGATTTATATCATACCTGAAATCAATAAGAATGCAGAATAATAAATATCCATTTGTTATAAATAACGCCCATGAGATAATGTTTTGGTATCTACATATTTAATACAAGCAGCAATTTTAGATATGAATAAAGTCCAAATCAGAATCATGTAAACATTATAAATAATTATTAATTTTATCTTATAAACTTGGATTTTTTAAAAATAATACTAAGTTGTCTCTGTCAAAGTTTCGTAACAATTATGCATTTTAATTTTATGTATTTAATTGTACTTGTTTATAATATTACTAATAATATGTGAATAGTTTACTTTTTGGGTATTTATAAAATATTTAACATTGGGATTGACAGAGTTACCATCTTTGTTTTATTTTAAAATTCAAAGTCCATGTTTTACAACCGTATTGTACAATCAAGATGCATTGACAAAAAATCTTTTATTTCACACATTAGACACAGTTTTTACAAACCTAACACCAAATCTCTCAATCATATTTTTAGTTTTGTGTCCCCTTTATTTCTTATGTTCTTACTGCTTTCTCTGATTTTAATGGTTTCATATAATTTTCTAATACTTTCAGTATTTTTTCATTGTCTATAAAGTTTATAAAAGATACAAGTTGAGTAAACAAATTGTGTAGCTTTTCTAAACATTTTTTTAAAACAATCTATATATTTATCCTTGCGTTTTCCCATAACTTATTTGACATGGGATATTAAGTAACAATTGGAAAAAAGTAATTATAATTTTTGTTTAATAAAATCAGTTTAATTTTTTTAAATTGCATGAATTTTTATACCATTAATCACAAGTGAATATTCTAAATCAAAAGCCTGTTCATAATCTGTGAAGCTTGCATAATCAAATTTCATGTTTATTTCATTTTTAAGGCGTCTTTTATATTTTCTTCTATTATTAATTATAAATGACCCTCCATCCACTAGTCAATAATAATTTTCTCAAATTCTTTGGATTGTATCTGTTGCCATTGTTGATCAACCATATGCTGCATATTTTGTAATATATTAATCACTTTCTGTCATTTCATAATTTTTACAGAGTTATGAAAGGTTACTCCATAGAATTGCTTCATCTGTCATCCGATTTTCTCATGATGGTTCCTGCCCAATTTTATTTTAGGTATTTTGTTTATTGGATGGCACCAATTTGCTCACTGCCTTGTGTGATTTAATGTAATGATAGGGTATCAGAATCTGGAGTGTATGGTCCTTAGAACACTTGTAGTGTGGGAGCATTTAACTCAAAATTTTTAAGAACTCTTAAACAGTAAAGCAATTCAATTATGTTTTTATTTATTTGCCGATTGGTACAAAAAATAACAGCATTTCTATCTCTACTATTTGTGTGACTCCCAAGCCTGCAAATAGTAATTTAGGTTACTATAATTTTATTCAATTGACCAAACTGTTTTTAACCATGAATTAATCTACACTCTTTTACTTCTTGAGTTCAACATTTGATCACTGTACAAAACAGCATAGGACAATCAATCATGCTCATTTTCTATTGGTTATTACATTATTGTATATTTTACGATTTTATATGAATTCCCACATATAGTATCAAACATGTAAACAATTAATTCTCTTTCCATAAAATTCTTAGATTTTAATATCCTTTCCAAATGCTTTTCAATCTAACCTTATTGTCTGCTTCTAATAGTTTTTAAAGAATAAGATCTGTCACTGGTCAATTAGGGCAGTTAGGATGTTCAATTTTCAAGCTTTTGTGGATTATATTTTATAATGTTTTGCCTGATTTATTTATTATAAATGACCATGGGTTCAAACCTACTTCTCAACCCTCCTCACTCTCAAGACCAAACGTATTCCATTTTTTTTATCATCACCAGTCAAATATAAACGAATACAGTTGTATTTACGTGATTTATATATAGAGTTTCTGTGATTGTCAGTGTGATTTAACTGGTTCATTCTTTTTTTTTAAAGAAAATAGTGAATTAATAATCATTCTTGCACCCCCCCTCTTTCTTTTGGACATTAATCTGTTATAAATAATTGATGCTGATTTCCGCCTAATTTACTCAATCCGTGTTTATCTGATAGATGCTTATTCGGAAGTCACAAAGCCTTGCTCCATTGCGATTTTAATTACCATCATAAAAACTGATTAGATTTTTTATTGTTAAAAATCCCATTTTTCATTGTTTATTTAATCCCACTCATCTTCATCTTTTCTCAATTTTCTTCAAATTATACTCTGACGTAATGCTACATTTATTTACTTTTCCATTAAACAAAACATCCTTTAAATATCTCATTGAGAACAGAGGAACACCCAGCCAACCAATAGCACCGATTGATGGCTTAATATTTTTTTTTCTCATGTGTCATAGCATCAGCCGGGAAGCGAACCCGCTAACCCGGGACAACTGCTTATAAAGCAGCTGTCGCTGACCTCTCGACCACCAATGCTTGACATTTTATTTTATACTTTTATGTATAATTAACCAAATGTTCAATTGCTAACTAACAATTTAATACTAAGTTTCTGATTGAAAAACCTCGTCTCATTTGTAAAAAAAAAAACCTGCAAAGCGACACCAACTCAAATTCGAACCCCATGTTATGTTTATTTCAGCAGCAAAACAAGAAATTGTTTAATTAGGAGCGTGAATGGAGATTTTTATTTATCTTTTTTGTTACTTGCCTCTGTCAGGATTGACTTGAGAATCAGTCATTCTAGTGCTGGAGCACTTGTTCAAATTTTTTTTTCTGACTTCTCCAGGCCATTAAAATTGCTTTTATTATAAATAGTATTTTATTAAAGGTCTTCAAGTTTATTATACTTCTTTTATTTAAAATGAAAAAACAAAACAAAACATTTCTCTAGAAAAGCCCAATATCTGGTTGATTTTTTTTTGGTTTCTCAAAGTCACGTTCAATGCTATTTGATAGCATTCATCCTAATTACTAACGAGCACCTTGCTTTTTTTCTATCCTAATCTTTTTTTGAGAAATTATATCACACTGTGATGTGATGGAATAGGACAATTCTTCCCCGATCAATCTTGCTTCAAGTGCGATTTCAGATTAAATGAACTCAAGCATCCACTTGTTAATTTTCCAATGTCCAACTTTCACATCTGTAGAAAGTCACAAGCAACACGTTAGCTCGAACAGTTTTGATCTTCATTTTTTATGCCAAATGTCTTCATATAAATATCTTTTCCGGCTTTATTCATAAGTTATTCATTTTATAATATCTCCTACTAATTTTTTTTATCTATATCTGTACATCATTTATAATATTTAATGATATTTACTAAGGCAATAAACCTTTAAGCATGTGCGCTTGAAAATACGAAGATAGGGAGCTCTATAGGTCTTAACCACCAGCTTACTCTTTGGAAGAAAAGAAATGTTATTTTAGTTAATTAATTATACCACCACAGTTTTAGCAATATGCATTAAAACCACAATTTAGTAAATGTTCACATAAGCTTTTTACTAAATTCTGTCATCCATCATTTTAATAATAGAATCATCATTATTTTAGTATTTTATATACATAAAACTTCAAGATAATTGATTATATCCTTACATTGAACAGTAATATCATTTATGAATCACTTTATGCATGGTAAAGTATATTTGAATTCTTTCATTCTTAGAATCACTTCAAATCTATAACTAAACACGTTATGAATTTCTGATATCTTCATTCAAGTAAACATAACAGTTCTTTCTGTTATAATGCACTGACAATTATTTGAAATTTGCCTAAATCATTGTTTTGTTAGATAAATCTTTTTCCCTAAAATCTTCCTATAGAATAATTGGTGATTTTGGTTTTTACATTCTATGTATTCTAGTG
This sequence comes from Epiperipatus broadwayi, assembly GCA_028023455.1. Classification (NCBI taxonomy): domain Eukaryota; kingdom Metazoa; phylum Onychophora; class Udeonychophora; order Euonychophora; family Peripatidae; genus Epiperipatus; species Epiperipatus broadwayi. The sequence continues at coordinate 3,579,783 of JAQFVV010012453.1, read as the reverse complement.
GTTTTCCTTCAATATATGTGTGTGTATCTATGTCTAACTTTTTCCCCAAACAAATGTTTTTAAATAGCATCAATATCTCTGGTATTTATAAAGTTGATAAATTTATCCACAGATGTATGTGAATTTGTGATTCAATTATTATTGCGAATTACTTTGCAATCAAATATTCATTTGAAATATGTTAAATGATTACAGTACTAAAATATATATATAATTCATGGAGAAACTCTTCCCAAAGTAATTACTTTTATATCATCATCATTTTCAACTATCCACTACTGGATGAAGTTTCTATAAATTTAAACCAGTTTCTACAATCGCTAACTTTCCTTCTCCACATCATATCAGCAAACGTTCTTATTTCATCCATCCATCTCACATGTGATCTTGTTCTGTGTCCTTTATAATTTCTTGAGATCCAATTTAACAATTCATCTGCTATCATTTCTTCTAAAATCATTCAGCCTAGATTTATATCAGTCTCATAACTCTTTCAGTCTTACTAATCTTATACGTTTGCTCTTTCACTGTCTATATCATATTTTACTTTTTTCTTGTCATTCCCAATATACATATCTTCATAGTTTGTCGAGTGGTCTGAAGTCTCTGAATTGCTTTTATACCAAGTCCCAGATCCATAAATAAAAACTACCAAAGTCATAACTAATAAAAATCTTTTATTCCATCCAAGTTTAATTCCATGATTAATTTCTGTATTATGTTTCTATCTGTTTTGACCAAAGTATTTGTTATTGTTAATTTAATTCATGATTATCAATTTTTCTTTTTCAAAAGAGCTTTATTACTATGAATATTTACATTAAAGAGAGTCAAAAGGAAAAAAAAATACATTGATGGTAACTTTAGGTAGAGGGGTTATGTGCCAAAATAGGGACTAAATTAGATGTGAGTCCTGATCTGTGTCAATAGGGGTAGTGATGTATGAATAGTTTACAAGTTTTGATATATACTGTATGGACTTGTAGCATGAATGATGATCATGAAGGGTGGGTTATTGCAGCATTGTTTAGTTTCTTCGTATGGTTGGTTTTAGATGGGGTTGTAATCAGATCAGTGGTTGCTCTGTTCAATTTATCAGAAAGCTGTCTTTTCCCATGCATCAGTCGACAGTTGGGGTGGCTAGCCGGATTTTCAGCAAAACAACCTTGTGACATAATGTTGAGTTCCCCCCTGCAATCCATTGATGAATAAACCCCCTGAGGGATTTCCATGCTTCACATTTCCCTGAGGATATGTTCAATAGTTTCTTTCTGTCTGCTATACATAGGGCAGAATGGGTCAGTGTTGTATATTCTTTGATAATGAAGGAAGGTCCCAATGGGGATGCTTATGAGGATAATTCTAAGGAGGTTTTCAAACTTTGGTGCCAGTTTTAGGAATCTAATTAATTTGGCCATACGGTTAGTTCCTATCAGGAAAAAGTATTAGTCTTCTGTTCTCCAGGGAAAATAAGGTGATATGTCTCCCAATAGATTAGTTTGTTTTGTAAAGATGTTGAGGTGGACTTTATGTTTTCCAAAATAAGTGAAATCTGTTGTTGAAGACATAATTTGCAATGTGGGGGTGTGTGTGTTTGTCTGTTGGCTCAACTGATTGAGTCAGAATAGGGCCTAGAATATCTGGGTTCTCTTTAAATAATTTGTATAGGACATTGTTATTTAATTGTAGACTGAAGATCCACAATGAGTGCAAGGAAAGGCTTTTAAGTGCCCTAGGCCTTTATAAAATCTTGAGGCTTATAACAGTGATTCGTCCTTCCCCAACATAACCTCCTACACATTGACTCGACCTAGGCCTTTGTAAAATCTTGAGGCTTATAGCAGTGATTTGTTCTCCCCAGCATAACCTCCTACACATGGACTCGACCTTATTTGTGAATGTCTGTTGGAAAATAACTCTGCTAAGTAATATATAATTTTGGGCACTTAATGGCAAGCCCTGCGAGATGGAAATGCAGGGCTGAAAGAGAGAAAAATCTCATGATTGATGAGAAGGTTCTCAATTGTTTGGAGGAATGCCGTAGGCACTTAGAGTTCCTCCAGTACATCAAGCAGGATTTCAATCCATATGGAGTTGAAGGTCTCAAGTTGTATTGCAACTCGCTGGGTGAGCCTTCTCTTCCAGACATGATCAACCAGGAGGCGAAATCGGCCAACAGCATCAGCAGTGGAGATTTCCTTCTTTCAAATTGGTATAGTGAGAGGATACTCACTATTTTATCCTGGATGCAGTCTTTGATCAGACTCTCAATGGTCTTTATCAGTAGAGGGACCACTGAGATTGGTCGGAGGTTACCAAAGTCAACCCGGCTCTCTTTCTTCTTGATAAAGGGGATAACTGATATAGGGTTGAAATTTTTAGTTCATGGCTGCCACTAATAAGTCAAGCATATCCTTTATTATGGGAAGCATGAAAGTTTTGAAGTGTAACAAGAAGAACTTGGAAATTCCTTGCAGGCCAGGATGAGTCCTTTTGGGGAAGGCTTCTAAATTCATAAGAATGTGGGCCTAAGTGATCCTGTGCAAGATGATTATCAATTTTTAACTTCTGAGAAAATTGCACTGAACATTAATCTTTTTAGTATTATTTGTCTTTGGTCCTACTTTCTTACTTTCATCTGTTAGCTTGCAAATCATTAAAAAATATTAACAGATTCTGAAGATGATTCATATTTGAATGAACTCAATAACAAGACAACTGTTGAGCTATTATGAATTATAACAAAGATATCTGGCATACACAAAAAGTAATAATTACCAAAAAAATTTTTATGATATGTATATAAATGTGGTAATATTTTAAAATGACTTTCAAGTTATCAGATGAAAGTAAGACAGTAAGATTGAAGATAAATGCTAAAAGGATTATATTAATAATATAAATGATTTTAATTAGCTCATAAATAATTTTATGACTTACCAAACGCATAAAACTAAGAATATAAACTGAATTATTGGACAAACAAGTTCGACATTACTAAGGTAATGCTCAAACTAGATTCACAAATAATCATTTGAATGAACTTGTATTTAATACCAGCTTTTGTTATATCAATGCTAATCTATTTTATCAGCAGCTGATCACTTTTTGTTTTATAATAATTAAACTAGATTACAATTTCAAGTACTAATTTAGCTGAAACTCTAATGATTTTAATGAGCACATCATTCATACCTAATTGATTCCTGAAATGTGTATGAGAGGTGATATGCATAAAAGTAGAGCAATATTTGGTGTTTCCTTTATATATTTATCAAGAGATAGTTGAATTATACTTTTCTTTTTCTTTGCTTGATAAAAAGTTCTGTAAGATGCTGTGTCTTTTTCTGTTGCCCATATACAAAATAGTGAATTGTACGAAAGTAGAAATGTCTGAAAGTCAAGGCCATCCTCTATACCTTTATGGTTTGTCAAATATGTAATGCTAAGAATATAAACCTATTCCAGGAAGAAGTAAGTCCAAATAGTTTACTCACTGAAATCATTAAAATTTCATGTAAATTAATGTTTGAAGCTAAGCAAAAATCACCGCTAATGAAAAGTTTCATCCTTTTCGAGTTTCGATGCATGATTTATTACTATGCAACAAACTGGAGATCGAATAAAAGTGATCATACTAATCAACTTTTATCTGACAAAATAGACTGAGTTTGGTATAGCAAATGGTGGACATTATTTACAAATTCATTTAAATGATTCTTTGTGAATATGGTTTGTGAATTATCTCGATAATGTATTCAAACTTGTTTGTTCCAGGAATACGTTTAAGTAATGATATATATATATATAAAATTATGTTGTTAGTCATTGCAGACTATTTTAAGATAGCTAGGCAATAAGAATTGGTCTTAATTTGGTGATCAATAAATTAAGAATACTGTGTACATCTTAATTATGCATCTCCAATTGGGGAGGTTGCTGATTATATATAGTGTATATATTACAATAATTAATTTTGTAGCAAACTCCTCCAAATATTTGTATCAAAATTATGAGTTAGTATCCAGTGTATACAATTTCCTCGATCAGCGTCTCATACTATATATGTATTTCATAAGAAACCTCATATGGCACAATAGTCTAGAAGTTTGAAACACCCAAAAATTCACACAGAAATAGTTGACATTTTTTGGTTGCATGTCTTGATTAAGATTTGTTTAATTTTGGAATGTGAATACTTAAGCAGTCAATTATACTATATATGGTGTTTACTCATCACATATCTGTTTAATAATGGTTGGGTTGTGTTCACATTACAACACCTAATTGAAGTAAATATATATAAAATTAACTGCTAATCAAGTTCCAAATTAAACAGACTATACTTAAACACATATATAGAAAGTTGGACGACCATTTCTATGTGGATTTTAAAATGTTTCGAAATTCTAGCTTTCTTCCTTATTGATATAAGTGAAATGCACGTTTAGTAAGAGGAGCCAGGGTCTGGAAATGATTAGACTGGATGGATGCTAGCTCATGATTAATAACAAAATTTTGGGTGAATGCATTGGAAAGCTAAAGATTTGATTGGTTATAGTTACATTAAGTATCTCAGTCACTATATATGCATGTATGTGCGAGTTTATTTGAATAATAATTAAAAACTATAAACAGTAACACGTTATTGTGTTTAGTTTTCATCCGTTAGCCTGCAAATCATTTAAAAATATTAACAGATTTTGAAGATGGTTTATACTTGAATGAAATTAATTACAAGACAATTGTTAAACTATTAAGACTGTAACAAAGATAGGTTGCATACACACACACACACACACGCAAAGCTGTAATTATCAACAAACTTTCTTATAAGGTATGTATAAATCTGTTAATATTTTAAAATGATTTTCAATTTATCAGATGAAACTAATAAACTAGGATTAATTAAAGGGAAATGCCAAAAAGACTAAAATAATAATATATAAATAAAGTTATTCTAATGATTTTAATGAACACATAAATAATTTTATGGTTTATCAAATACATAAAGCTTAGAATTTAGACTGAATTATGGAACAAGGAAGTCTGACATTACTAAGATAATCCCCAAGCTAGATCCCCAAATAATCATTTAAATGAACTTGTATTTAGTACTACCTTTTATTATATTAACGTCAATCTCTTTTATGAGATAAAAGATGATCATTTTGATCTGGTTTTCAGTTCATTGTATAATAATTAAGTTATAAGTGCTAGGAACACTAATTAAGGAAATCTTAAATGATTTTTGATATCGTATCCACAGCAATGATTGGGGACAGGAAGATGGTAGGTATAAATATGATGTAAATTTATATAAGTATATACACATGAGTTAAGTAAGCCATTTTTGAGAGAAGGAAAAGCAGGATTCCTATTTATTTATAATTTGAGTTATTAGCGATGTGCCATGCCTCTTTTATTTTGTGCTTCGAATCATTTATTAATCAAGCATTGATTCTGGAAAAGATGACGTTTTTAGTAGTGATGATTTTTTTTATTTATATTAATCAAGCCATCTTATTGTTTAAATATTAATTTAGATGACATTCTAATGATTTTAATGACCACAAAGCTGGGTTGATTAATATAAAAACAAAAATCACTGGTGAGATGGCGATTATCTTTTATTTGTTAAAATAGATTGGCCTTAATGTAGCAAACTGTGGGCATTATTTACAAATTCATTTAAATGATTGTTTGGGAATCTAGCTTGTGATTACCTTGGTAATGTGTTCAGATTTGCTTCTTCTATGAATGTGTTTAAGCAATAATATAGACTGTATATATAATTAATACACGTATAGTATTTATATTTTAAGCTGAATCTAGACTTTCAAACTCCTTTTAGTCATTCTCACCATCTTATATCGCTTTAACACATAACCACATACAATTATCTTTTTGCATGTATGAGGTTATATGTATCTGATGTATAAGATGAAATGGATGACTAAAGGGAGCTTGAAAGTCTGGGTTCAAATCCCTCTAATTATCTATACATATATAATTATGTTATTAATTACTGCAGACTATTTTAAGATAGCTACTGCAATAAGAACTGGTCTTAATTTGTGATTAATAAATTAACAATACTGTGTGCATCTTAATTACTTTAAAAATTATATATCTCCACTTGAGATGGTTATTGATTATGTGTATTGTAGTCATTCTCTCTTTGAGTGTTTGTAGCAAACCCCTCCAAATATTTATATCTAAATCATGAGTAACTATCCAGTGTATAAAATTTCCTAGATCAGCCCTTCATACTATGTATGTATTTCATAACAAATCTCATACGGCAAGGTAGCCTAAAAGTTTGAAACACCCAAAAATTCACACACAACAATACTTCAAATTTTTTGTTTGCATATCTTGATTTTGGTTTAATTTAGGAATGTGATTGTTTAAGCAGTCAGTCATAGGTGGTGTTTACCTCATCACATTTTTTTAGTAATGGTTGGATTGTGTCCACATTACAACACTTAATTGAAGTAAATACAATATATATATATATATATAATTTACTGCTAATCAAGTTCCAAAATTAAACAGGCTGTATTTAAACATATAAATAGAATGTTGGATGGCCATTTCTATGTGGATTTTGAAATGTTTCAAAATTGCTTTCTTCTGTATTGATTTAAGTGAAATGCATGATTAGTAAGAGAACCCAGGATCTGGAAATTATTACACTGAATGCTAGCTCATGATTAATAACAAAATTTTGGGATGAGTGCACTGCAGAACTAAAGATTTGATTGGTTATAATTACTTTAGGTTTTAATCCATATATATATATATATATATATATATATATATATTGTGCCATTAAAATTTAGTCATTAGCTAAATTTATAGTAATGTGCATGTAAGAAAATGTAAAACAAAAATCATGATCACATTTTTATCTAAAAAGGAAACTGTAGGGCACTCAAGTTTAAACCCTACAAGATCAAGTTCTAAAAGCTTTAGACAGAAAGAGAGTGGGTCAACAATTATATTCTTTATTTGTTTGTGTGTTGATAGAAAGGTAATACACACATTTAAACTATTCAATATTTAATTTTTCTGTTAAAAAGCAAAGTTATAACGCATATGTATAGGCAGTGTGGGTTATAAAAGCTATTTAGTTAGCCACTTTTAAATTTCAGATACTAAACTTTCTTTAAAACTAACCTATGCTTGATCAGTTCTAATATCTTATTCTATACTTCTATTTTTGCTTTTCTATAATTGTAATTGGGATTAAAGCTAAGGATTTAATTTTAAAATATTGGGGTTATAATTTCTAAACTAGCATTCATATTATTTTAATGGACAGTTTATGAATGATTTGAAATGATAAAGTATGTGTGTACATTACATACAGAAATTTACATTTATTATATATTGAAAGGAAGAAGGGTTAAATCTGTCAAATTATTTTTTTTTACAATTTTGTGTTAAAGGAGAAAATCTGTTGAATCAGATATATATTTTTGTAGCAATTTTGTTTTTGTAAATGATTGTTTGTCATTTTGGAGCTTAAGCTTGGTGGGGACTCTAATTTTGAAATTGTCTCATCTTAAGATCAAAAGAAAGAAGCTCCAATTTTAGATATTACAGATATATGTGAGGAAAAGGGATTAAGACTTTTTTCTTCAAGACAAAATTTTGTCTGAAAACCAGGTGAGTGATTTTTTTTAATGTTCCTAAAAAGATTGCACTTTCCAACTAAAAACGAATTGATCAAAAATAGCAAGTCACACTATCACTCTAATTGGGTGAGTTGACTCAAAAATCAGATATAAAAGCAGTCTGGAAAAATCAGTTGAGATTATTTTTATTATTATAATATTGTTAGAGATACTTTTAAAAAATTATTGAAACTAAAGCAGACAAACATTTTTAATTCTTCTAGATAACCTTTTTTGTTTTAAAATCATTTTTTTTATCAAGTTTTGAATGTTGAAAATATAAGGATGGCAGGGTAAGAAAAAATATATATTTTTCCGTCTGTCTACCAGACTCATCATCAACTAGCACATCATATAGGAAAGAAAAGATGTCTTGTCTGAGAAATAATATTCTACACCTTTCAACTGACTGAGAGAAATAAGATGTTTTTAAATAGAAAGAAGAAAGCATCCACCTGCATCTGAAGGTGATCCAGAAAATCTACTGATAAATATTAAATCATCAAGTCCAATTAATTGTTCCAGTAACTGATTTTAAACTCAAGAAAATTTATAAACGTGAAAACAACTGCTGTATTTCATCCACTAAAAGAATCATGCTTTACAGGAAGAGAAGAAAAATTAATATAATGATTTCCAAATTGTCCACTAAAGCAAATAACCTCAATAGAATCATCATCATCAAATAAAAATACACCTCAAGAAAGAGATTGTTCCAAAGTAAAACAGAAATGGTAGCTGCAGAAATATAGACATTATACAAGATAAGTTTGAGCCCTTGGAAGTTCGCCACAAAACAAAGGATCGGTAATATGACTTTTTATATCTATTTTCTTTATGATATCAGAGTCTTAATAAAATTTTAGCAATAAAGTGGTATATTTTATTTAAAGAACTTTTAAAGACAATTCAGATCGATTAAAACCAATAATTTCTTACTAATAATAACCTTGAGCTTCATAAATGATTTTGAATGTATCAAAATTATTTGTTTATTAATTTACAGTTATGAAATATTAATGTGTAGAATAATTTTTTGTATTATTATTTTGGTTTTAAATAATATTTTGGTTTTTAGGGGATAAAACACATACATACATAATAATATTTTGTTACATATATGTAATTGTGTGTGAATGTAAAAAAAAAAAATAGGCGGTATTAAAAATATTAGATTTTGTTTCAAGTTAAAGTATAGCATTTCAGAGGTAGAAGAGAGGGGGAGAAAATAATTTAAAACTTGTTTCTAAAACTTGCTCTTTCCAATTCTACTAACATTTTTTTTTAACATTCTGCTTACATGTTAGATTATAAGGTATGTGTGCCAATGAGTGAATATTTTTTTTTATGAAATACTTTTCTTGTGGATGGAACATTTTAACAAATCGGTTACCCAATTTAATACAATATACATTTGACGGGAAAGGGGGGAGAACTTGAAATTAATCGGAAGATTGCAATAGAGTCAATTATTATTATTATTATTCATATAAATTTTCATGTATGTCTAGAAATTTTATGTATATGTTAGAAATGCAGTAATAAATATTAGTTTGTGTTATTAAACGAGGCGTATATATTTCATTAAGAGTAGTCTTTATTAAGTGTGATCATTCATCATCAAGGTGAATATTAACTATTTAAGTTCCAATTAGATCTACTAAAATTAAGCAATAATTATGAATTTCTTTATAAAAATTAGGTTTATGATTAGGCTTAGTCCTAAAGCTGTGACTGAAACCATTGTCATTATCATTGTCATTATCGTCATCATCATCATCATTACGTTTTAATTAATGAGCTGTTTAAATGTTTAAAGGCCATAAATAAATATTGATTTCATAATATTTAGTGATTTCTTAGTAATTGTAATAACCACCATCCCATCATCTATTTCATGCAAGGATGAGTGAATTGCCATCCTAAGTTAATAGTAATCTGAGCTAGTAAAACTTATAAAAAAATATTGAAACACATTTATTATGTTAAGATCTGGGAAATGATTTATGTCTAATGAATTTTATATACTCCACTTTGGTTTAAAGATGTTTTATGTTTACCTAAATATTAGTGCATATAGTGATATGGCTCTAAAAGCAAAATCTCCCATTTTTATTAGAAATAAAGTACCAAAAAGGGATTCAAACCCGGTACATGTGAAAAGGTTATTAGATATAACTGTGTCTAGATTCAGATAATCTAGTGGCGCCCTGATAGACCATATTCACTTGTTGTTCACTTAGACATGCACTTAACATCAAACCAAGAAATGAAAGTGGATAAAATCTACAGTCTGTATATCTGAGAAGATATTTTATTGAGTTACTAGTGTACTCACCTCACTTGATTTCCATATACCTGAGTTATAATAGTTGTTATTAATAATTTGTTTATAATTATTGATATTGTGATATCTTGAGAAATCTAATTATAGAAATATGTTTCATTTAATCCAATGATCCTTAATATGATTGATGACTCAGTCTGATCTTTGTTTAATAGCCACTACTCAGGTTAAATAATTCTTTTCTCTTTGATATAAAAAATTCTATTACAATTTTTTTTCGTTTATTAAGCTAAATATTTATATTTGAATCTTTTCTTAATTATTTAATACATTTGGATCGTTTGATCATCTTTATTAAGTTACAATGAATATAATATTTGAATATTTGAGATTTTAATAATGTTTGGATTTTTGACAAATCCAATGATATTTTAATATACAATTGAATTTCTCTTTGATCACTTTATTTATGTTACAATGGCAATATGTTTGAGATAAGCATTTTGATGTTTTCATATATTTTTGGCTACAATGCCTTTGGACTCAGGTAAAAATATTTATAATGGTAATATTTTATCTTAATTCTTTTTGAATCCTTTATTTAAGTTACAATATATGTATTATTTGTGTTTGAGTAATTGAATATTATAAATAGTGATAACTTGTTGTTTTTAGTTTTTATAATTTTTATTTTTAAAATCCAATAAATTAGTAAATACAGATCATTTCAAAAAATGTAGTAACAAAGCAAAATTCAATAAAAAGACCTTATATGTTTAGTAGATATAAATCTTTTCAAAAAATTTAGTAACAAAGCATTTGTTCATAAATTAAGCTATTTACGCATTACTACATTTTTAAAACATCCCATAACACACAATAGCTTATACATTATATATTCTAGTGAAAAGGTGGCTGGTTCTATTTCCAAACTCTGAATTGATGCATGCATTACAGTACAACATAGTTAAACTATTTACCACAAAAATTTTAAATTGCTAGCATGATTGGATCATGTATCATGTAATGAAATGTGACTGTTTTATAAATTTTGTGGATCATCTTTATTGCTCACTCTCTGTCTTCATGATATATTGTAAACCGCTTTAAAAATTTCTTATGTCTCATGACTTCTCCATCATATAAAATTTGAATTATTTCCAAATATTTCAGTAGCAGTTTTTCCCAATTTAAAACAAAATTTAATGCTAGCCTATTATTCTATTGGGAGTTAAGATGTAAAATATACTGTCACATTTCATGCACTAGCTTTTGATATAGATACATTAACACCTGAAATGTTTGGGAGTGAATAGATAAATTATATTGCTGCATAAATCTTGTGTTCATTTAGAAATGATGCAACAGACAGCTTGGAGAGAGAACTAGCTACCAGTCAGCTTTTAATGGTTCCCACTGTGATGTGTATACATTTAAAAACTGCACACTAAGAGATCTGTGTTTGGAAAGTTTCATACTTTCAAAGAGTTTTAAAAAAGTTACATTCTTTTCAAACTAAACATTTACTCATCACAGGATACCATGACTTTTCCACCTTGCTTTAATATGTAGCATCAAAAAATCATAATATGATCCATCCAGTTTACATTCAGCATTTGCATTAAGAACAGCAACTCATTCTATATAATTCGTCTACAGAATCTTTTGCTGTAAGCATGAGTAAACTGTGACTAATAGATGATAGGGTCAACCAAACCATATAGTTTAGTTTCTTTCACAGATAAAAATAACTTTTTACCCAAAAACTAATCTGGGATTTGATTGGCACTACCATTGATTGATCATTGATAACTCAGGATTACAGGAGATAGTTATTGAATATGGTAATGTACAGTGGAAAGCTACTTTTAATATAAACAGTAAGTGTAAGGATTCTTAATATATTTTAGCTTGTGGCAGGATGGTGCATATATCAGACTCAAGAACAAAAAAATTCTGTACCATTTCCCCCAAGGACTTATTGGAAAAGTCATAGCATGTAAGAAATATTTATAAGAAGTGATAGATGTCTCTGTACCCTTTACGATAGTTGGGCAGCTGTTTGGACTTATAAAAGTATTCTCAAAGCACAAGTATTTATGAAAAGTATCATTAAAAATTAGATTGAAGTCGATTATGATCATTAAATTCTAATTACTGCACTGGAAAACAAGAATGAATCTTTGTTATAAAGTTTTAATATAAGAAGAGTTAGGTGCTACTTTTAAAAAAAGATCTTGCATAAATGTAAATAATGTTAACAAAGTCCTTAGAAATGAACGTACCCCCCCCCCCATTATATTAATAGAAGTTGAATGAAATGAAACTATTTAGAATAGTATTTAGTGCATAGGTCTTATATACTCTTAATCTGGAGTTCAAGTCCAGAGCAGTGCTAGAAGTTTTCATATAACATAAATTTTGTGGAGTAAGCTCCATATGCTTGATGTACCATTTCATTGATATTTCAGTTTTGTTCTAAATGGTTGTTCTTAGTTGATTGGTAAAGTAAATAATAAAACCTCTCAATATATCTACTTCAGCTTTTTGTATATAAAACCAACAAGAGTTATGGTTTTGCATAATATTTTTTATTAAATGTAAAACATAACATTATAAGCCATGGTTTAACTATCTTTCTTTCTATATACTGTATATTAAATTGTCTTAATAGCATATCAAAGATTCTTGGTGTTAATAAGTATTAGCTGTTTTTATGTGATTTACCCATATATACATGTAATTTAAATACAAACCAGGTGAATTAGATGTTTGATCAGCTAACCTTTTATATTCATGTAACATAAATATAATTTATTTGTTTTTAAAATGTGAATAAATTTGCGATCATTGCCCTATATATAGTGGTTTAAATAGTCCAATATTAGACACGCCGTCTAGTAGAGATAATTTAATGTCATTTTGCAATCTTATATGAAACAGGTGTGCAACACCCTGCAAGAGATATATAATATTCTGACCAGAGATATATTTAGTAGATCTATTGTATATATATATGCACGTGTAGCATATTTTAAATTTTTAATATTTACCCCCCATTCTCTTTTGATTATCTTTTTTTTGATTCGCTATTACTTGATTTATCTTAAATGTAGATCACATGCTACAGACATTAAACATAATTTAAGCGGGGCTAGCAAATTTATTTAATTAATAACTATTTTTTATAATTTCTTCTTTAAATCCGCTAGAAACGGAAAGTGAAACAAAGGCTAAAAACATATTAACACACTACTGTTGAAAGTGTCATTTATTATTAAATCTGGAATTGAACAAAATAGAGTCATTTTAGCTTAATAATCTATTCACCAAGGGACACATTTCGCTTTCAATTAACTTGGTTTGAGATTTAATGAGTGAATTTCTTTTAACAGCAAAACCTTTCATTTGAACTTGGACCTTGGGAAATTTGTTTTGTTACAAAATTCGTCTAGTTTTAAAATTGAGAATTTCCTTAGAGAAAATCCATGTTAGATTGTTCTGTATTTCAGAAATCTTTTATAATTCTTAACATCATCATCACTAGTTATTTATCAAAAAGGCAGCAATATTTGGAGAAAGTAATCTGTTTCATAATCATCACCATCATAATTTTTCAAACATCGATTCACTGCAGAATGAAGGTTTCTTCAAATTCAGTTCGTCTTCTGTCTCTAGCCGCTCTTCTCCACATCATCTCAGAACACTCTTATTTCTTCCATCCATCTCAAATGTGGTCATTTTCTAGGTCTTTTAAATCTCTTGGAATCCAGTATAAGATTTCAACACCTATCTTTTTTTATTGCTTTTATCTATAGCTCTGATTGTCTTTCTTAATCACATTGTCCGACGTCTTCTTTTCTTTTCCCTTTTATAGTGTTTTTCAAGCTTTCCCAAATAATAGCACTCTCTCAATTTAGTATTTCTTTTGTCTTATATCACCTCTATTTTTATTTATATATTTTACACATATATAATTTATTACTTATATAAATAATTTATAATATAGCTCATTTATTAACAAAATGACTACAAAGGTATTACATAATTCGTAATTTTAAATATAACAAAAAATAATAATTATAATAAAATTATTTAATTCGATATTTGAACCTACTGCTACTGACAGATTTTTTTACCATTAGATAAAAACATTAGAAGGCTATACTTTATTTTTTCCTCATCTGATTTTATTTTCTCTTTTCTTATTTTAAATAGATAACAATAGAAATTTGAAACTATAGGTTTAAAGCCGTCTTTGCAATATTAGGATATTCTTCTTTTGCATCAATCCAGGATATATCAATTTCAACTTCTTTATGTATTAATTTTAAATTTCAATTATGAAAAGTCTTATTGTGCTGATCATCGTTGTATTCACTGCTCCCCTGAAATGTCCTTCTGGCATCTTAGAGTGATCCATCAATGTAGTTGAAAATTCTCTATTATATTTCGTCCAAGATGTCTTGACAATTCGTATACTTTATATATATACACGATCATTGCTATTAATATTCTTAATTTTTAAAATAATTTTTTACTTGCTGTTTTTAGCATTTATGTGTTTTTAACTTGCCTAAACTTTTAAAACTTTTTTCTTTTTTAATCGATCCAAATCTTTGTCCCACATAAACTAATTTTTACCATCTCTGCTCAATCAGCATAGTTTTTTTTTTAGTATTTCATAAATTTATAAATGTACTTCGTATATTCCTTTAACACTTTCATCCTAATCTGTTTTGTATTAGTCTTTTGAGACCATTCTGTCTAGAAGCAGTGTGCACCATTCCAAATACCTTATCAGATGAACAACTATATGACCTTTGTTTTGAGCAGTGACCTCCAGAGTACTTTTGTATTCTCCAATAGCATAAATTAATATTCTAGACAAAAAGTATATTCTGTTTAATTTTAATTTCACGTGACTGCAGGATAACTCTTGGAATTTATTTATATATAATAAATAATTTACAAATGCTATTATTTGCTGTTAATCTTTTATAGAAATAAATTGTTACAGAAATATACTTTCTGTTATTCTGTACATAACAAATGACAATGTCGGAGGCTTTGATAATATAATTTATTATTGATAATTGTTAAAAATAAATATTATTATATTACATATAAATGATTAAATATTGTAATAAATATATTCATGATGTTTCATTTTACCACATATACTTTAATCTATTGAAATAGACAACTGAAAAAGTTAAATGTCCTTTCAAGAAGCATTTTATGCCAAACATGGAAAATTAATTGGTCCAGGTCATAAACTCTCACATGTTTTCCCTATGCTTGCTCAGTATTTATCAATATATTATTTCAATTTAATCTAAAGAAAAAATATTTGAACATAATTTTTTTGCAGTGATAGGCTAAAACATAATTCTACCATGTGCTACTTAGCAGTAATCATGGATCCTAGTGTAACTTATTCTCATTTATCTATAGATTGATCAAAATTAATTTCTAGGAATAGTCTTCTTGGAATGTTAGCTAGCATTACTTGGGTTTGTAATGCATACTCCTTATAGACAGCTCCATTTCACTAGCACATTCTGTCAATGAATATTGTGTCTCTGTTTGGGAGAAAATTTCCCACACTACTAGATATTCAATTGAATATTACCATAATGAATATTATTGTTGCACTCAAATCTGCTTTTTGCAATAACTTCCTGTTCTTTCACATATTTCTCTGCCAGGTTCATAATGTATAGGAAGCATTAGACTTGCCATTGACTCACCATGTAATTTTACCACCTAAGAACTCATTTGAAATCAAGATTTCCTTTTTGAATGTTCTGCCAAGAATCTATAATCAATAAATAATTGTGTCAAAATTGGAATTTTTACGTTCTTTTTCCAGAATCAACAATAAAGCCAACTGGATTTGATTTTTTTTTA
The DNA here is from genome assembly GCA_028023455.1 of Epiperipatus broadwayi. Lineage (NCBI taxonomy): Eukaryota > Metazoa > Onychophora > Udeonychophora > Euonychophora > Peripatidae > Epiperipatus > Epiperipatus broadwayi. The sequence continues at coordinate 3,563,901 of JAQFVV010012453.1, read as the reverse complement.
AAAACAATTAGATTCGCATCAACAGATTCAGGACAACCCATTGTGTTCATTTGCTTTATAAATGAATGTGAGCAAACCCAAATTATGAATGACATAGATAATGGTGGGGAAATCTATAGATATGGTGGCAAAATTGAAGGACTTTAATAAAATTCCCTGATGAATCTGTTCTTTTGTTAGAATCTTTGCAGGCTTCCTTATGATATTTGGTTAATAATTAAGCTGTCATAAAAAAAATCCACATGCTAAATAAATAAATAAATAAATCTGACCAAAGTGTTTGTGATTGTACTTCTTCTAATTCATGATTATCAATCTTTAATTGAGCTTATTATGAGAAATTCCTTCTAGCATTTATATTTAGGTATTAAAGAGGATAATAAATATTATCAAAAGATAATGTAATATTTTTGCTGAATATCCTATTATAGTGTTACATCTATATAATTTATATTACAAGTGCCAAATTTTTTGCCTCCTTCCTTCCCCAGCTTAATGATAATTATTAGCATTTATTACACTAGATATTATTATATTGTTTTAGCTCAGATATAAACTTAAAACTTAGTACACATTAATAATTCTGCTTTTTTCATTAATCCAGTTCCATCTTTTTTCTTTTTTTCTTGTATAAGATATCAAATATACTTAAAACTTTTATTCCGCCATATTGTGACCTCATTCAACTAAAAAATGTTCATTGTGTCAGAAATGCTTCTTGGGTGTCATTGTTTTCTGCTTGAAGTGAGTGCATTAGAAATTTAAATTCTATTTAAAACATTTCTCATGTCAAAAGAAAATATGGATGGATTTGAGTTAATGATATCAGTGGTTATGGTTAATAGAAAAAGTCATAAATGCAAGAAATTTTGTGATTACAGATTAAATTGTAGCAATTTGATATCAGTAAACACAAAACAAAAATGATAAATGTATATGAGAGTTTCATTATTCTTATATCTTCTCCTTTATTTTTTTTGCATTCTCATATATACTAAACTTTTCTTACAAGTAAAATTTATAGAGAGCTCTGATGAAGACTGCAGAACAGTTGAAACTGTAAGCAAAATAAAGAAGGAATTATATAAAAGGGATTGTAGTAAAGTGTATATGAGGAGAGGGTAAGGAAATTTTAATATATATGTGAGAGGTTGTGATCTAATCAACTGAAGCATGCTGGTCAAGCAGAAATGCATCTTTTTTTTTCCCAATGTCGGTATTTGTATATTTCTAGGGTTTATAGTGAAATACAAGTTTTAAATTTATGTATATAATTGTATATCAACAGTTGAGAGATCATATGATGTAAATGTACCCAAAGATTCAAATTAGGCACTGCAATTTTGTTGAATTAATTGGACAGATTTTTTGAAATACATTTCCTTATCTGGAAATCAATCCAGCAATGTTTAGCTATTTGAATCTTACACTCTATACCTACCCTGAATTCCACAGATTAGCTATTCATTCAGATTTCACATGAAATACCTTATTTTCAACAGACTTTATTTTATTCACACCGTACAAAATACCTTATAAGTCCAACAGGGCATGGTTACAGTACACGAATGAAAGGCATATTCATAAAATACAGAAGTGAAATGCAGCTACTACAGAATTTACAGTATGTGTCAAGATTGTAAACCAATAAGATAAAGATTGCAAAGTTTAAGAAAACAAAATATTCATTGTGAACTATGCAATGACCTTTTCAGCCCTATTGTTGGTATGATAGCTTTTATTTTTGTTCACAATAGTGGGAGTTCCCAAGAAACCTCTGCCTTTTGTCTGTCCAATGCTAAATATTTTAATTAATATAATATTGATGCATGCTCCCATCTTAACTGTTGATATTGACTTGATTAAGTATATAAATTTGCATATAGAGTAATAGTAGACATATTGAACAATGTTTTGTAGATAAAAATTTTTGGTAGAATTATTAAATTTCTTATAAATAATAATTTTTATCAGCCATTTATACATACGGTTTTATAATGTAGTCTGCAACGCTTTTTTTCCAATCCACTTTTCTCTTTTACTTTGTTTTTACAATTTCTCTCTTTCTATTATTTCTTGAGACTAGTCAACCCCACTTTTTTTGTCACTTTCAATTTTTTTTCTTTCTATAATACAAAGTGTGTCAGAAATCTTTGGCATATTTATTTATAATTATTTTATATATTAATTTTGCCATCACTTTTATATGTAATTATTTTGCATATTTATGTATATAAAAACAATGATGTGGTTTCTTTCCTATCATTATATCAAAAAGTTGAATGCACTTTGAGTGACATGATATAAAGATAAAAAACTAGCCACTTTGTTAAGCATATGTATATACATGTGCAAAGTAATTATACAGAGGCTAAACTCTCCATGCAGTAGCACCACTCAGTGCAAACCATTGTAATCAATGGATGCTAGAAGATTTGTGCATAAAATTCCTATCTAGTGCCACTCATCCAATATCCCCAGACTAGTTTTTAGCATCCACTGTTTACTCTGGCTTGCACTGAGTGGTGCTACTGTATGGAGAGTTTAGCCTCTGTGTAAACAGCTTCTGTAAGCATAAAGAATGGTGATCATGTGATGTTTAGTGACAAAATAGTTATAGTTACTTTAATAACCTATTACATATAGTAAAAATGTACTTTTTACATATCACTGAGAAATTTGTTAAAGCTAATCCTTTGGTATCTTTTATGTTATGGATCTTCTTTTAGGAGAAGCGCATCTAACATTAATTTGTTTTTGTCAATATTTCAAAACTGATTCCATATTGCAAGAAATTCTGGAATGTACATTGTAACAGATTTCACTTTTTTAACTTTGTTTGAAAAAAATTGTCTTTCTCTTAAGCACTTTGGATTGATTTTTTTTAATGCTTTGACATGTTTTATTTGATACTACCCTCAGATCAATAAATACTCTATGGAAAAAGTCCCATGAGATCCAGTTATTACAAAAATGTTGTACAATAGACTTTAATCACTGTTAAAGACAGACTTTTAGCTTTTAAAAATAAGATGGGTGTCAAGCATTGGTGGTCGAGAGGTCAACGACAGCTGCTTTACAAGCAGTTGTCCCAGGATAATTAGTTCGCTTCCTGGCTGATGCTATGACACATGAGGAAAAAAAAAAAGATGGGTAATATTTATTTTCAAAAAACTAAGCCATCCAATTAGTTTTTATAGACATGACCATTTGCATAATGAATTGTTTGGATTGGAAATCAAAAGTTTCTGTCAATTAACCAAGTTAAAGCCCTCTCTCTTCTATATTATTAAAGTTATCATAGTCTCATCAGCTTTTCATTTATTACTTCTTCTGATCATTTAACTTAACATTAATATATTCTTTCCCTTTTGTTTTTATCTATCCCAATTCAAGAACATCTATTATTTTTCTATTCTAATTTTTAAAAAAATCATATTTCTTATTCTTGTTGTAATAATTTCAATTTTTTTTCTCTTTTTATGCTCATTCTTTTCTCCTTACAATTTCTTCTATTTTTTTCAAAAAACATTCCCTACTGCACATATAACACCTCTGAGGTACAATTTGTTATATTTCATTCTCATTTTCGAAGAAGCTAAAATGTCTATTTTGCTTCAAACAACAAGTTCCTTTTAGCATTAGTCTTCTTTGTATTTTATTTTTGTTTTCTCAATAGCCAAGTCTGAAACTTAAAAATGTCTTGAGTCACATCTACATACACGTTACTTCTTATGTATGTAAAAAAATTTTTTTTCCAAATAATTTTATTAAATTGTCAATGTTTTTGGTCTACTATGCATCTCATTTTTAACAACTAATAATTCAATATAATATGATGTCTCCCACTTTTGATCTAAAGCTTTTTAAATATTTTCTAATCTTTTTAAATCTTCTGTTGTCAATCTATTGCTATTTATATCTTTTAATTTTTTATTTATTTAGTTTGTGTTTTTTTTAGATATCCTTAAAATATACTTTGATGCCAAAGATATTTTTTTGTTCTCTCATTCATATATTATGTTTTTGTTTTCTCCTTGTTGGTTACCATATTCATTTGTGGTACTTTTCTATTAAGTGCCCAATCTTTCAGATGCATAATTAAGTACTAGATGAACATATTTAGTGAAATTTTTTTTACCCCAACTATCAAGCATATTTCAGTTCAATATTATTTTTATAAAGAAAAAAAAATCCATCCAAATTTAATTTTATGGTTAATTTTATCTGTCCTGTGTATATATTTCATTCACTTTGCTACCTGCAAAACTATATCCAACCACAATGTTAATTTTTTAATAAATACCCCCACCTCCATTTTACCTATTTTTTTTATAAGCTTTTATTTAATTTTGTTTTTTAATCTGTTTGTCTGCATCAATTGTTATAACTAATTTCCAATCTTCTTGAAACTTAGCATCAAAGTATATTTGCAATGACAATACATTTTTTTAAGTACTCCCAAATAATTTTAATAACAAATTAATAAAAATTTCAAGTTTTAATTTTTTATGTAATGATTATACTAGTTCGTGGTTTAACATTTAAAGTAGTGTATTAATTAGAACATATTTCAAAATTGTATATTAAAAGTGAAAGGAGTCAATAATAATTCTGTAAATTGACAGTAACTTTATGGATGATATTTTAAATTTAATTATTAAAAAAAAAAAACCCACACAATCTCACACCTCTCAAAAAAAAAAAAAAAGAAAAAAAAGGACACTGACGACAAAAAACACCAAACAAAAAGGGGGTGAGGGGGAGGGGGGGGGGAGAGAGAGGGTGGGTTTTTATGTTCTCAATTTTTTTTTGGATTGGGGGGTTTTTTTTCTTTTGGTGTTAAAATATTAAGTATTAATCTTAATGCAATACAACAGAGCCCTGAATTACGCTATATTTTGGTCCAAGCCACCTTTGTGTACAAATGTATATAGTGTATAATAGTTCACATTTTGTTGACATTGATTAGAATAAAATATGCATTAATTATTGAGCTGCAAGATTACAATACTTTTCACCTTGCACACATACACACATATATTTAGATAATCAATGTTTTTTATATGTATTGTATGCATATATAAATTAAGAATATGATATAAACAAAAAATTAAAAACAATAAAATTGTCATTAATAATAAATTGAGGAGTAAATATTTACATATATGTTACTGAAGGTGTTCATTCATACTTTCACTGAAGCAATGAGAATAAGAAAAAAAATAACGATTATGTTTTAATTTTTAAAATAAAGTAAATAGCAAAATATAATATGCTCTGGAGGATTTTTTTTTCCAATAACCTTTTCTCTTACAGAAACATAATACAACTAGTCTCTTTATCAAGAATTTATGATCTCTAATTATTTTAATACCAGAAATTAAATGGGCATATCTCAAATAAATCAAATAACATACAATGAGCTATCAATGATGGTGAATTCCAAAATCCAATTATGACCTTAAATGGAACCCATTCATCTATAAAAATACTAGAAAATATATTGTTAGATGAACCATTGGCACATAGTGATATTAAATTCATTCAAGATTGTTTCCCAATTACAGATTTCCTCATCAAATTTTATAGATGATCTTTTGACACAATGTGTAAGTTATGTGAGCAAGACAAGGAAATTTTCTTACACATCAGTGATTATTGTGCTTTCTTCAATAATATTACATCAAATCTAATACTCTCCAAAAACACACTAAGCAAAATCTTGACACCAGGCTTCTTGATTAGTGACAAAAAAAGAAACGAGCTGCATTATTCTTGCTAAGATTCATATGGTTAGTGAGATGAAAACTATTTGAAAACAAAACAAGTGATTCTTCTGTTCAACAGTTCCATGAATACTGGAATAAATAATTTTTAGAGACTTTAAACACATACCAAAAAAAAAAAAAATTAAAATGGGGATCCACAGGGAGTTTCTAATATGTGGGATTCTTTGTGAGCTAAGTTCATTACCATACAATCATTATTAATAGAACTGTTTTTTAATAAAATAAAATATTCATGGGATATGAAGAAAAATAATGATCAAGGAACAAAATATATTAAAGCTGTATTTAATCTAACATGCTTACCTTTTATATGATTATTACAGTGTCATTCTGTTATGCTTCACTGCCCACAATTTAAAGAAGACATTAAATGGTGCATCCTGAGATTATCTTTTAATGTTATAATAATCATTTTGGAATCATTTTAATGGAAAAATTGAGAATTAATATATCAAAGATTTAGTTGGAAAAATTATTCATAGAAGGCAGAAATTTCAATTCTAGCAATCTCAATCAAGCTTGCAGCTCCTGTTTCTTGTCAGCAATTGGTAGTTTTTCATTTTTTCCACATGAGAGCTCTTTTAATTTTTTTTTTATTGTTGTTGTTTCGATTTCAATAATAGAAACATATATTTTCCATAATTTTTTTTACTTATTGATTTCTTGGACAAAATATTGCTATAATATTAATTATTTTAGAAGAATAATATAATTAGGTTCAGATTCTATTTACTTTTACAAGATGTCTTTCATAGACAAAAGAATCACATTATGGTAGTAATTTGTAATTGGCTGAGGAAAATTTTTTAATAAACCATTATAGAATTATTTTTGTTTTAGTTTTAATAAAAAAAGTGCATTTTTCCATAATTGTTTTACTTATATAAAATATTGTAATTTTAGAAGAGAAATATAATTAGGTTCAGGTGGTTTTTTTTTAAAATTTTAGACAACACTTCAAGGCAAATAAATTGAGTTACAGTTGTAATTTGTTTGTGATTGGTTAAAAAAAAAAGATGCGTAAAAATCGCATACAAAATTACTTTCATCATTTTATAAAAAACATAAATAATATTTTATATTTTAAATAGAATTCTATTAGTTTTGAGTGGTCTGAATAAAAATTTGTTACAGTTTATAATGTAATTTAGAATAAGTCTGTTTTATTTTAAATTTCAAATATTTATCAGCATTATGGATGAATGACCAATGACAGTAAAATGCACTTCTTAACAATTTGATTGGTAATGCAATTTGTATTTTTCTAAATTTGTAGAATTGAAAAAAAAAAACATTTCGTTCATTTTGAGTAGTCTGAATGAAAATTTGTTACAGTTTAGAAAGTAATTTAGAAAAAGTCTGTTTTTTTTTTTAGAATTTTAAATATATTCAATGTTGTGGATGAGTGACCAATAACTAACTATAAAGTGAAATTCTTAACAATCTGATTGGGAAGACAATTTACTAATTCAATTGGAAAAAAATTTAAAAAATAATTTTTGTTTCCTAATACATATATATCTTAACGAGTAACAAATTTTCTGAAGATATAATAAAGGATAAATGTAAATTTGATGAGTAAAAATTTGAAGTTTATCAAATTCATTACTAGGGAAGAAGAGTGAATGGAAGAAGTCCACTAACAGGTTAAATGATAATTCACTATAAACTTCAACACTCCTTTAACACTTTAAGTAAATAATTTTATTTATTATAACAGTTTCGACTGTACTAGCAGTCTTCTTCAGATCTACAACACAAAAAATATTATACAAATATTATATCAATACAACCAAAATTCTTATTCTTCATATTTTCATATAAAAACCCAAAACATAAAAACTAAACTATAAAAAATTATAATAAAAAATAATAAAAATTTTTTTAAAATTATTTTTAAATTATTTTTTAAAATTACAAACAAATAAATGTATTAAAACAATTCAAATTTTAACATCAAATCATTAAAAACAAAACCCTTAAAAACTCACTAAATACCCTTAAAACAATCTAAAAATTAATACCAAAAATTATCATTTTTAACATAATTAATTACACAAATAAGACCAAAAACCCAAAATCAAAAATTAAAAAATTAAAATTAAAAATTAAAAAATCAAAACAAAATATTAAAAATCAAAAACTATAAACTAAAAATCATTCTTTCCCCCTTTTTACATTCCCATTTATACCTTACTTACTTCATTTTATACCTTCATACCATCCCTTCAATTCCCTTCCTCATTTATACTGTAATACTCCCTACCATCTTTACTTATTTAACTATCCTCTTATAACATTTAATATCAATACAAACTTAACTATCCTTACCTTAACTTTCCTTCTACCTTCACCTTTCCTCCATCTTTCTTTTTCATTAACCACTCCCCAACTTCCTTTCTTTTCCCATCAACTAGCTCCCTCTATTAACTACTTCTATTACTTAATTACCCTAAATTTTAATCCTTTACCCTATAAGCTTTATATTTCCCCTCACTTTAATCATCCTAAACCTTGCCACTTTTTAATTTTACACTACCAAAGTCCTTATCCCTCCTTCTCTATTAATACTAGGCCTTATTCTCTTAACCAACAGGGATTTTCTTATCTTCCTGTCCCTTCTATTATATGCATAACTAATCATTTTAATACTTTCCTTCCCCAAATCATGCCCTATCTCCATCATATGCACAAATACCGGTGAAGTTTTATCATACCTATATTGCCTCAGCCTTGTATATAGAGTTCCTTTTTTCACACATATTTATTTCTAACTCCATTATCTCTACACTTTTTATATTCTATCATATAAACCCCATTAACATAATTCCTCTCTTTATCTATATATTTATTATCCAAAACCTTCATCAAATTTTTCCTCTTTTTATTCACTATTCTATATTTCACCTCATTACTATATTTTACATTAAACTTATTAATTATACTATTAACCTTCCTAACTATTCTATAATCACTTACCCTTATTCCTATATATTTGTTTTTTCTATCCCTTTCAATTACTCTTCTATACATTTCCTTTTTACACTCAATACTCCTCGTTATTATCCCTTCTTGAAACTCACTATCCCTAAACTCCTTAAATATCATATCTATTTCCTTTTTATAATCTTCCCTATCTCTGCAATAATTATTTGTTCTAAATACCCTTGATGTTATAGCACTAATTTTAAATTGCTTATCTACATCAGACTCCCAATTCACTATATTACCCTTCTCAGTCTTTCTAACACCCATGTTCTCACTCTACACTTCCTTTTACTATACTCTTTTTTCATCATTATATCCAAATACACCAAATTCATTATTCTTTTCCCATTTCATTGTGAATCTTAACTTCTTATCCACCTTATTAACCTTATCATAATACTTCTTTATTTGTTTTCAGTCTTATTAAATATCAATAAGAAATCATCTACATATCTCTTAATTAAAATTGGTGCATTTTCCTCCACCATAGCTTCTTCCATATCTTGCATGTAAATATCACTCAACACTCCACTTAATGCCCCTCCTATCAATAACCCTTCTGTCTGTTTATAATAACTCCCTTTAAACTGAAAAGTAATATCTCTACAACACAAACTCATTAAATTTTCCAACACTTCTACTGGCATTTCTACCTCTTTCTCTCTATCCCTCCTATACTTATCCACTGTCAACCTTATTGCTTTCTTTACACCTATATTTGTGTACATAGACACCATATACATTTTCACCATTCTCAAATTATACCTCTCATATTTTTCCACCCTTTCCCTAATTTCCTCCACCAACTCCCTATTAATTTTTATGAAAGCCACACTCTCCCTCACATACTTCCTAAACATCTTTCCCAACCATTTTTATACCCTATTATAATATGATCTTATACCATTAATCACCAGTCTCAATGATAATATGTAATTTCTAACATAACTTAATGTTGTATAAAGTATATAGTGAAATAAGCATGTTTTCGAAATAAAATCAGTATTAACTTTTAAGTATTTTTTAAAATTTTGTTAAACATTTAGCATTACTTTTAGAAAATATTTTATGTGAAATACTGCACATCAAATTCAGAAAAGATAATAAAAGAAAAATAAAATGTGTGTGCTTTGAACATGAGCTGAAAAAATTTAACCAATAAATATAATTGTTTACAGTTTGCTGAGATGCAAAAACTGTCATTGACAATTTTAAATTTATCTACAAAATGTATCCATTTTTTAAATATTAAACATGATTATGTGTGGTGTTCATAAAGGTAAAAAATGGCTGCTCAAATATCATAAAATTTGTGAATTTTGGGGTTTTTTGTTTGCTTATTTATATTTTTGTTTGTTTGCCTACATTTTTCTTTGGATAGTATATAGTTGACGTTTTTTTTTTCCATGTGTCAAAGCATCGGCTGGGAATTGAACCCACTGATCCAGGACAACTGCTTATAAGGCAGCTGTGCTGACCACTTGACCAGCAATGGTTGACAAGTGTATAGTTGAAGTTGTGGTTAGATACCATGTTCTTCATAGATTTAAGATAAGAAAAAGAGATGAAAAAAGAAATATTTTATATGAGTATTTTATAAATGGTGGATTGATAATGGCCCAACTAAAAACTGCACAAATAAATTTTTAATTACTCTGTTTTAAATGCTTTTAAAAATCACTGTGATGAAAAAGAAGAAATTATAATTAGTTTAATCTTAATAATATACAGGTTCACATTTCATTAATGCTTAATCATTTAACATAAGCCTTGACTTTATTTGAAGTTATAAAGAAGTATATATATATATATTTATCAAAAACAGATTTATTCAACTATGTTTACAATAAAAGAAAAAGTTAATTTATAAATCAGTAATGTACATAAAAAAGGAGAAAAGTCTCATTTTTTTCAGAGTGGAATGTCCAATATTAATAAGATGCCATGTGGAATTTACTATAATGTGAGGAACTAACTTCAAATCTCTTTCTTTGATGGCTTTTAATTTCTGAAGAAAAAATAATTTTGGATCAGGCATGACTGACTTGAAGATTAGGATACATCTGAGAAACCATAGACAGAAAGTGATGAAAGTGGCACTTCTTATGGTTGCAAAATTCCCAGAGGCAATACCTTCTATGAGCATGCTGATAATTGGATGTTTTGGTGTATAAATTTGATTAATCAAGATTCTACAGCCCTGAAGAAAGGAACAATTGCTGAAAATAAAGAAGTATTTAATATCAAGATAGATATAAAACTATCAATGTATTAAATGAACATGAAATATCAGCAGTATGTAAAATAATTATAGTCTTTAAAAAATACATTACTATTATTGGAAAATTTGTCTAATAATGTTGCCAAAAATGTACCAGGTTTTTATGTTCCAGAAAATTTTTTTTTTTTTTTATTCAATGAATTGTAATTAAATGTTTTTTGGGAACCTATCATTAAAGATATTATCGACATTAATTTTTATTTTAAAAAGTGATTCATGGTGAAAAATAGTGCATCTATTTGATATGCCTATGATCTATGTTCAAATCCATCTAAAGAAATAACATTTCTTCAATAGAGTTGAAATTATTTTTTCAGGTAACCTGTTTGTAAAACGGGTCACATAGTTATTCTTAGCTGAAGAGTGAAATATGGATGAGAATTTGGAGTGTTACTGTCTTATTTTTTACTGTTTTTTTATGTCAGATTTTTGGAGCATTCTATCTCTTTTAGTTGGTCATTTAAAATATGTTTATTTCTCAGTAATGCTTTAATCACATGCCATAATGATAGGTCCAGTGGTGTAGTGATTATTATATCTGCTTATACATTTGATCTAGATTCAAAACAAAGTAGAATGCAAGGTTTAAAATATTCAGCTGATAAGTAGGCTTTGAAGCTAAGTTGTAACATAGCTAATCTAATTGTTCCATTAAAGATATTTAGCTAGACTGTGAAATTGAAAGTGCCTCCTTTTTCTTTGAAATTTTTTAGAGAGATAATTGTTCTACAGGGAGGATATTATTTAAATGCTGTTTTATCTACTTATCTCAAAAATGTATTTTAATGTTATCAAAACAATCTAATAGTGATAATGTTATTGTTGTTTTTTTAAAATTAGTTCTGATATAATAACATATTAGATCATTGTGTACAATTTTGAAAATTCATTATTTATTTTATCAAAGTGTAATTTAATTTTATGTTTTATTTTACTAATTTTTAATTTATTTTTTGTCATTATGTGCAACATATGTATATATGTACATTAAGCTTTCTTTTTCAGAATGAATTCTACGCCTGAATCTGTCAATATTGTCAGCACCGCCACCCAGCACTTGGGCTTTGACTCTACATTGCTATCCTATAATACAACCACCATGAATCATTCTCCAGTTACTTCACCAATTTTTCTTAGAACTCCTGCAGCACAAGGAATTGCTGGCACTTTTTGTTGGGCTTCACTTTTCATCACTTGCATTCAGGTAAGACCTTCGTTAAGTGAAAATTGTTTTTTTTTGTGTGTGTGTTATACGTATACAAATAGGTTAATTATTTATGAATGTCAGATTTGTACTGCATTACTTCAATGTTCATAGGTATTAATTGATTATCTTGATACATGTTATGCCTTCTGTGTTTGGGTACTCATGAATATTCATGTAAGATGAGCCAAAAGTTTTATGTGATGTCTCGTCGATTAAGTGAAATTTTATGATAATTTTATCCATCTAATTGTATTTTGTCGAATTTGTGATTTTATTGAAGATTACATTTTTTTGATTGCTATTTATTAGTACATATGTTTAAAAAGGCATAATTCTTATCATTATTAAAAACATTTTCAGAATAATTCATTTTTAGGGCAATAATTATGTGAAACGTTATGTATTGAACATTAACTACAAAATGGTTGTCAAGTGTTGGTGGTAGTGGTTAGCACAGTACAAGCAATTGTCCCGGGGTTTGCTTCCCGGCAGACACTTTGACACATTAAAAAAAAAACAAAAAAAAAACTACAAAATAGCTATGATGCTGATTTAAACTCTCAGAAATTCATGATGAAAAGTGGGATATATTTATTTTTTCATTCGGATGTCGCTTCCTTTATATCAGATTTTGTTACTTTCATACGTGGAATTTAAACTCAGGAAAATGGGTGTCTAAGAACTCATGCTATGAGCCTATTAATTGAAGGGAATTAGACATGTAAATGTATAGTTAAATTTAAAAGGAATATTTTTATTTCTTACTTATCTTTCTTTTATAACTGATTAATTGAAAATAGATATGGAGATTTCTGTCGTTTACTGGTTAATGTCCTTGCTTATTATATCCATGGCATGGGAGTTAAAATCTAAGTAGAATTAGAAATTTATTCAAATAGCAGAATGTTTTCTTAGACAACTTATGTTTTGTTCCAAGTCCTTCACTCACAGACAACTAGGTAAACATTTAATGTTGATCGGTGAATGTTTTCTTCAGTTAATTATAGCTTTATAAAGGTCTTATAAATTCTGGATTAGTCTACATGTTAATATGCAGACTATAAAATAAAACATTTTAGGATGATAAGGTTTCCATAAATTATGAGAGTAATATAAACTTATAAGCATTATTTTCAGTTTATTTGCATATTACGATTGTAATGCTGGATGGCTTCGAGCAATATTAGGCAATGTTTAATATATAATTATTTTTATTGATGAAATGTCATGGCTTGCTTTTCTTTCTTTCTGATATTTAATCATCATAACTGGTAGTAATGTGAGAAGTGACCAACTATGTTTTTTGTTTGGCACTAATTTTTTTTTTTTTGTTTAGTATTTTAATCCTTTTTTTTTTAAAAAATTTACCATTTCAACACATTTTTAATTAGTGAAGAATTGCTCTTTACACTTCATGGTTCTCAGCATTTTTTATCCCTTAGTAAGACTATTGTAGTAAGACTTCATGATGTAATGGGTAGCACATTTGCTTCTAAGCCATAACTTAGGGATGGAGTTTATCGGGAGAATGGTAGAAATTGTTTTAGGTTATAAATAGACCTGCAATTATTTAAGCAAGTAGCTGGCTTGTAAAAAATTTAGCAGTTCACTATGGTTGGTAAATGAGTCTTTAGATAGTATTAGCTTGGAGAGTAAAAGTTCCAGTTAAGCTGTGATCATCATTTATGTATTGACAAATTGATTGTAAATTTATGATGTAACCTGTATCATTAGTGAAATGCCATATTCATAGGTACTGTCCCCTTTTAGAGATAGCTTGCAGATATTTTTGTATCTTAATTTGGATCTATTGTTCACTTCCTTTATTATTAGTCATATGTATGATTAACTTATTTATTTAGCAATATGATGATACCAATAAATAACCAGTAGGTAAAATTGATGTTTTTGTTTTTTAGCATATTGTTTACTTAAAAAAAATAGCACGAAAGATTATAATTTTATTTAGCTTTGTATCTTTATTGTATTTTGTTTACTAATTTGTAATTTATTTGTTTACTTCTGTGAAATTTGAAGAATATAATTTATGGCTTTGTTTTGTGATTTCTTATGTTTGCATAACATTTGTTTATAAATAAATGTAATAATTACTTAACGTAATAGTTCTTTATCAATAAGCTTTAGAAATATGGGTTTGGGGGTAAGTGAAAAGGCTCTATTAAAAGAATGTGATTAGCAATATGGAAATGTAGTACAAGTGCAAGCAAATTAAGATATTTGTTGAAGGAATTTATGTATAGGAAGATGAAATTGACTTGGATATATTCTTTGAGGTGGGCGAATTGTGAAAGATATGTTGCAAAAATTTAAGAATTAGTATAATCATTAGTTGACTTTTATTCATTGTTTATCTTAAAATATTCTGATACCATGAATACTTTAGGAGCAAAACAAGAAATAAAAAACTTGGAGAAGGGATTTAGTTTGGAGTGAGACCTGCCTTTGGCAGATAACTATTAAAGAATAATTTGTGATCCTTTGCTCTGCAGAGGAAATATTCTTTATGTTGTTCCACATTGTCAGGCAGAGATCTTAACAGTTTTATTAATTTGGCTAAAGCTAAAAAGATTTTTTTTGTCATTTTTGTTAGTCGAAATGATTCAGAAATCTCTTATACTTTCTATTCAGAAACTTTTACACTGAATTATTTGGCAATGACATTTAAGTAATACAATTTTTATTTAAAAATAAAAGATCAAGATACAAATGAATCATTAATTGCAGTAAATTTTCACAACAGTTTTGGATCCCATAGACAGGAAGTGTCACTAATTCAAATTATACTGAACATTAATACAATAGAATGATTTTTAAAACATATATATGGAGGGATAATGCTGGCATATAATGCAATAGCATTCTATCAGACATTACCATATTAAATTGATTATTGGGAATTTTTAAAATCAACTACCAAACCTATCCTTATGTCTCATAAAACTGTCTATGTCTCTGTGGCTATAACAAACTTTTCAGAATTGTAATCAGTATATTTGTTTACTTGCCCACAACTATGTCAGAAAGCGGGTTAAACAAACACTGTAATTATTTTATGTTTTGCAATCAATTATGCAAAAATTTCGAAATACTGTTTCATAAGAATGTAGTAATTCTTCACGTATAAGTAGATATTTGAATAGTGAATTTAACATTCTATAATCTTTACATTTTTTGATTATACATTTTTTTTTGAACATTAAATAATCATCATTATCATCATCACTAGCAGTCCGACATAAGTAATTATGATCATTCTCATTGCAGGAAAAAACAAAGGTAAAATCAAAGAAGAAAAAGTAAGAAAACCTAGAAAGAAAAAAAGACAAAAAAATGGAATAAGATTTATTGTGCGTGTAGTTAAAGAATGAAAATAAGGTTGACCCAAACATATAATTCCACTGTCACATTTAGTGTGACATATTGTATTCAGATATATTTTGAAAGGATTATTTTTCATTTCACACTTCAAACAAATGAGTAAAAACATTAGTCAAAGGTAAATGACTTCCTAATATTCATTTTTGGCTGAGTCAGCTTTATTCAGTCGGGCTGTATCATAAACCACTCTCAAATAGCCTCCTCATAATTAATTTGAAGCCTAGTAAGTTATTACTAATAATCATTAATGTATTTTTAAATATTAAGTATATTATTAGTAATAACATAACTACATTATCTTTTTTTTTCCTTATGTCAAAGCGAACCCAGGCCAGCTGCTTGGAAGGCAGCTATGCTAACCACTAGGCCACCAATGCTTGACTACTACATTGTCAGAAAAAACTGCAAGGATACAATGGCTACTATTTCCTGTGCTCCCAAATCTAGGGCTAGCTTTTATGACACAAATGATCCAATAGTTCGGGAAGAAACAATCACTTTTATCTTGCTGGTTTTTTGACAATGAGAAGAGGATGGTGCAATTATATTGAGAGCACGCAGAAAAGAAGACATTTCATTGTCATACATTTAATAATATAGCACAAACCTATTAAGATATCACATGATCAACAAGACATCATATGACCTTAGCCTACACATTGCTATTTCATTAACAAATTCTTCTGTTCTCACTACTTATATGTCATTTTGTGCAAACTTTAGTTATCATTAGATGCTAGATCCTATTAAATCCTTACCCAGTACTGACACTGAACTGGTTTCAAATATGTATTACTATGCAGGCAAATAATATTGGTTTGAAAAAATTAACAAGGTAATCCATTTTAGCAGGTAGCTTGTTAGCATAGTAATAATAATAAAAAAAAGTGCATTAGATCCAAAAAAGGATCCAACATTACTATTCAAAAACAAAATCCAAAAAACTCATTTATTAAAGAGCTAAAAAGTAGGCTGGGGATACTTGGATAGGACAGTACTGACGAAGGATTTATAAGCATTATCATTTGGCATCTATTGATTCTTAAAGCTTACTCTAGATGGCATAAAAGTAGTGAGAATCTAATAATTTAAACCATTAAACATCACATGATCACCATCTCTATACTAGCACATAATTTGTTGTTGCCTAATAGGATAGTGGTGGCTATGGCTGCTTAAGAGCCAAAGACACAAAAATGTATGGGTGCTGAATTGAGTTCAGACCCATGTGACTATATAAGCTATTGAGCTTAGATTGAAGATATTAACAATGTTTTCAATTTCATTCTCATAGTTTCATAGTAAAGTAGAGTTAAAAGGTGGCTGCTGGAGGGTTGCATTAGATCCTAAGATCTAGGTGCAGTGCTCTCAGATCCAAGGCTCCTCACTGATGATAGCCACAAGCCAGAAACTAGTCTGGGGATATTGGATGAGTAGGCACTAGATAGGGATTTTATGCACAAGCCTTCTGGCATCCATTGATTACTCTGTTTGGCACAGGGTGGCACTACTGTATGGAAAAATATGGGTGATTTATTTTGTAAATTATGTAAGGAAGGAATTGAAAATATTAGGCATTTGTTAATTGAATGTAAATGTTTGAAAACAGAAAGGGTACATATAATGAAGTTGTGGAAAAATAAATATGAAAAGAGTGATTATACAGAAAGTGAATTATTGGTTGGAAAAGATAAGGGGGATTTAGATATAAAGGTTATAGAGTTGACAAAAATTATGTTGTGGAAATGGGATAGAGCAGATTATGGGTAAATTTAGAGTGGGGAATGTAAAAGAAAGTGGCTAACAGGTTTATCTGGGCTTAATTGCTGAGATATTCTTGATTTCGTTTAAGGAGAAGCCATAATACATCACATCACATCACATCCTTTGTTTATAATCTAAGAATTTGTTAATTTGTAGTGCTGTATTTATTAATATTAGTATATTTTCCAAACAGTATTTATGATTCAAACTGAGTGATTTTTAAAACTGCTCCACTTGTAAATAAAATATTGCAATGTAATATATTTAATGCCATTGTTTAGTTTATTTTTATCTTATACTAATTGCAATTAATTAATTAATTATTATTTTTTCAAATAATGATTGCAGGGTGATTAAAAAGTTGAGGCACATAATGCAGTAAGTAAAGGATTTATATACCATTTTCAGGCATTATTAGAAATTATGGACTGAGTACTTATAGGTAGATGTTCCTACTTCACCAGTCTTAAGATTTTTCTACCCTTTGTAAAAAGGCTGTACAATTTTTTCCGTATTTTATGAGATCTAATTTTCATTCTGCATAATTCAGTATCAAAAATTTATCATTCATTTGGCATAAATGGGCATTCAGTTGCAATTTTCCATTTTACAAATTTAAAAATTTTTTTCCATTCATTTTTTTGCATTATTCTTTATGTATCAAGCCATTTCTAAATAGGATACAACCATACTATTTTAGTTAAGACTGTGAAGAAATTTTATAAGAAAATAAAAAGTTTATCTTCGCAACAGGTAGACACGAAACTTTGGATAACTCTGCTCAACATATCTTGGTTTTTATGAAAAATGAAAAAATAAGCTCTAACATATATAATATCACTAAACATCACATGATCACCATTTCTTATGCTTGCTCATAACTGTTATTAAAACAGGCAAAACTCTTCATACAGTAGTGCCTTCTTGCATCCATTGATTATTCTGGCTTGCACTTAGTGGTGCTACTGTAGGGTGAGTTTTGCCTGTTTTAATCTATAATATCAGTTTGAGGACTCCTCCCAACTTAAACAGATTGCTAAACATGACTAATAATAGGTTGTCCCTGGATTAAATCCCTCAAAATTATATGAAGCAATTTTTCTGAAGCACATGAGAACATTGCTACTAAAGTTGCACAGCGTAAATACCTATATAAAAGTGCAATGAATAACTCTGAACACAAGTCAAGTTTTCTGGCATGAACAGGAATATGGGCACATTTTTGACTCAGCAAATGTAAATATTGTATGTTGTGGACAGGACAACACAAAACATAAAATTAAGGCGGTGCTATGTAAATTATCCATTTACATAATTTTTACCTTATTTAAATCTCACAACACATCTTGCAGATTATGAATGCTATGATCTTGACCTTAGTGATGGAAAGCATGCCCAGCAAGTTTTAAAGATTCCGATATTGGATAATGTTCAAAATGTTGATATATTGAAGCAGATGATCTGATGCTCAGATCCTGCTTCACAGCCCACATCAAATCTCCTACTATCTAACCGTATTCAAACTTGTCCTTACGCACATATACACATAACTAATAATATATTTCTTTACCCAATAGTATAAAATAATGTAAACGTATGTGTCTTAATTTAACATTTAATCTAATGATAATATTCTCATGTGTATGCTGGCATAAATAATAAATATATATGTATATTTTAGCGTAGGAGATTGTGATTGAATTAATAGTATATTATATATATAAGATATTATATATGATACTTATTATATTTTTCATATATAAGTTTGTAGCCAGAAATGATGCAATCTTGTTAGTAAGTCTCTCGAAAAACAATAACCCGGAAGACCCTTTAGATTAAAATAGAAGATTACAAATTAGTAATAATAGAAGAAACCCAATAGTGGAAATTGTCCATGCTAGTTTGTTTTAAAATCACAAGATATATTTTAAAACAATCGTTTGAGAAACTGATAACAAACTTGCATTGTTTCAAATACCTTACCAGATAGGTGTATCCGGCCAAACGATTCGAAATGAAATCTAAGTGCTTAAACTGCCTCAGGTCCAGCAGTAGTTGCCTAGTTACAAATTCAAATTAGAAGTATAAATACTGCTGGATTTGAATCCACGAGAGAGGGGAGATCATTAAATAGCCATGCTGCTGAACACAATCCACACCCGATGTAATTTTCACGCAATGCGTTGTGAGTAGTAAGTTTGGCATTGTCCCTCCATTCTAACATTCTGATCCCATGAACGAAGCTTCCGTACTCCATGCTACTGAACTTTACATATGTCTTTCCAATGAAATGAAGTGCTATCTCAAATCATCCCACTACCCTAGATCTAGTGACAATACCGATGGACTGATTCCTAGTGAAATGCTTTTCTCAATCATCAAGGTAAAGAACTCAGACCGCTTTTAATTCCTAAAATCCTGCCTTCTATGTAATGTGTATATTTTAAACTATATCTTTTAAATGTCTTCAAATATATATATATATAACTCTATATAACTAATCTATGCTAAGCCTCTTATAAAATGTTTTTCTTTTATTTTATTTAAAAGCGGCCAATAATTTTTATTAACATTTTTACGTATTTATATTTTAAAGTTAATGCCAATAATATTCTAAAATCACCAGCATATAACTTATTTTGTTTCCCCACCCATCATTTACTGGGTAAATAATTTATAATTGATAAAAACAAGTCTTATTCGGCTTGCCCAGATGCTCACGGTTTTAGAGAAATAATTAATTATATTTTCATGTTTACTGTTGAAAAACAGATTTGACATCTGTTTTTTCCATTCTCCTTCCTAAATAATGCGCTATCTTTTATCTTTCAACTATATTATATATGTAAATTTCATCTTAGCTATTACAACTACCCTTTTTATTTTGCAATCAATTAATGTATTTCCACAAGGGCATAAATCAACCAAAATTGAGGTTTAATGTGTAAAACGTAATGAATAATATTAAGTAATATAATGTAAAGGGGGGAGGGGGACCTTAACCTTTTATTCTATGTTTATATGTATAATTATTATCCCTGTTTGCTTAAAGTGAAGCCATGTCATTACGCTGAATAGTTCATCATTCGTGGGCAATAAATACGTCCCAATAATGTTTTATTAATAAGCGTTTAGTGCATAAAGGCCATTCTATTTTATATATATGTTCGTGCTTCTTTATTACATGGAGGCAACCGTAAATAAAATAGTGGTAGTTCTAAGGAGCCTCCACAGTTATAATAATGTAAAAAGTATGTTTTAAATAATGTTTATATATATAAGTTTCTATAAATGATTTTAATAACATAAAAGTATTTTTGAGTTTACAGTATGATAAAATAGTGTTAGCTTTTAAGGGGCCTTCATATTTATAATAAAAATAAAGTATGTGTGCTAAATAATAGTGTTTTTATATAAAAGTTTCCATAAATGATTTTAAATAACAAAGTATTTCCGAGTTTACAATGTAATAAAATAGTGATAGCTTTTAAGGGGTTTTCACATTTAAAATAGAAAGATGATAAAGAAGTGTGTATGATATAGAATAATAATAGTGAGATATATAATAATTTTTCGTTTTAATAAATATGTTATAAATAAATATAATATGCCCAAGTTTTGAAGTGTGCACTAAATAATAATAATATATAATAATTTATTTTCATAAATGCTTTAAATAATGATGTTCTATATAATTTCTTTTTATGTTTCAAATAATAATAGTTCAGTTTTAATATGTTATAAATAAATATAATATGCCCAAGTTTTGAAGTATGCACTAAATAATAATATATAATAATCTTTCATAAATGCTTTAAATAACTATGTTCTATATAATTTCTTTTTATGCTTCAAATAATAATAGTTCCAAGCCTGAGAGAATTAAATTAGTGTCAGCTTTTAAGGGGCTTTCGCATTTAAAGATAAAAAGATAGTAAAGTAGTGTGTGCGCTAAATAATTTTTTCTGAATGTTTTAAATAATGATGTTAAATATAAATTTTTTTTTCCTTGTTAATACATCTGTTAAATAAGTATTTTAAATTTATAATATGTTCAAGTCTGAGAGTTAAATAAGTGACAGCTTTTAAATGGTTTCACTGTTAAAAACAATAAAACAAAGATTCTAATAATCGCAAAGGTGCAAAAGAAGAATTTTTTTTTTGAAATGCTTTAATAATACTAATGCATAGCTAACGGTTGTAAGTCAATGAAAAATAAAATATTTTGTGTTACATTTTCATCCTCTTATATAAATATGTGCTAAGGCCATAATAATTTTTTTGTTAAACTAAATGTATAACTATTTAAGTATACAACCCATTAATAGCGGATCATCTGGTCAGAACATATAGCCCTATCCCTTTGGCTGGCACCCGGCATTAAAAGCAAAATAAATTTGCCAATAGGTGATCGAGTTACTTAAAATAAAATGAGTTTGAAAGCAATGGTTCATAAAAGTTGTATAGAGTTTTTTTTTCGGTTCAAAATAAATGTATTAAGTATATCAATGCAATCGTTAATTAATCATATTGTCAAGATGTTTCAGGTGCTGAAGAACAACTCCCAAAAACAGACCATGAAAGAAGACATAAAGAAGGCCAGGTAGAAATTATAATAAATTTTTTTATATATTTTGCATTAAAGAGCAGTTAAAAAACTAGATCTAGAAACAATTAATATTAAATGATATTAAATAACAAGTAGGATAGCAATAATCAGTTTAAGAAATAAAACTTGAGAGCACGGGAGGAGGAGAGCAGAGTAAGGCAAAAGTGTAGAATGGGGGGGGGGAGGAGGTGTTCACCCATATTAAAATAAAATAAATAACTATAAAACTTATCTGGGTAATTAAAAATATATATATAATTTATCTTAAATCTAAGAGATGGAGGACAGCGGTGAAGAGATGGAGCAAGGAAAGACGTTAAGGTCGGGAAAAATTGTTTTGGAAAATGTCGACCAACCCAAGGAATTTGACGATCCACCTGTAACCATGGAGACCATTGTATGGATGTTACAGAGGATGGAAACAAGATTGAAGAATTTAAAGGCAGAAATTGAGGACCAGAGCAGAAAGAGATTTCAAAGTTTGGAGGCAAAAATCGAAGACGAGAGCAGAAAGAGATTTGAGAAGTTGGAGGCAAAAATCGAGGATGAGAGCAGGAGAACGAAGGAATGGATGGTCACCAGATGGGATAGCATGAACGGCATCATAGAAATGAAGGCGGAGGAGGTGCAAACAGCATGCCGACAGGAATACGAGGATATCCACAACAAAGTTGAAGGGTCTATGGAGGACCACAAGTGCGAGACTCTAGATGCCATCCAAGAAATCAAAGAAGAACTGACAGCCAAACAGGACAAGCAAGAAGCTGCCGTCCATATATGTATCAACCAAATTAAGGCAGAAATGAATGGTATAAAGGAGGAGATAGCAAAAACCAAGGACGGTGTGAGATTGGAGGAAGAAAGACTAGAACCAGAGAAAATGATAAACTGCAGACCCCAGCTTCCACTAGAAACCTGTATGCCAAAAGAACCGATATTGTACCCACCGATATCGCTAACCAAGTTCATCCAAGTCAAGACATTTCAAGGGGATGTCGGAGAAAACCCGAGTGGGCACATCGACAGCCTGCATGAATTGTTCAAATTTCAACGATTGCCAGCAGTGGACCAGGTGGCCCTCGCTGTCCATTGTTTACAACGATATGCCAAGTCATGGTGGGACTACTATGAAGATAGGCCACCAGACTTTGAGACATTCGTTCGCCCTATTGAGAACCTTTTGGAGCGAGGAGCGCCAAGATGGAATATACCATGCAATCTTAAAAGAGGCCTATGGTTCCGTTAACCAGGAGACCTACACGCAGTTTTTCATCAGACAGGTGGCACGTCTCAGGTCGTTAACAGCGTTCCCATTCACGGAAACCCAAATCATTAGGGCCATACAACAGAATATGCCACCATATGTACAGCAGATGATGGTGGGATGTCGGGTGACGAAGATAGAGGAGATGGCCCAGTTCCTCACATCCATCGATCACTCGCCCATACAAGCGGAACCACCCAAATATTACCCCAAACCCGTGGGGCAACCATCCAGATACCAACATAACTCATGGCGAGTTAAACCAAACAACATAAAAAAATACGAACCGCCAGATAGAGGGAGAAACTAGAGGAGAAGCCGGACAGATAGAACCGGACGACCTGGATATGGAATGGTAAATGATCTTAGGATTCTAATAATTTCTATATGCTCTAGTAGTTTTTTTAATTATTGATATGTTACTCTATTAACCAAGCAGTAAATAATTTCTATATTATACCATAGTTTTGATAGGTTATTCTATTAACCAAGCAGTTTTTTTTTAATGTAAGTTAATTATTTGTATATGTATAGCATAGTTCTTATATCATTATCATATTATATCCAATTAACTAAGCAAGTTTTTTTTAAGGCAGTAAAATTTTAATATAACAGAGAGGGTATTTCGTCAAAAGTCATAAAATTTTTAATAAAATCCATAAAAGTTTCTAATATAGTAGAGAGGGCATTGTAGCTTAGATAAAATTCATAAAAATTCTAGTAACATGACAGAGTTCGAATATTTCAGCACAAATAAAGTCGTAAAATTTCCAATATAGCAGAGAGATATTATACCTTAAACAAAAATCATAAAATTTCAATATAACAGAGAGTTAGTATACCGCAAGTGCAAGGCATAAAATTCTTTAGATACATCGCCGATTCATAGTTGTTCTTTAGTTACCTGTACATCAAGTAAAAGCTTTTTTTTCTTTTTTTAACGATTTTTCATTTTTTTCCGGTAAGTTCAGGAAAATGAAGCAGATGATCTGATGCTCAGATCCTGCTTCACAGCCCACATCCAATCTCCTACCACCTAACCGTATTGAAACTCGTCCTTACGCACGTATACACATAACTAATAATATATTTCTTTACCCAATAGTATAAAATAATGTAAACGTATGTGTCTTAATTTAAGATTTAATCTAATAATA
Source organism: Epiperipatus broadwayi (assembly GCA_028023455.1). NCBI lineage: Eukaryota > Metazoa > Onychophora > Udeonychophora > Euonychophora > Peripatidae > Epiperipatus > Epiperipatus broadwayi. The sequence continues at coordinate 3,539,440 of JAQFVV010012453.1, read as the reverse complement.
ATATTCTCATGTGTATGCGAGCGTAAATAATAAATATATATGTATATTTTAGCGTAGGAGATTGTGATTATATTAATAGTATATTATATATATAAGATATTATATATGATACTTATTATATTTTTCATATATAAGTTTGTAGCCAGAAATGATGCAATCTTGTTAGTAAGTCTCTCGAAAAACAATAACCCGGAAGACCCTTCAGATTAAAATAGAAGATTACAAATTAGTAATAATAGAAGAAACCCATTAGTGGAAATTGTCCACGCTAGCTTGTTTTAAAATCACAAGATATATTTTAAAACAATCGTTCGAGAAACTGATAACAAACTTGCATTGTTTCAAACATCTTACCAGATAAGAGTATCCGGCCAAACGATTCCAAATGAAATCTAAGTGCTTAAACCGCCTCAGGTCCAGCAGTAGTTGCCTAGTTACAAATTCAAATTAAAAGTATAAATACTGCTGGATTTGAATCCACGAGAGAGGGGAGATCATTAAATAGCCATGCTGCTGAACACAATCCATGCCCGATGTAATTTTCATGCAATGTGTTGTGAGTAGTAAGTTTCGCCTTGTCCCTCCGTTCTAACATGCTGATCCCATGAACGAAGCTTCCGTACTCCGTGCTACTGAACTTTACATATGTCTTTCCAATGAAATAAAGTGCTATCTCAAATCATCCCGCTACCCTAGATCTAGTGACAATACCGATGGACTGATTCCTAGTGAAATGCTTTTCTCAATCATCAAGGTAAAGAACTCAGACTGCTTATAATTCCTAAAATCCTGCCTTCTATGTAATGTGTATATTTTAAACTATATCTTTTAAATGTCTTCAAATATATATATATATATAACTCTATATAACTAATCTATGCTAAGCCTCTTATAAAATGTTTTTCTTTTATTTTATTTAAAAGCGGCCAATAATTTTTATTAACATTTTTACGTATTTATATTTTAAAGTTAATGCCAATAATATTCTAAAATCGCCAGCATATAACTTATTTTGTTTTCCCCACCCATCATTTACTGGGTAAATAATTTATAATTGATAAAAACAAGTCTTATTTGGCTTGCCCAGATGCTCGCGGTTTTAGAGAAATAAATTAATTATATTTTCATGTTTACTGTTGAAAAACAGATTTGACATCTGTTTTTCCCATTCTCCTTCCTAAATAATGTGCTATCTTTTATCTTTCAACTATATTATATATATAAATTTCATCTTAGCTATTATGACTACCCTTTTTATTTTGCAATCAATTAATGTATTTCCACAAAGGCATAAATCAACCAAAATTGAGGTTTAATGTGTAAAACGTAATGAATAATATTAAGTAATATAATGTAAAGAGGGGAGGGGGTCCTTAACCTTTTATTCTATGTTTATATGTATAATTATTATCCCTGTTTGCTTAAAGTGAAGCCATGTCATTACGCTGAATAGTTCATCATTCGTGGGCAATAAATACGTCCCAATAATCTTAAATTTCAGAAGTATATTTATGTTTTATTAATAAGCGTTTAGTGCATAAAGGCCATTCTATTTTATATATATGTTCGTGCTTCTTTATTACATGGAGGCAACCGCAAAGTCGGACCCCATCGTCGTCTCAATGTCCTTGAACCAGGCTGTAAAACCACCCTGGGGACATTCTTGGTTCGTGCATGTTTTATACGGGTATCGCTCTGGAATAACCAGCCCGATACTGTCATAGCCGACCACTCCTAGTCACCCACGATTCGCCTGTGCCTATTCCAGGGAATCTGGACTCTTTCCGTTCGTAAAACCAACCCTGCCAAAGTTTGCAGAGGAAATCGGTCACTTCTTAGAATTTGTGAACACACTCCAGGATCCATAAAACAGACCGATAATAAGCCACCATGCACGCACCATTTTTCCCTATCTTATCATTCACCCAGAAGTATTCATAAGCCGTAATGAAATGATTTATTTAAACAAACATATGTCCCTTATTTTAATATAAGTATTAGTCTGATAAATTTAGTATCGTTTGTGTAAATTGTTCATTACCCATCCCGCACATTAATTATCTAAAATTCCCAGTTAACTGTCATATTAAATGTAATCAAATATTATCTGTGTTAAAATTATTGTTTGAAGTAATCAAATGCTCTTTTCGTTTCTGGGGGTGTGATAGCATTCTAATAATCTATTCTAATAGCGCTAATTTACTCAAACACATACATATATTATTGGCATAGCCGCAATTATCATGTTATTGTATAAAATGATTCAAATAAATATCTATAATAATCCTGAGGCTCACGTCGGCTAAATGACCCGACATAATTATTATTAATAAATCATAAATATATATACATCAAACTCGAATCAGTGCTTTCTTTAGTTAAGATAAATATTAAGTTATTTCTTAAGCTTAAATATGACTAGATGATCTCCACTCGACACATAATTAACATGCTCGTTATTAAGTCATTCTATCATGAGTTAGCCTTGAGTCTTTTGTGTCTCTGATGATCGATGCCGGCGGATGAGAAGTGGATTAATCGATGTCATCGAGATTGTTGCTCATAATGTTATAGATCTGGGGAATAGGTAAAAAGGGCAGAATTCATGAGTGTTCCTGACCTGTGTATCTTGCGCACGATTGGATTCGAGGTACTTTTGCCTAGATGCTAGATCTTGTTACGTGAACATACAAATCCGACCGGCACAATATATATACATTAACAACTCTTTGTAGCTCTTGACTTTTCCCCCAAATGCCAAGCTTCTTCTCACCTAATCTTTGTCACTGTTCGTATTTTATAACTGTGTATAGCATAAATTAATACACTCTGTGCAGGGCATAAATGAATACACACATATCCAAACACATCTAGTTTGGTTTGAAACTCAATGTCTTTGCTTTTTAAAATCCTGTCTGTGGTTTGTATGCATGTTAGTGTTGTTACTATTCTTAATTTTATTTTCTTTTTGAATGCCTGGGTTCAAATCTGGATGGAGATTGTATATTTTTTCCATGTAGGCGAGAATTTCTTGAGGTTTTGTTCAGGAAATTCATAACAAAGATATTGATCATTAAAAATGGTCCAGCTATTCTTATTGGCATATAAGTAATTCCCAGCCAATGTGGGTTAATTATATGAATTTCAAGCTGTTAACCATGAAAAAAAAAACTTATTTGTAGTAGCCATATTCAGGAGTGATAATCTGCTACCAGCTGAACACACATCTGTATTGTATTTAAGTAAACACTCACAACTAGACTATTAACTTTAAATATGTAGTCAAGCATTGGTGGTCGAGAGGTCAGCGACGGCTGCTTTACAGGTAGTTGTCCCGGGTTAGCGGGTTTGCTTCCCGGCCGATGCTATGACACATGAGAAAAAAAACTTTAAATATGTATAATAATAATAAGTATACAATATTACAACTAGCTGTTTGCTGATTGTTCTAATGTTAAAGCCTTTTTGCATATAAAGTTTGCAAATTGTTTACAGTCTCTGCGCTGCTCCAATCACATTCAGTGATGATTACTTCTAAGATGTTTTTCTACCCTATAAGTTGCAGTTTATGTTTCTAATGTATCTGTGGTCTAAGAGGTTGTTCTGACTTCTGGTCTGATTGATGGCTGTGATAGGATTGCAAAACGTGATATAACTCATTGGAAGCTTCAGTTACTTCTTGTTAGTTACACATACACAAACAAATACATTTTATTATATTTTACAAATATAAACATCAATCATTTAGTCAAACATTGCATTAGTGAGATATGACCTTTATTTATGCCTAAAAAGAGATATCTACAGAATATCGATCACGTTTATTTGTATCTTTTTGACCTGTCTTGCATTGGTGGTCGAGAGGTCAGCGCCACCGCCTTGCACTTGCAAGCAGTTGCCCGGGTTGCGGGTTCGCGTCCCGGCCGATGCTATGACATTTTTTTTTAAAAAAAAAAAAAATTTTTATTTCATGATCATTCTGTGCCTTAACTTATTAAATTTTATAGATCTAAATAATTTTTGAGTTTTTAAATTCGGTAGCAGTGAAAGGTGTTGAATAATAATATGTTTATATCTCTGATATTGTTTTTAAGAAAGTATATATACTGGTAATAAATTTTAAATATTTTAAAAAATGTATTATTTTATTTTACACAAATAAGATGTTATTTATAGCCAATTAAGCAAGTTATCTGAAATAGATTATACTACACAAGATATTGACCCTCTCAGTCTATTTTATTCCGGATTGAATTTTTTTTATGAGTAAGAAACTAACTATTGTCTTGTAAGAAAAAAAAACGTTTACCCATGTGAAAGATTCATTCAAGGTTTTTATTTCATTGTCTTTGTTTTAATAAGAACCTTGAGATTGATTTGTCCTTTGTTTAAAAATATATTATTACTTTATTTTTTTTTTGCAAAGAAATGCTGTTTTTATATTTATAAATATTAAAAAGAAATATCAAGAGATTTATTAAGATGTCACAAACATGTTCTGCCACGGATTTAGAGAAAGAAATAATACCCATACGTATCGATTAATTAATGTGATTTTTTCCTGATTTAAATAAAATCTTTTTGAAAAGATAAATATTTAACGGAGTGAAAAAGATATTTAAAAAAGAGTTGTTTTATTTTTCATTTATAAAAAAACAATTTTGAACCATTTTATTAGGGTGAGATATTTGTAGATGCATTTTGAAGATTTCCTCTCTAATAGCCATTTTGAAAACATATGAAGGAAAACATCTGAAAAAGGTACCCCCCCCCTTCCCCAAAGATGAATGATATAATAATTTCTAGCTTAATAAATAATAATTGTTAATATTTTGACCTAAAGTGGATAGTGTTAAAGATGTGAGTGCAGAAAGGTTGATCTTGTAGATTGAATTGTAGTAGTAAGGAATGTGTAATTGATTTTAAAGGTATTTAACGTCAAAGTGGAATGGTTTTATACAATGAATTAAGGGATATAATTTGAATGTTTAGAATTGTCTTAAAAAATTAGGTTACATAATAATTCTTATATCATACATAGTAGAGTTGTAATTACTACTTTTTTTATTTTTTTAAAATGTTGAATACACATTTTGATGAGACTTTCCATGCATTAATCTCCATAAATTTTGATTATGAGATAATAAGTTAAAAGTTGATAGTGCAAACTGAAACAACATCATTTGGTATTAATATTTTTCTCTGTTTGATCCCTGTATAAACCAAAACTGGAACTCCTTTGGATTACAGGGGAGTCTAATAAATAAAAATACTTCCACTAATTATAATGTGATTTTAATTTGCAATGCCAGTTTTTAATTGGTTGATTGCCTAATTACGTCATAATTGAATATTATCAAATTTAATATACAGTCCCATTAAAACTTGCAATATTTATATATATTGATACAAATAGCTTTCTGGGTAAATGATGGAATCCATTCTCTATTATCTTGAAGTAAATAAATGTTATTTTATAGAAATATCAACATTTAGGTTACCATGAATAATATCAAAGTAGTGATCAGAATCCTTTATTCTTATATATAAAATCCCTATTTTCTCTGTTGTCTGATTGGTGGTGTGTTTGTGTTCTGTCACACATCAAATCCACAATTGAAAAAAAAAAAAAAATTGCAATTAATAAAAAATACTTGGGGAGAAAAATATCAGTACATGTGCTTTTAACTGCAGTACAGAACTGAATAAGTATACTATTTAAATTGCGAAGATAATATGATTACAATACATAAATTTGTTTGAAATGTGATATTTAATTGAGGGGGGGGTAGATGCTATAATACCATATTTACATTTAGTTTTGGTTAGCATATACTTGAAGTCATGTGATATCATGTAATTCATGCTAATTCCACCATTAATAGTTAGGCTGCCTAAGAGGGTTAATTTGATTATGAACATTTTATTCAAAACCAATAATTCAACAAAGGAAAAAAAAATTGTTAAAGCAATGAATTATGATGGCCTTTCAGGCCGACTACATTTCTCACATTTATTTCTATAATTGTTTAATTTACATGAAATCTTAAAAAAAAATTTGTTAAAGTAATCATTTAAAAAAAAGGCAGCCCTTACATAGGCCAGGTGCTACTATTGAGTGATTTTTTTTCCTGACCTTACTTAGGGACAATACAAAAATACATTTGATATATATATATAAATAAAATTTAATTAAAAATTATATAGTTTCAAAACATGTACAATACAATTAATACACTCCTGGGAAATTTGCAATTCATCATTTTTAGATGATGAAACCTGAATCTGTAAGATAATTAAAAGCAGATAGATGCTTCTATTAATGATTGAAAAGGCTTTTTAAAACTATTTGTTTATTTTTAATTAAAAGTTTCTCTTAACTGCAAAGCATTCTTTATTTTATTTTACAATATTTTATTTTACAATTTTCAAATGCATTTTATTTTTATTTTTTAAAAAAGTGAGATGATAAGCCAAGTTGAGGATTGAATAACTTAAGGAAAGAATGAATTCTTTATTTATTCATATTAATATTTGTTTTATCATTTACATCACCTTTACAAAAACTAAACATCCATTGAGAAATATAATTATCATTTTCATAATAAACCTGCCAGAATATATATTGATAAGTGTATTCAATTATCGTTCTAAATCAGGAAAGCCTCAATTTTATCTTGTGAAAAAAAATACTGAATTAAGTCAAACCATATCTATCAAATATAATAAATAATAAAACTAATGGAATTCATTCACTTGGTTTTAAAATGTTTTATATATTTATTTATTTATATGTTATCATTTTATAACTAATAAAGAAGAATAAAAGTTTTAAAAAAAAATTAGTTTATTTGCAGGTCAAAAAATAAAGCTTGCCAACTATCTTTAGTTGCTATGGGAACAGGCAAAAGATTCTGCACATAATTTGAATACTTTTAAATAATTAAATAGAAATAATATTTTTAATATTTTTTAAAACAGTTTTTTACTTTTAATGTTTTAAAATTACAAAAAACAACAACATTTTTTTTTTCATGTGTCAAAGCGTTCACCGGGAAGCGAACCCAGGCCAGCTGCTTAGAAGGCAGCTACGCTAACCACAAGGCCATTAATGCTTGACAACAACAGCATTTTCAATTGTTAAAAAAGGCAAAAGTTGACAGTAATTCAATTTTTTAAATAACTGAGGTAATTAAAATTATGAGGATTCATAAATTATACTGGCTTATAATTGAAGCTATTTTTGATTGTTTTCATTTTTGCATAACTTTTTATTAATTTAAAAAATTAAAGAGAATATATATATATTCTCCCACGATTTTGGGAATATGTGAACCAATATACGTAAAAGAACATACCTACACAAAAAGTATCTGGCATTCACTAAAGTTATAAAAAGATGACAGACATATGAAATATGATGATATATCACTTAAAGTTGAATAATGATTCATTTTGGCTGACTGAAATAGAGGCAAAACCCAACATATGTAAAACATACACAAAAAGTATCTGATATTCATTAAAGTTACAAAGATGGCAAACATATAATTCAGTTTGATTGACTGAAATGAAGGCAAAAAGTACTTTTATTCATTAAAATTGAAATGTGAAGTTGAATTTTTAACTTTGTGATAAAGAGAACAAAAATACAATTTTTTAAATTATAATAATCACATTGTATTTATATGTTGGACTATTTTTATCATCTAATATTAAGTATTGAATGTCTTTAAAAAATTTAAACTTTATTTAAGTTTTCCATTTACATTCAACTGTTAATAATAGCACACAGGTTATATATACACAATGTTTTGAGAGGTATTATTCTCCTCTCTTCTTCAGATGTTGCTGGTTTGATCAGTGATAGTACTAACATGAGAATTGAACCTGGACCCTTAGAATCTTGAATATTGAATTTTAAAGTAACACTGTTATCTGAGTCATCCTGCCTTAAGGCAAAAATCAGTAGAAATTTCATATACTTATCTATGAGGTTCCTCCTGATTTTTCCACTTTTTCCTAAGAGCAAAGTTGATTAGTGGTTTCAATACATTATGTATAGTCACATTAGGCTGACTTATGGGATTATTCACTTTTGTCATGTGAGCAACTTCTTTGATTTTTCTTCTTTGTATTTTTTCCTCTACTGACTATTGCCTTTGGCAGGATGGGTTCAGTTGGTTAGAGCGTTATCTTAAAATTCAATATTCAAGAATCTAAGAGTCCAGGCTTGATTCCCCTGCTAGTACTGACCCTAATCAGGCCAGAAATACCCGAAGAAGAGAAGAGAATCATATCTCTGAAAATGTTGTGCTGATAAATAATATGTGTGCTATTACTAATAGTTGTATATAATTGAAAAATTGAAATAAAGTTTAATTTTTTTAAAGACATTCAATATTTAATAATAGATGATGGAAATAGTCCAAAGTATAAATACAACTAAAATACCATCACAAACCTTTAGGAAATAATAATAATCACATGTTGAATTGCCATCAGATCATATGATGTTCTAGCTTCCAAGTGATTGTTTGATTACAATAGGTCTATTTAATTGACTACATTGTTTTTTTTTTTTTAATTATTATTTTAATAATGTGGAAATCAATCCAGGCACTGTTTACTAAACCCAGAGCATTTTTTTTTTCATTCGTTATTAGTGATGTACTTCTATGTAATGTGGATCAAAGTTAAATAGTAATTCAATGTAGTATTATATAAAATAAAGGAAGAAAAAGTTTTTTTTTTATCCATTTTGTTAATTACTAAATTGTAATATCTCAATGGTACATCTTACGATGTTAAGTCTGCTTACATTTAATATACATTTAAAGTGAAGAGTACAAATTACAAAATGGTTAATTACAGGGAATTCATTATTTTAAATACTACCAGAAATAAGATGTTTCAAGCAATATAACTTTTATAAAAAATATTTTCTATACAGTTACGCTCTGTATTTATGTTCATTGAAAAATAATACATCTCAGTAGTAAAGATTTAACTGATTATATATATAGCAATGTAGATTAATAATAATTATTGTGTATTTGCTAATAATCAATAGTAGTAATTATTTCAAAGTGATAAGTTTGAATTTTATTATTTTTGTTTTAAAATGATAGAAATGAAACCAGATATTGAAGATAGGAATCAATAGCTATATTATTGTGTACCTAAAGAAATTTGATAATGATATTCCCAGATAAAAATTTTAGGAAATATAAGTAGGTGTTAAACCATTCCCTGTTGTTTCTCTTAAATAAGTTATGTTTTTTATTATCAAATATGTGGGAATAATGCAAAATTCATTGTTGTATGTGAATGATTGCAAATACATTGTAGAATGGAAGTTATTTCTACATCTTTGGAGCATTTGCTTGAGATTGATTGGGCTTTGTAAGAAATAAGCAGTCTTAGTTACATGAATAGGCATATTAAAAATATGTAACATCTTGATATCTATTGGTTTAAAATTTAACCAAAAATAGCTAATGAAAAATGCTACTTCTGTATTGTTTAATGCAATAAGTTGAAGAGGAATTTTATCTATAATTAGAGAATGCTTACATTTTGATATATTGTTCATGTTGTAACTGTAGGCAGGGTTGTTTTTAGATGTTTACTAGAATAAATTAATTAAATTTCTAAATGAGATACTGCTAAGGGATCTAATTTAATGTTATTTCAATGGGTCAGCTTACTGTCCCTAATATATGAGTGTCAAGATTAATAATAATTTGGTGGAAATAGGCATTGAGAATTAGATTAGTAAGTGCTAGTTTATCTCATATAGGGTACAAAGGATTTAAGACATACCATATAATACTAAATTATCCATGCACTTTACTACTGTTACACAATGTTTTATTTACCACCCTCTTTTACAGTTTACACTTTCGATTGCCGCAGCAATCTTCTTCAGAACTTTTATATCTCCTAACTTTAAGTGTTTAAGGTAAGTTAGGAGATATAAAAGTTCTGAAGATTAAAATAGGGTGGTAAATAAAGCATTGTGTAACAGTAGTAAAGTGCATGGACAAATTATATGGTATACATTTGGCAATGCAATAAGAAAGAATAGTTATTATACTTCTTGAAGACTTAAGATATATGAAATTTATTTCTTCTATGCTGATGTGAAAGCATACCATCTTAATACTAATATTAAGTATTCATGTCCATGGTCTATAATACACATGTAGTCCACCAAGAATAGCATTATGTATATGTATGTCCATAATAGGGTAAAACAAAATTTTGGCAAAATGTTTTCATTTTGACACCAAGAATGTCCATTATGAATCAGCTCAAATTGTGCTTAATTTCATTTTAGATAGATTGGGTAGGATATCTAGAAAGGATAGTTTCTTATAAAAAATGATGATATAAGCTATATTCTGTAAGTAGTTATGATATGAATGCTTTGCTAAGTTGTATTACTAATCCAGTTATTGTTTATAATTATTTTAGGATATACAGAATAAGGTGATGTTTTTGAGTCCAATGAAGATTATCAGGACATTGGAAATGAAAGATAAAGCATGGCCAGTAGTGCCATGATGGGATAGAAAAAGACCTGTGCTTCATTCTATTTAAATAAGAAATAGGTCTATATAAGTTGCAAACATCAGGGATTGAATTAATAATAGCAGAATAGTATGATTGGATTTGAAAAAGATGTATTGATGAATATCGTTTTTTTTACTCACTGGTCATATTGAAACAGAAAGTTTCTTATGGTAATTGCAAGGCAATGTTGTACTGGTTGAACTCAGTGTAGTGCATTGAAAATATGTTTCCAATTTTTTTGATCAAATGTAGCTTTGAAATCACTTTAGCATACCATATAATTTGTATATTTGTTTATTTTTGCAGACAAGATGAGTAGGATTCCTGCAGTCATATATATTAGCATGTGTTGCATAATCTTTATGGCATAATGTGCAGTCCAGACTGAGAAGAATAAGTTTATTCAGCTTTCTTAGGAGGGTTCTTGCAAAAAATTTTTGATAAATATCTTCAAGTGTGTTTCAGAGTATATTGTGTTTTATAATATTAGGGATGTCACATTTACAAGAGCAGATCCAAACAAAACAACTAGTATAGAATTGGGACAAGAATGCAGTTGGGATATTTATAAATTTTGACTGGAATAAAATGTATGGCTTAAGATAATATAAAGTTTGATGTGCATGATTTTTCAAATATTGGATGCTTTGTAATATGATTTTTTAAAAATGATGTGGTGCTATTTTTCAATTTTGGGTTTATTTAGTTAATTGCTGCTAAATTAGATTACTCAAAGGGTTACACGTTTATTTGTATCTCATATGAGAATGGTATTCTCTGATTAAATGGGGACACCTAAAGTATGAGAAAGAATTGATTTTGCATAACTCACAGTAGTTCTCCCCAGTTTTCAAAGGTTTGGTATTATGATCATAATTGTTTGGTATTATTATCATAATTGTATGGGTTATGACACTTTGATTGTATATTATATTAACTGATTTGCTTCATTTTCCAGTTTATGGCAAGGGGTTTACATCATCCAATTGTGTGAAAGCATGACTTCTTGAATTAATGTTTATATATCTCTCTGTGGGGTTTTTTAAATGAGTCTTAATCAGTCGACACATTAGTCGCTTCAAGAGCAACCAAATCTCAACAGATGAAATGTTTTGCAATTGGTGACATTAAAATATTGCTATTATTACGATTTTTCATACTTAGTTTGAATTCGATTCTGTCACTTAATTTTAAAATTTATAAATTAATGTGTTGTCCTGCTGTTTAATTAGTTTGAGAGATACGAATGTGTGGTGGGAAAATATGACACTAAATTAAAAATTCTAGTTGGAAGTGATAAAAAATAGTAGTAGTAGATAATCCTTATTCTTCAATAAAAGGAGCATTATTTAGTGGATAAAGGTGATGGTGGTAATATCTTCTTTCTTACTTTATTGTTTTGTTTATTAGAATGGTTATGAGTAGTTCCTGCCATCAACATTAGAAGAATCAATTACATTGTATTTACCTTATTCAGAACTATCTATTTTAAGCTTAAATAATCATTCGATATTAGATACTAGTGCCAGACCCACATCCTAAAATAATTTCTGAATTTGGAATTACATATAAGAACACGATTTTCTTATCCATACTTTTTAATTTTCAATGGCTGTTTTTTTTTTTTTTAATTTTTATTGTCAGTTTTTTTATTTATTTCTATATTGTTGGATTAACTTTCATTGCATTCATTCTTAATATGACTTATAGATTTTAGAATATTATCAATTGCAAAATTTCATTTTATTCTTACATTTTACAATCATCAATCATAGTCATTAACAAGTGGGTATTATCCCCCCCCCCCCCAGAGAGGTGAAATAAAAATTATGCTAATAATAATACTCAATAAATAAATAGATATATGGATGATTGTTTTTATTAACAATAATAAAAAAAGATATTATGGATGATCAAATAATAGCTGGATTTCACCAAACTAAAAACACAAGTATATGCCAAAATAAATAAATAAAGACATAATAAACAATACACATATGCAAATATATACTCCAAGAAAATAAACGATATTAGTAAAAAAAACCAAAAAAAAAAAAACCAAACAATTATAATATATAAAAAAATTGCATTAATATGTATATTTTTTTTTTTTAAAAGCAAACTTAACAAATATTTATTTTTTTCTTTAAAAGCTAAACTAAGCTTTAATCTTAAGAGAGGACGTTTACGCAAAGAGGAAGTTTATTGTACAGTCTTGCTCCATTAAAACTAAATTTTTTAATAAAGATACATTTAAAATATGATTCATTCAAATTATTTCTTGAGTGAATATCATAATTGTGAAATTAAATTTCTTTTAATGTATAGCCGAGATATACTGAAACATTTTCATTGTGAATTTTATTAACTATTTAAGTACTTTTTTTTTTCTTCTAGATCGCTTTAAGCCTTTTACATAATTTCAAATACATGAGAGAACTTATATAAACCCTAACATATCAAACATGCATTTTGAATTTTTTGAATAATCGATTAGTCAGAAATGCTCAAGTACATATTATATCAAAATCACAATTTCTCAAAAGATGAAAATAAAGATTGATAATGATGAGTTAGAAGAAGTTAACAACTACGAATATCTTAGCCAGATTATAATTACAGATGGAAATATAATGGATGAAATTGATCGTAGAATTAAACTTGTTTGGAATGCTTTTAGTAGAAATAATTTAACATTGAAAGAATATCCCTATGTGTTTGAACAGGAAGGTTTTTAATAAATGTGCATTACTAGTTCTTATTTATGAATCTGAGACTTGGACACTTAAAGGAAGAGCAATGCAAAGACTTCAGACCCTTCAAAGAAGTATGGAGAGATATATATTAGGAATAACAAGAAGAGATTGAAAACCCAATATATGAGTAACAGAACAAACAGATCTTACTGACACCATTGAAAAGATTAGGAGACTGAAGTGGAGTTGGGCTGCACACATTGTTATAAGAGATGATAATAGATGGACAGTTGAAATCTTAAACTGGAATCCACGAGATTGTAAAAGGCCTAGAAAGAGGCCACATGTAAGATGGAAGAATGAAATAAAGATATTTGGAGGGATGTTCTTGGAAAAGAGAAGCTAGAGGACAGAGAAGATAAATTGAACTTGTAGAGACCTTTATCTTGTAGTGGATTGATAATGGCTGAAATGATCATGATGATGAAATATAAAAGGTCAAGCAATAAAAGTTTAATATATCTAAAAGTAATTTAAAAGTATAGAGCTTCCACAAGCTTACATATGCTATCTGAATTTACCTTTTATATTAAAATTCATCACAGAATTCAACACTTAAAATGAAGCTCTCAAAGCTACAAGCAATAGGCATATTAAAACCATCCCACTTTATATATAGAGTCATATTCTCAACTCTATCTAGATCATTCATGGAACCAAATAGAATAAGAGAAACTTTATCTACATTGAAATTTAGACTAGTTTTTGGATACTTCCATCATAGCAACCAAATCCCACTCAAACTTCGTCAAACCTTCTAAAAGTCACTTTCCTGAGAAATTCAAATATAGTTGAATGTCATCAGCTAAATTATGAAAACTAGAAAAAAATTAAACAAGATGTAAAATCATATATGTAATATATAAAAAAGGCCTCATAACTGAGCCACGAGAAAGAATAGCAGACAAAATACCAACAGCAAATACCATATTTTTATCTATCTATGAAATGATTATTTATAAAATTTCAAGTGTTTTTGCTCCAGTATATTTTACTTTGACTGATAGAAGATCCTAAGAGAGCATAAAAGACTTAGAATAGCTAGCAGGTAGGAGCTACAATGTATAAAAATAATGAAAATAGTACTTTCTTTTGAAATATCATAGTTAGAGATTATTATTTATTAAAGTTTGATGACAACACAAAGTTGTCTAGTCATTTGTCCAGTTGAATGGTGGTCTGCATTTCAAAACACATTGAAATGAGTTCAAATAAGTTTTCAGTGATCTGCTATAGATGGTTGTATAGGTAAACCACCAACACCATTAGACTGGACAAATGACTGGATAACTTTGCAAGATCATCAATTCCTAACTCATGTACAATATTTGAAGAAAATCTGTTCCATAAAAATATGTTAAAAATCCATTACAAGATTTGACCCAAACAAACAGAATTTCTAAGTTAAATAAAAGCACTTAAAAATTATTTATACACTTTCATTGAACTTCATGACTAATACATTAAAAAAAGCATTTATAATTAATTAAAATAGAAAGAAAAAGACATAAGGATGAAAGCTTAATCCTTCTTGATTATTTAACCAAAATTTATTATTTTTTAAAATGCTACCTTCATAATGACAAAAATCTTAATAATGATTTTTAATGCACACAGTTTTTGATTCTCAGTTTTTAAATTTGAATGTGAATAGTTACAACAAGACAATTTTGAAATATCCGAATACTAAAAAATAATACATAAAAAAAATATTTTATGGAAAATGCTGTTATTTAATTTAATCAGTTGTGCACTAAAAACCAAAAAAAATTATGTTTGTTCTTCATATGTGATTGGAGT
The DNA here is from genome assembly GCA_028023455.1 of Epiperipatus broadwayi. Taxonomy (NCBI): domain Eukaryota; kingdom Metazoa; phylum Onychophora; class Udeonychophora; order Euonychophora; family Peripatidae; genus Epiperipatus; species Epiperipatus broadwayi. The sequence continues at coordinate 3,524,306 of JAQFVV010012453.1, read as the reverse complement.
AATTAATTTATACATACCTTACAGTTTCAAGTTACATATAACAACTATAATTGTAGGTGAAGAAAAAAATTATAATGATTGAATTAATTAATTTTATGGACACTCAATGCTTATATTTCAAGTTGCATGTGGCTACCAAAATTGTGGTTAAAAATAATATTTTTTGGTTTTCCATGCATTACTCATCAAATTAAATAAAATCATTTTTTATAAATGATTCTGATGGATCTCAACAAAGCCATGTCTAAGTTGCAAAAAGAAAAGAAACCATTTCTTGTTGCAGACGTGAAAACGTTTTGCAATCTAAATATTTTTTTATGTATATTTCAAATAATTTAAATAAAACAGGCAATGGTTATAGATATCTATAATAACTTCTAGATCAGAGATATACAGATTTGTTAAGATCACGAACTACCTAGATTCACTGTGACTTATGGGAGGGTCAGCAAAAAGCAAATTATTTTATTTATCATATATTGTTACAAAAATGATAAAAAAGTAAAGAATTGTCAAGCATTGGGAGCCTAATGGTTAGCATAGTTGCCTTCCAAGCAGCTGGCCCGGGCTCGCTTCCCGGTCAACGCTTTGTCATGTGAAAAAAATAATAATAAAGAATTGGATTTGATGCATGATATTGCATTGAATTAACAATTGTTTATATTTAGTTCAATCATTGGGGTAGCCAAATGCAAAATTAATTCTAAATTTTCATTAGAAAAGCAGTTCCTATTTTGTGATTTTTTAGTATTTAAGAGTGATAAAATTTGTTCACAGATATATGTTGATTCAAAGAGGCTTGCTCATTTTAATGCATTATCTAACAATGGTTTCTAATTATTTTATTGGCACAGCAATAGATGTTTAGAAAATTGTCTTCATTAAATGTATTTCATAGGTTCTCATCTTTCTGCATATTGATGAGGTCAAACTTTATTGATCCAGGTGCGTTTTTTGGGCCAAATGGCAAAAGTGTTGCTAAGTAAATATGACAATGGTTTTATTTTTTGAAAATCAGAAAGATGATCTTGACAGCTGATATCAAGTTATTAATCTTTCAACATATACAGTTTCAAAATTAGCATGGCCTTTTCATAAACTTTCTTGTAATATCAAGTTATCAATCTCATAGTTTTGAAGTTGACCTTGAACTATGCATATCGTAACCTTTCTTGCAATTAGAAAAAAAGGACATAATTCCTGACTTTAATTGGGTTTAAAATAGATTTAATTAGCATTGAAAAGAGAAAATAAGGCTAAAATATTGAGTAATCAATTGATCTTTACCCTGAAGTTGTCTATTTAATGCAATTAAATGATTAGAAATGTACCAGAAAATTTGAGTCACATAACCAGCCCAGATGTTATATCAGGAATGTTTTTGTTTGATTTCAGTGATGAAAATTTCACTTTCGTCAATTACATTTAGAAACCACACTAATGTTTAATCAAACATTGCAACATAGCCACCTCACTTCTGTTTAATAAAGTTAAGTGACCATATTCACTTTCAGTGCCTTCAAGAAGCTTTTTGACGTGTTTTCTTTATTAAGGCCATAGGATTTTATAAAATTAACTGTTGAAAGCACAACTTTCATAACATGTTTAAATCCTAATTTCTTAAGCTCTCCTGGTATACCATGGAATTTGTATCAATTTCCACCATGCTATTTCAAATATTATTTCAGTAATGTTATTAATTCAGAATCAGTTCCCATCCTGGAAAAGAGCTCCATCAGTTGTAATACTTAATAAATTTGCCTGTCTAAATCAATTTTGGATCATTGTTCCAAAAGCCTACCGAACTTCATTACTCTTCATTAGATTTGATAATGAACTCATTCCAGTCAGCTCCTCTCATCCACTTGCAAATATTAATAACTGGTCTGTGGAAGTGATGTCAGTTGATTCATCAATAGCCAATGTAAAGTGTGCCCATTTCGTTGAATAAGTCTTTAACTGGTCTTTTATATTTGCCAATGTTGGACATCTGGTTTAATTGAATTTTCGCAAAAGTTTTGTCTGATTCTGGACAAATCTTGTTAACAACTACCTCAAAACAATCTTTAACAAAATCTCTTCTGTTAATAGTTAGCATCTTTTTGCTATGAGATATTTCAAAGTTTATTTCTGCTGCAATTTCTAAATCTTGAACGGGTTTTGTAAATGTCATTTGTTGACCTTCCAATTCTCATTTTAAAGACGAAATTTTTTGTTTGTATAGTCATTCAGATATTTATATATTGGACTATTTTCATCATCTAATATAAAGTATTGAATGTCTTTAGAAAAATTTAACTCTATTAAAATTTTCAAAGTACATTCAACTGTTAGCAATACCACACAGGTTAATATATGCTGGAATTTCAAAGGTATTATTCTCCTCTCTTCTTGAGGTGTTACTGGCCTGACCAGTGATAGTACTAGCATGGGAATTAAACCAGTATATAAATACAACTAAAATACCATCATCACAAACCTTCAGGAAAACAATTATTTGGATAATTTCGAAAATCTAGAATGCAGACTTTCAAAATGTCCTTATATTTATTCTTTTTGAATCCTGCTACAGTACTTTTGCAAATCAAGCAGGCATTATTATTAAACAACACACACACACAAATACATTTTTCAGTTCAGATATCGTGAAATTACTGCTCTTCATCCTGTACTTTGCATTTCCTACTTTGACCACCTATATCCATTGTAGAATTTATTTTATACCTTTTCCAAGGAGTGGCAATTAATGATAGCAACCACATCCATAGAAACAAAATACTGGCATAACAAAAAAAACATGAATTATAAAATTTGCTAACATTATTACTAATCAATCATTGAAAATGAATAGGCAGTACAGTAAATGCTTATACCTTTGACAAAAATAGATTAAGTAACAGCCATTTATCTTTATTGTTAATAATTCAAACACATGAACAAAAAAGATACAATGTAAATCCAGTCAGATCATGCTCATTGATGACTGAAAGATAACAGTCTCCCATGGTTGACCTGCGTACTGCATCTGGGACCACTACTACTTTGCTGTGCACATGTGCAACTTTCATGCCTATCATGCTATTTGTTAAAGTTAAAATAACACTTGGTGAAGCAGGCAGCCAGCCAGAAAATCAACAGGGAGCAGCATGTGGCTCACAGGTCATGGTCTATGCATTCCTAGTCAAGGCAAAAGAATGAGTGTAAATTATAATGATAGTTGAAAATCTGTCAATACCAGAAATGTTAGATTTAATAGATTTAAAGTCACTAATCATATCTTTATTATTTATTAGTGTAAATTTGAAATGACAGAATATATTTTTATCTGAACCATGAGAAAGTACATTGTAACAAATATAATAAAAAAATAAAAAATCCGAGGAAGAAAAGTAAAGATCTAGAAAATAATAATAATAGTAGTAGTAGCAATAATAGTAATAGCAGCAGTAGTAGTATTAGTAATAATAATTATTATTACTAAACAAGGCAAAACTCTCCATAGAGTAGTGCCACCCTGTGCCAACCAGAATAATCAATGGATGCCAGAAGGCTCGTGCATAAAATCCCTATCTAGTGCCTACTCATCCAATATCCCCAGATTAGTTTCTGGCCTGTACCTTCATCAGTGAGGAGTCTTGGATCTGAGAGCACAGCACCTAGATCTTAGAATCTAATGCAACCCTCCAGCAGCCACCTTTTATCTCTACTTAACTACAAAACCATGAGAATGAAATTGAAAACACAATAGCATTTTCAATTTAAGCTCAATAGCTTATATAGTCATATGGATCTGAACTCAGTTCAGAACCCATACATTTTGGTGGCTTTGGCTCTTTAACAACCATAGCCACCACTATCCTATTAGGCAGGATTGGTGCTAAACCACTAAACATCACATGATCACTATCTCTTATACTAGGACATAATTGTTATTAAACAAGGCAAAACTCTCCATACAGTAGTGCCAGTAATCAATGGATGCCAGAAGGCTTGTGCATAAAATCCCTATCTAGTGCCTAGTCATCCAATATCCCCAGACTAGTTTCTGGCTTGTGGTCTTGTCAGTGGGGAGTCTTGGATTTGAGAGCACTGCACTTAGATCTTAGGATCCAATGCAACTCTCCAGCAGCTACCTTTTATTTCTACTTAACTACAAAACCATGAGAATGAAATTTTAAAACACAATAATATTTTCAATCTAAGCTCAATAGTTTATATAGTCATATGGGTCTGAACTCAGTTCAGCACCCATACATTTTGGGGTCTTTGGCTCTCTAACAACCATATCCACTATCCTATTAGGCAGGATGTGTAAGAGATAGTGATCATGTGATGTTTAGTAGTTTAACACCAATCCTGCCTAATAGGATAGTGATGACTATGGTTGTTAAAGAGCTAAAGACACCAAAATGTATGGGTGCTGAACTATGTTCAGACCCATATGACTATGTAAGCTATTGAGCTTAGATTGAAAGTATTAATTTTTTCCCCAATTTCATTCTCATGGTTTTGTAGTTAAATAGAAATAAAAGGTGGCTGCTGGAGGGTTGCATTGAATCCTAAGATTTAAGTGCAGTGCTCTTAGATCTAAGGCTCCTCATTGACAAAGGCCACAACCCAGAAACTAGTCTGGAGATATTGGATGAGTAGGCACTAGATAGGGATTTTATGCACAAGCCTTCTGGCATCCATTGATTACTCTGGTTGGCACAGAGTGGCACTACTGTATGGAGAGTTTTGCATTATTTAATAACAATTATGTGCTAGTATAAGAGATAGTGATCATGTGAATTATTATTACTATTATCATCATCATTTTATTTATTTAGTACGTACATTTAAATATATGACAACTTATACAAAATATCCAACCCATAGTTTTGGTGAATGAAACAGCTGGAGTAAACTAGTATACATTTTAAATTAATAATTTAAAAAAAACATTTTGTGTATATATAAATGTATAGAAATACATGTTGATTAATCAAATATTTAATTGCCAAGAATAGTTTAAGCAGTAGAATAGTAGTAGTAATAGTAGTAGATGTAATATACTAAAGATGAGTTTGTGATGATATATAATTTAATCTATAAATGACTAAATGATAAATATATTCATATACAGAATATTCTAATTCTTTATTAACTATTTAAGTTTTTTAATATATTTGCAGTAAGCTATTCTTTTTGATGGACTTCATAACAATTTTGTCTACTTGGTTTTTCATTATATTCTATCTTCTGCATCTTCCTAGTGAAAACAATCATATTTGCACTTTTTAGAGCATGTTTTTCAGATAATCTTTATGATTTATGTGGTCTGCCTCACCCATGAAATCCTAGCTGGAGTTCACCATAGTCCCTTGCTCTTTTATTCACTTCACATATTCAATACCATGAAGATATGATTTTACAATAATGGACTCATAAAGTTGAAATAGTTTTGCCACTCTATTTTTAAGTTTTACAGAGTAGTTTTAATTGAAATTTTGTTTTACCACATTGATTGGGAACCCATGTCTAATTTTCATACAGAAAATTGAACACAGCAATGAATTCGGTTTCACTAGTTGTAATAAAATACCCTCTCTTTTAACTTGTCAAAGCAGCGGCAACACATTGGAGTCTGTGTTATATCTCAACATCTATATCCATCTTTCAACTCAAAAAAAATACAAACATATATAAATTGGCTTGCATTTTCAAGTCAAGAAAATACAAACATATATATAAATTGGCTTGCATTCTCAAGTCAATTGTCATTCGAGCTACAAGTTGCTTAAGAGTTTTCTTCTGTTACTGGCTGATAAAGAATTTAAGTAGAATTACTAATCCAAAGTCCTTATATGTTTCCTTACATTTTGTAGATCATTTTTGAATTCGTTAGCAACCTTGATTCAAATTAAAAATTCAATCATTATTCTTGTATGCATCTAGATGAGTACTTATCAAATCATCTGCAAGCAGATCAAAATCACTGTCATAAACATCAAAAATAGTATTGGAGCTAATACCCAACTTTGTTTAACACCAGTTTCTACTTCATATGACTCAGATTTTACACCTGCAGTTATAATAGTTTGTCTCAGTTATAATAGTTTGTCTCAATCTGGCATGTAGAAGTATTGTAAAGCAAATAGACTTTGGTGAATAGATAAGTAATTCCCAAACAGTGCCATAGATCTGTCCAATTAATGAAGTCAAATGCCATCACCAAACATGTGAAAGTGTTATTTATTTTTTGCATTTGTCTGGTGAGAACCACATTGAGTGTCTGGTAATAATTGCTCTGCATGATTTGGTGCAGAGGTCAAATATCAGACTTGGGATAAGTTCCGTGGATTGTGGTCCAGACCTGGCACTTCCAGTGCTTAAAGATCTTACTAACTTCCAAGCAATAAACAATTTAGTTATTACATTACATGATCATTGTTTCTTATGCTTACACAAGCTATTAAAACAGTAACATATTCTCCATGCAATAGTACAAGGCTTAATAATCAATGGATGCCAGAAACCACAAACTAAAAACTAATCTGGGGATAAGATTTTATGTACAAATCTTGTATCCATTGATTACTAAGGCTTGCACTGAGTGGCATTATTGATTGGAGAGTTTACTGTTGTTTTTTAATTTAGTTATTAAATCAAAACCATTCATCTATGATTAGAAGCAACCTATTCATCAAAGTTCATGAAAGTATCTTGCTTTAGTGGATAATAATGATATTCCACCATAATTGTTGCAGTCTAACTTCCTCTCCTCTATGCTTAAAAATTGGAACAATTGAAGCATACTTAACATCAGCCGCACAACTTCTTGAATCCATATATTCCTAAAAATTTTCAATATTTTTTGAAATTAAAGCATCGTTACCATATTTTAAATCTTCTGAAGTATCTCATCAGAATTTGCAGCCATTCCATTTTTTCAACTTGCAAAGCATTGTTGTAACTTTACATATCTTTATACAAATAAGAAATAACTGAATGGTTTGCTGCTCAGAAGTATATAAGGAAGGTTGAACACCAAACTAAACAAAACTGGATGGTGAATTCCTTAGTCTGCCATTCTATCATTCTATTAAATCTTGCAAGACTTTATCCAAATGTAGTCTAAAATTGGATATGGAATAAAAGCTCATCATCACAATTCTTATATCATATTAATCTAATATCATTGTCATCTAATAGGAAAATGTCATTATCTCTATGGAGTTTGTGTTCAAAAAGTTACTGTATAGATCACTCATATGTAAGAGATATCTTTATTACTAGCATAGACTGAATAAAAAAAAAAAAAATTAAAAATAAAAGCACCACAAATTTCCATTTATTACACTTATATACAAAATAAATGATTTTTTATAATTTATTTCATTTACAACCTAGAAATTATTAGCCAGAGAAATAGCTATTTCAAAGAATTAGTGATTTCTTTTCAAATCATACAAACATGGATATTGCTTTAAAAAATACACACTAAATGTCTTTAATATTAATTAATTAGAAGCTTCAGTAGTTGGGCTTTGCAAAACAATTTGTATCAGTCCTGAGAAATAATATTACTAGGTTCAAGGCATAAATACTTTTCAAAACATTTGCAAAAAATATTTTGATCAATGACTAACTTTGGATACATATCAACATCAGACATTCTTACGAACATGCTGGTGGCCTAAGTGATAGTTTAACTGCTATGTACTAATATGTGACTGTTCATGATCTGGAACTTATGTATTTGATATATGCGACAATACAACAGTTGTGATCTTCACATGTTAGGCATTATCTTTGCAGTGATCTCGTGAAATATAATTTTTTTCTTTATTGTTTTCAAAGGACATAATATAGAGAATGTCTTGAATTCATTTTAAATCCTCAACCTTTAGGCCCAGAACTGACCAATGAAATAACATTAAAAAGAAATAAATATCCAGTGGTATAAACAAGCTAATTGGAAAGCTAGATCAGTAAATCTAATCATTTACAGTAAGATTGGGGGTGTCAATATATAGAGGTCTATTTGAGAGGACAGACAATAGTCAGACAACTAGGTGTTGAAAGATTGCACATTGTCAACAGTACTATAGGCTACAGTGAGATAAGCTCAACTGTAGAGCTGGAAACAGTTATACTATAGATATCACCATGCCTGCACACAAGGCAAGTCAAGCCTAGATTGGAAGGGTCAGGAGTCTCAAAAGCTAGTAACTGCATTCTTTCTCAAACGTTAACTGTATACTGCCAACAGCTAAACTTCTATAAACCACCATCCATAACAAGGGCCAAATGTTGTATATAAACGTTAAACATTCATTATTAAACACTATATATGTTTGTGTTATAATTTTGTGTAATAAACATATTTAGATCTGTTTGTAGAGTTAAGTGTTATTCTTATGTGATCCTCGGTCATACTAGGTATAAACATCACAGAGAATTTGATCTTTACATTGCATTAATTCTAAGAACTTTGACCGTATTTATTGAATTTCTCTAATTTATCAAATAGAAGGTTAAACTTGGTAGACTTTTCAGCAAATTCAAAAATAATTTTATCTATTTTGTGTTTACATAAAAGAGAAGTCATGTATAATATATATGTAATGAAGTTCATTTAATGCATGTGAATGAAAAAAAAAAAAATTACAACTAGATCTTGAAGCCGTATTAACAATATGTTAGGTAAAATGAGGATCAAATTGATGCCATTAGAAAATTATTTACCTCCAATTGAATTTGATTTGATTTGTCAAAAATATTTATGACATTAATGGAATTTTATCCTTTTGCGCTAAAAACTTACGAAGGATTTATCATTTATCATATAAAGGAATTGTCGAATAAATGGACTGAAATTGAAAACCACTTAAAACTAGGGAGATTATAATAGTGATAAGAATCCAATAGATTTAATAATTTACGCTGAAATTGAACTTAGACTGCGTAGAAAAACCATTTCCGAAACTACTGTATTAATTCCCAATTTATATTTGTTTTTCCAAAAATGAGAAAGATAAGAACCACTTGAAGAACTAATTAAGTATATAATTGACAGTAGTATAATTAACTTGCGTGAGTTTGTTCTATGTAAAGAAAATAATCTAAATTAATACATTAAAAGTTTGTTAAACTTTACCCATAGATCGATTAACAGCTACATTAGGATCATAATCAAAACAGTCGTTACAGGTTAAGAGTTACAATGAAAAATTCGGAACCTGATTTTTAAATGCGGGGATATGCATTTATGAAAATAAAACTTCTTCAAGCTATTATGGTGTTTTCTATAACCCTCCATGGATACGAATTTCGGAAAACTGAAAGATATAAAAGCTATTGTTTTTTTTTTTATGGTGTTGGTGAAGACTTTTTAAGAATTCCAGGGATTGCTAAAATGTGAACAAATAATTGCTTCTCTTGAGTGGAGCACAAATGATCAGGTTGAAATTGCCTTATTTTTAATTAGGTGAGATAATTTAGGTCACTTAATGAAGAATATTTCTGTAGTGTAATTTTCACTACATTACTTTCACACAAGGTAGGGACTGATTTCTACCTGCTTTTAACACTTTGTAGAGGGATGTAATTATAAACATATGATTAAAGACACGTGAAAAAGATGTATATTCATAAACATATGACCAAAGTCAGGTGAAAAAGATGTATGATCTGGTCTATCTGATGAGTGCTGGTTCGGAAACATGCACTTGGATATCATACATGTTTCCCATGTCTTTAGTCATATGTTTATGATTACCCTCCTCCATAAAGTGTTAAAAGAGGACAGAAATCAGTTCCATCCTACCTTGCATGGGAGTGGTATAGTGAAAATTAAACTAAGGAAATATTATTCATTAAATGGATAATCTCTACTCTAATGAATCACTATAATGCTAAAAAAAAAAAAAAACTAATGAGAAGACTACAATAGGGTGAATAGCTGGTAGATATATGAATTCTATCATTACAGGTGAATAGCTGGTAGATATATGAATTCTATCATTACAATAACGAATGTCTTTGAGTAACCTCCAAAAAATCAACCAGATAGATAATTTTAGTGAGTCATTCATATGATCACAGTGTAGATGTTAATACAATAGCAGCTAATAATAGTCATTATTATTATTTTAACTCAAATTTTATTTAAAGTGTAAAACAACTAATAGTTAATTATGGAATGCACAATAAATGAAAACCATATCAATTATAATTAAATGATAAAATGATAAAGAAAACTGGAAAGCCTAAGAAAAGAGTTGCCTTTCCCATGGTGCATATAAACCATGCTGATGTTTTATTTGTTAAATCTACTTTTATACATGGCTTTATATTGATTGAGGATGTTTTGCAATATGTTGAGATGCTTATAAGATGGCAGGAAGACAGTGACAGCATCTATGAATGCTATGCATGGGATGTGTTTAAGATTATGTATAATTTGGATGCTTGAAAATGCCAGTTGTATATACTTTAATAGGGGATTTATGTTGAAAATGAAGAGCATTGCACTAAGAGGTGAGCCTTGGGAAATGGATTGCATAGTGGTGAATGATGGGGATCTTTTTTCGTTAAGAGTGATATGTATGTCTCTGCTCTACAGTAAGTTGCTGATTAAGTAAAGCAGAGTACTTGGAATGGTAGTGTTAGCTAGCATATCAATCAGAATGGAAATATAGACAGGCAAATGCAGACTATATATAGCTGAACTGCAATTGGAGCATATTTTCAGTCTTGAACTCAGTTCAAGACCACTTTAAACATCAGAGCATCCTGTATGGCAGAAAAGTTTTTTTTTGTGTGAACTGTATATTAGAGATGAGAGAAAGTACATGCGGCTCTAGACATTTCTTTCAACTTTTTCCAGGAGTAGAGGTTATGCTTGGTTTTGGGCTTTACACAGGCTCATTTGTGATGAAGAACATTTTACAAAACAAGGTTAAAGAAAATGCCATATGGATTACCCACTCTCTCTCCATAACTTATTTCTCCCTTTATGCTAAAATTCACCTATTTAATACTTAATAATGGCTAAGATTACATATTATTTGCCTATTGCTAAATTTTCAAAATCATTTAATTCTGCCATCTCTTCTCTCTGCAACAAGTTACTATGGGGCAGGATGACAGTTTCAATCTCAGCTAAGAGATTTAATTGCCCACTCATTAATAATGGTCTGGACATCCACAATATCCATGTTTTCTATATCCAAAAAACCATAAATTCAATTATTTAAAAGTTTCCAGCACTCTGATCACTATTACAAGTAATCCTTACTGATAGACCCCCCTCTCTCAACTTCATTTCTCACCACAATTTACCAATTGATACTATCAGCATCCAACTGAGGAACCTTCCCCATGACTAATAAATACATATACTGACAAACATATCTCATACTATCTCTGGAAGCCAACAAAGATTTCCCTTTTCTCAGCTTGGTATCAATAACTGCCATCTACTCCTCTCCTTCAAAAGATGGTCCCTGGAGCCTAAATATTCATCTTAACCTACATGCATTGTCGATATCTCATATACTCGGGTATTGCTGACTGTACAAAAATATAAATTCATTGTGTGTCGTGTTATTTGGCGAGGAAACTCAACACTTTCAAAAGTGTCAAGCCCTCAACCAAATCAGGACTATCATGCTAAATACATATAGATGACCAGTTCCCCCCAGCATGTGCAACAACTTTCATCCCATATGCCTTCTGGTGCACTCGCTGTATCTTCACCCTGGCCAACAACATCAGAAGATATTCAGTTACATTTATCATAAGCTCTAACAAATCAAGACCCAGGACAACAATACTGCACTCTCAGACATTTTTGCTGCCACTTGGTCACTTCTGAAACAACTATCCAATCTACAAATGAGTTATAGTTTAACAATAACCACATTGAATAGCATTCAATGGCACCACCCATTACTCTCAACATAGCTTACTTTCATTAACTGCCTTCAACATCATCTACCACCAGACTACTGAATTTTTCCTGATCTATCGCAATCCACCAGCTGATCAACATATGTAGTTCTACTATGAACAGTATCTATAACTTGATTTCATAACACATGGATTATAAGTTTACTTACCTATTGTACTCCAAGATTAATAATTAAAAGAATAATAATAGAGATTAATTTAGTGACTATAAATAACTTCCAATATAATGCCAGATTTTACAATCTTAGGTCAAAACTATCTATCTATGAAGTTGAGTTTTATATTGACCTGTTTTTTTTAAGACTATAATGATTCAATTTGATATCCCTCTTTGTATCCAAAAATAGTAGCAGCATTTGTAAAAAATATACCATGCAACCTGATTGATGTAATAAAGTAATCCATATAAAAACCTGTACAGCCTGATTGATCCTGTAACCTGTATAATCAAAGTTATGTAATGTTATGCAATTCACAAGATTAATAAAGGTTATTGTTGAAACATAAAAAAAAAATGATAGAGAAGATTAGAGAAAAAGAAAATAGATACACTAAAATAAATTTTATGCTGTTATTGATTGCAAAAAGAAAATATCATATCATTTAATTTAATATAAAGCCTGATCATGATTACTCAGTCATACCATCATGCATCTTTATGCACTAATTGTGATAATGGGATAATAGATTTCTGCTACCATATTTCCATTGTTAATAAAATGGAAAGTAGTTCTTACTTTAATCTGTGTTCTGTGTGCAAAAGCTTACTTCATTAAGAATCCTGTAATGATGGGTTTATCAATGGCTATTTTGTGTAAGATAGTACAATCAATAATGATTGTCACTGCAAAACTGCCTCACATGGCTTGGTGTAGTAACAGATGGGGCAGTGTTTAGAACTCAAAGCCCATGGATCATGACCAAAATCTGTCATTTCTGGTATTCTAACTTCTTATTAATCCCTTAATGATAAATTCGATTATTAGATTATTATTCTTTGTCTTTTTATCTTTTTTTTTTTTTTTTTAAAAAAAAAACTTACAAAATTCAAATATTTATTTATAGGAGGATGCTGATGGCAATGAAATCTTATTTAAATATGTTTATATTTAGATGAAAATTTCTGTTTGAAATAAAGTTGATATATGTTCCTTTTTAAAATAATCTTTTTGGCTTGAAATAATGTTTTAATATTGAGAAAAATAAAGCAGGGAATATAAAGACATATTAAAAAAAACTTAATAAGACCCTTAAGTTTCTGGATTTGTTTGTCTCTGATAGTGTTCTTTAAAATATGACCAGCTAAGTTGAATGAGCAAAGCTTATTCATTTAATGTTTTATATCTGCATTTTGTAGACATAAGCTGTAGCCTGTACAGTATTCTAAGGGGAGCATCTATTTTTTTGCGCCATGTTTCAGTTGATTTTATGGAAATAATCCAACATATTATGGCATCTAAAATACCATCATCACAAATCTTTGGGGGATCACTATAAAAAAATTTGATATTTTTTTTTCAAAAAAAGATTTTCAGACATGTTGTATTTCTTCCATCTCTACAACATATTTTCAGTCTCTAAAATTATTTACGCCAAAATCAAAATGGAATTTAAAATTTTTTTTTTGCAACTTTCACTAATGTTTGTTTTGTTTTTAATATTTGGATAACGTAGTGTTTTTTTTTTTTTTAATATTGGGATAACATATTGATGTAAAGCAAAACAAAAAAAAAACTACTATATGAAAGGAATAGTCATTTTTACAATGAATGCTAACATTACTTCAGTAAATCTGATAAAAGTTATCTATAGTCTTAGAAGCTGGCACCTGTCCATCATTGGAGAAGAAAACATTATATTTAATTATTTTATTTTATCTTTTAAAGCCAGTGTGCCAACTCTTCTGAGTAAACCACTTTAACCTAAGACTTTTTTTGCTTTAGTATATAATAGGTAGATACTATTTCTGAACAAAATAGAATGGCTACCTAGGTTGCTGTGAACCAGATATCCTAAAAATAAGTGATATGCTTATAACCTAAAAATATTTCCAGCTGGATTTGAAACTCAAGTCACCACATAGTAGGTGACCCTTGAAACTTTTCTTGTCTCAGTAGTGAAATCCACTAAAATAGCAACTAAAATAAAAAGTGAACAAAAATCTAAATTTGTTATGATATAATAACATATTTTTAAAAATAATTTTTAAAAATATATTAGCATATATATTAAATGACAAATTAATTATTTAAATTCAATTAATCCAATATAGTTTTTTCAAACCATTTGTAATATATAGTGTAGTGTTATTTTTTGATTCCTGCTTGTTAGAAGTAGAATTTTTTTCCATATATTCCTGCACAGCATATTTTATTTGCTGAGGTTGCTACATGTTTTCTTCATTATTTTATGGCTATCTATAATGTTAAAATTACCATGTACAGTTTTATTTTACCATAGAAAATCATATTATTAATTTAAAAAAATCTGAAGATGTCTGCATTAAATGGATCTATTCAAAATTATAATATTTAATTCATATATGACAGAAACTAGGTCTGCCCCATTTTAATCTCAATATTAATTGGCAATTTCTTATTGATGGAATGTTTAGTTTGAAGGCAAATAGAGAAAAATTATATTTTTATATTGGATTATTTCCATCATCTTCTAAATTTTCATAGTTTGTTTATGAGATATGTATTTTATATAGCACGATGTTTATGAATTGTAATAAACTAAAGATCAGCATTTTAAGATAATGCACATGTGCTTTATGAATCTTAATAATAAATGAATATTTTCATTTCCAACACAAAATAAAGTCTTTGCAAAAGAATAGAATGAATCCACCTATTTTTTCAACCCAAACGTTTAAGTATGGGCAAATGTTAAGCACTGGAAATGAAAGCGGAAGCTAAACCAATCACTTTTATTTAATTACCAGAAATATATATGTGCATATTTATGGGTTTGTACATATATAGATACATTTTTCACACTATATGCTAAGACATATGCACATATACATAACCAATACACTTAGGTTCAAATTTAGTCTGATTTTAGTACAATATTAACATGATACACTTATGATATATGAGGATTTGGTGATAGTTACATATATAGAAATACTACTATAGCATATAGTAGGTGAAACAATAGGATAGACAGATCTGATTGTTTCAATAGTGTCATTGCTAAAGAGTTTTTTGCATATGAGACACATTGGTAAATGTTTATTTGATAATGATGGGACAAATTCTAGCTTCAAGTAGTCCAAGCTGTACTGTCTGCATTTTTTTTTTGGTTCAGTCATATTATCGTAAGAAATAAAAACTTTTATTAACAAACAATTTTGACAGCTTTTGTGATTAAAAAAAAGTATTTATTTACATGAAACAGAAGATTTTTGTTCAAACTTGAATAAATAAACTGTCTTCTGTTTTTTTCTTGATACTGCTCTTCAATAAATAATTATATTCAAAGTTTAAATCACAAATAAGTACATATCACATCAAACGAACGATTTTATAGTGTTTTATGAAAGCATGATAATACATGATTGATAGATTCTGCTAATTTCGAATATCGTCTTGTCCCATAGCGAGCAAGAGCAGACTTGCAATTGTTTTTCATGTCCACACTTGCTTTGGATACATTCAATTAAGATAGTGCACAGACATGTTTGTGCTATATGTATTTTCTTGCATTCTTATATGTGACTCTTATAATGACATATTTTACCTTTTCATTTGCAAGTTTGATATGTAATGTTTTTATCAAAAAAGTATTTTTTTGAATTATTTTACTTCTTAATTAGGTACCTATTGGAATCAGAGATATTTTGAAGTAACAAACAAATAGCAGTGAGTAGTAAGGGGATCTACTTTTGCTGTCATCGACCTCCAATTTTTTTTATTGAAACTATCAACCCCTATTGTGGGAACTTGACTTCTAGAGTCTGAATAGCTACCATTGTTCACAAATCACTACTAATGGTTGAATAATAAATATGATAATGATGAAAGGGTAATATTCCTTCACTATTTCTCTATAAAGTGGTGAATATATTATTTCTACATTAGGCAAATTCTGGATTGTAAAACTTTATATTTTACATTTTTTATTTCATCTTATAACTAAGAAGGATTAAATCAATAATTAACAGCTAGTTGGGTTGTCGTATGGCTTGGTTTGGAAGTTTCAGTTAGTTGAAAACATTTTAGAAAGTTTTATGAGGACTTAAATTTCAGCTCACAAGCACACTAGCTACTTTCACTATAAAACTTTTCATAATTTACTGTATGTATCTGTATTTAAATAGACTAATATAAATATATATCGATAACAGCAGTGTACATCGATAAATACTTTTTCTTAGTCATATTCTATGTGATTATTCTATGTAATTATTCTATGCGATTACTCTATGTGATTATTCATATAGTATATGAACATGGATGGGCTGCTCACCAACACGCATTAGCCAGGGTGGTGAGTTTATTGGCTTTTTACCTCTGAGTTTAAGAATATTTTTTCAATATATACAATCATGACAGACAAAAATAAATCATGGCCCTTATTCCCAGGAAGCTGTAAAGTCACCAACCAAGGTAGCGGTTGATGGCTGAAGGCGGAGGGTGCTAAGAATCCCCTGATTGTGGACTCGGGCTGCCATTTGATGATGACTTTTTATTTAGGTACTTACAACTGCAGATCACTTTCAAGTGAAGGAAGATTGCAAGAGTTAGAAGAAGAACTGTCTTATATTAAATGGGACATTATTGGACTTTGTGAAGTTAGAAGAAAAGGGGAAGAAACAATTGATTTAAAAAGTGGACATATACTTTACTATAAAGGCACAAATATTGGAAATACAAATGGAGTAGGATTCATTATAAATAAAAAATGGAAGAATAACATTGTGGAGATTGATGGTGTATCAGACAGAGTGGCAAGATTAGTTTTACAACTTAATAGCAGATGCCAAATGCAGATAATTCAGGTTTATGCCCCAACAAGTTCTCATAGTGATGAAGTTATAGAAGATTTTTATATGGATGTACAAAAGGTTTTTGATCAGAGTAAACAACATTTTAAAATTGTTATGGGAGACTTTAATGCTAGAATTGGTAAACAAATGAAAGATGAAAGTGCTGTAGGTAGTTTTGGTTATGGTAATAGAAATGAGAGAGGACATAGACTTATGGGGTTTGCAGAGAAAGAAGAACTTTATATTATGAATTCTTTTTTTGAGAAAAATGTTAAAAGGAAATGGAAGCATCCAAATGAAGGTACAGCAGAATTGGATTATATTTTGACTAACTGAAAATACATATTTCAAGATTGTAATGTTCTCAATAAATTTAACACAGGAAGTGATCACCAATTAGTAAGATGTTAAGATACATGTTAATACAAAACTAGAGAGACAAAAATTATTAAGAAAAACAATATTTACCATTGATATTCCTAATCTTCAGCAACATTCTAATGAATTTAAATTAGAACTTACAAATCAGTTTCAAGTATTAGTAGATTTTGAACATGATTCAGATTTGAATGACCTTAATAGGAAAATAAGCGATACACTTTTAAAAACTGCAACAAAGATAGCTGGTAGAAAAAAGCAGCAATTGACTAATAAAATTTCTACTGAGACTAGAGAATTTATGAAGAAAAGAAGGAATATGAGGATATACAACAATGATGCATTAAAAAGATTGAATATCTCGAATTTTGTAAAATGGTGCAGAAAAGAGTTGAAAATGATATAAGAAAGTATAATTGTGAACTAGCAGGAAAAAAGCTGTAGAAGAGAATAGAAGTCTAAAGAGTGTAAAACAACATTTTGGTATTGGTAGGAAATTTATATCTGCAATAAGAAAAAAAGATGGCATTATTACTAAAAAGAGAGATGACATCATAAAATGTGTAGAAGACTTCTATCAAGAATTATATAGTAATAAAGAACAAGTGCATCCTATATATATATTATATCTTCCAAATTGCCCAGAATTTTAAGTGAAGAAGTGAGACATGCAATTAAAAATATGAAGAAAGGAAAAGCTCCAGGTAATGATGGAATTGTAATTGATATATTAAAAGAAGCAGGTGAAGAAATCGAATTTTTTTTAGCAAAGTTATATACCAAATGTCTAAATGATAAAGATGTACCAGATGATTGGAAGAATGCAGTATTAATATTAATATTTAAAAAAGGTGATAAAGAAGATATTAGAATTTACAGACCTATCAGTCTTTTATCAGTTTTATACAAAATTTTTACTAAGATAATTACAACTCGTCTACAGATTTCCACCAACCAAGAGAACAAGCTGGATTTAAAAGCGGTTTTAGTACAGTAGATCATATCCAGGTATTGAGAGAAATTATAGAAAGGACAAATGAATATGAGTTGCCATTATGCTTAGGATTTGTAGACTATGAAAAGGCATTTGATTCTATAAACATTTCTTCAGTGATTAAAGCATTGGATCATCAAAGTGTAGATCCAGGATATTGTCATATTTTAAAGAATATTTATAAAAATGCAACAGCAATTAGATTACATAATGATAGTAAGAAAATCTACAATGTAAAGGGTGTAAGACAGGGTGACTCCATATCTCCAAAACTTTTTACAGCAGTACTGCAAGAAGTATTTTGTGGATTAAAATGGGAAGCTAAAGGAGTGAAAGTAAATGGAGATTATTTAAGTCATTTAGATTTTGCAGATGATGTAGTTGTTTTTGCAAATAATGCTTTAGAGCTACGGGAAATGTTGCAGGAGTTATCAGATGAAAGTAGGAAAGTAGGACTAAAGATAAATGCTAAAAAGACTAAAGTAATGTTTAATAGATTTTCTCAAAATTCGAAAATAAAGATTGATTATGATGAGTTAGAAGAAGTTAACAGTTCCAAATACCTTAGTCAGATTATTAATACAGGTGGAAATATAATGGATGAAATTAATCATAGAATTAAACTTGGTTGGAGTGCTTTTGGTAGAAATAACTTGATACTAAAAGGAAGTATGCCTATGTGTTTGAAAAGGAAAGTTTTTAATAAATGTGTTTTGCCAGTTCTTACTTATGGATCTGAGACTTGGACACTTAATAGAAGAGCAATACAGAGACTTCAGACCACTCAAAGAAGTAGGGAGAGATGCATGTTGGGAGTAACAAGAAGGGATCGAAAATGCAATGTATGGGTAAGAGAGCAAACAGGTGTTACTGACCTCATTGAAAAAATTAAAAGACTGAAGTGGAGTTGGGCTGGGCATATTGTTAGAAGAGATGATAACAGATGGACAATTGAAATTTTAAACTGGATTCCAAGAGATTGTAAAAGACCCAAAAAGAGACCACATGTGAGATGGATGGATGAAATAAGAAGGTGTGCAGGGGTGATGTGGAGAAGAGAAGCTAAAGATAGGAAAAGATGGATTGAACTTGGAGAGACCTTCATCCTGCAATGGATTGATAATGGTTGATGATGACTCTACTAAGCAGGATTATATGTATATGTTCATGTAAATGAGTATATTTTATAATATGAGTAACAAAATTATGTTAATTGTTATTAAATAGAAGAATTTGCTAATGAAATTAATACGGCATTAAATGATAAGAAATATGTGAAATTTAATTTTTTTTTTAAAGATTTTTAAAGTTTTTTTTTTATATCATAGAACATGAACAAGTAATCCATAGTTCAGAAAATTGCACAAGTGGCAGATTGCTCAAGTTACTTAAAAATTCTTTAAATTAATACACTATACAGGCTTAAATCTGAATATATATATATATGTATGTGGGTTTGAACTCAGACTTCCATACGACCCTCAGCTCTCCATGCCATCTCATATTGCTGACCTACCTGATCACGCACATGTTGAAAAGATATATTAATCAAGTATTGGTAATTCATGCTAAACCAGCACTCATCAGTTGGTCCAGATTACCATCTCCACACACACACATATATATACAATCAATGCTCAGCTTTATATTAAGATAGCCAATCTTCATATTTTAATGGACAGGCTTCAAACTACTCGAACCCATAATTCTTCAGCCTTTCATTTCATTGAAAATCTGATGATGGAACATTCAAAGCCCACGTTAGTGCCAAGGTTATTATCCTATCCATATTTAAGTAATGGTAAGTAAAATATTAAATATATTGATTCCTTCGTTATTGTTAAAAGGAGGTTGCCTTGACAACAGTTAGAAATTGTTGATTGTTATTGATATGGGGATTATCTAAGTGTTGACTTGGTTTTTAATGATTAAATAAATATATTGAGTAATGACACAAAATTTTACGTAGAGTTTTATTTCACAGAGCTCTATAGCTGGTGCATATTTCTTGTTTCTTTACATATCCTGGGAAAATATTAATATTAAAGAATCAATATTTCAATATAGTAATAAATAACAATATTGATATTCTAGTTAGAAATTGTCAATAAACTATCCTCAGTGTTGATTTGACAAATGAATTTATGTAAATGCAATCATTTGATTGTGTATATAACAATTATACAACGTGTAATGCTAATAAAAAGTAGACATGGTAAAATGTATTAGATATATTGGAATAATAATAGCAAATATTTCAGAAACATTATATAAACATTCTAAGTAATAAATTTAGACATTCTTATATCAATGTTTTACAAAATTGGTGATATCCCCCCCCCCCCCCATTTAACATAATATCTGTAGAATTTTAATTAATATTTCTCTCATAATTGAACTTTTTACTTTCGTTAGTTTATGTGCTTTTTTCTCTATTCCGCTGCCTTATCTTAGTATTTTATTTCTTTTGTAGTTGAACATTTGATGGCATTTAAAATGTAATGCTTGTTAATTAAGTCAATTATTTTATATAGTGCAATGTTTTTTTTATAAACTGTAATATTTAAACAGCATTAAACTGTTGCACATGCGCTTTGGATTTTAACTCTAAAATGAATGAATACTAACACTTCACACACATGATAAAGTCTTTGGAAAAGATAGAATGGCCATCTATCTTTGCAAATCCAAACGCTTTTGTATGGGCGAATCTTAAGTGTTTGAAAGTGAAAGCGTGAAGATATTAAATAATCACTTTAAATTACTTTTATATGCTTGAGTGAATGACGCTGGTGAAATTTACTAGAATTTACGATACGTTTGGGTTCGAAAAGATAGATGGCCATTCTATCTTTTCCAAAGACTTTATCATGTGTTTGAAGTGTTAGTATTCATTCATTTTATAGTTAAAATCCAAAGCGCATGTGTCACAGTTTAATGCTGTTTAAATATTACAATGCTTGTTAATTGTAAAATTACTTTGCTAAACTCTAATTATTGTTTTACCATTTTTATTTTTCATTTAACATATCTGTATTGTTTTCATTTCAATATTCGCTAGTTAGGTTTGTAGTCGATGTTGTAGAACATTTTTTGACAATCCTCATTAGATTAATAATGTATTTTGGGAACACATATCAGAAACAGTTATAGCTAATTTCTATGAAATTTCTACCCCCTTCCCTCATGAAAGTAGATTTTTTTTTATGAAGGGTGAACAAAATACTGGAAACATTTGGTAATAATTTTTGGGTTATTATTGAAGATTGTCTATGACCTGTTTGTGTCAACAATGCTATTTTGACTTCCCTGATATCCAAAATGGGATAGAACATTTATTAAAATAGGACCAAATTTATAGTCTTGCCAACTATTCTAGTAATAAAAGACTACCAATTATTATAAAAAAGAAATTGATTTAATAGAAGAAAATTATATTTATAAAAATTAACTTTAAGAATATTTATTATCTTATTATTTGATGAGCTCCTTGATAGAATTATAGTAAACAAGTTTTTTTGAAATAGCTTTCAAAAACCTATTGTAAAACAATTTGAAGTGCATTTTTGACAAACAGATTCATATTGAGACAGTTATGTCTAATGGCATACAACAACATAATAGTGTGTATGTATTGTAACATAAATAATGATGGATCAAAAGAAGTTACCATACCTGAGTTGTCTACAATATATAAGAAATAATCATAAATTCAAAAATTAAATGATGATCAAAAGATATTATTATATCTGAGTAAAGGAGTCCAAATATCAAGAATTATAAGCAAATTATGAGCAAATTATTAATAACCAGTATTATAGCAATGTATTATGAAATCACGTGAAGTGAGTACACTAGTAATTCAATAAAATATAGCTCAGGTATACAGACAGTAATCTTATCCACTTTCATTTCTTGGTTTGATGTTAAGTGCATGTTTAAACAAATACTAAGTGAATATGGTCTAGCAGGGCGCCACTAGATTATCTGAATCTAGACACGGTTATATCTGATAACCTTTCACATGTACCGGGTTTGAATCCCTTCTTGGTACTTTATTTATAATAAAATGGAAGATTTTGCTTTTTGAGCCATATCACTATAAGCACTAATATTTAGGTAAAAGTAAAACATCTTTAAACCAAAGTGGAGTATATTAGACATAAATCATTTCTCAGATCTTAGCATAACAAATGTGTTTCAATAGTTTTGTAAGTTTACTAGCTCAGATTATATATAACTAATTTAGGATGGCAATTCACTCATCCTTGCATGAAATAGATGATGGGATGTGGTTATAATAATACTAAGATATCACTAAATATTATAAAATCAATATTTATTTATGGCCTTTAAACAGTTAAACAGCTCATTAATTAAAATGTTGATGACAACGATGATGATGATAATAATAACAATAATGACAAGGGTTTCAACTACAGCTCTAGGACTAAGCCTAAACATAAAACTAATTTTTATAAAGAAATTCATAATTATTGCTTAATTTTAGCATATTTACTTATATCTTAAATAACTAATATTCAACCATTGATGATGATGAATAATCACACTTAACCAAGACTACACTTAATCAAATATACACGCCTCGTTTAATAAAACAAACTAATATTTATTACTACATTTCTAACATATACATAAAAATTTCTAGATAAATATGAAAATTGACATGAATAATAATAATAATAATTGATTATATAACAATCCTCAGATTAATTTTAAGTTCTTCCCCCTTTCCCTTCAAATGTATTTTGTATTAAGTTGGACGTCACATGGACCATGATTTTCACTCCATGAGAAAAATATTTCAAGAAAAAAAAATATTATCTGCTCATTAGCACACATACTTTAAAAATCCAACATGTAAATAGAATGTAAAAAAAAAATGTTAGTAGAATTGAAAGAGCAAGTTTTAGAAACAAGTTTTAAATTATTTCTCCCCCCTCTCTTCTACCTCTGAAATGCTATACTTAATGAAACAAACTAATCTAATATTCTAACACTACTTGTTACTCCACATTCAATCGCAATTATACACATATAAAATATCATTATGTATGTGCGTGTTTTATCCCATGATAACAAAATATTATTTAAAACCAAAATAATAATATATTAGTTAAAACTAAAATCATAATACCATAAAAAAAAAATTGTTTTACACATTAATATTTTTCATAACTGTAAAATTAATAAACAAATAATTTTCATACATTCAAGATAATTTATGAAGCTCAAAGTTATTTTTAGTAAGACATTCTTGTTTTAATCGATCTGAATAGTCTTTAAAGGTTCTTTAAATAAAATATACCACTTTATTGCTAAAATGTTTCTTAAGACTGACATCATAAAGAAAATAGATATAAAAAGGTCATATTACCGATCTTTTGTTTGTGGCGAATTTCCAAGGGTTCAAACTTGTCTTGTATAATGTCTATATTTCTGCAGCTACTATTTCCGTTTTATGTGGGAACAATCTCTTTCTTGAGGTGTATAACTATTTGATGATGATGACTCTATTGAGGTTATTTGCTTTAGTGGACAATTTGGAAATCATTATATTAATTTTTCTTCTCTTCCTGTCAAGCATGTGGATGAAATACAGCAGTTGTTTTCACATTTATAAATTTTCTTGAGTTTAAAATCAGTTGTTGTAACAATTAATTGGACTTGATGATTAATATTTATCAGTAGATTAATTCATCTTCTTTGAATGCAGGTGAATGCTTTCTTCCTTCTATTAAAAACATCTTATTTCTCTGGTCAGTTGAAAGGTGTAGAATATTATTTTAGACACATCTTTTCTTTCCTATGTGATGTGCAGCTTCCCCAGATGGTCCGGAACCGATGGGACATACATATAATTTTTCTAGCCAGACATTTTTTATATTTTCAGCATTCAATTGGATAGTTTAATAATCTGAATCATAAACAATAATCCTAATAATAATTCAAGACAGCTTTTTATATCCAATTTTTAGCTAACTTAACCAATCAGAGATAGCATCACTTGCTATTTTTGGACAAATTTGTTTTAATTAGATCTCTAATTTATTTTCAGCTAAATTATTTTTCAACTGAAAAGTTTAATCCTTTTTCCAGACACTTTTGTTTAAAAAAAATAGACTCAATCCTTATTTCCTTTCTTTTCTTTTTTTTTTCTTTTTAACATCCAGGTAACATTTCAAATCTTTGAGCTTCCTTCTTTAGATCTTGAGATAAGACAATTTCAAAATTAGAGTTCTGACCCATTATAATTCTCCAAAGTGAAAAACAATTATTTACAAAAAAAAAATTGCTACAAAGATTGATATCTGATTAAACAGATTTCCTCTTTTAACAAACAATTGTACAAAAAAAATAATTTGACAGATTTAATACTTCCTTTTCTTTCAATATTTAGGAAATGTAAATTTTTGTATGTAATGTACACACATCCTTCATTCTTTCAAATCATTCATAAACTAACATTAAATAATATAATTGCTAGCTTAGTAATTATAACCCAATTATTTAATTAAGTCTGTAACTTTTAAATCCCACTTATAATTAAAGAAAAGCAAAATAAAAGCATAGAATAAAATATTAGAATTGATCAAGCATAGGTTAGTTTTAAAGAAAGTTAAATTGTTGAATATTTGAAATATAAAACAATTAAATAATTTACACATACACTGCCTATACGTATGCATTATAACTTTGCTTTTTAACAGAAAATTTAAATATTAAATAGTTTAAATGTGTGTATTACCTTTCTATCAACACACAAACAAATAAAGCATATAATTGTTGACCCACTCTCTGTCTAAAGTGTTTAAGATTTTGATCTGGTAGGGTTTGAACTTGGATGCCCTACAGCTTCTTTTATGGTTATATAAAATTGTGATGATGATTTTTGGTTTACCTTTTCTACATGCACATTACTATAAATTTATCTAGTGACTAAATTGTAATGGCACAGTATATTGTAATGGTCAGATTCGTCTATCTCACTAACACACTGCAGAATTTAAACCCAGACACCGAACTCAACACTAGCTTCCCATAAATCCTAAGTTCGAATCCAGAGTCTACGCTTCACAGCACCACCTATGTGATAACGCATCTGATGCTAATAATATAACCTTTTTACAGGTGCCGGTGGTCAGGAGAAACAAGAGACTCTATACTACAATATAAACTTAGGTCTGCTAACTAACATCTATGGATAGTACAAAATAGATATATAAAAGTGATGTAAACCGAGATAGTGGTGTGGATCAAGAAAGTAAATAATTAGAATCAAATAAATAGTAAAATTTAAAAGATTTATTGATTTAACAAATATATACGCGTACTGTCTGTGTATGTAAGACAGTGATGTTGAATAATTAAAAATATATGTTGAAACAAAATATTAGTCAAATTTATATAACGGCTTGTTAATTAATGCGATAACATAATGATAATGTGCCTAAGTAAAATTAATAAAGAGAGTTTGCGATGCTTTGAGTAAATATAATAAATTATTGAATTAAAAGATTTGGAGAGAGTAAAGATTTCAATAAAATATTTATTGAATCCGAGAATAGAATGGACTGATACTCATTAAGCTATAAGATAAGGGATATGATTAACATGTGGAAATCAATAGAAATAATTAAATTCACATTAAAAGATTGGTGGTGTTAGTGAGGATTTAATGTAAAGGATGGAGGGTGTGGTATGTTGAAACCACCGAGCTTTGCAAAATAAAATAACTAATCAGTAAATAAGAAAAATGATATATGGGATGGCATCTTGCCATAAATCCATTGGAAGTTGTGTCACGTGGCAGCCCAAGGCTGAACTCATCCAAGTACTTAGTGACTGCTTGACAACTGCATAGAATTCCCAGGTGTGACACTAATAGTACATACTCTAACTGGGAACCGCAGAGAAAAGGGAAAACAGTATTAGCCATTTAAAGCCCTTGAAGAAACAAAGTGGTCTCAAACATCCGATACACCTACCAGCAACACTCGAACAAAGTACAAAATATTTAAAAAGGACTCATTTTGGTTTAACAAGGTGACTAATCAATTTCCAAGTATATATATTTAAGAAAGTTTGCACATTCCTGATCTCAAAATTATAAGTTTTGGAAATTAAGCAAAAGACAATAAAACATGTTTAAAATGGGGAAATGCATAATTACGGGATTTTATAAGAATACAGAAATTAATACGCAATCATGCATTCGTATACTGTTCACTCATTAACATCACACATATCCTTGCATTATGTTAAAACAAATACACATAGGGATTCTTAAATGCAGAATTATTTAATGATTAAAAGATATTAAAATAGCCCTCGAATGAGCGATTTAATGAGATATTAAAATAGGACCAATTTATAATTAAAATGCACTAATCAGTGGCATATTAATTTAATAAAAAAAGAGGAGTAATTCGCTCGATTGATGGCTATACTGGCACACCATCATAATAAAAGAAAACAGATTAATAAATACAAAATATTAACCCAAGTATAGAGACAGAGCACACTAATTAAGTTATAGAAATTTTACAAAAAAAAAAAATTATGATAGAAAACAAATTAAGTTAGTGATAGCTTATAAGAAGGAATATAATTTCACAAGAGCTCTTGGGTTAATTAGGTTACCTCATTGGAAGTAGGGCATTTGAATGCATTTTCATATGGAGACTTTTCATAGTTTGATGGCAGCAGCATTAACAAGAATTTGGCATTAACTTTTGGTTCAAAGTTCACATCTTCAGCAGTGGTGGCAGTTTTCAGGGCTTCTTAAGTGAAGGCATTAGATGGCATGATATGCAGCAGACGGCCATTTTCGAAAGGAAAATAGCCTTCTTGCCAGCTCCACTCTGACATTTTAAATTTTTCGTTAAAGACTGGGGTGTGCAGTTCTCTGAATACACCTGGCTTTAGCTTCTTGTAATGGAATAAATTCTTAATTCTCAGCAAATTCAACTTTTACAAAATAGCTTTTTGACTCACAAATATAATTGAATACTTTAAAATTTACTTGATGACTAATTTCTGACTTTAATAATAATTTTCTTGAAGACTAATTGTCAACTACTCATTACTTACTTGGTCACACTCTTGTTAAAAAAAACAGTCTTATATATATGAGAGCTGCACAATAATACTGGCCTGCAGCATAACAAACATACCCCCCAAAAAGATTTGTTATCTAATCAATGCTGTAATTAAACTTATCTGAATATCCACAGGAATTTAGTAAATGTTATAATTACTTTTACAATTGTTAATTATCTTGTAGATATTCGGATTAAAACTTTAATTTCATTTTAGAAAAACCTTCGCTAATTAAAAATACCTTAAATGGACATCTGCTGTATTTCTTGATAAGTCACTAGAATATATTAATTAAAACTATTGTTTTTTGACCAACCCTCATTTACTTTTTACATAAAATTGATGGCGTGATTTTAAAATCCAAAATAACTTATTTACTTCTTTTAATTTTCAATGTTTAAATCTACTTATGAGATGAATATAATTTTATTTTAAACTAAAACAAATATTACGAATGTAATATCCTTTTTTTATGAAAAGATTTAAACAGAAATAATTTTAAATAAAATATTATTTTAAATTAAGTTTTTAAAATGAATATATCGCAGTATGTGCATAAATACAACCTATATAACCTACTTTTTTAACGAATATCTTTACGTACACATAATTTATATTAGTTATTTTTGCTGGGAATTAGAAATATATATATAACATGAGCAGTTTACTCGGGGTTTAAAATTAGGTGGGGTTTTCAGCATATAAGCACATTACAGACACACTATGACACATTGGGGGTTTAAACTAAGGTATGAGGGCAGGAAAGATGTGAGAAAAGGTGAAAAGAAGATTTGCAAAGTTGGAAGGAAAAATAGAAATAAACATACATTTTTTGTAGATATTTACTATATTATACTGGAATAACAATCAAGGATTAAATAATAATTTTCATACTTAAAATTACTATAAACTGTAGTTCTAAATTAAACATTAAAAAAAGATCTATTTAATATTTTATTTTGATTTTGATAATTAAAACAAGCATGTTTTTATGTTAAAATAGATAATACAGGTTATTATAGAATATCCCTATCTATTTTTTTAATTAGATTAAGAAATATTTTTAAATTAAAGCTTGTGATACAATTTAGTATAATATACTCTGTTGTTGGAAGGATTAAAATATTTTTAGATAAAACATTTATTTTTTTAAGGTAAACTGAAAAGTGTCATTTTTTTTTCTTTTCAAGATAAAGAAAGAATTTACTTTTAATTACTGTATTTTTAAAATTCCATGTTACAGTACAAAAAGATGAATTTGAAAAGGATTACATTACATCAGTATTGGTTTGAAGTTACAATTAAAGGCAAGGTGCAGAGAAGACATGTGAGCTGCTGCTAATGTCACAGTAGTAGAGTTTGAATTAACATGGAAGCAAGAGCCTGCTTTTTGTTTCATGTCCTATATTGTGTACAAGATAGCATGCCTGAAATTTACCAAATTATAGAGACTGAATGGTGCTGACAGAATGGCAACAGTTACCTGATTATATCTTTCCTGGAAATGTCATTAGGCCAGTCTACTGTTTAAGAATAGGTCAGTGTACTGACAAATTCTATTACTAGCCATCGTAGTGAAAAAAATATTGTGCTATAGTTTATATATATATATTATAACAGTAGCTCAGTTCGAATACGAGTACTAAAGGAAGTAAAAGGCAATAATGAGTACAAAAGAGTGTTTATTGTGATTGTTATTACGGATTGAATTAATAGATGTGAGAAAATTTACAGATATACATTTGAACCCTGTTGCAAAAGAGTGTGAGTGAAATACATTAACCATTTAAAGGCATGAATGTATACATAGATATTTATTACACGTGTTATTGTGATGTTGCTTAGAATTAATTACTAACAGATTTGTATGTGAAGATGAAGGGAAGTAGTTATGGGTGGAGTTGTATTTTTATAATTTTGTTTTATATATTTTTGTGTTTTTTAATATCTTAAGTTATAGTTATTTAAATAATGTCATTTGTAGTGCATGTTTCTTAATGAAAGCAAATTAAAATATAAGGCTGAAGAGTAATAAAATGAATTAAAAATTGCACCACAGGCGATTTCTGTTAATGACACTTGTCATCGGAATTCCAAGAATTGGCCAATTTAGTATTTTGGAATAATGGAAGCTAAAAGCATTCATGAGATATGGTCATCGGCATATGGATAAAAAAAAAGTGAGATGAAAGAGAGTTAAAAGAAAAGAACTACATGTATATTTTTTGATTTGGGAGTGATTCGGAAAAAGAGATGGGTAGAGAGAAAAAGAAGTGTGAAAAGTAAATTTTCATAAACTGATTTGATTAATTAATAAAAATTAATAAGAATGGATCCCATCAAAATGCAGGGGTAGAAGAATCATGTAGATTCATTTAACTGGCTCAGTGGACAGATATTTTGTGACCTGCCTGAACTTTATCTATGGAGTTTTTGCTGTCTATTTCAAGTGAAGTGATCACGGA
Source organism: Epiperipatus broadwayi (assembly GCA_028023455.1). Taxonomy (NCBI): domain Eukaryota; kingdom Metazoa; phylum Onychophora; class Udeonychophora; order Euonychophora; family Peripatidae; genus Epiperipatus; species Epiperipatus broadwayi. The sequence continues at coordinate 3,494,392 of JAQFVV010012453.1, read as the reverse complement.
GCTCCAAACAACAAGAACTTTCATGCCATCAACTTTGAATCATCTACCTAACATCTCTAGGATGGATTACCATATGTGTAAATGATATGTAATCTTTCAACATCCTTCAGACTGATAATTTTCGCTAAAACAATCGCCATCGTAATACTATAAGCTTACAGATCATCAGCCTTAAACATGCGAACGTTCGCTTTCAAATGAGGTAACTTTGACCTCTCTATATATTAAGTGAACATATAATAATAAATTAAGAAATATGCACTTTGTTCCAACTTAAAGAAAGAATTATATAAAATAGATTAAATTATTTAATCAATACAACTCTGACGCATAGTTGCATTCTTTTGTGAATGTGTACACTGATAATACATATGTATCGGAATGAATGAGTCATATGTTTGAGATATTAATATATAGGAATATTAATAAATATTAGAATTTTAAGCTATAACTTGTGTATTTATTTGAATTACGAGATGCTTATAATTTCTGGGTTATTATTTATAAAAGCTTACTGATATTCTTAACCGTATATCTTTAAAAGAAATAAAATAATAAGATTCAAAGGGCAGATAAGGAAATTAGAAAATATATAAATGATGTTTCTTTGTAAGATAGCCTCAGCTTTGTCTTCCCATAAACACTGTCTCCCAGACCTTGAGACTGAGCTAGTCTGGATGAGGTACCTAAAAAAGATCCACTGGAACCTTTTCTTTTGTTTTTGAGGGATATAATTCTTATTAATTGGTAAGCTCAGGTAATAACCTGTTCTCACTCAAATTCTTAGAATAGGATCATGGGTAGACAGAATATATATGCAGTTTTATCAATTGCAAAGGTGCAGATATATAATTATTTCTGGTCATATAAAGATTGTCAATGCTGATATTTATTTCATGAAGGATGATATCAAGCATTGACGGAAGTAAAGGTAAATAAATTTGGACTAGATTATTCAACTAAAAAAAGAAAAGAAATGATATAGCAAGTCTTATATGATTAAAAAAAAGGAAAACTCTGAAATCTTATTGTAAATGAAGAAACAAAAAAGCCAAGGATTTTTAAAAACAACTTTTCAAACTAGATCTAATGATGTTTAAAGATTGCCATTAGAAATAATGAATTAATTAATAAATTTGATTTGTAGGTGGATAATAATAATATACACATATGTGTGCAGTTTATGTATATTATTAACATTGATTTTAATTGTATTATAAAATATAATACGGATTTAATAAGGTTTTTTTTTTTTTTATAAATGTCAGTATATGCACACAAATATGAATGGCTACCCATATATATTAAAATGAGTCATTAACCACATATATGTTAAAAATTAATTATTATATATCAGAAAAATGAATTTTTATCATTGATTTATGACAATTCAAAGATGTTAATTTTAAATTATTATACAGGACATCTGAGTGCTTATATGTAGGTGTGTTTTATGTGAACCTCTTGAGATATATGAACATTACAATGGAATAGCATTTTTTTTTATATGTCATAGCATCGGCCGGGACGCAAACACTGGTCTGCAACCAACTACTTGCTTGCAAGGCAAGTGCGATGACCTCTCGGTTAGAACGTTAAATTTAATCTCATAGCATACTTAGCAGATCCTAATTTCATTTTATTATTGTTTCTAATTAATAAATAAATGTATATTTAAGTTATTCCAGTGAATTTAGTTAATCCTAAAATAGGTTTAAAATATTATAAACTTATTTATCTTTTGCTCACAGTAACAGTTATACAGCTCTTGCCCCCTGGGCTGGATTCGTGCATAATGGTCAGTTATATGGATTGGGGATTATGGTTAGTGTTTTGAACATCCAAATGATTCTGGTTGGCATAAAGGTATATCCTTTAAAGTTCATGCACTGAATTTTATTTTATTATTAATTAAAAATTAAGTTTATAGTTGGCCAGTGCATTAATGGGATTAAGTAGCCAGAGGGCATTGATAATGATCAGCATGTTTTAGTATCCCAGTATTATTTTTTAATATTATATTCTTATGGATTAGCACTTAAGCTTGTGCATCCAAATTATTGTTTATATAATCTACCCCAAACTTGGCAATCACTAAATAATTAGACTCCTTTTTAGAGGATCACTTTCAAATCCAATCACAAGATTGAGTGTTGATTTTATTTTTTGATCATTCATGATGATGAATGATTCTTCTTTTCTGTAATGGTGGTGAACTTATACTTAGTCTTTGTTTTTGTTGATCTCTCACACTCATTCATTTCATTTTATGCTCATATTCATTTCTCTCTATATTTGTATATTTTGTGATTATTGATGAAGATTTGCCATCACCCCAGGGTCACCCCAGTCTTCATACCATTACAATATATAATTACAAAATCTCATAATAAATATATGGAACTAGAATGAGAAATCATGTTCTTCCTAATTTATTTAATAATTTACTCATTGATTTTAAAAAATTATAATATTATAGGGAAATAAACTCAAATTAAAAACTATATTAAGAAAGACCAACAGTAACTTAAAATATATTAGTTTCAAATAACAACTTTATTTACACCTTAAGAAGATACATATGATTATCATTTAACATCTTTCTTATTATATGTTACATGCTTACAATGTGCAGTGGCTCTATAAAATCTATTAGTAATGCATATAGGTATATAATTTGACATAATAGTTCATCCGCAAATTCAAAAGGTAGTCCCTTGATGCAAAATTCCTCGATTTCCTCCTCAAAATCAATCTTCAGTCCCTTTCCACAAATGAATTTTTGGTCAACCATAGGGGTTTCACCAAGATCTCTCCCATATGCCAGCTCTGTAAAGCTGACAATGAAACCCTCCAGCACTTCCTACTTAAATGTCCCTTTCTGCTTGGAGTGAGACATGTCATCAACTCCTGTCTTTCCTTACCCAGGAATACTATCTTCAACCTCCAAGAATCCATAGAAACAGGGGTCTTTGCAACTATTAGACTATCAGTTTTCCTCATCCATGCACTCTGGTTGCTTTGATGTGCTATTATTTTTGACCAGAGAGTACATTCAGTGAATCAAAAGCTATTGGACCTAATTTGTTCTCTCAAAACCAGAGATACCAAACTAGCCCCACCTCCAGACACTTGGGCAATTTTCCAACTCCCATCCTCTCAGCCTCTGTCATAGGAATCATTCAAATGTTTGTGACTTATGCGATGCTTGCTCAACGAAGACATGAATCTTGGACTGGCCTGGACTACACATTGTTTCCCCTTTTCACATGTATCCTTCTCCTCTTACCATGTTGCTCCTAAAATTTCAATTTATCATATAATCTCTCCCTTGTAAACCTTTTTCTAACTGTATTTGTATCTGTTTTTTTTTTTTTTTTGATGAATAAACTTTCATCACTGAGAAAAATTTTTTTTTTATCATGTGTAATTTAATATATTACTATAATGTAATTGCTTTTTTAATCATTAACTTACATTTAACGTCAAATAAATTGTCATTATTTAAATTATTTATGACAATCTGTCCTACATAAAACCCCTGTCAGGCCTTAATAGAATAAGAATGAAATTTTATATAAATATATATTTCACTTCCATAAGTTATAATTAATGAGGGCAGATATTTTTTTATTCTGTTTAATATAAATTGCAGTATAAAATAACATATTTTAAAAACAGTAGATAAAATTTCACCTTTTAACTTTATCTCTTGTTCAAAAAATTGGGAAAAAAAATAGAGATGAAATTTTATGAAGTTATATGAAGCTTATAAAGGTGAAAAGGTTAATTTCAAGGTTGGATCAAATAAATAGCCTGATAGGAAAGAGAAGGTTAGTTTAACTAGACATAAAGGGGTGAGAAGGTTGTTCAATTAAATGTAATCATTCATACTTATATTTTGATAACTTTCAAAATAATTTGAAATTTTAGCATCATCTTTAAAAATTTGAAAAGTTTAGAGCAAGGACATGATGTTTATGTTGAAAATTAGAAAACTAATAGAGATTCTTTGTTGTTTGAATTAAAAGAAAACAATCTAATTATAGTTGTAAATGCTTATTTTCAAACCCTTGAAAAGAATAAATACATACAGTCTTTAAAAATGTATACATAAGCAGAAATTGAACAAAATCAAGGGAATATCTGTCATATTATTCCATTCTTCAAACATAATGGGAGCCAGAAATGGAAATATATACTAGGTACAATATATATGTTTGATGGATGGACTCCTAAGGAAGTGGAAATTAGTATATGATTAAATATTGATGTCAATTTTACAAACTCCTTTATAAAAAAAAAAAAAAAAGATTGCGTTTCAAAGTCAGTAAATTTTTAAGGGATTTCATACAGCTTTGATGTTTAAAGCTATTGAATGAAACCTGCCACCACCCGTTGTAGTTTAAAATCGCTCTAAGATGATCCAACAAACATAATAGGGGATTTCCCTCCTCTTATCTCAAAAATATATTGGAACAAATTACTGCATAGGTTAATAAATTTTTTTATCTAAACAGATTACTTACGATCAAGGCACCACATGAATGCAAATATTTTGTGATGTTTGCACTATGAATAAAGTGTCTCGACAATAGAAGACCAGGAGCATGCTCTGTAGTCATAAAAAAATCTTTGTTTATACTTTTATCAATCATTTTGAACAATTTATGTTGGCACTCATTATAAGAAGTTTATCAAACAGAATCTTTCCCTCTCCCAATTGTGATGGAACTATTATGATTAAGGAATCTATACCATACTTTTAGACTATTCATTATCAATATGTTAGGATGCATTACAGCTTTAGATTATGTGTACATTTCAGGATTAGGTTTGCCTTATTGTGCAAACATTGTTTGTATTTACTACATCATTATTTTTTAAGACTGTCAAATATTTCTTTTGAGAAATATGAGAATAATACTCTCACCTTCTATTGCTTTCCTGATACCTGGTTTAAACATATCTTAGTTTTGTGAACCAATCTTTAATGAGTAAAAAGATATCAATATCTTTTATCTGGTAGTTCAGAATTTGAATCTTTTTTCCATGAATGAATATCCATTATAGAATATTAGTTGTTCTTAATACATCTTGATCAATATCATATCAGTGATGATATTACAAATGTTTACATTAGTTTGGGTGAAGTTTTGTCCAGTATTTATTATCTGTATGCTGGTATTCTTTAAGGTTTTTTCTCACCACCCAATCTTATTTTCTTTCATATCTTTCAGCGATATCCCAATCCAATCCATATATATTTTTTACTGATTTTAGTATTAACTATTCACCTTTTCTTTTAAGCACCACATCTGTTTGGTTGACTAAATAATCTCTAGCTAGTCATTAAATCTGACTTCCAAAAAAAATCATTGGATAATGCTAATTTAGTTAGACTTACTTTTCAAGTGTAATCTTATTTCCTTTTTTAAGAAAATGTAGTTTCATTATTTCAGATTTAATTTTTGAATCTGCGTCAAAGATGATCTAGTTCATTCGTCATACCCTTTCTAGTGATCACTTAGCATGACCATATCTTTTTTATTAGATTATTTTATCTTTTATTTTAGGTTAAAAGTTAAACTTGATTATATTTGGAGTGGAAGGCCTTAATCCACTTTTCATCTGTTATCTATCATTCCAAATAAGTCAATATGATAAAGTGGTGATTTATTTTTTCTTCACAATCTCTCTCTTATTTTCCAATTTCGAATCTATACATGGCTGCAGAAAGGAGTTTGCTATTAACTGAAAGGAGATCCTTTGGTCTTAAAGGAACTGAGCAGGGCAAATTCCTATTGTCCACTCTATACATTCTTATCATTGCAGTTGTTATTACTATGTGATTATTTATATAGTATATGAACATGGGTGGGTGCTCACCAACATGCATTAGCCAGCCTGATGAGTTTATTGGCTTTTTACCTCTGAGTTTAAGATCAGGAAACACCATGATTTTTTTTTCAGTTGCCCGATAAGGCTGAATGAATGTTTGTGTAAATGATAAATATTTTTTCAATACATATATACAATTATGACAGACAAAAATAAATCATGGCTCTTATTCCCAGGAGGCTGTAAAATCACCAACCAAGGCAATAGTTGGTGGACAAAGACAGAGGGTGCTAAAAATCCCCTGATTGTGGACCCAGGCTCCCATTTGATAATGACTTTTTATTTAAGATACTTACAACTGCACTTTCAAGTGAAGGAAGATTGCAAGAATTAAGAAGAACTGTCTTATATTAAATGGGACATTATTGGACTTTGTGAAGTTAGAAGAAAAGGTGAAGAGACAATTGATTTAAAAAGTGGACATGTATTCTACTATAAAGGCACAAATAATGGAAATATAAGTGGAGTAGAATTATTTATAAATAAAAAGTGGAAGAACAACATTGTGGAGATTGATGGTGTATCGGACAGATAGCAAATGAGATAATTCAGGTTTATGCCCCAACAAGTTCTCATAGTGGTGAAGTAGTAGATTTTTAAATGGATGTACAAAAGGCTTTTGATAAGAGGAAATACCATTTTAAAATTGTTATGGGAGACTTTTAATGCTAGAATTGGTAAACAAATGAAAAATGAAAGTGTTGTAGGTAATTTTGATTATGATAATAGAAATGAGAGAGGATATAGACTTGTGGAGTTTGCAGAAAAAGAAAACCTTTATATTATGATTTTTTTTTTTTGAGAAAAATGTTAAAAGGAAATGGACATGGAAGCATCCAAAGGAAAGTACAGCAGAATTGGATTATATTTTGACTAACAGAAAATACATATTTCAAGATTGTAATGTTCTTAATAAATTTAAGACAGAAAGTGATCATCAATTAATAAGATGTAATATACTTGTTAATGCAAAACTAGAGAGACAAAAATTATTAAGAAAAACAGTATTTACAGTTGATATTCCTAATCTTCAGAAACATTCTAATGAATTTAAATTAGAACTTACAAATCGGTTTCAAGGTGTGAATGAAATTAATAAGAAAATAAATGATACCACTTTTAAAAACTGCAACAAAGATAGCTGGTAGAAAAAAGCAGCAATTCACCAATAAAAAAATTTCTACTGAGATTAGAGAATTTATGAAGAAAAGAAGGAATATGAAGATATACAAAAATGATGCATTAAAAAGGAATGAATGCCTCAAATGTTTTTGTAAAATGGTGCAGAAAAGAATTGAAAATGATATAAGAAAGTATAACTGTGAACTAGCAAGGAAAGCTATAGAAGAAAATAAAAGTCTCAAAAATGTAAAACAACATTTTGGGATTGGTAGGAAATTTATATCTGGAATTAGAAAAAATGATGGAATTATTACTAAAAAGAGAGATGACATCATGAAATGGGTAGAAAACTTCTATCAAGAATTATATAGTAATAAAGAAAAAGTACCTTCTATATCTATTACATCTTCGAATTGCCCAGAATTTTAAATGAAGAAATGGGACATGCAATTAAATTCATGAAGAAAAGAAAGGCTCCAAGTAATGATGGAATTATAATTGATATATTAAAAGAAGCAGGTGAAATTTTTTTAGCAATGTTATGTACCAAATGTTTAAATCATCTTGATGAACCAGATGATTGGAAGAATGCAGTATTAATATTAATATTTTAAAAAGGTGATAAAGAAGATATTAGAAATTACAGACCTATCAGCCTTTTATCAGTTTTATATAAAAATTTTACCAAGATAATTACAACTAGTCTATAGTGTAACGGTTTATAATATGCCATTACATTAATTTAAGATTAAAATAAAAACTTAAGTTCGTAAATAAAAACTAAAAGCTAGAAAATTAAAGAGTTGTTAACACAGATGCAAAACTTTAAAAGTATTTTTTTTAAATAAAAAAAAAGTATTTGAATGTACTTTTTTATAAAAAAGGATAAAAGATATAAATATAAAATATTTTAGTAAAAAGTAACATAAGTAAAAATAGAAACAGGTATTAATTAATTCCTGAAATCTCAAAATGGAAATGATTGTGTTATTAATTATCGAAAAGCAAACTAGCCCTTGGGGATCTTATATAATTAAAAAGTCAGATGAAAGATATAGATAAAAATTAAAGATGGTTTCATGCTCTGAAGCAGAATGTCCAATAGAAGCAGAAAACCACGCTCGGACCCTAATGAAAATGAATGATTGTTCAGTGAATCCAGATGATGTGTATAAAAAGAAAAATATTGAAATTAAGGACAGTTCCAGCTTGATTTTGTGAAAAGGGTGATAAGACGCACTTGTCACCCTTTCTCACTTATCTCAAATGAAATGATTGTTGAATTATGAATGGTATTGTTGCAGACCCAAATCATATGGGTTCTGCAATAAAATAGTACCAGGATTGAAGCAGCTAAGGGCACCTCCAGAACAACAGACCAGACTTCCATGAAAGACTTTGCGGCAATTGGCAGCAGGAACCAGGACTCTTCTACTGTAAGATATAAACTGAAAAATTAAAAAAAAATAAATTAAGAACTTTCAAGATTTGACAAGCTAAACCTAATTTTTTTAAAATGAACTTTAATCTGACTTTTCAAAATCAATTATTAATGTTTAACTTTTATATATTTGAGTTTGCTAATTTAATCATTTCCATTTTTTTATTTTATTAATATTTATTGAATAAATTACATAAATGTTAAATTTAAGTCAGGTATGAATGGCTGCATAGATTTGTAAAGTTATATTAATTAATTAAGGGAGGGTTAATCTTGGGTTATTTGTTTTGTAGTTAAATTGAGTTAATCGATTGGGTATATTGGTATAATTAGTAAATGTAGCATGAGATTCACTATGTGTAGAATCCTATTATATGCCACACTTGGGCAAAATAAGTCTTATATCTCACTGACCATCAGAAGCAGATGGTATTTCCTGCTCCTTGTATCACCCCTCTTAGCCTATGGGATGGGATAGTAAGACAGAAAACACAGTCCCTTCCTATGGAGGTTTTTTTATTGTTCTTCTCGCTAGACAGATGTAGTATTCCTGTACTGGATGAGAGTCAATGCCTTCTATAACCATGCTGTTCAGATATACATTCCTGACAGTATGGTATTTGTGCTGTCGTATTCATGCTGCATTGAATACATCAATGTATCAGATGGATTGATGTTGGTTTGACTGCAAACTTTTGGCCTAAGGTTAAATAAGGGATAGAATATTTTCTTTTCAAATGCAATCTATGTAGTTTATTCATACTCGACACTCTTAAAAATATTATTAAATTCATTTGTGCGGATTGTTTAAAATAAAAATTTAAATTAAAAAATTAATAATCAACCTAAATAATAAATTTTATTCCTCAATTTTATTTATATGTGCGTTAATAAATGTTTGTGTCTTAATTACTGTCAGTGGCTTATTTCATTTTTTTTAAAAAAATATTAATATATTTCTTTTAAGCAAGTTTTATATTAAATCCCTGCGTCTCCATGAGCTAGTGGCAAGGGCTGATGGTCAGAATAAAATATATATATAAAACTTTTGAATATTAACTTACATATCTACCTGCTATATAAATTTTCCAGGTTCCAAATGCCTGGTAGCACCCTGTATGGCAGATCTGACCATTATAATAGAAATCATTGGATTTCCACCAACCAAGAGAACAATCTGAATTTAAAAGTCGTTTTAGTATAGTAGATCATGTCCTGGTATTAAGAGAAGTTATAGAAAGGACAAATGAATATGAGTTGCCATTATGCTTTGGATTTGTAGATTATGAAAAGGCATTTGATTCTATAAACATTTCTTCAGTGATTAAAGCATTGGATTTGTAAAGTATAGATCCAGGATATTGTCATATTTTGAAGAATATTTATAAAAGTGCAACAGCAACAATTAGATTACATAATGATACTAGGGAAGTCAGCATTGAGAAGGATATAAGACAAGGTGTCTCCATATCCCCAAAACTTTTTACACCAGTGCTGCAAGAAATCTTTTGTGGATTAAAATGGGAAGCTAAAGGAGTGAAAGTAAATGAAATTTATTTAAGTCATTTAGATTTTGCAAATAATGTTTTAGAGCTGCAGGAAATGTTGCAGGAGTTATCAGATGAAAGTAGGAAAGTAGGATTAAAGATAAATGTTAAAAAGTCTAAAGTAATGTTCAATGGATTTTTTCAAAATATGAAAATAAAGATTGATTATGATGAGTTAGAAGAAGTTTAATGGCTACAAATACCTTAGTCAGTTTATTAATACAGATGGAGACATAATGGATGAAATTAATCATAGAATTAAACTTGGTTGGAGTGCTTTTGCTAGACATAACTTGATACTAAAATGAAATATTTCTATGTGTTTGAAAATGAAGGTTTTTAATAAATGTGTCTTACAAGTTCTTACATAAGGATCTGAGATTTGGACACTTAATAGAAGAGCAATGCAGAGACTTCAGACCACTCAAAGAAATATGGAAAGATGCATGTTAGGAGTAAGAAGAGGACATCAAAAGCACAATATATGGGTAAGAGAACAATCAGGTGTTACTGACCTCATTGAAAAAAATTAAAAGACTGAAGTGGAGGTGGGCTGGACATATTGCTTGAAATCTTAAACGGGATTTCAAGAGATTGTAACATACTCAGAAAAAGACCACATGTAAGATGGATGAATGAAATAAGAAATTGTGCAGAGGTGATGTGGAGAAGAGAAGCTAAAAATTGGAGAAAAGAGTTTGAACTTGGAGAGACCTTCATCCTGCAGTGGATTGATAATGGTGATGAATCTACATGTTTCATTGATTTCTTCATGCTCATTGTTATGATCTCCAATCTTTAAACTTTCACAATGCAAATTCTATTTCTTTCTTTTATTAAAATCACACATCAGTATCTCTACAAGGTTATCACAGCACCAATATCTATACAAAATGGCTAGAACCAATTCAGAATACTGATCCATATTCCTCAAATACCAAAATGCACTTAGCCATACATTTAAACCTATGACAGCCAAGATCACATGCATTGAAAGAAGCGATACCAAGCACAAGATTAAGGAGGCATCGTACATTGCCAATGACCCCAATTTTATTAAGAAAAAGGAATCCCATTTGCCCCTCTTGAAAAATTGAGCTATTTAATTCACCGAACTTATTTAAATAAAATTAAATAAACTTAAATTATATTTACATACACCACACTCCTACCCATCATTCAGGGCTATGAATGTGATACCAAAAAATTATTGAAAGTGCTAAACTCATTTAAAATTATATAAAGATTAAGCTTTTCTTAACATAGTATTCTAAGCACTGGAAAGTCAATTTATAAACATTTTATTTTTTGTTTTAATAAGAGAATGTATTTGTCAGTTCTGTTTTTTTTGTTTTTGTTTCCAGTTGTTGCTCCTATGTTGAATTAAAGCTTGATATTTTCTTTTTATATGTTACTTAACCTTTTTAAGTGTTTTCAGTTTTATTACTTCTTTATTCTTATTTCCTAGAATTCTATTCTCCCAATAATAGGATTGTTCTTTTGAGTATTGATCATAAAATAAATAAAAAGTTATATCCTACTAAAGTTTTTTGACAGTAGCTATTATTTTCGAAAAAACTATATAATTTGATTTTTTTTTGAAAGGAAATTTAAAAAGACTTCAAAAATTATAATAGCATTTTACTCTGAAATAAAATATGTTGGGGACTGGAAATGTTGTTGTAATCGAATAAAGAAATCAAGTACTTTACCAAAATATTTTCTTTAGTATAAACTTGTTATAATCTAGTATTAAGAACAGGTAATAGTTAACATTCAATACTTTGACATTGCACTAAACATGCTTTCGGCACATCACTACCTGACTCAGTGCTGTTTTATTTAGCAGTTGAGTCTGGCATTGTTCTGCCGAAAGAATGCTTGGTGCAGTGTAAATGTATTGAATATTTACTATCCTCTTTTCTTAATACTTGCTTATAATAAGTTTATAATAATTAAAGAAAAGAGAATTAAATATTATTTAAAAATACAAAATATTTATAATTTTTTTTTTTTACACAATCCTATAAAGTCAATATGAAATGCTGCAAAGAATTGAAAGGTTGTAGTCAAAAAATGGTCTGCATAAAGATTGCATTTGCATCCGTTATGGAGTTAATTTTGGAATTTGATAGAGATAGAAAGTATCAAGTAGATACAGTGTGTGCAATATTTTAATAGTTTTGCATTGAAATTGTAGGAGCATAATTCAAATATTTTGAATCAGCCCCATTTTCGCATTGTATTGACTTTTATAATTCAAATTTTGACTTAAAATTATAATTTTTAATTAATCATAATCATGTCTGCCGAGACAAGTTAGAAGTTATAAACCATTTGAAGCATTTAATGTGAAATATATTTCATTTTTAAATTTGTGAAATGTTAATTATTTTTGTGATTACATAAATTGTTTATACATTATTAAATGTTTATGTTAAACAAAGATTTGTTCTGTAAATATGACGTTGTTTGCCCAAAAGCATATTTATGATGTTTATCTGTCTAGACAAAACTATATTTTTATTTCTACACCTTTGTGGTAAACAAATAGATATGTTGCCTCTCACCTACTAAATCTAAATTAAATTTAGAACAATTTTAGAACAAGTTTTTAAAATAGAGAAAAGGAAATGTGAGAAAATGGAAATTCCTATAAATAATAATAAAATACTTTATATGTTGCGTGGGCTGATAATCAAATAGTAGTGGCTCAGAGTCATCATGGTTTGAGCTGTATGGCTAGACAATTAATATAGAAAATGGTGTGTGCAAATATAATAAAACAAAAAAATATATGTAGGGAATGAACACAACATGATGAAATATGGACATTGCATTAATGTGAGAAATATAAGTTATCATCATCCATCATCATCATTTTCAAACATTATTGATTCACTGCAGGATCTTCAATCTCTAGGCTCCCCACATCATCCCAGCATAATTTCTTGTTTCATCCACCCATCTCACATGTGATCACTTTCTAGACTTTTGCAATCTGTTGGAATCCAGTTTAAGATTTTAACTGTCCATTTATTATTTCTTCTAGCAATGTGTCCAACCCAACTCCACTTATGTTTCTTAATTTGTTCAATGATGTCAAATAACATCTGTTTGTTCCCTCACCAATGTATTTCATTTTTGATCTTTTTTGATACTCCTAACATATATCTCTCCATACTTCATTGACTGGTTTGAAATCCATGCAATGCTCTTCTCTTAAGTATCAAAGTCTCAGATCCATAAGTAAGAACTGGTAAAACACATTTATTAAAAATCTTCCTTTTCAAATACATAAGTTTATTTTTTAAAAATTTAAGTTATTTCTATTAAAAGCACTCCACCAAAGTTGAATTGTATGATTAATTTCATCCATTATGTTTTTTTCTGTACTAATAATCTGACCAAGATATTTATAGTCATTAACTTCTTCAAGCTTATCATTATCAATCTCTGTTTTTTTCTTTTGAAAAAAAAAACAAAACATTTACCTTTGGTTCTTTCTACTTTCTTGCTTTCGTCTGATAACTCTTGCAATATTTCCTAAATTCTAAAGTATTATTTGCAAAAACAGTCATTTGTGAAATCTAAATGACTTAAATAACATCCATTTATTTATAATTTAGCTTCCCATGCTAATCCCCAAAGTACTTCTTGCAAAACTGCTGAAAAGTTTTGGAGATGTTGAGGCATCTAATCTTCCCAGTATCATTATGTAATCTAAGTGTTGCTGTTGCATTTTTATAAATATTCCTAAAAGTATGATAATATACTAGATCTATATTTTGATGATTCAATGCTTTACTCACTAAAGAAATGCTTATCAAATCAAATGCGTTTTTATAATTTACATGTCCAAAGAATAATGACAATTCATATTCATTGGTCCTTTCTATAACTTTTCCTAATACTTAGATATGATCCATTGCATTAAAACTATCCAACTTGTTCTTTTGGTTGATTAAAATCCAAACCGTAGATGAGTTGTAAGTAATTATCTTTGTAAAATTTTTTTATGGAACTGATAAAAGACAGATAGTCTTGCGTATCATTTTATTAAATTTTAATATTAATACTACATTCTTCTAATCATCTGATACATCTTTATTATTTAGCGTTTGGGATATAACTTTGCTGAAACAATTTATATTTCTTCACCTGCTTCTTTTAAGATATTGATTATAATCCCATTATTACCTGGTACTATTTCAGTCTTCATAGATTTAATTGCACAGTTCACTTCCTCATTTAAAATACTGGCAATTCAAAAGATATAGTAGTTGTAGAACATACTTTTCTTTGTTCTTTATCACTATATAATTCATGATACATTTTATGATGTCATCTCTTTTTAGTAATAGATCCATTTTTTTTTTCTAATTGCAGAAATAAGTTTTCTATAAATACTAAGATGATATTTTACACACTTGAGACTTTATTTTCTTTTATAACATTCCTTGCTAATTTACAATTATATTTTCTTATATAATTATCAATTCTTCTTTGCACCAGTTTACAAAATTCTAGATATTCAATGCTTATTAATGCATCATTTTTATATATTTTTATATTCCTTTTTTTCTTTATAAATTGTCTTTTTTCAGTAGACATTTTAGTGGCCAATAGTTGCTTTTTTGTACCAGCTATCTTTGTTGCAGTTTTCATTTGATGGCTAGAACTTAACCCAAATTGTTTTGATTAATTTTATTTCTAACTAAAATGAACACCTTTAAGAGAAAATGTTGACTGCCTTGCTGTGATTTGTTCTGCAAGTTAAGTTAAAGTTTATATATATATTTTGAATAGCATCTGGAAAATTAATACTACTAAAATTGTTTGCTTGCTGAGTTGATGTGAAAAGAACATTGGGTAAAGAGAGCTAGATTTAATTGGATTTGTAAAGATTGGAAATAATATTGATAATGTTTAAAAAATGTTGCGTTACACCATCTTAAATAGAAGAAGGAAAACATTTGTGTGTGTGTTACTGCAAGGAGGCCTTAAAATTAACTTATACATAAGATTAGTTGCTTTATTTAATAAGTTTGCTGTTGAAGAATTTTTTTATTTAAGAAAGAGAATGATTTACTTGAGAAAGAAGATAACGTTTTTGAGGCATAAGTTTAGAAAACACATGTTTATCGATTGCCATTGAAAAAAAGAAGTTTTTCTCCTTTTGTATAAAGGGGTTTGAAGAGTTGTAGAGGAAGCATAAAGTTAAAATAGAGTAGGGGACTTGAAAAATAAGGAATATGGATTGCATTTGTATTCCACAATGTATATTTAATGGTCAGAAAGAAATTAGGCATGCTCTGGTAGAGTGTATCGAATGTGATGAGGTTTATCATTTGAAATGTTTAAATAAGACTAGGAAGGATTTAACAGATTTATGGCAACAGGTTTATGGTTAAGTAGACAGTGTGCGAATATGATAAAAGAGGTGAAAAAATGGTTTCTAAGTATAGATAGTGTAAACAGAAATTCAAGAGAAGTGAGGAAAGTATAGTTGAGGAAGATAGAATAGTATATGTTTTTTAGTGGAGTAATAAGAGATATGGATGAAAAAATAAGTAGTGCAAAAGAGATGATTAGCCAAAAAATAAGTAAGATAGAGGAAGAGGTAAAGGATATAGAAACAAAATTAAAATCATTAGAGATGAAGTGTGAGCAGATAAAGAAATTATTGAATAGAAATGATAAGGAAGAAGTAGATAAGGAAGTCCAGAAAGTCCAGAAGAAAATGTTATGGATGAAGTAGGGAAAGCAAACCATGAGATAGTATTGATAGGAGATTTGCTAATTAGAGAATGTAGAGATGTAATTGCAAGGGAAAATAGGAAAAGGTGATAAGAATATGTTTGCCTGGAGCTAGAATCAGGGATGTTACAGATAAGGTAAAGAAACAAGGGAATAGAGATGTGTATGTTATGATAGGGGCAAATAATTTGTCAGAGTCATCAAAGAGAGTAATGGACAATTACATACAATTGATAAGTAATTTGAGTAAGATTAAAGGATGAGTAGGAATAGTTGGATTATTATCATAATTTGATAATAAATATATGTTAGATAGGGCATGTTCTATAAATGAGAGATTGCAAAAATTTCTGTAAGAGAAGTGATATGTTTGTGGATGTGTGGGATTTTTTTATTAGTAAGAGAAAGTTATATAGTAAAAATGGAATGCACTTAGCAAAACAAGGAAATGAAGTTTTAGTGAGTTTGATTTATAAAGAATATAATTCGGGAAACTTATAAAAGGTGTTGTCAGAAAGAAGAAGAATGGATGGGATATACATGTAGATGTCGAGAGAATGTAAAATTAATCGTAAGCAAGTTACTTATAAATTTAATGGAGAAGAAAGAGTTAAAACAATTTATAAAAGACTAGATAGGGAAGAAGAAATTATTAAAATAGGATTTCTTGAATATGCAAGGTGGTAGGAGACCAGAAAAGTAGCTGGAATTAAAGCAGTTAAAAATGAAAAGCTTGAAATAGTAGCAGTAGTGAAAACATCTAAGAGATGAAGAAGAACTTACACTGGAAGACTTGGTATGACAGAGTATAAATCAAAAAAGAAAAAAGTGGATGGTTGTGTGGATGGTTGTATAGGAGTTATGTCAAAAAATATTTAAATACTGTTAAATGTCAACAACATTTGTGGTTTGAGATTAGGTTAGGAAAACAAGAATGGATGGTGGTTATAGTGTATGTAGCTACTGGAGATAGTCAAACTATAATGGAGTGGAACAGTAGCATATATGAATGCCTAGTTAAGGATATACAGAGTTTCAAAAAAAATGGGGAACAAAATAATGGTTACAGGGGATATAAATGGGCATATTGAAGAAATTGATGATGTGGATAACAAGAATGGACAGCTTTTGAAAAATTTTTGTCAGAGAGTGAATTCGAGCATTGAAAATTTATCAAATATTTATGAGAGACAATACACATGGTCTAGAAATAATGTATTTCACACAATAGATTATATATTAGTAGAGAAAGAGGGAATGAATAAAATATGGAAAATTAAAGTGTTTGATAATGAAAAGAGAGTATGTAATATTGATGATAATTTCTTATAGAAATGTTTAGTAATGTGATGGAAAATGGTAATAAAAGTATAAAGGATAGTGAAGTTGAAGAAATCATGGAAGAGTTGGATGGGGATGAATATAATAACTGGTGTGGTGAAGTAGAAAAAGTGGCAAATAGGGTTTTAAGTGAGAATATTCAGAAGAATAAAAGTAATAAAAGAATGAGAGTTAGTAAAAGTGTAAAAGAAAGGTAAAAAGCATGCAGAGAATGTAAGTTGTGCTATGTAGAGCAAAGAAAATGAAGATATTAATGTTAAATGGGAAAGTATTTCTTAAAAAAAGAAGTTGGCTAAAATAAGTAATTATATAGAGAGTATAAAATTAAATAGTAAATTGTTGGAGGATATTAATAAAAGTGGAAGAGATGGGAGTAAAACATTTTGGAAATATATTAAGAGAAGGAATGTAGGGGAGAGAAAAATAGTATTACTAGATGATGAGGGAATAGAGTGTAGCTCTAGAGAAGAATTAGAGACAATCTTAAATAAGTATGTAATGGATATATAAAAGATGTTAGATGTGAAGGACAGAGTGATAACAAACATAAAAGCATATAGTAATGGAAATATTTTTTAGAAAATGAATTGAATGAGGCAGGGAAGAAATTGAAAAGTGGAGAAAGGCAAGAGGTTTAGATGGATGGGCAGCAGAGATGGTAATGAATTTAGGAAATAGGGCAAAATTAAACTTATTATGTTTTAATAAGATGGCACAGAAGAGATTTTCCGGATAGTTGAAGTAATATAAGAGTAAGGCTACTATTTAAAGGAAAGAGTAAGGATCATAGAAAGTTAAGCAATTATAGACAGATAGTGGTAACCTCAGTGTTATATAAAGTTTTCACATATATGGTGACTGGAAGGGTCACAAAATGGATAGAAGAAAATAATATAGTGGGAGAAATGCAAGGAGGTTTTTGATCTTATAGGCATATAGGAGATAGTTTATTTATAGTTACACAACTTATAGATATGAGTAGAAATACAGGTAGACAGGTATATATGGTTTTTATAGATATAGAGAAGGCATAGGACAGAATAAATAGAAATAGATTATAGATAAGTTTAGTAAATTTGGGAATGGATGGAGCTTTAGTGGATCTTATTAAGAGATTTAATTGAAAATAATTACTATACATACTATCAATTAGGGAATATATAGAATCAGTTAAAGTTAAAAATTGAATGGGACTTGGGAAAAGATGCCCTATATCACCTATTTTGTTTTTGTTGTATTTGAGAGAAATGGAAGGAGTTATAGAAAGACTAGGTAGAGGGGTAGGGATAACATTAATAGATGGCAAGGGAATATATACAGTATCGAGTCTTTTATTTGCAGATGATGTAGAAAGTAGGAAGTTATGCTGAAGACACGCACAAGGGTTGATAAAGAGATGAAGATTAAATTTAGTGAAGAAAAATCAAAAGTAATGATGATTAATACTGGGGAAAGAGAAGAGAAAGAATTTTTATTGGGGGATATACAGTTGTTTGGTGAATAGGTATAACTGTTTGGGAATTGTCTTAAGTTATCAGAGAAATTGCTTGGATGAATGGGAGATAAAATTGATAAATGACACAAAGAAAAGAAAGGGATTGATAAAGAAATTAACAGTATTTTTATATAATAAATATGATATAGCTAGAATTGTATGGAAGGGAATGGTAGTAGCAGGGTTAACACATGGTAACAATGCATTATGTGTTAGCAAAGGGGTGTTAGTTTACTTAGAAAAAGTACAAAGAGAAATAGGAAGACATGCATGCATTGGATGCAGATGTATGGATGGCAAAGAATACAATTTCAAGGAGAAATGGGATAGTTAAGTTTTTATATGAGAAATGTAAAAAGCAAAGTGACAATGTTTGGTAGATTGCAATTTATGGATAATAAGAGAATAACCAAAACAGTATTTAAATGGATTATGAATAAAGGACAGACAATAAGATGGGTGAGAAAGGTAATATGATATGCAGAAGATTTGGGTAAAGACTTTATATCTGTATACTTATACAAAATGTGGGATAATTATGTTAGGATAATTGTTGAGTGATGTAGTGGCAAGGAATGGGATAGAAGAATAGATGCATTATTAAAAAATAAGGAACTGGAAAGATGGAGAAGTAGTATGGAAAGTAAAAAAGAGTTTAAATAAATATAGAAGAAAACAGATTATTGGGTGCGAGTTAATTTATGATAATAGCAAGGAAAGTAGTTTACTGTTTCAGGCTCAAACAGGATCATTAGCAACAAATGAATATATACATAAATGGAAAAATTTGTGTGATTTAGACTATAAGTTGTATAAGAAAGGCATCGAAAATATTAAGCATTTATTAATTGAATGTAAATTTCTGCAAGTAGAAAGGGTGTAAATAATGAAGTTGTGGAAGAATAAATATAAGCAAAGTGATTAGACAGAAAGTGGGTTCTGATTTTTATGCTGGGTTTAGGAAAAGATAAGGGGGATGTAGATATAAAGGCCATTGAATTGACAAAGATTTTGTTGTGGAATTTGGATGAAGCTGAATAGAGAAGAATACATGAAAAATGGTGGAGAATGGAGAGGGAAGATAAGATGGTAACAGGTTCTCTGGGAATAGTGACTGAGAGATTCTTGACTCCGATAAATGAGAAACCACAGTTCATCACATTGCATTGCATCACATGCAACATTATGAAAAGATATCATTTTGCATGTGTTATTTGAATTTTTGAGAAATTGAAAAATACAACATTACACATAAATTATTTGCTATTTATTTTTATTTTTGTAAACTTAAATTAAATATTTGTTTGTTATTAACCATGTGATGTATAAATTAATATTTTATTTGAAAATATTTCTTTTTTTAGCAGAAATTCATTAAATGAAAATTTATAGCAGTATACATGGAAACATTTCCACAAATGTCCCTATTATTTTTGTTTTCTTTTGTAATTATAGGAGGAAATTTAATAGTTCAGAAAATAATTTTGATATTTGAATATATATAGACATATTCTTTACCAAAATTTTTTTTAGTTAATATTAGCAATTTACTGAAGACAACATTTTTTTCATTGAAGTATATGTTTTTAGCCTGAAGACTAAAAAATGAAATCTTTTATTTGATTATTTATTTTTGAATATCATTTTTTTATGTACAAAATTGAATATATTATTTTTAAGATTACTTTTTTTTTTTTTAAGTGTCATAGCATCGGCCGGGACGCGAACCCGCAACCCAGGCAACTGCCTGCAAGTGCAAGGCAATTGCGCTCACCTCTCGACCACCAATGCTACTTTTGTTTTCAAATTTGTGTTTTTAACAAAAATTTTCAAAAACATAAATATATAATGAAAAATAAGTTTTGATTCATTAAAAATTAAACAGAAAGAAATTTCTGTTATGAAAAATGGCCATTTAACTAATTAATGATGTAAAATGATTATTTTTTTAAAAACAAGACTCTAGAGATGTTCATTGATATAAATAATATTTTTTTGTTATATTAAGTAGTCACAAATGCCAATGTTTTATCCTGTATTTTTGCAGATCATTCTCAAGAGATAGGTAGCATCTTTAAGAAAAAATAACTAGTAAAATATTCTTAGATATTAAAAGATGGCTAAACGAAGTTCTGTAAATATTTATCTCACCAAATAAATTTCTTTGTGTATTTACTTCAGCACCTGTATTAAGAATAATAGTTTTACAGTGTTTATTTTAGCCCAGAACCATGATGTAAACAAATGTAATTAGTAGATATTGATCATCATGTTATGTACAAATTCACAAGCCAGTTTCTCACTGCAAGCTAGTTTTTCACTGGGTGCAAATCTGATGCTTCTCTATGAAAAAAGTCAATAACTTGAAAATGATTTCAGGATTTGGATATGACACTATTTACTCTCCATGGATTATCTCCATACAGTTGTGCTACCTTGTGCTAACAAGAGTAATCAATGGATGCCAGAAAGCTTGTGCATAAAATCCCTATCTAGTGCCTACTCATCCAATATCCTCAGACTAATTTCTGGCTTGTGGCCATCATCAGTGAGGAGCCACTACTGTATGGAGAGTTTTGCCTTTGTTTACAACAATTATTTGCTAGGATGAGATGGTGATCATGTGATGGATTATCTATCGAATTGATTCTCAGCTTCATGATATTATGGAATTAGTGTGATGATACTGTTGTTGTGTTTTGGCTTTAAATCATTTTTGAATTATATTTAGCATTGCTAGTTTTATGTTCATTTATTTTTATTTATTTATTTTTATCAGATTTGCTGTATTTGTAGAATAAGAAATAATTTCAATTTATTTTACTTTATTATTTTTTTCTATATTTAAAAAATTCGAATATGAAATTTTAAAGGATATTCTAATAAATAAAATAGAATTTATTAATGTATATTACTGAATAAAGATTTTAATGCTTAAATAAAATGTTGAACTATTAAATGAAATTGCCACTAGGGAAAGTGGTAAAAATGTCTTAAAAGCATTAAGGTTGACCTTACAGGAAATGGATCCGGAGCAAAATATAACATTGAATTAATTCTCCTATTACAAATAAATTTTTATTTAGTTTTATATTTAAATGGATTTTTTAATATTTTTTTTAAAAAAAACGATGAGGTTTTTTTTTTGTAGTTACTATATGCAATCAGAGAATGTTTTGCAAAATACATTTAAACACAGAACAATTAAATACCTTGATATTTGACATTTGATATTTGCTAGAAGAGATGATAATAGATGGACAATTGAAATGTTAAACTGGATTCCAAAAAATAAGAAAAGATCTAGAAAGAGATTGATTACATTTGATATGGATGAATGAAATAAGGAAGTTTGCTGGAGTGATATGGAGAACAGAGGCTAGAGATCAGAGAAGATGAATTGAACTTGGAGAGACCTTCATACCTGCAATAGGTAAATAATAATTGAAAATTATGAAATGACAGAAGAATCACCAAAGAATATTTTCTAAGTTATATTTGCATATTATTTGCCTGAAGGTTTGTGATGATGGTGCATTATTAGATGTGATAAGCTCTTGAATGCTTATAAAATAGTTATAAAGATTGAATATTAGAATTATCTAAATTAATTTAAGTATAAGCAAGCATTGGCAAACTTTTGAACGTTGTTAATATCTCATAGCCGGCATCATTATAATATCCTATTATCTAATTTTTTCATTTGTTTTCATGGGGAGAATTTATCATACCCATATACGCACACATATATATATATAAGGAGGTCTCATTCTTTACGTTTAACTGGGTCTCGAAAATTGAATGAAGATTGAATTAATAAACAACGCGAGTTCCAAGCAATAATATTAACAAGATTTAATTGTATTTTTATATACGGATGTAAAAATATTCTAATTAAAATATAAATATTAGTGTTTGTACTATACCAGGGATGGGGAAATCTCTTTTCTGCCAAGGGCCATTTGGATATTTATAATCTCATTCGCGGGCCACACAAAATTATGGGCTTAAACATTAGCCTACTATATTTGATCAAAAAGTTAATTAGTTTACCTCTGATAAAGTAGAATTGTTATAAAGGGTGGAAGGAGGAAAAGTTGTAGTGAAAAAAATAAATATTTTATTTTGTTTAACTCTTAATTTAATATGTTTGTGAAAATATCTGGAGGGCGGATTGAGGATTTTCGGGAGCCGGCGGTACCCCACACCAGGACTATACTATACAAAATTTAACTCTCATTTCTCAAATAACGCAATTTAATGATTCTTTACCCTCTTTTATTTGCATTTAAATATTTTTTCTTTTAAATCGTTTCATTATTTTGAGAAGACTTGATTTGGATATCTAGGCATATAAATATTTATATAGTAATTTTAAATTTTCTTTTTATTTCATTATAATATTGGATGTTTTTTTTTTTTATTGCACTTTAAATGTTTTGCTTATTGTGAATGACGATGCCAACGTATTTAAGAAACTTGAACTTTCAAATCTGTTTCCGCTTGGTAAGATTGTTAATGCGGTGTAAATGTAGTTTTTTTTTCATTTATTATTATCGGACGTTTGCTGTGAAAAAAAAATTTGCATTTACAAAGTGTTGTTGAACTAATAAAATAAATTGCAGTTGTGCATAAATATTTTTTTTTTTATCCTTCGGAAATCACAATTAATCACTTTTTAAAAACTTTCAAAAACAGATTTTTATATATTTTTTGCGTAAATAATTTGTAAATGCCCCCCCCCCCCTCTTTTTTTTTGAAATCATTTTTGTTTCACACAGGATAAAGTAAATTTGTTATATAATAATTTTTATTAATCATTTATTAGACTAGAGATTATCCAGTAATGAATATTTCTGTAGTGTAATTTTCACTATATCTCTCTTACACAAAGCAGGGATTGGTTTCTATTCGCTTCTTGGGGAAAGATGAATGAACATGTGAAAAAGTTCTATGATCCCCAAGATGTACATTTCATGCTGAACCAGCTCTCATCAGCTGGAACAGACCACGATCTTTTATAAATATCTTTATCATTGTTCAGTATATATTGTAACCGAAAAACCCTTACCTCTGATTGTAACAGTCTAAGTTCATGATGCAATACAAAGCTATTACCATACAATCCGGTCGCGGCCAGGGTACACCGCGAAGGCTAATCGAGCATTATTTAAAGGTCGAGTTACCTAAATAAACTATATTATTCTTTTAATTAACTATAATTTTCTTTAATTACTGGATTTTAAAACGGTACTCCCAAATCTTAATTTATGATTTACAATTATTCTTTCGATGACTTTCTTGAAACCACACTATGACCTTAATTTATCATTTTATTTGTTTGAGACCCAATGGTCGAACATAGACAAGATGTCATAATCTATGAAACCAGTAATCATTACATGGTGAATAGGGGTCATTAAACCAGATAATAATAATTATAATCTACTCCATAACATCGTAAACGGTAGCTCATCATGGAATGTATTCAGGTTTAAGTACAGAAACGTTATATAGGGTAAATGCTTTGCAATGGAAAATAGGCAATATGAATTTTACGCTATTTATTCATTAACCCAAATAATAAATCAAAGCAATAGCAATGAAATTCTTAGGGATAAATAAAGCATCTGTTATAGTATTAGAAAATAGATTCACTTGTTATACTGGCTAGCAAATTTATTATTAATTTAGATATTAATGTCGCAAATATCAATAGAGGGAACGGATTCTGGATTATATTCTAGAATTGATAAAGCAAAGCAGCAGTGAGGCAGAAGATAAATGGGATTTTATTATATCTTACACATCACAAAATACCCAAGAATAAACTTTAAAATATTCTCTGGATGCTTTAGTAAACCTTGAATACATCCTCATCAGGGACAATATGTGCTCTAATATTTATGGTCTATTTAAGTATTGGATTTCTGACTCTATATGTAACTAATATCAACAGCACAGATAAGTTAGATTATAAAATTAACATTTATTTATGACTCAATAAATATGAAAATAGTAGTAATTGGTATTTTAAATAAATGATAAATAACACAAAACACCATTACATGTAATTGTTCTCAGTGGACAATGCACATTAATTAGATAAGTAAATAAAATAAAATAAAATACTATCACTTGTACTTATTTCTGTGCATGGATATGTGCATGAGTTTTGGATAATACAATCTAAAAATGTATTACAAATGTATCTATTGTTATTCTTGTGGGATGAGAATAGATTCAAATTCAGTCAATGACACCTCCCATACATCAAAACCAGAACCAATGTGCTTATACCAAAATTATAATAACAATGACAACAATTGGAATTGATAAATCTATGAAATTTGACTATAATGAGATCAAAAGAAATTTAAACTCCAGCTCAGCTGAGTTGGATATCATATAATTTACCTATAATAGATTATGACCATATTTCACTTAAATGCCCTTTTATGGCTGATGACAGAACATATGCAACAAACATTAAGAGGAGTGAAACCATGCAGGTACCGTAATGTATGGAGATGCTACTCAAATATACATTTGCATAACAAGGATCAGTGATATACCTGTGGGTGAATCCAGCCGTGCAAGGAATAACAAGCAGTAAGTACCCTGCGAGGTTTTAACCATCATCAGAGTGACTAGTATGATTGCAGAATCTTCAGCGGATTAACCACCTGTGCTGAAACAAACTTAAATAATATACAAAAAATAATGGTAATTATTAAATTCAAATATCAGCCTTTCAAGCCAATTGTGCAAACGCTTTGTGAGTGTTAATAATAAATGAATACTTTCTCACCAATACAAGATATAGCATTTATGCAGGAATAAAAGGAATCCCTCTTATTCCTACAACTCAAATATTTATATATGAACAAATCTGAAGTACTGGCAAAGAAAGTGTGACGATAGAAGAGTCTCTTTAAATTACTCTATACGATGTCTGAATGAATGACGTCGATGAAATTGTCTATAATTTGCTCATATATAAACATTTGAGTTATAGGAATAAGAGGGATTCCTTTTATTCCTGCATAAATGCTATATCTTGTATTGGTGAGAAAGTATTCATTTATTATTAACACTCACAAAGCATTTGCACAATTGGCTTGAAAGACTGATATTTGAATTTAATACAATCGTATACAGATGCTATATAAAATAAATGCTTATTTAATGGTAATTATTGTTCTGTGGATTAATCACCAGCACAGAACAATATGAAGTATAAGATCAAATGACAAACAATTATGTTGCAGATTAAACCACCAACACAGAAAAAGCCCTATAACATTAATATAATATAAACACTTACTTCAAGATAAAATAGAAATAAGTCACCCTCATGAATCAACTAAATTGGTGGGCATGTGCTGTTTTATAAACATGATTCAAGACAAAAGATATAATAAAAACTCTATTAAGGAAACAATTAAGATAATGGTCAATCATAGACCAGATAGTATGAAATTATTATTAATATTACAACATGAGTATAAGCACAGAACCCTAGTAAGATGTACAGGATTAAGCCATGCAGTAATGATACGTTATAGACTCATTGAACTAATCACGAAACCCTTCCGCAAGTGCTGTCCCCTAAATTCATTCTCATCAATCTCTACACCCCAAGTTAACAAGTAATTATTTTACACAATAAATTATATATACCATGAACTTTACATATTTACAAGACAATATAAAATACAATAAAACATAAAATGCATATTCATTAAATTACTACACTGGATTCAAATACATGTTATTTAAATCCATTGGCTATCAGCCAATCAATTAATAGCACATCTCTTAAACTTAATGACAAATATATATATATATATTTAATAGCAACATAGAATCTTAAAAGTTGATTATATGCTTTTTCATTTCCATTTATAAGGAGTACTCATAAATTAGATGATTTGCATGTAGGTTCTCTGAGAATCTGTGACATTTGAGTTAGAATAGGTATTTTAATCAAATTATCCTCAAAAGTTAATGAAATTGCATGGCTTTGTTTTAGGGGTTATTCCGAAATTGAAATGCTTTACTACTTATAATTTATGAATGTCAAGTACAAAGAATGACTGTTAAAGCAAATAATTGTCTCACAAATGCTATAACAGCTAAAATAGTTTCCTGGTCAGCTGTTATTTCTTAAAACACTATTGTAATTTCAGTGGTTTCTAATATAAGTTCATAAGGAAACTATAATTAATTCTTTATCCTCCGGACAATAGCACCCAAAAGAATTAAAACAATATTACATCCCATACATATGTAACATTAGAAGTATCAAAGTTGTGAAAATAAAACATTATATCCCATATATGTTAAAGTTCATGAAAGCAAAATTTATCCAAAGTTAAATACAGTACTTCATTTTGCCTCTTCACAACACTTTTATGGGTGCTAAAGTTATGAAGGTAGAACTTTATTCGAGGCTAAACATAGTCTGTAAACAACAAGAAATTTCAAGTAGACTGACCTTTTCCTGTGCATTTCACTTGTAGACCTTGTGAAAGATTATCAGCAGCTAGACCTATAGTTGGTGGACCTGAACAGATGTTAGGATTTAGCCATACATTTTGCTATTTCCTTGATAATATTGCAACTTAAATTATTTAAGAGAAATTTTAATTTAACTTCCTTCATTATCTTTACATTTTCCCCTTTTTTAAAAGATAAGTTTTCATTATATGTTTAACAGAAAAAAAAATAATATACACTTGCTGTCATTATAGCAGTTCTCAAAAAAAAAAAAAAAAAAAAACTCTCTGGTAGTTCTATTTTTTCTCAGCCAATTAAATTTCTCCTCATTTACATATCTGTCTTTAATAACTACAGTTTTACTTCCTGTTAATATGAAAACAAGCACACATAAATAAAGTTTTAATGGAGAAGATATAATTAATAATACTAATGGGCTTAACGTTTTCGAGGATCTATACCTCATAATCATAGCCATAATATAATACATCTAGGAAAATGTATGCAAAAATATTTAAATTAGCCATGTATTATGCCACCCATTTCTTGGGAATTTCGAAGCATGTATCCTTTCTATTAATGGTGTGGATATTTCAGTGAATGTAGAATGCTTCCTTGATTATTCTGCTGTGAGCATTGGCCTCGGTGCACAGGATTATAGGATTGGCAGGTGTGAAGTCATGCCCGGCATTTTTGGTGTGTTCCAAAATTTTTGGTATGTTACAAATATACAGATAATGTATTATTGGTCTTTTGAGCTGTTATAGGTGTATAAGTGTTGAGCCAATCTAGTGTTGATGGTTGCCTTGATTTCACTGTAATATATGGCATGGCAACCGGTATGTGGGCATGAAATGGAGTGAGCGATCGATCAATGTGATCTTTTGAGTTGTTGATCAATCTATTAGAGTTGGGTGGAGTTCTGAATGTGATTTTAAATTTTTTTGTTAATGTTTTAGTTAATCTGTTAGAAATCTTGGAGATATAAGGGATGGTAATTCTGGGTGGATCCATTTGATGTGCAATGTTATTTATTCTATTATGAAACTTTATAATTTTATTTTTAATAGGTTTAAATTTGAAGCCTGCTGTTTGTAAATCTTTAATGAAGTTGTTCATATTTTCTTTTCTGTCAGCTTTGTATTTGCAAAGATGAAAGTTTCTAAATAAAAATGCATTTAACCCAGCAAATTTGTGCAATGCAGATGAGTTGGATTTAGGGTGAATGCAGCTTCGAATTTCAAATGGTTTAACTATCATTTTGTAATCTATTATATGATTGTTTCTAGACAAGCAAAGGTCGAGATATTTAACTTCATTGTTGCTGTTTTTATATATTATACTAAGTGATAGTTTAGATAAATTCTGAAGTTCGCGTTGTATGTTTAAGATATTATCCTTAGTGGCAATGATAAAAATATCGTCCATGTATCGAATCTATGTAAAGTTTTGGTTAGTATTATAATATTTTGGTATAATAGAGTGCTCAAATTTATTTAAGTAGATACTCAACAATATATCACTAATAGGTAAGCCCATGGGCCATCCGTCTTTCATAGTTTACCATCTGTTTTCAAATAGTGTGAAAATATGTGTATCGAGTCAAGACAGGAAAGCAACAATAAATTTAACTCACTCATTAGGGCATTGTGCTCGCAAGAGTTTCTCATGTACTATCTGGATAGATGCCCTTCTGTTGATGGATCCATACAACTCCTTCACATCCATTGTGGCAATAGTGGATATATGTGTAAGTTTGATATTTTTAGTTTTCGGAAATGAATTGGAATGAAGAATTAATGGTATATGAACCAAAATTTAGGTAGTCTATAAGCAAGTGATTGATTAGTTTGGCTGTTTCCAAATAATGTACGCTGCCAAAATCCATCATCAGTTTTAATCGTTCACCTGGCTTGTGTAGTTTAGAGTTGTCAAACATTCTGGGAGGTCTGGTGGCAGGTGGATAAATCTTGTAGTATTAGGATTTGGTGAGACCTTTGTCCTTAAATAGTTGAAGTACATTATAATTATATGAAGAATCTGGCAAGTATATCTTTAAATAAAAAAGAATACCCATGGTCTTTAGAAAGAACAAAAAGTGTTCATCCTACTGTATCATACAAATTAATTCAAAAGAAATTAAATAAATCCCTCAACCAAACCAAAACAATCTTTAGGACATTCCAATTAAAAAAACAACAACAGATAATTATTCGTTTCTTTATCCATCTTACTATACCTGATGCAATATGATGTTGGTTTTCACTTTTACGTTAAGCATAGTTTATCTGACTTAGTGTTTGGAAACTGAGCAAAACTAATATATAAAAGGAAGAGAAGAAAGGGAAGTAAAATAAAAAAATTATATATAAAAAAAAATGGAATTATATAATCTCACTGTTCAATAAAATTTGAACATTAAGGGACAGACATACTAAATGCCAGCCATGATAATCAAGTCATCTGGGAGAAGATAGAGATATTTTTATTAGTTATACCAAGCTATTTATATTTTGTACCAAAATATAAGGTTACAATATAGACAGCAAATTACTACCATTTAATTGATGTGTCAAATGTGCTACCTTCACAACTTTGAAACAAATCACTTAATTAATGAAAATATATTAATAATTTTTATTAGGCATTCATTAGACTAGAGATTATCTAATAATGAATAATATTTCTGTAGTGAAATTTGTACTACATCACTTTCATGCAAGGTAGGGTCTAATTTATATGCGCTTTTAACACTTTGTGGAGGAATGTAATCATAAACATCTTACCACAAGGTATTAAAAGCAGATAGAAACTAGTCCCAATCTTGCATGAGAGTAATATAGTGAAAATTACACTACAGAAACATTATTTATTATTGGATAATCTGTAGACTAATGAATGACTAATAAATATTATTAATATACTTTCATCTAATGATTTGTGTCAAAGTTGTGACTGCAGCACCCTTGACACTTAAATTTAATTGTAATAATTTGTTAGTTGTATAAAATATGTATAAGAGATTTTTGTCTGTAGCAGCTGATTGGTGCTGGTTCAGCATGAAATAAGGATCTTGGGGATCAAAATTCTTTTTCACATGTATTTGCCATATGTTTGTGATTACATTCCTCTGCAAGGTGTTAAAAGCAGTTGGAACCTTGCATGAGATTGATGTAGTGAAAATTACAGTACAGAAATATTAGTTTTTTTAAAATACTTTTTAACAGTCAGTTTACCTCACAATTCTTCTGTTATTTTCATACATACCTTATGCATAGAAGGTTTTTTCCTGCTAAACTCATCATCGGAAATTTTGTGGTTCAAAGTGACACTTTTTTAGATCGCAAACAGTCTTTGGATTTTTTTTCCAGGTAAACTGAACAAAGTTAGTTAGTTATAAATATATATTTAGCTATTTTAAATTTAAGAATAAAATAAGAAATTGAAAAGTCATTAAAACCCCCATCACCATTTGTTGATTAATAACCCATTGAGTACTGCTTCTACTTTACAGTTTCTCTTTGGAAGGCTATTGAAGAGGACCTTGTTTTGCAAGAGGTTACGTCTAACACTTATGAAAGATAATAAGAATTACTTTTTCAAATTGTAGTTTAAATTCTTTTGTACTATTTATTAGATGTGTAATGGTTTTGCCAAGGTAATGCTCCCCCCCCAAAAAAAAAATATCTAGGCTTTACCAAGAAGCCATGACTTGAACATTATTGTATTAATTGTACACTATTATTGATTTCAGCCAAGGTAGCTATAGTGGTATCTAGTTTTTAAATTGAATAAAGATTTTTGTTAATCTGCATTGTGGGATGAGTGTTGATAACCATAAAACAAAACTATCACAATGTAATGCAGTCTTCACCATTGCAGCTTATAGGTTGTGAACCCTTTGTCTATCTCTATTTTATAACTGCAAAGAAAATAGCTTTTTATTTTTACTATTCTCTGCAAATGCTCACAGAAATTCAAAAAGTAGAAACATTATTTTTAAATACTGTATACCTTAAAATAAATAGTAAGTGTAATAATGTGCAAGGCTAAATGGGTTTTGACACCAGTTTGATATTGTTGATTGTTATCTGTATTGGGATTGTCTAAGTTTTGACTGGTTTTTAATAGTTACATTAAGATAAATATATCCAATTTTATCTTTTTTTAATATTCCCAACAACAACATTACATGATGGAATATTATAGCATTTTGCCATCTGGTGTCCATTGATTATTCAATCATCTAGTAGATGATACTAAAATAAGGTGAAGTGAAATGGATTTTTTTTAACGTTTTTTTTTTTAAAATTATTTTACAGTTTTTGATTCATTTCATAAGCTTCTTTGTTTCTTTAAAAAATAAAGTTTTGGTGGTACATGAAGCCTTATGTGGACCTATTCTTGAACCATTTCATTACTGCCATATGAGCTTTAGTGCAATGATAAAATGGTGAATGGGAGGATGGGATTCATAAATTGCATTGTGACATTGCCACTTCTGGTGCTGAAATATCATATAATCTCCTGAGTGTCATATTCTGATTCATCATCAATCCACTACAGTATGAAGCTTTCTCCAAGTTTAATTTAGTTTCTTTGGTCCCTAGTCACTTTATTCCACAAATGTATGCAGCACATTCTTTTATTTCATCCAGCCATCTCACATGTGGTTCATTTCTAGGTTTTTTTTTATTTATAATTTTTTGAAATTCACTTTAAAATGTATACTGACTATATTTCTAATAATATGTCTAACCTAATTCTTTTTCAAGCTATTGTGATTAAAGGGCAGCATTATATTTTTGAATACTGAATCATCTTTGCTTAATAGTTTTGAATACTTTTTAATGGTAAATGGTTCTGAATATCATCTTGGTTTTTTTCAGTAGCAAATTGCAAGTTAATTTTTAAGAACAGAATAAGACTTATTTTTAACTGTGAGTTGGTTCTTGATTAGTCTCAACCTTGGTCTACATTTATCCCAGAATAATAATACAGGAGTTTCGCTGATGGGATTTTCAATTATGCTAATATTGTTTTGAGTAGGATTGGATGGCTTAAGATAATGTAATTGATTTTATTTTTTGTATAAAAGTTTTATATTTCAATTCGACACAAAGATGTTTTCACATTAGTTTATTTTGAAGGTTTGGATCTTAAAAGTAATTTCTTTCAATTTTCAAGCATTCTTAATATACAGATCTTAATTTTATGCTGGCAGCCATTATTGTCTGGTATAAATATCCAAATAAGGTTATGATAAATACTTTTGTTCATTATGTTTATGGTTTTGATACTGGAGAGCATTGCTTTAACCCTTCCACATATTAATGTTTGCATCATCCTTTAATGATTGTTTGATTAATCTGTTCACTATTTTATTTTGATATTAAAACCATTATTCTATATTATGAATTAATAAATTGTAATTGATTTATTAGAAATATAAGTTTATAAATGAAAAATATTCTAAAAAATCATATGTGAACTTTGTCAATATGTGAAATACATAATGAGAATAATTACTTTTTTCTTATGGAATAATTATCGCAACACTGGTAAAAATAAATTAAATTAACAAGATCCTGGTTAATTAAACTTCATTTCTAAAGCTCAAATGAATTATTGTTTAGTTATTATTAAGCTATGAAATTCTGTTCTAAAATTTAAAATTGCATTTATAATTAGGAAAATATCACAAAAATCCTACAATGTTTGGCAGAGCATTATTGATCACAGTTTTGTTTTTACCACTACTACAAATTTTTAAACTTATATATATATTTATTTAAAAATAAAACATATTAAAAAAATCTAATTTTAATCACATAAATATTTTTAATGAACTAAAGAAAATATGAATATTATATTCTTTGTGAACAGCAATAGAAGAGGAGTTTACAAGTAGTCTTGCAACTGCTTTCTCAAAGAATTTACCAATCAGTAACACTGTTAGATTGTTTGTAGCAATTTCTATGGAATACTGACATCTTCAGATTTTTTTGAACTTATAAATCAATATTTACTTTAGTTTTAATTTCTGCCATCACATGAATGCATAACTGACAAAGCAAAGCTATAGTTAGTAACAAGAGAATGAAAAGATGAGCTATATAGCAGTTCCATCTAATACTTCATAATATCACACAGATGACAATTGGAAAATTAAACTGGGCCAGTACTTAGAAGGTAGGGGTTTATCTATTTCATGTTGTTAAATTTTACTTTGATCGGTTTACTGGATCCCTTGTATTCAGACTGTCACTTTGATGGTCAAACATGACTTGACCATCAAGCAATTTACTCTACAACAAATAAATGGCTCTATAATCAAATGCTAAAAATCGATAGGCTTCTTTAATAATATTGCAGATTTGTTTGCGATTGCCTTGCATGGATTAGAGCTGTGGAAGAGTGATGTATTCTATATATCAAGATTCATTGATCGTGACTCTACTCTGCCATTTCTGGTGCTTATGTTGTATATAATAAGATTTTTCCTCATTCTTTAATTTTTTTATGTATTGGTTGCATATATAATATTACTTAATACACTTTCTATAGTCACTTTTTATACTGCATTAATTTTTTACTTCTTGTTTTGAAAGATGATGAAGTTCTGATGAAGACTGCTGGCCAGTCGAAACTGTTTGAACATAATGCCAAGAAAGAAAAAGTTAATGCATTGTAAAAAGTGACTATAGAAACTATATTAAATAGTATTATATAGCTTTTTGTGTGCTTCTTAAGTAATAAACTATTTAATTATTTTCTTTGTAGCAATTTAATTTAATTTAACAACTTTAAGTAATTCTCTAGAATTTCATAGCATATCTGGGGAATGTTCGATTAATTTGTTTCTCTAGTAATCCCCCCCCCCCCCCCCATTTAGTTTTTTTTTTTTTTTGACAATTAATTAAAGTCTAATAGTAAATTAATATGATAATTTATTTACGATATAAAAAATGTTACTGCTTTTCTGACAGTAAGAAATCATGTGTAGAAAACATAATTGGTGGTCGAGAGGTCAGCGCGAATGCCTTGCACTTGCAGGCAGTTGCCCGCGTTGCGGGTTCGCGTCCCGGCCGATGCTATGACACTTAAAAAAAAAAAAAAGTCATCAGAGTCAATAATAACACAAATTAATCCAAAAATTTGCCATCAGTTTCTATTATAATTAAACTTTTCAAAAGTCCTTTGGTAACAGTGATAAAGTCAGTACCAAATGAACAAGTTTTAATAAAAGAGCGAAAATTTGTCAAATAAATGTAATTATTGGTAAATGATGTATCTCTAGGCAAATAACCGATTATTGAAACCTGTAATAACGTAGTTGTAATAAACAATCTATGCTTGAAGCCTGTCCATTAAAGTATGAGGATTGGCTATTTTAATATATATTTGAGCACTTATAGCATATATGTGTAGAGATGGTAA
Organism: Epiperipatus broadwayi; assembly: GCA_028023455.1. Lineage (NCBI taxonomy): Eukaryota > Metazoa > Onychophora > Udeonychophora > Euonychophora > Peripatidae > Epiperipatus > Epiperipatus broadwayi. The sequence continues at coordinate 3,459,843 of JAQFVV010012453.1, read as the reverse complement.
TCTGGACCAATTGGTGATTGCTGGTTCAGCATGAAATACGTGTATTGGTGATTATTTATCTTTTCAACATATATGTGTTCAGGTGTATGAGTGTTATGAGATAGTGTGGAGAGTAGTGGGTCATGTGAAAGCCTGTGCTCGTATACCCTATATATTACATATATAGACACAGGTATAGAATAAGCCTGTGTGTTTCAGTTATTTATTTTTATGAACAGGTAATCTGAAAGTGAAGCGCGACAATCCGAACTTCTATTAGACGAAAACAGCATTTGTTGTAAACTATGATAGATTAGATATCTTTTTCTTTTAAAATAGTTGATGATTACTAAGTTATAATCTTTTTTTTTTCATATGTCATAGCATCGGCCGGGACGCGAACTCACACCCGTCTGCAACCAACTACTTGCTTGCAAGGCGGTGCGATGACCTCTCGGCTAACAAATCTTGTCCCAATAAAATAAAGTCATTTCACTAGTAGGAGTAATAATGCAAACAGGAAACTTGTTCTAACTCTTTCTATAATATTAAAATAAATTTTATTATTTAAACTGAAATACCTTAAGGCCGAGTGATTAGCGCATATACCCATTAAGTGTCATGTTGGTTTCATATGTGGACCGGAAAGGTTTAGGATTTTTTTTTTCATTTATAAGACAAGTTTAGGATTTTTTTTTTTTTTTAAACAGCTTGTCCATGACCAACATATGTAACTATCACATTATTTATCGGTGCACAAACTTCTAACTATTCTTAGCTTGAGGATAAAACAGAGAAAGGAACTTTAATATTTCACTACCTGACAGATGATAGGCCTGGTAATTATGGCATTCTTATTCACCACTCATTAGTGTCGTCGGATAAGTCTTTGCTCCACAGCCGATTATTTTACGTAATTTAAGTTTGCATCATTTCCTACTTGTAGTTACAAGTGATCGCTTTTATTAAATAAAAAAATAAAACTAATGTATGACTTTCTTTTATTTATTATTATACAAAATATTGTGGAGACTTCTTTAAAAATTAATAAATTAAAGAATATTTTATATTTGTAAGGTTTCTAAATAAGATTATTTTACATTCACGCTGAAGGTAAAGTTGAGGAAATTTAAATTACTAAACGTGTCACATCTGGCAAACGTTAGATTAATTTGTTTTTTCATATCCCACCTCCCAGTTTTTCTTATCCAATTATTAGAGTTTAATAAAAGGTAAACATGATATTAAAACGATAAAGTTTATTAAAAATATAAATTGATTGTAGGAAAAAATGATTCGACATTAGATTAAAATGATTAGAATATTACTGATATTTACGCTTTAATGGTTAAATTATTTAAAAAGCAATGATGTAATGTGTTACAGATTTTATTATATCTATTAACACCAGATTTTATTTTATTTATTATCACCAGACGCTTGCCAAAAAGCACATTCTGCGCTCCATCCCAGATTAAAAAAAAAAGTCGCCCGGAAGTTCATCTGATGTACGAGCACCGGAAGTTACAGTTGAGCTGCGATTTAAGAATCTTTTAACTCTTTAATCTGCTGCGGTACCATTACGTTTAGTCATGCGGGATATTTCAGATCATTTTCTGCCAGTAAATCCATCGCTTGCTATATTTTCCAAAAGCTTTTAGGTACCATCTTTCTTAAGATTTTTTTTCCATCTCGTGATTGTGCATAATCCGAACATTTTTATTATTATTATATATAATTGCTCTGCTTCTAAATATATGTTCTTCCTCTTCTTAATTCCTTCAACCAAACCTTTTTTTCCCCATTTACTTCTTTCAATACATTATTGATTTTAAGCAACTCCTGCTATAATTTATATTTCTCTTCTCTTGCCAAATCCATATCTTTAAAATGTACCCCCCTCCCCATTAATATCTTGTAGTCATTTCCCCAGAATAGTGACTTTCCAAATAAAACATTCTCCAAGCTTAAATTTCAAGCTCTAGATTTTAAAAGGTCTTTTAGAGACCTTCTTCTTTATGCAATTTTTACATGGAGTTTTTATTAATACTTCCATTATCAAATAAACTTACAAAAACATTTATGAAATACTAACGTATATATATAATTTTCTCTTCAGTTGTCATTCAAATTTCTATTTTGTCTTGCTATTTTTATTGTTTTAATTTTAATTAAGGATTCTGTTAAATTCATTCTTATTATTGACAAGAATTGCAAATCATTAGCAAATCTAATACTTAGGAACACCCTTTTTTCAAATGTGATGTAAATCTTACCAAGATGAAAGTAAAGAAAGAAACCTATTTAAATTAATGTTAACTAAATATAAGATAACATCTCTATCATGCCTTGTCATATAAGTATTTTTTTTTATATATTTGAAATTTTCATTTGTCTATAGTTTTCCTGCCTTTTCTTTTCTATACTTTGCTTTTTTTCTGCAAAATATTAGGAATAAAACAATCCAATTCTCCTATCAAAGCTTTTAATTATTAATTCTATTCATTCTTTCTATTTATCTTTCAGTAGTTCTTTACATTATTCCAATTGTATATCATATATTTTTTAACTAATCCTAACTCCAAACTGCTCTGGCAATAGATGGTAAGAAAAAAACATTTTATATATGGAGAAAATTATACACTTATATCATAATGCCGGCACAAACAAACATGTAAATAAAGAACTGAAATAAACACATTTACAATCGTCTAAAAATGAAAACAATTAATTTTAAATGTATATTAGAGAATAAACTTAACATTTTGATTAACAACTTTCTTTTGATCAGGATATTATCTAATATTCTATTCTTAGAAGATTGTAAATGTTTAATTATGGTCTTTATTGACACAGTAATTTGTGCTGACATTTTTCACCATTATTGGACAAATACCTAAGTACTTCCTTTTCAAATAAATAAGCTTGAAACAATAAAATGACTTTTAGAAATAATTTTTTGCTCTTATAAAAAAAAATAAGAAGGATTTTATACAATTTGATCTCTGCAACCTGACTTTACCTGTTAACAATTTCTGTCATCTAGGAGTAAAAATGAAAACTAAAATATAGATTCATTATTACTTATTGGAATCATTCAATGTAAAATTACAACACAATCATTGACGTAGTTCAAACACTGTCACAAGTGATTTAATGATTTACAAAACTGACTTCTCTGTCGAAGATAGTCCAAAGTTTTGTAGAAAGAGTTAAATCTGTATGTGTGAATTGTGATTAAATGGATAGAAAATCTTTTATGTGTTTTAAATAAGTGTCAAGTGTTGTTAGCCGAGAGGTCAGCACAGCTGCCTTGCAAGCAAGTAGTTGGTTGCAGACAGTTGTGGGTTCGCCTCCCGCCAATGCTATGACATATGGAAAAAAAAATAAGAGTTTTTTTTAAGAGTTTTTATTGTATTTTCTCTTACATTTTAATATGCTAAAAAAAAAAAAAAAAACCCAGTTATTTTTCTGTCAGATTAAAATATTTATAGTAATCTTGAGTAAACCTCATAAGAATATAAAAGCATATTATTGTAAAAACAATTTTCAAACTTCAATTAAGTTAATCATGGCTAGTTATTGAATTGTACATTATTATGTGAGAAGTTAAATAATTATAGGGAGAAATGTTAGAACATAATGACAGATCAATTAACTAATTGATGAATATATTTCAGAGTGATTTGATAGAGAATTGGAACCATCTTGTAATCAAGGATTTGCCTATCATTGAAACTCAAATCCTTCTAAATGTCAGTACATGTTGCAAATCTACAGATATGATCTATCTTCTCCATCATCGTCAAGCTATATTTTAAAAAAGATTATAAAGAACTTTCAAGCTATAAACAAATAATGACAATTCTTTAAAATATTAATCCTATAGTTTAGGAAATATTTAATATTTTGATTGTAATTTTTTTTAAAATTTATTTTTAGGCCAGGAAATATTTTTCTATTATTATTGTTATCACACAACTCTGTTGAAAGGAATCATATGCCCACACAAGTTACATAATCTATTTATCAATAAAATATCATATGATTCTAGTGTGCATGTTGCGGAGTCATCCCTATGTAACTTACTGCAAGCTTTAGTAAGGTTATAGATGCCAAATTTATAGTACTTAATGAACCCTCTATCCTATGCTGTCCTATCCAATATCTCAGACTAGTTTTAAGCATATGGTTTTCACCAATGATGAGCTTTTGGATTTTGGAATATTACACTTGGACCTTCAGTATCTAATGCATCAGCCTTCTGGTAGCCATTGTTTACTTCTGTGTTAAAGTGTCAAGCTGTCAGCTTGAACATAAACACATACAAATATTTTCAATCTTAGCCAACTTGCTTGTATACTCATTTAACTCTGAAACCAGTTCAGCTTCTATGTTACAGTATCCTTAGTTTTTTTTAATAACTATAGACCCTTCTATTCTAAGGCCTGTATTTGATGTAAATCATTAAAATATCACATGATTATCACATGACTCTAGCTATACCACTAACTGTAAACTCTAGTGAATAAGAGATGCTAGATGGTAGTACTTAATAAATTCCACTCTACTTAAACAGGTCAATGGCATATACTCTTTTTATGCAATTATGTATTTCTAATAAACTTGTACTGTTTAAGTTAATCTGAAATGATAAATTAGGCTATAAGAAAGTCTTAAATGCACTGATTTTGGCAGATCGCTGCCAGAATCATGGTGCTGAATAAGAATACTGAATTAGAATGATGTAAATTAGGGTTGATATGTAAATGAAGTGATTAGATGTTCTATTTTTTCGAAAATGGGACATATGATTTTTTTTTATTGACGGAATGTGGATTTCTTGCAATAACCCAAGCCTCTTTGGTAGTCGAAAAAGTGTGACTCATAGTAAGCTCACAATCAAAAAAGATCAACCTGTACTAGCTATTTTGTTTAACATTACTGTATAAATACATGAATTAGGGGATTTTCATTAATTTGTTGGTGCAAGCTCCACTATACAAGTCTTAAGATAAATTTATTCATTTGATATGATCCAAGGTTGTTAAGAGAATGCACTTTATAACGTTATATAAATTCTTACAGATGTTTTATTTTTTGAAAAATATGATTTATTACTTTTATTAGCCGAGAGATCATCGCAACCGCCTTGCAAGCAAGTAGTTGGTTGCAGACAGTTGTGGGTTCGCGTCCCGGCCGATGCTATGACATATGGAAAAAAAAAAAGAAAAAAGATATAATCTATCTAATGCTATTTATCAAATATTTGAAGCACTCGTAAACAAGCATTTATAAGTATCAAATTACTTTAATGCATTCTATTTTATATGATATTGACTTTTTATATGTATTTCATTTGACTGTTACTCAAAATGTTAATCTACTACTGGAAAGTAATAATTAAACTTTCCAGGTAGTTTAGAATTATTGAGCATAAAATTTGAAAGATACATCCACATTTCTAACAATATTTTATATTTATCTAATAAATACATTTTTCTATATATACTGTTATTATTTAATTTTTTTAATTTGGTACTTTGTTAAATGTTGAGCGTTTTTTTCATTCCATATTTTTAAATTAAATTTATTTTGTCCTTATGATTAACTCTCTTGCCTTTTTATGAGATTTAACAGAAAAAGAATTGTGCATAAAAATAAATGCCCCCCTTTCTTTAATAACTAGCTACTTCGAAAAATAGATTTGCATAAACATATACAAATATATGAGGTTGTATATTAATTTAAACAAGAGAGTCCAACTTGATACATAAATTAGCCAGTAAACAGCTCAAATATTAGGTGAAATTATTTAATTGGTATTTTAATTTATGCCAATGTTCATTGAATGCTTTTGATTCTCATATTAATTTTAGGATTGATGGAGGGGGGAGGGGACTTGAATTTGTTAAGCTACAATGTCTTGATTTAAGTGTTGATAAAGTTGATAATGTTTTATTTTGCAGTCATTTTATTAAACAAAATAATTTTAGAAATATGATAAAGCCTGTCAGTTATCAATCTTTTACTCATATATATATATTTAAATTTTTGTTATAAGACTAGAAGACTTAATAATTTTGAAAATAATGCCTATATTCAGAGGAATCAATTTGCTACTGATTATATTGATTTGGGTTATAATCATGAATTTACTAGAAATATTATATTTAATAAAAATATTTATGAGTCTGTTAATAATTAAAATTAATTATTAGTGAGAATAAAGAGTTTATTTCTTTACCATTTAAGTCATCACTTTATAAATTGATTTATAAGAATAGTTATTTATTTAGTAGTACAAAAGTGGCCTGGAAGAAAATCCTTGATTTAAATTCTTTATTGAATAATTCAGAATAGTTATTGATAGCAAATCTATTCCTGGTATAGTTTGTAACATTCTTTACAGTTGTTGGGTAAAATTTATATAGATCAAAGAAATTAAGTCTTAATGAAAAAGTGGAGGTGTTTATTATATCTACAAAGATATTACATACGGGATAGAGAAAGGTGAATAACTCCCTGTGTGTAAATTTTAAAAAATCAGATATATTAATTTTTAACTGAGGTTTAAAGTTAATATCTGTGCTAGAGATAATCTCTAGCTTCCAAAATGATTAGTAATAATCATTAGTGTCTTTATCTGAAATGGATGGCGTCAAGAATCATTAGTGTCTTTATCTGAAATGGATGGCGTCAAAGTTGTGAGTGGAGGAAGTTTGACAATGGTAAATGAAAATGTAACAATTTACTCTAGATAAATACTTTGCATATAATAAAAATATATATGAGAGATAGTGACCTGGGCCAACTGATGAGTGCTGGTTCAGTACGAAATGCATCTGGGGGGCCATTTGTCTTTTATTATATCTTTATTTATATGAATTTGAAAAGAATTAGGGAAGTGTAGAGGTGTTTATTATATTCATAAGAATAGAGTTAAAAATAGATATCATAATTCAGCTTTATATATTCATGAACTGAACACAGGGCATAAAATATTATTTAACAATGCAACTGTTATCTTTTATGAAAAAAGTGAATTAAAAAGAAGAGTAAAAGAAACTGCTGATAATTTTTTTTTGAATCTGAGGCCATCAATCTCATGAAGACATAGCTTTGATGTTAAAGAAAGTTGGCTTTTGAAGTGAATGATGGGAAGATTATTTTGTTTTGTATATATATATATATATGTTGTTTATATCTTGTTGAATTTCATTTGAAAAGATGTATTTGTTATTAGATGGAATCATAGTCATGGAAGAATTCTAATGAAAATTTTTTTTCTAGTATCATAAAGTTATATATTTTCTATTTTATATATCTACACAATAAGTTCTTGCATTCTTTTATATATGAAAAAATTTTTTTTTCTTAATTTTTATTATTTTTTACTTTCCTTCCTTGCGTCATAGCATTGGCCGGGATGCGAAACCACAACCATCTGCAAACAACTACTTACTTGCAAGGCAGCTGCAATGACCTCTCGGCTAACAATGCTAGACTTTGCTTAGAAAAAAGAATTTTTACATGTGTTATTGTCCATAACTCTATCGGGTTGCAGTATAATGTAGAATGATATTAGGGGATAGAGGATAGTCGATCTCAATTGGATCAACGGCAAAACATGATTTCAAACTGCATGAAAAAGTAATTGTAAAACACTCCCATGTACTATGTTGAAATTTTATGAACTGGCAGATTGTCATTTGTATAATGCATTGCTAGAAGTTATTTGCCTCATGAATGGTACCTAATAATATGCATGGCGCCATATCAGACAAATCTATTATTAAAATTGGTACTTACTACATGGCCTAATGCAGTAATAGAATAACTGACCAAAAACCTTTTTCAAAAGCTTTTTTTGGATTGACCCTCAACTGAGTCAAGAAAAATAAAATCATTGTAAATTGATTGCAGTCAACTTACTACTTAAGTGCCAAATGTTGCATGATTTTTTGAGAACCTAAATATCTTACAGTCTATTGTAAATTATTTCGCAAATGAGAAATAACAACTCATTACTATTATAAGGAAAAGGATCTCATCTAAAATGTGCATGTAATGTTTTAATATATTTTGAAGTTTATGGAAATGATTTGCATTATGCCAAGAAAACTTCCAATGTATAACAGAGCAATATGTTTAATACTCTTTTCAGTGGATCTGAGATGGCCCATTGAAGTGGAGAAAAAAACTGGGTATTTACTGTGTACACAAAAAGTCCCTCTAAACTGCTGGCAGATCCATTTCCACATCATTGCATTACATAGTAACATAGTTTATCCATGTGTGGATCATAAATGTATGGCATGAAATGTGACGGTGTGTTTCATATCTTAGCAGATTAACTTCAATGTTCTATCATTACAAAATCATACAAACCACCACTTGAAAATGTGTTTGAATCTCACGGCTTTACATCTATATGCAGTTTGAATTATTTTAAATGTTTCACTAGCAGTTTTTCCCAATTTAAAACAAAATTTACTATTAGGGTTATTCCATTATGGGTTAAGATTCAAAACGCACTACCACTTTGAAAGGAGAAACTTGTGATCGCGGCACACTAGCGTCATAAATTTTTTGTGGTAAATCATTCAACTGTTGCTGCATAATAATACTTGTGTTGCTTCAAAGATGGTGTTGCAGCCAGTCTAGAGAACCGGTCACGTGTCAGCCACTATTTCATTGGGACACTGTGGGTGTATTTGGGTTTTTTTTTTTTTTAAAAAAAAAAAACACATTTTGATTTAATAAACTCAAAAATGTTTCTAGAGAAATATACTTATTTTTATGAATCAAAAATTTGTGCTTGTCCAAATTTCTCTCGTTCTTCTTATATATGTATATATAATTATTATGCAAATATACATCTCTGTACATGTACATACTCATATATATATAGATTTTTTTTAGTTAATGTTTTTAAGATTGTTTACTGAGCGGGTCTCTATTAGCCATTAGTGTTAAAGCTTTTTGATTCGTAGGATTAAGTTTGAATAATGCTTCAGTCTTCCAATAGACCTTTTCTTAATCTTTTGAGATTAATGAGACTGTAAATTGTCGCAGTCGTGTATGGAAAAAGAAGCGTGGTAAACAAGATTAAAACTTTTATTATCTACTATGTTTAAGCTCGCCGAGTTAATTTTTTTCTTCCAGCAGCTGCCAAAGTCTATATAAATTTTAGAAGAGTTAATATTGTTACACATAGTTCAGACTCTATAGAATTGTTTACTATGTTTACTTAGTAATGGTATAAATTTAATGTTTTCTTAAAATCAGATATTGTATATATATTAAATAAAAATGAAACAACAATCTGTACAAGTTGACTATGAGTGAAAGTTAAACAATAGGATAAATTTAGCTACATAGGTCATTCACTATGAGATATATTTTAGAAAATATTTTATAGTTTTTTTGAATCATTCCATTTCCATCATCCTAATTATTTTCACTCCGTATCGGACCACTGCAGAATGAAGATCTCCAAATTTATCCCAGTTTTTGATATAGCCCCCCCCCCGTCACATCAGCGAACATTCTTATTTCGTCCATCTATCTCTCATACGGTATCTTTTAGATCTTCTGTTTAATGTTTCGATTGTCCCATTTAAATCCAATTTAGATCTATTTATCTTTTGTTTATTATCTATCAAAATCACTACAATATTTATTAATAGGTTTCCTCTGTGTTCTTCAGTGATAGATTTGATGAACTGAAGTAAAATATTCTTGGATGGTTTAGTAATTATATTGAATTCTCCCCCCCCCCCCCAACCTATATACCTATTTTATAAGAGGGTTAATATGAGCTATTTTCTTTACACTAAAAAAATATTGTCAAACAATAATGTAAATACTTTTTCCTAAGTCACTATTAGTGGTTATTATATTTGCCAAAATGTAAGAATATTTTTTTTATTACGTAAATTAAAATATCAAAAACTGAGCTTTTCTCTTGAAACCTGGGAAAAGAATTTTTTTTTTTACTTTCAAATGCCTTTATTTGTGCCTCAAGACGATTCAAGAGGCATAAGTTTTACAATGCAATCAACAAGAATCATTACAAAGAAATCTAGGGAGTGTCGGTGCGTGTCAAGCGCATCCGCACCCATATACTTGATTCAATGCATATGATTTTGAACATTCAGGTATAAATGTATGGATCCATTAGTTATTTGGAGACAAAAATGTTGTTGTATTAACAGCAATGTTACACTTTCAGAACACTTCTATTCGTGTCTCATTATTATTTGGGGCCATAGCTTGAAAGAAACAAGGCAACCGCTTCAGTTGCAGTGGGAATATTGTCCTTGGATTGTCTAATTGTACAAGTCTATTTCACCATTTGAGCATTCCCAGTACTGTTATAAATGAGAAGGTGTTTGGATTGTCCAATTGTACAAGTCTATTTCACCATTAAAGCTCTCCCAGTTCTGTTATAAATGGCTTTATAGGTATATATGCTTATTTCTTGGTGGCATACCACTTGTAGAGCAGTCACTTTCCCTTCTATCTATTCCTAATCTTTTATTAATTTGTTCAGGCTTAACTACCTTCATTTCCTAGGATTTATCATCGTGATATGTTAGTGCACTTTGGGCTGTTATAATTTCTAATTACTAATATATCGATTTATTTATTATGTAAGGTAAGCACTACACTAGGCAAGGCATGGCCCTAGTTTGATCTGGTTCCAAGTCTGATCAGTTAGCCATGGCTGGCATGTCCTCTTGTCATGGTCCTTGGCATCATTTAACAATTTGAAGTATAATACCTCAATATTGTAACCTTATTTTGTGCCAACCAGATGACAAAGTTAACATAAGTTGCCAATCTAACACTGCCAAAGGAGCCCTTTTTAAAAGCTTTCACCATAGCCACCCAGGCCCAGTCTATATATTTTTTTTGTTAATATGTCTGTCTGATTGTAATATATTTCAATATGAGCTTGTAAAATATGATAATTTGTATAAGCAATATAGTACATTTATTCTATTCTTTTTTTCTTCATAAACAATAATAAATATGTACATAGTTTTGCACGAAATACGTTTATTGGGGTTCACCTATCTTTTTCGCATATATGTGGTCATGTGTATAGATTGTTTGAGATAGAGTGGAGGATGAATATAGACTGAGAAAATCCTAAGTTCAAATCCTTTTATTTACCTATATAAGAAATGTTTAGTATACTGAATGAATAGGCTAATTACATATTGCCTTGGAAATAGGTTGCATTGTAGTATAAGTTCAGCATATTCCCCTCCTATTAATATATAGAGATACATAGTGATCTGATAATATGAGGGGATAGATTGGCATGATGTCTACATTGGTATGATTACAATATCAAATCCAATAAGGGCTTTGAGCATTCCATCATTAGTTTTTCAATGAAACGGATGGTTAAATAGTTAGTAGGCTGAGTAGATTGAAACCTGCCCATTAAAGTTTAAGGAATTGCTATCTTAATATCAACTGGGCATTGATTGTATATATGGGTGGCAGATTATGATCTGGCCCAACTATTGAGTGCTGATTCTGCACAAAATATATATACTGAGGATCATCTATTTTTTTTGTATGTATGTGGACATGGGTGTCGGTTATTTGAGGTGGCAAGGAGGACAAATATAGACTGAAAAAATTCTAAGTTCAAATTCTTCTATTTACATGAATAAAAATTGTAAATACACTACTCTTGGCATTAATAAAGTATATAGTCTTTAAGTTTAACCAATTACAGAATATTTATCATTGAGTGAAAGAAAGACTACTGAATAAGAAGGAACATATTTGTATTCGTTAATTCTTGAATTCACCTCTACAAAAGTGTTGGTGGTCGAGTGGATTTTTTTTTTTTTTTCAATCTATGGTAAGTACTATGTAATTTGATCAAGCGGATACATTAGTATGCTATGTGAAGATAAATAGTTTACTGCTTACTAGAAATTTTACTGAATGCCATCAAATTATGGTATTTTTATCATTTCAATCTATTTTAATATATAGGAAGTAAACTGTAAATAAAACAAAACTCAATGCATATGTAAACAAAGGGAGTAAATCACTCTTTACTTCCAGGCCATAAATTAAAAGCACTAAATCAGGATCAAGAATAGAATGAATCCACCTATTCTTAGAGTTCATCTGCCTGATAAATTAATTTCACTCTCAATTTCCAACAAAATTGACTAAAAGTATACTTACAATCATCAGAACTGCAAGAATAGATGGATTTATCGTAATCTTGATCATTGGTTCAACATTTAAAGTGCTTTTAAAATTCATAGTCTAGAGACAGGGTGATTTACTCTCATTGTTTATCTATAATGGGAGTAATGTAATGTGTAAAGCATTAAACAAAAATATGTTACAGGAACATCTATAGCTCTACATGGGTGTGATAAGAATTTCAGCCTCAGGGTAGCCTTTGAGCATTCAATCTTCAGATTTTCAGTTGGATGGCTGGTTGAAGAGTTGGAGTGTGGAATGGTATGAAGCCTGTCCATTAAAGTATGAAGATTGGCTATCTTAATATATATATGAACACTCATTGCATATATGTTGTAACAGTCAGAATCGTCTATCTCGCTAACACACTGCAGAATTCAAACCCCAGACACGAAACTGAACATTCTAGGAGGGGTTGCCTTCTAGATATACTAAGTTCGAATCTAAAGCCCAAATTTCACAGTGCCATCTACGTGACAACGCATCTGATGCCACTACTAGTATGACCTTTGACCAGTGCCTGGTGGTCAGGGAGAAACAAAAGACTATACTAAAAGAAGTTTGGGTGGCTAATTAATGTCTATGGATTTACAAAAGAAATACAGAATATATATATATAGACCGAGACAGTGACAGGAATCAAATAAAATAAGATATCAAATTTAGTTTTAAATAATTTCACAAAATTTATTCATAAAATATATATATAACACCACTGTCTGCTTATATGAGACAGGGACGCGTATTAAATAATTGTGGGCATTAGATTTCAATAAATGACAAAAAGGTTTTAAAACAAAGTGATATATTCTATTCCTCGGGCTAATAGCATTATGATAATGTGCTTGATGAGATAGGAACATGTGCGAGGTGCTTTGAGCAATTATACAAGTTTAAGAAAATATTTGAAAATTAAGTGTTCTAAAATATTTATTGATTTCGAGAATAGCATGGACTAAAGCTTACTAAGCAACAAAGTGGGAATGTGATCAAAGCATTTATTTGATAATAATATTAATAGAGTTGCATTGGGAGGTCAGTATTGCTGATAATGAATTTATTAAAGTTGGAGGGTGTGACACGTTTAAGTCACGGATGCTTTGTAAAATAAATATAAAATAAAATAATATTGAAGATCCGGAATAATTACAGAGGGCATCTCGCCGCTAACCCGTAGGAAAGAATTTTGATGAACAGCCGAAACTTAGCAACTGGGTGACGATTGCGTTTAATTCCCAGGTGTGTCATTTGTGAACACCCTCTGCCTGAAAACTGCAATAGCGAAAAGAGTCCTTGGAAAATTAAAACAAAGCGGTCTCAACAACCAATTCATTTACCAGCAATACGAGACTAGTGTATATAAAACATACTGAATGGGTTTTACTTGGATTAAGAGAAATGCCCAATCAAATTCCCAGAAATTCATTTAAAAGGGTCCGCACATTCTCGACGTCAATGATGAACTTTGTAATTAAAGTAGAACATGGTACTTGAAATAGGAAAATGCATGCTTGCGGGTTTGAAAAGTAAGTATAGATTTATATACGCAATCATGCATTAGGGGACACATTTAATCATTGACCTCGCACATACTCTCATATTAGATTAAAATCAATAACATGTAGATTTTAAACTATGTGATTATATTATATATTAAAGAAAAGAATCGCCCTCGAACGAGTGATTTGCAAGATAATAAAATTGGAAATTATTTAGAAATTTAAAATATGCCTTCATAGCGGCGTCTTGTTTTCAACAAAGGGAATAATTCACTCGGTCAAAGACGATTCTGACACATTATCATAATAAAATAACAGAAAGCTTAATAAATAGAAAATCTTAACCCAAGGATAGAGAGCAAAATGTTGAGTATATTTAAACACGTTAAAGACATACACAATGAAGTTATGTGAAATATAAGAAAAACAATTTTAAGTAGCTATAGCATGTTAGTTATCACAAGAGCTCTTGGGTTAATTTAGGGTTACCTCTGGAGAAGCATTTTAGGTAGATTGATGGTCGGCAGGTTTTTATATAATTTAACAGCAAAATCTGGAAATGTTCATATTTTTGCAGCAGCAGCAGTTCCGGGGTTCCCTTTGTGATAACTTCCGATGGTCTGGAGCAGCGGCTGGCTATTCCGAGGGGACATAGCCATCTTAATGCCTCTACTCTGTCATGTCAAGGTTAGCAAATTATTAGAATAGAACTCAGAATGATTTCTCTTAGAAACCTTAGAATACAAACTGGAGAAAAAAGAAAACCCTTCTTTTTATAGTAGACGTTAACAATAGAACTGCCCTGGAGCATTACAAAAATATATTGGACTTATCAGCTGTAATTAAATCTATCTGAATGTCCAAAGGAATTCAACATTAATTAATTTCTTTTGTTAATTTCCCTGTCGACATTCGGATTACAAACTAGATTTAATTAAAATTTACTTTTACTAATTAAAGAAAACCTTAAGTGGACATCTGCTGTTTTTAGATAAACTTATATAATATTAACTAATTAAACTATTGTCCCTCATTTATTTTAAAGAAATATTTGGGATAACTTTTATTAAATTAAACGAAAGTTATTTTACTTTTAAATTGCAATATTTGAATCTATTTACTAAACGAATATTTACTAAATGAGTTTTATTTTAAATCAAAATACATTACGATGGTAATATATTTGTAAATAGATTCAAACAAAATAACTTTAACAATTTATAATTTTGATGTGTTTTAAAATGGATATCATAGTGTGTGCGCAATTACGACTTATATAACTTACTTTTTAATAAATGTAAATTATGTGAACAAATACATAATTCATAATATTTTATTTTATTTGGGAATAAGTTATATATATAATACGAGCATTGTGCTCGTGGTTTAAAATTAGGCAGGATTTTCAATATATAAGTGTATTGCAGACACACTACGATAGATTGGGGTTCAAACTAAGGTATGAGGGTAGGAAGTAGGTGAGAAAAGGTGAAACGAAGATCTGCAAAGCAGACCTTACTGTTTCAATGTGTAGAGATGATAATCTGGACCAACTGATGATTGTTGGTTTAGCATGAAATACGTTTATTAGTGATTATTTATCTTTTCAACATATATGTGTTCATGTGTATCAGTGTTATGCAATAGAGTGTGGGTCATGTGAAAGTCTGTGCTCATATGTATACCCTATACATACTACACTCATGTAAATAGTGGGTAAAAAAACATAAGACAAATTTCTTCAAGCCAAATTTTATTATAAATATTAACCAGATTTTTAATTTAAGAAAAAAACATAATTTGATTTTTTTTTCTTTTAGAATATAGAAGTTTTGTGTATCTTGGAAGGAAGGAATATTATTAGGCATCTTGACTGCCAAAAACATAAAAATAATCAGAGTAAAAATAGGTGTATAAGTCATACTCATTTAAAAAAGGGATATCTGGTCACCATTCATATTACATGTACTGAAAACATGCATCTTTATTAGGACATTTTACAACTGTAGAAGCATAGATGGAGGTGTAACAATGAGGAGAATACTGACATTTGAAATAACAAGCTATAAAAAAGTTATTGAAAATAAATTGATGCAAAAAGTCAGTGAATAATATTATAAGAAAGCAATGAATCTTTTTAGTGAAGAAAGTTATTGTAAGAATGTTATAGTGTTGTTTGCTTAATTCAGGAACTAAAATTTCTAATTTCTAATGATCATCATCATAAACCATTATCAATCCACTGTAGGATGAAGGTCTCTCCAAGTTCAGTCCATCTTTTCCTATCTTTAGCTTCTCTTCTCCACATCACTCCTACACACTTTCTTATTTCATCCATCCATCTCACATGTGGTCTATTTCTGGGTCTTTTACAATCTCTTGGAATCCAGTTTAAAATTTCAATTGTCCATCTGTTATCAACTCTTCTAGCAATATGTCCAGCCCAACTCCACTTCAGTCTTTTAATTTTTTCAATGAGGTCAGTAACACCTGTTTGTTCTCTTAACCATATATTGCATTTTCGATCTCTTCTTGTTGCTCGCAACATGCATCTTTCCATACTTCTTTGAGTGGTCTGAAGTCTCTGTATTGCTCTTCTATTAAGTGTCCAAGTTTCAGATCCATAAGTAAGAACTAGAAAAACCCATTTATTAAAAAGCTTTTCAAACACATAGGCATATTTCCTTTCAGTATCAAGTTATTTCTACCAAAAGCACTCCAACCAAGTTTAATTCTATGATTAATTTCATCTATGATGTTTCCATCTGTATTAATAACCTGACCAAGGTATTTGTAACTGTTAACTTTTTCTAATTCATCATAATCAATCTATTTTCATATTTTGAGAAAATATATTAAACATTACTTTAGTTTTTTTAACATTTATCTGTAGTCCTACTTTCCTACTTTCATCTGATAACTCCTGCAACATTTCCCGTAATTCTAAAACATTATTTGCAAAAACAACTACATCATCTGCAAAATCTAAATTACTTAAAACATTCACTCCTTTAGCTTTCCATTTTAATCTACAAAATACTTCTTGCAGCACTGCTGTAAAAAGTTTTGGAGATATGGAGTCACCCTGTCTTACACCCTTTACATTGTTGATTTTCCTACTATCATTATGTAATCTAATTGCTGTTGCATTTTTATAAATATTCTTTAAAATATGACAATATCCTAGATCTATACCTTGATGATCCAATGCTTTAATCTCTGAAGAAATGTTTATAGAATCAAATGCCTTTTCATAATCTACAAATCCTAAGCATAATGGCAACTCATTTTCATTTGTTCTTTCTATAACTTCTCTCAATACCTGGATATGATCTACTGTACTAAAACCATTTTTAAATACAGTTTATTCTCTTGGTTAATGGAAATCCAGTGTTTTCTGTAGATGAGTTGTAATTATCTTAGTAAAAATTTTATATAAAACTGATAAAAGACTGATAGGTCTGTAATTTCTAATATCTTCTTTATCACCTTTTTTAAATATTAATATTAATACTGCATTCTTCCAATCATCTGATACATCTTTATCATTTAGACATTTGATATATAACTTTGCTAAATTTTTTTCTATTTCTTCACCTGCTTTTTTTAATATATCAATTATAATTTCATCATTACCTGAAGCCTTCCCTTTTTTCATAAATTTAATTGCATGTCTCATTTCCTCAATTAAAATTCTGGGCAATTTTGAAGATATAATAGGTATAAGGACACTTGTTCTTTGTTACTAAATAATTCTTGGTAGAAATCTTTTACACATTTCATGATGTCATCTCTCTTTTTAGTAATAATGCCATCTTTTTTTCTTATTGCAGATATAAATTTCCTGCCAATACCAAAATGTTGTTTTACACTCTTTAGACTTTTATTCTCTTCTACATCTTTCCTTGCTAGTTCACAATTATATATTCTTATATCATTTTTAACTCTTTTCCGCACCATTTTACAAAATTCGAGATATTCAATCTCTTTTAATGCATCATTGGTGTATATCCTCATATTCCTTCTTTTCTTTATAAATTCTCTAGTCTCAGGAGAAATTTTATTGGTCAATTGCTACTTTTTTGTACCAGCTATCTTTGTTGCAGTTTTTACAAGTGTATCAGTTATTTTCCTCTTAATGTCATTCAAATCTGAATCATGTTCAAAATCTACTAATACTTGAAACCGATTTGTAAGTTCTAATTTAAATTCATTAGAATGTTTCGGAAGATTAGGAATATCAACTGTAAATATTGTTTTTCTTAATTATTTTTGTCTAGTTTTGCATTAACATGTATCTTACATCTTACTAATCGATGATCAATTCCTGTGTTAAATTTATTAAGAACATTACAATCTTGAAATATGTATTTTCTGTTAGTCAAAATATAATCCAATTCTGCTGTACCTTCATTTGGGTGCTTCCATGTCCATTTTCTTTTAACATTTTCTCAAAAAAAGAATTCATAATATAAAGTTTTTCTTTTTCTGCAAACTCCACAAGTCTATGTCCTCTCATTTCTATTACCATAACCAAAATTACCTACAGCATTTTCATCTTTTATTTGTTTACCAATTCTAGCATTAAAGTCTCCCATAACAATTTTAAAATGTTGTTTACTCTGATGAAAAGCCTTTTGTATATCCATATAAAAATCTTTTACTACTTCATCATTATGAGAACTTGTTGGGGCATAAACCTGAATTATCTGCATTTGATATCTGCTATTAAGTTGTAAAACTAATCTTGCCACTCTGTCCAATACACCATCAATCTCCACAATGTTATTCTTCCATTTTCTATTTATAATGAATCCTACTCCACTTGCATTTCCAATATTTGTACCTTTATAGTAGAATATGTGACCATTTTTTAAATCAATTGTTTCTTCACCTTTTCTTCTAACTTCAGAATGACCAATAATGTCCCATTTAATATAAGACAGTTTTTCTTCTAACTCTTACAATCTTTGTTCACTTGAAAGTGATCTGCAGTTGTAAGTACCTAAATAAAAAGTTGTCATCAAATGGCAGTCTGAGTCCACAATCAGGGGATTCTTAGCACCCTCCGCCTTCGGCCACCAACCGGTGCCTTTGTTGGTGACTTTACAACATCCTGGGAATAAAGGCCATGATTTATTTTTGTTTGTCATACTTGTAAATATTGTATATATTGTAAAAAATATTCTTAAACTCGGAGGTAAAAAGCCAATAAGCTCACCACGCTGGCTAATGCATGTTGGTGAGCAGCCCATCCATGTTCTTATACTATATGAATAATCACTTAGTAATAACAGTTGCAACAACAAGAACATATGGAATGGACATTATGAATTTGCCCTGCTCGGTTTTTTTAAGGCCTCCAAGAGGAATCAAAGGGTCACCTTTCAGTTAATAGCAAACTCCTTTCTGCAGCCCTAATGGTATGCAAGCATAAACAAAAGAAATAAGAGCTCATATAATATAAACAGGCAACATTAAAAAATTATGTGGAATTATTTTGCTGTTGTTCAGTATAAGAGAGATAAAACTAGATTTAGTGATTTTAGCATTGCAAATGTATGGGTGTGAGTTCATAGTTTCTGATTGATGATGGTCCTGTTTTTTGTGTCATTATTTTAAACTAAAATACTGCCATCTTGCAATATTGTTTTCATAAGCGAATGTAAGCTCATTAGTACCAGGGTGTTCTGCTGTTTTAGATGTCTGTTTTTTTTTTTTTTGTGTCTCATCATTACAGAATGGAAAAAGTAAAAAGAAGAAAGTTTCAAGAATTGCTCACATGACAACAGCAAATAATCCCATAAGTCAACTTAGTCTGATATTCTATAATGTTTGACAGTCATGCATTAATCTTGCCCTTAAAAAAAAAGGACAAATCATGAGAACCCTCATAGATAAGTATATAAAATTTCTACCAACTGTTGTTGGTTAGAGCATTATCTTAAATTCAGTATTCATGAATCTAACAATAACCTGTTTAATTCTCATGCTAGTACTGTCAATGTTAGAACCAACAGTGCCTGAAGAAGAGAGGTCATTACTGCTCAAAAGGTTGTGTTCAATTCTAATCTTAAATATAATTTAGTTTAAAACCATTTGACAATTAAACTGAATACTGGAAATAGTCTAACATAATTAAAAGTAAGACACCAACAACACAAACTTTGAGATAAACATATATATATAGTGTATAAAATTTGCAACAAAAATGTACATTTAAATAATAAGCAATAATTTATTAATATATGTGAGCCACAATATGTTTTCTGTGTTTCTATTTTTCCCTCACAAGATTTAGCAATTGACAGTGTTTGTATTGTTATATTTGAAAGCACTAAAACATCACATGATCATCATTTCTCAGATACAAGGCTCCTCACTGACGAAAGCCACAAGTCTGGGGATATTGGATGACTACGACTAGATAGGGATTTTGTGCACAAACTATTTATCATCTGTTGATTATTGCCGCTTGCATTGGGTGGCACTACTTTATTGTTATTGTTATATTTATGATGCAATTTTCATAATAATAATAAGTAATGCAGAAAAACGTGTTTTTTATTTTTGAAGATTAAAAAAAAAAATCAAATAGAAATATATATCTAAATAAATTATAATTACAACTTTAATATGGCATCAAAATTACCATCTTATAATTAGTAAATTATCCATAAATTATTTGGTTAACAGCTAGCTACTTTATTATTTTTATCTCCATGTTGGGTCATTCAAATTAAGTATCTTTTTGAAATCAAAGAGCTTTTAAAAGATGGTAAATTACTGCAGTTTAATGTACAAGTGTCAAATTTCTTGCACTCATTCATTTGACATTATTTTCTTTAAACTCAGTTAAAAGTTAATAGATCTGTTATGAAATGCAGCAACATGGAATAATTAAACCCAACTCCATCCATTTTTTTCCATTGTGTAATGTATTAAATGTATCTAAAACTTTCAGACACTCAAATACTTGACAAAACTATCGCAAAAAGGCAAATGTCTATCAAAATACATTTTCGGCTTATTTCCACTTTTCAGTTAACTTGGGTTAAACCTGACGCCATCATACTTTTTTTGTATTTATTAATTTCAAATTATTACAATTTAATTTATAAATTCGAAGTATTATTTTATTTGATTATATTCTTTTTAGATAAATTCATTAATGATTATTACTAATCATTTAGATTAAATATCATCATTATTTTTAATCCAGATATAAACTTTTAATGTCATTAGTGAGGATTGTAAATTCAACTAGAAATACATATTGGGAATAACTTACTTTTTACAAATATCTTTATTCATATGTTTCAAATGTATGTTATAGAATAGACACTTTAAATGTATCTATGTTTCAAATGTATGTTATAGAATAAACATTTTAAATGTATCTATGATAAAAATAAATATATTAAAAATATTTGAAACACACAGGCTTATATATATCTATGTCTATATATATAATATAGAGTATATGAGCACATACTTTCACATGACCCACCTCTCTCTACACTATCTCATAACACTGATACACTCGAACACATATATGTTGAAAAGATAAATAATCACCAATACTGTATACATATTTCATGCTAAACCAGCAATCATCAGTATACATATTTCATGCTAAACCAGCAATCATCAGTTGGTCCAGATTACCATCTCTACACATATATGTTATAAGTGCTCAGATATGTATTAAGACAGGCAAACCTCATACTTCAATGGACAGGCCTCAATATACTCCACACTCCAACTCTTCAACCATCAATCCAATTGAAAATCTGATGATGGAATGCTCAAAGGCCATCCTGAGGCTGAGATTATTGTCACACCCATGTTTCAACTATTACATAAGTAGAGATGTCTGTCCATCCCTTCTATGCGTATTAAATGGATTATGTCCTGTACATGAGGGGTCAGATGACCTCAGCCTCAGAGCATTCCCTCATCAGATTTTCAATTGGATGGATGGTTGAAGAGTTGGAGTGTGGAGTAGATTGAGGTCTATCCATTGAAGTATGAGGTTTGGATATCTTAATACATATCTGAGCACTTATAGCATATATGTGTGTGTGACAAGAATTTCAGCCTCAGGGTGGCCTTTGAGTATTCCCTCATCAGATTTTCAATTGGATGGATGGTTGAAGAGTTGGAGTGTGGAGTAGATTGAGGCATATCCATTGAAGTATGAGGTTTGGCTATCTTAATACATATCTGAGCACTTATAGCATATATGTGTAGAGATGGTAATCTGGACCAACTGATGATTGCTGGTTTAGCATGAAATATGTATATTGGTGATTATTTATCTTTTCAACATATATGTGTTCGAATGTATCAGTGTTATGAGATGGTGTGGAGAATGGTGGATCATGTGAAAGTCTGTGTTTATATACTCTATATATTACATAGACACATGTATATATAAGCCTGTGTGTTTCAGCTATTACATAAGTAGAGTATCTGCCCATCCCTTCTATGTGTATTAAATGGATTATGTCCTGTACATGAGGGGTCAGATTGACCTTAGGTCAACATTGGTGTGACAAGAATCTCAGCCTCAGGGTAGCCTTGGAGCATTACATCATCAGATTTTCAATTGAATGGATGGTTGAAGAGTTGGAGTGTGGAGTAGATTGAGGCCTGTCCATTGGAGTATGAGGTTTGGCTATCTTAATACATATCTGAGCACTTACAGCATATATGTGTAGAGATGGTAATCTGGACCAACTGATGATTGCTGGTTTAGAATGAAATATGTATATTGATGATTATTTATCTTTTCACCATATATGTGTTCGAGTGTATCAGTGTTATGAGATAGTGTGGAGAGTGGTGGGTCATGTGAAAGTCTGTGCTCATATACTCTATATATTAAAAATATTGTGATTTCTCTACATCTCTTAGAAGAATAAATGAATTTTATGAACTATAAACAAAGCAAATTTTAATATATATTCTCCCTTTTTTTACTTCTGTATTATAACAATAAAATAAAATCTGCATGGATGGTTTACTTTTATTTATTAATAACTAAGCAAGCTATATGATTATATAAATATATTTTAAAACAAATTCATCAATTCACAATTAAATTACCTACCGAAATTAAATCAGAAATGGTTCCCCTGTTAAAACAGACTTCTGAATTGCAAAATAACACAATATAGACCAAATGATAATTATTTTATCTTCCCATATTTCTAACTTATATTTCTATTATCTTTAATTATCAAAAGAACTTTTAAATCCTATGGTAAATGCACCAATTCACAATTACTAACCAAAATAAAATTATAAATTCACTACTAATGGTTTCACTATCATGACAGACTTCCCCAAATGCAAAGTAACACAATACAAAATAAATGTTTATTATCTTAACTTAACCAAATGTTTATTATCTTAACTTACAGGATATTAACTCATATTCCAGTTACCTTTAAATGTCAAAAGAACTTTTAACAATGTTAATATCTTTAGAATCAGAAATCAGTATTTACATATTTTCCCATTGACCATGAAAGTACCACCAATCTTGTACTAATCGTTTCAGTGGGTAAAAATTCCTAACGGCATTCACAATAGCAACGAATGAGTCATCTTCTTTGTGAAATTCATGCCACTTTAATTTTCCTAAATATGAATCTACTTGCATGTTTCTGTGATGTTTTTTGGGCAAACCCCACAATCAAATGTCCCATATAGCAACAAATGTCTTTTTTGTGAAATTCCCACTTTAATTTGCCTAAATGTGAATCTACTTGCACATTTTCATGATGTTTTTTTAAATAAACCCCACAATCAAATGTCCCATATCATGGCCATTAATTCATACTTTTTCAGATGGCAGGATTCTGTTACTTTAAAAATACTGCATTGTATGCTGTTCTGTAAAAGGCAGGTCCCAAGTTTTAATCTCACATGTGAGGAAAAAACCAGAGAGAAATACCTTACAAAAACAAAAATGGCTGGTTGAGAATTAAGTCTGTTGTGATGTCATGCTTATTTATTAATGGTGTGAAATCACTTCGTTTGTTGACAATTTTTGTTTGTTGAAAATGCTTGATGGGAAAATATCTAAGTCACAGATGATGGGGAAAATACATAAGAACCCATAAATCTTTATTAAAAGAGTTTTTTTTGTCTGATTTTCAGTCTTTTCAGAGAAGAGAACCTTATCTTGCCTAAACATAATTTTATGGCTGGTAAATTCTTTAATCAAACTGTAATGTATAGCTGGAATATTTACTTTTGTGATCTTTCTTATAAAAAAATATGATCATTTTAGTTCTAGGAAAAAAAGATGAAATATCAATGAAGTTCAAATATGTATTTTACTGTAATTATGCAAACCAATTTAAATACATTCACATACGTTTCTTTAATCTGGTTATGCTAGCTATCGTAAGTTCTTTTGCAGCACACTTTTCATTGCTCAACACTTTACCTGATTACTGCTTTTTAATGTATTTTTTTTAGTCATGTTACCCAATGAAAGTAATCAGATTTTCACCCTAATATTATTATTTTCTGTTTTTCATAAGTTCTTGGAAACGCAATTGAAAATAGTTTCATTTTTTTGTTCATAAAGCAGATTTAGTACCAGAAGATGTTTAATAATAGAATTATTAGCTTATTGGATTTCATAACTTCTCCATCATTTATATGATGCATATGTTCACAGTTATTAGTCCTAACAAGGCTAGAAGTTACTTTCTGTGATGGTACAGCAGTTTTCAGGTTCAACCATCTGTAGTTAATAGTCATATTGCACCAGTACTTTATTTAGATTACATCTTTCATCGTGGGGAATGTTTTTTTTTTTAACAACACTATAGAAGTATTATGTAGAACAAGATTAAAAAATGTTTATCCAATCAAAAACTTTTAAAAAACAATTTGTAAAGAGGATGGGTGTTGCATTGATATAACTAATGCTAAAAAAGTTTACCACTCCAGGTTATTTAAAATTTATGTGTTAGGTGTCAAGTGGGAAGATTTCTGTGATCATCACACAATGTTAAAAATCTCACCGAAACTTGTATAATCTCATTTAATCAATTAAAATGAGTCACACTTTATTTAAAATCTCAATAACTTATATGGGAGTTAAGTTTAGATAACACTAACTGTGATAATAAAATATTACTCGTTACAGATATAATAAGCAGTCATTTTAATATTTAGTAATTCTATCATGGAAGTATTAAATTAGATCACTTTCAATGAGATTATCTTTACATCTTTAATATGAAAATTTTTATTCTTATAGCACTATCTAAAATTGTCTTCTATATAAATTCTTGAGACTTTGTTTGAACTTATTTTCTTTGATTACATAGTTAAATATTGTATATGAGTTCCGTAGCCATCAGAGAATTCTTCATTCTGGATAAATTATATAATATTTTATGCTATGTATGTTTTAATATTAAATATATGTAAATAAAATAAAATATTCATTGTAGACTAATTATAACTTTATCTTTTTTATTGCATTGCCAAATCCATATAATATTAATATCATTTATGTTCTTTATTACTTTTACAATTCCTTTTATAACCCACCATTGATGGTATTTGTATTGTAAGATTGCTGGGGCAATCGAAACCATCAATAGTGGGTTATAAAAAGCATTGTAAAAGTAAAAAAGAACATAAGTGATATTAATATTATATAGAATAATTACTGTAACAAAATAATAAAGTGTAACAATGATAATATATCTTAAAAATGACTATTATAAAATGTGAATTTATTTTCAGTTTCTATCTGGAAAATATTTAAATTTTTCATAAGAAGAGAAACCACAAAAAAAAAAAATTAAAGATGAAATTTTGATAAATAGAAATAAGAAAGCTTTAATTAATAGACAATGTGCGAATGTTAAAATTCATGAATGTTGGGGTATAACATGATGACATTTATTTTGCTAAATTTAAATATATATTGTAAAGGTTATCAGAGAAAGGAAAGAAATCTAAAATCGAATATCTACCACACATTGGAAATTAATTTTATGTAGCTAACTTATAGCATGAAAGTGAATCTATTTTATGGAAGATTTTGAATCAGAAATCTATTATCAACACTTATATAAAACAAGCAATATGAGAAAGGGGATTTAAAAATCATTTATTTTTTTATTTAGATTTATACATATTTTTAGTTTTTGAATGCCATTTGAGGCATGAAATCTAACTAATATGCACCATGTTAGTCTCATTTTCACATATAAACTCATGATGGCCAACACAGTGGGAAATATGCCTTCTAACATAGTATATTACCACTTTAGCAGAATTAATATTCATAATGTACTACAGAATATTTGACTTATTAATTATTATTTATATCTTATAAACTATAAATTAAAATATGTAATTAGATGAATAAATGCACTAAAATGAGAACCAATGATAAGAAAAATAGTTTATTTACGTAAATATAATTATTATTTAAACAGAAGTCAACCTCTGATAGTGGCTATTTCTTAAATATTATAAATCTCTGTGCACTTTTTCATCAGTATCAGGCACACAATAGACTCAAGCCCTGATTTAAGCATGGTCTGTAAGAATTGGTGTATATGGAATGTACACTAAACTTAAGTGATTCACTTAAGTTTTTAAAATTTTTATTAACAGGAGAGTGCGGAGATTTATAATATTTAAGAAATAGCGCATTATCAGAGATTGAAACATTACACATTAATAAAACTCAATACTTGGTATATGCATAATTCATAATTAAGCTAATGCATGTTTTTTATTAGTTTCACCAAAAATTAATAAGATAACTAATTATTTTAAATATATTGATGTTGGGGAAAAATATATTATAATCTTAAACTTACACATATGGATTCACTTCAGGACAAAGGCATGCATTATCTTCCATACTTTTCAATTATTCCTCATTTGAGCTATGCCCTCTGTATAATATATTACTTGTAGACATTTTATTTATAAAACTGTATAGAGATATTATAAACTTTAAAATATACATTTCTCAATTTTTTTTTTTTAAACATTTGCATTGCAAATTATAATATTCTTTCTGATACCTGCACTTTTATATGTTAAATTCAAATAAATTATAAAAATTGAATGTGCCAAAGGATTATTTTTTTATATAATAAATTTTAATAAAACAACTAATTGTTTATTAATTGATATCATGTTTATATTATCCCGGGCATAATTCAACGTTAAACTTTTTGAAGTTTTATATATTTTATTTATAAGAGAAATTAATGTTTAATACTTACTTAATATAAGTAAAATATACAATAAACTTAATCTTCTTATTTTTTAAATCAATTATTTGATTAACTTATAAATTATCAAAAACACAATTTTTTTTGTTTTGTTTTAAACTAGCATTCTCAATAAATGAAATGGTCAACACAATTTTTACATGTAGTGAAGTTCTTTATTGTGTACATGTTTTTTATCGGATGATACCTTCATTCTTCAGTCCCAATTTAATCTGTAAATGACATATCCAAATTGCCAGTTAATAAACTGAATTCATATCCAAATTTCTAGTTGCTCTTAGCTTATACAGAAGGTTAGACATTTGCAATACAACTAAATGAAAGAGCAGTCCATGAAAGGTTTTAATTATTCTCCAATTCCTCAGGAATGCAGATGAAGGTGATAAAAAGGGAATCACTCCCATTTCTTGTTGTTTTTCTTTAGCCTTCCATGTAATAACCCAACATTAAATAACTTAATATGCTTTTAAATCTTTCCTGAAGAAAGAATAAAATCCTATCAATCCTTTCAGTATTTTATCTTGCACGTCAGCAAGTTGCATGTGATTTTTTTTAAATTTTGTTAGAAACACTAGAAAATATTATGCAATATGTTAATTTTTTTTACATACTACTGAATTTTAAAATAATAATCAATTAACCAGATTTATTAATTTGCACAAAGGCTCCTCACTGATGAAAATCACAAATAGATTTATTGTTATTACTACTACTATTGCTACTGCTGCTATGATGATAATGATGATGATTATTATTATTATTATTATTATGATGATATAAATTTTTTTAAAACAATTTATAGTTCATCAGATCATTTAGATTTGCAAGAGATGTTAGAATGTCTACATAGATGGTGTATTAAAAATGGTATGATTATAAATGCGAGCAAGTGTAAAATTGTAACATTTACTAGGAAATCTGGTAAAAATTTATATAATTATGCATTAAATAATAAGCAGATTCTCCAAGATATTAGTCATAAGGATTTGGGAATAATTTTCTCTGCTAATGGATCGTTTACAGAGCATGTTCCATATAGTGTGACAAAAGCGCAGTATTAGGTCTTATTTTGAAAATAAGTAATAATTTTGATTTAAGTACTATATTGAGGTTGTTTACAATGTTAGTCATTCCAGTACTTCGTTATGGATCTACTATATGGAATGCGGATCCAATTTCGCAAATTAATATGATTCAAAATGTTCAACATAAATTTCAAAAATTGATAATGTTTAAAAAGAAATCAGGAAATTTAATTAATAAATTGTTTAATCATAGGCTTGTTAATAACATGTTAATGATGCAAAAGATAGTGAAAGGGGAAATAAATATTTCTGAGTTGGAGATGAAGATACAATATAGAATCCCCAAACTGAATGGTAAAAATACAGAAGTATTTTATCTACCTTATTTTCATTCTGAGTGTTTGAAAAGATCAACATTAGTTAGATTACCAGATTTTTATAATAAATATTTCCAGAATGTTGATATTATTATCATTTTTTTTTGGTGGTCCTATGGGTGGAATACTATGTACTAGTTGTAGTAATCTAATTTTTGGAAAACAACCAAGAATTAATTGCAAAAAGGGTGGAAATAAGTTTCATTTAACATATATTAATACTGAATGAATAGATGGACAGAAATTCATAATGGATTAATTGATTTTATATATGATAAATGTAAAAAAAACAATTCCTATTTTAGAAAATAAAGTGGCTGATAAAGTAAAACAGAATAATGGATGTCATAGTATAGAACATTCAATTGTAAAGCAAAGTAAGAATGAAAATTTGGATAATCCTTAGTTGATAATACTAATACTAATTGCAATGGAATATGTCAGTTTTGTTTTTCTGATATTATTAATGAACAATTGTCTATAACTTGCTCTGGTATTTGTTCTAAAATATTTCATGGAAAATGTTTAAAATTGGCTTCAGTAGATTTAAATATGCTTAGGTTGAATGAGAATAATTGTTATCTATGCCCTGATTGTAATAGAATAGACTTGGAACTAATTCACTTAAAAGAGAAAGTTAATTTTAGTACATAAATTGATTCTGATATTATTGATAATGAAGAAAATGTTACATTAAAAAATTCTTTAAATAATACATTTAATTTCCAGCAAGAAATAACAGGATCTATTAATAATAGCAATTATTATGCACATTTTACACACTTCAATCACCAGGAATGCCATAAAGAAACTCTTTTAAATGTTAAATTAGTTCTCTCTCATGTAATTAGTATTGAACAAAAATTAGAACATTTATCTAATGGAAACTTATTTTTAAAAATCAAAATTAAGGATATATTGGGAAAAAAAGAATACATTCTAAGTTATAATAAATCTGAGAATATTAATAGTACACCTACTACACCAAGTGATTTAATACAGATATCTCTATAGACAATAAAAGAGAATAAATCTTTATCACCTAAATAAGAAACAAAACAAAATTCAAATTAAGAAGGATAGTAGTCAACCAGCTATCAAAAATTTTAGTAGAAGGAAAGAAGAAAATAAGGGAACAGATATTGCAATTAAATTTTATAATAACATTGATAAATCTGATAATAAAAGTGAATATCAAAATAAAACTTCACAATCCTGGTCTGATGCATTTAAATCCTTGACTGGCAATTATAGTAATAATAATGAAACTGATATAGTCAATAATATAAATGAAAACATTCCTGTTTTCATACAGGGAAATGAATCTGACTCATTCATAAAATCAATTAACAATGATAATGAAGCCAGTAATGATGATGATTTTACCACAGTATCATATAAAAAAAAAAAGAAGAATAGAAAATGTATAACGGGTATTCAGATTGGACTTAATATGTAAACAGTAAAACCAAGAATAATTTATAGTAATTTTTTTTTAACAAGAATTGATATGGCAATGACTGAGAAAGATATCAGCATGTATTTAACAAACAAACTTAATACATCAGTAGTATGTTATAAGTTAAAATCAGAAAACAAAAAATATGGTTTTATATATATATATCAATAGATAAAAAATATATAAACCTTTTTTTAAATTCAGAGCTTTGGCCTGTTGGTTTGGTGTTAATGCCCTACTATGATAGATTACAAAATAAATCAGCACTATGTCTAAAGATAAAATTGTTCCCTAGTCATAAATAGTAATTTATCACTATCGTAGTATATACATACTATCGGAGATAGAAATAATGGATAACAAAAAGTCTTTAAATATCTATTTACAAAATCTTAGAAGACTACATACTAAACTATATACAATTAAACATAGAATTTTAACAGAAAGTTATGATATTATTTGTCCAATAGAAACATGGATTAAATAAAAGCATGTATGATAAAGAATTTATAGGTAATAGATATAAGGTACACTGATGTGTTAGACCATTAGATATTAATTCTTGAGGAGATTCATTAATTGCAATCATGAGTCATATTGGTTATAAACATACATATATATGTCTGATTTTTCATTTGATGCAGTATGGTTGGAAATTGAGATATATAATTCTAAATTATTATTGGGTAACATTTATATTCCACCTAAGATATCACATAAAATTTTGAAAGCAAACTTTGAAGCACTTGAATCCCCTCCTCATTACATATAGACATGTTGCAGTCATTATAGGAGATTGGAATATTATTTACTATAAAAATAATAATAAAAATGATAGTTTTAAATGTAATCAATTAATACAACTACTTAAGCTTCTAGACTTAAAAGAGATAAATGATATACTTAATAAAAATGGGTACACATTAGACCTACTAATTACTAATAATCATTCTGTTAGAGTCCAAAAATGTGATACTCTTTAGTGATTGAAGATGTTCATTATGCCGCAATTGAAATTGAATTATCTCTAAACTTTAAATCCGTGAAATGTACAATACAATCTAAAAGAAATTATAGTAAAAGTGATCATTTTGGCTTGTATATAGCAGTTAAGAATACTAATTGGGAAGATTATATAATTGCAATGATGCATCAAAAGGTGCAGAAATTTTTCCAAAAATATTTCTAAATAATCTAAGAGATTCATTCCTCTAAATGCTATCAGATACCACATATATCCTTAGTGGTTTCGTAGAAAGCTTATAAAATACATCAAAAGAATTCTTTATATAAAAAGTATAAAGACAATGTATCTAAATAATTAAAAAAGTTATCAATCATTAATTAAAAAACTGGAGAAACAAGATTATATTGTATACATAGAAAAGATACAAAATAATATTTATAATGAACCAAATAAATTTAGGGATATTATAAAAATCCACTTAAAAACCTACAATGCAGTAATTATAAATATTAAACCTGATAGATTCATGGAATATTTCTCTTCTCAAAAAGACTACACTGATGGAAATTCACATAATTAACCCTATATAGATAATTTTTAAAAAAATGATAACATAATAAACATAAATAATATAATTGCTGGAGAAATCAAATACTACTAAATATTTGAAAATTAAAAGAATTATTTTGAGTGATAATATGCCAATATTCATCCACAAAGGATGTATAGAATTATTAACACCCGCATTCATATATATATATATATATTCAATCTAATATTACAAGCATCATTATTTCCTGACTATTGGAAAAATCTCAAATATAATTCCATTTTGTAAATCAGGACATATATCAGATCCTACAAATTTTAGACCTATTATTCTTCTATTAGTATGTGCAAAACTATTTGAGAAAATAATTTATTATAGAATCATACACCAATCGAAAAATAAATTTCCATTATCAATAATGGATTTATTCCTGGACACTCAATGGGTTTATCCACTAACCTAAAACTATTAAATTCATTTTTTACAAATACAAAGAACTATGTACATATTAATGAAGAATCTTCAATTATGGCTTCCTATAAATATGGAATTCCACAGGGAAGTATTTTCAGTCATATTCTTTTTGTTATTTATACATCTGATTTAACATCTATGATAAATGGGAAAAATATTTTATGTTATGCGGATGATATCAAGATATTTGTAGAAATCAGAAATGAAAAAGATTTTAAAATGTTGTAAAGTTATATTAATGGATTTTGCCAACAACATGAAAATAAATTCAGCTAAATTTAATATAGTATCTTATTCTAAGAAAATCATGATTAATATGACTTATTATGATATTATTGGTAGTAGAATATCTAGAAATAATATAGGGAAAGATTTGGGTATTACCTTTACCAATAATTTCTCTTTTAACAATCATATTCAGATAGCAATAAATCCTATAAAATTATGAGTTTAATATTGAGATTGAATATTAAACTCAAATTAGAAACCTACAAGGTATTTTTTAGTACACTGATAATACCAGTCTTATACTATGGATCTGTAATATGGAATAATAACAATTATTCAATAATAAACAAATTCAATTTGGTTTAGTATGTATGACTATTTTTTGTCATATAACTGATAATAATGGCAATTGTTTATTATAAATTTTTTTTTTTTCCAGCTAGCAATCACAGAAATATACATTGATCAACCTTTAAATACCCGTATCTTTATAAGTGTCATAAACTTTTATTTTAAGACACGGTCTATATTCTGCTCATTCAATAATTTTTCTGTCTGTTTTTCAGATATTGTTTTTTTTTTTTTTTGTAATTGAGTCGCATGTCTGTCAGATGATTTTTAAATGAGTCATATTGGAAATGAAAATGAATGCAATTTTTGCTTTTGAGCATCACTAACTTTGAAGCAACAGTCAAATAATTTTTATGGATAAATTATGATAGTGATTGGAGCTAATCTAATTAGTACATTGCATGATGCCAAACAACATATCTTACTTGTGGCATTAATACCATGAATGTTTTAGAATGTTTTTTTTTTTTTATTAAAAATTTATTTGAACAATTGAGACAACTATTTATACAAGACTAAAAAATTTACAGAATCACATAGGATGATTTAGGAATATCTTGCAGTAGATACTAGACACCACTAGCGTGATGGACATATCCACCCACCAGTGATACTCTGGCCCAAGATTCATGATAAAGCCAGTTTGGAGCTAGCAGATGATCTGTCATGAATATATTTCAGAATATTGATGAAGACTTTGTAGACACTATGGCCAAAGATGAACTTGCATCAAGTCAGCCAAAATGCAAAGGGTAGAAAAATGGACATCCTTATACTGGAGAAGGTGCCCTCCTTGATTGCATCTTGAATGATTAAGGCATCTTTAATGTCCAGCATCACCTTTTCACAGATGAAAGATCTGATTGGACTAAGGAAGGAACAGGAATACAGTAGATGTTGTATGGTCTCGTCTTCAGTAGAGCATAATTGGCATTGAGAGTTCAGCTTGACATATCCATGCCGCCAAACCAAAAAGTGGTTAATGGGCAGGGCAGTAAGGTTTAACTTTATTAAGAAATCTATATATTTTGGTTCTAAGTACCATTTCTTGCCTCTGGCAATTAATGTTTTGTTATTCAATCCGAGTTGAATTTGAAGTGCATTCTATTCATGATGTTTTTGTTTGTAAACCTGCCAGTAAGACTTTTTCTTCAATGACAAGTTAATACTCAAAATTGCAATTGTACTAGAATAAAACCCTACCAGTACTTGATTATATTCTGCCAATAAACTTTAAATTAATAATGAAATTGTGGTGATGTCTCTTACAATGCACAGGTCTAGTTTGTTTATATTTATATATTTCAAAAATAACCTGTTATGTTTTTGTATCATTTTGAATTCAAGATACTATCATTAAATAAACAAAAACCATTAGTTCTGTGAAAACTCAGATATAACATCCATTAAGTAGTATATATTTGCCTATATAATAAGTTACTAGAATATAATTCGTGAATACGTAATATCTTAATTATTTAGTCACTTTTTTTGATGTCTTAATGTCAAGTTCATAGAAAGTGTATGAGTTTGGTTGGTCTAACTATCCTTTATTAGGACTTTCAGTTACACATTATACAAATAATCCAAGTTTTTTTTTTTTTTATAAGCTTAAGGATGTTTAATGTGTTATATGTATGTATTTGCCTGTTTTTATTTTATTTTGGAAATGTTCTTATCTCATTTATTCATATTTTTTATTTTAACTGCTAGTAACGAGTACTTGATGGGTGATAAATCTATTATTTGCTTGTTTTTATTTTATTTTGGAAATGTTTTTCAGTTATTTACATTTTTTTAAAAGTCCTTGTAACCAATGCTTGATATGTTATTTCTATGTCTTTTCTAGTTTTTATTTTATTTGGGAATTTGGGAACGATTTTTATATTATACATATTAAAAGATTTTTAAAACAAAACAGTAAAACCCCACAAGCTTTGAGAAAGTGATATTTTTAAAGTTGCTTTGGAAATTTGATTCTCAGAAATGAAGTCTTTCAGGAATGTGAATTTTATTGTTTTTTCATGAAATAAAAATTTGCACCTACAGTTATTTTACTATAATATACTCTGAGTAATAAAAACTTAGAAGTGTTAAGAAGCTTGGAATTTATAATTTTGATTCAAAAAAGACAGTTTGTTCTGTAAATAAGCATTCAATCAAAAAGATATAATTAAAACCATTAATAATATTTACTAAAGCGGTATCCTCAAGAATGTGCACGTAAAATACGATAGTAGGGACCTCTACAGGTTTTAACCACAAACTTATGTTTTGGAAGAAAAGAGGGGAACATTTATAAAAATTATGAGAAAATAGAGTATTTTTTAAAACATTTTTTATATGACTGTTGGTATTAGTGTAGAAGTATTTTTTAAAAATAAATTTGTGAATTTATAGTCTAATTATAACAACTAATTCCAATTTGTGTGTTGTATTTATAAATATATCTTATTTTTTACTGGTACATACCACACTTATATTTTCCATGCTAAAACCAAAGTTTAAATCACTGAATAATTCTACATGTTTTATTTGTCTTTTTTATTCAATAATGTAATTCTTAAAACTCGTTATAATCAAGTTATTATGAAAAGATAACAATTGAAGTTTAAAAATTTTAAGTGCTCCAAGCAAGGTTTCGGCAGATTACTGCCAGAATCATAGAGCTGTTTAAAGTTTAGCAGTTAGAAGTATGTCTATATATATATGGACATAGTTTGGTATGTAAATGAGACATAATTTGTAAATGGGGCATTTAAATGTTACAATTTCTTGACAATGGAACACATGAAACCTTTCTGTTGATAGAATGTGGATCCTTTACGATTGCCCAAGCCTCTTTATATATATATATTTCTATTATCTCTTTTGGCACAGAATTCTAACTACTAAGCTTTAAATAACACTATGATTCTGGCAGTAATCTGTTGAAAGCTTGCTCAGTGCACTTAAAACTTTTAAACTTCAATTGTTACCTTTTTATAATAAATCAGTTATAATGAGTGTATAAGAATTAAATCATTGTATAGTAAATGATAATGCTGTCAGACTTTCACAACTGGTTTCAGGATGTATTGACTTTAGGAAGAACTAGTCTAATCATATTCTTTTATCAGACTTTTCAAATTTCTAATTGCTGTGCTAATGCCAACGTATTTAGCTATATAAGTATTTATCTTAGGTTCAAAACTTTGTTTAGCCATTAATTGTAACAAAACTTTAGATTGGTTTAGCCATTAATTGTAACAAAACTTTAGATTGGTTTAGCCATTAATTGTAACAAAACTTTAGATTGGTTTAGCCATTAATTGTAACAAAACTTTAGATTGGTTTAGCCATTAATTGTAACAAAACTTTAGATTAGTTTAGCCATTAATTGTAACAAAACTTTAGATTGGTTTAGCCATTAATTGGAATAGAATTATCAAATAATAATGTTAATCTTTGATAAATTTTTGAATAGATGTAGCAAAATAAAGATAAATTGTCTTTGCCTTTGGATTTTTTTGTTACCAATGATTCATTTGTAAATCTCTCTTAAGTTCTTTTAGGTATGTCTATTGTTTTAATATAAACATTAACTTAGCACAGCTCAATGCATATATAATTAGTGGAATAAGCCATTCTTCCTTTCAGACTATGAATAAATAACATTGACAACAAAGAACCAAGAATAGAATTTATCCACCTATTCATTAAGCTTTTGATATTTATAAACTTACCATTGCTAATGATGATGGACACCATTATTAAAAGTGAGTTTCAATCTCCTTTCTTGTATAATAGGCTATTATTTTAATAATTGCTAATGCCATGTTTTCAATTGTCTGCTTTAATGAATTTACTTTATTTCCAACACTGTTGGTAAAGATAATCTTATAAGCATTGAAGTTTACAGAGTAGGTAGATACATTCTTTTAAGAAAATCATTTATGCAAAAATGGAATATATTGTGAAAATTAATAATTTTTCTTTCTTTCTAGATTATGTGAAAAGATTGATGTTTGATTAATTTTTCAAAATATCTACTTGAAAAAAACCCCTTGAGTTAAAATTTATATATATTTAATTTGTGCATATTTATATAATTAGTTAAAAAAACTAAGTCTCAAAATTATTTACTGTATGACTAAGGCCACTGGAATCCCCTTCCCCTAAGTGGCATAGTAAATAAGCAACTTCTCGGTAGTGACACTTGAATGTTTTCATTATTTTGGGGTTTAACTAAGAATTATAAAATACCGATTTACTGACCAATAATTGGATTGTAGTTTGGATTGGCTGTAGCAGGAAAGAAGAAATCCTAAGCCTCCTTGTAATTTCAAAAATTAAAACCTAGTTTCATCTGCTCAGTTCATGGTCATATTAAGTAGTTGCACTGATCATTAGATAATTGTGATTTCCATTTTTGTATATATATAATTTATAAATAATGTTGTTATGCTAATACAAGAAAAGAATACATTCTGTTAGACAATCAAATATATTAAAACCAATTAGTCTCACAAGCTGAAGTACTATGACTTGACACCCTCCCTGCTTGGATCAAAAGCAATGGTCAGCAAATTATCTATTCTCTTGCCTAACATAATGTAATCTTTTCTTGTATTAACATTATTCATAGAATTACATATTTAAAGAAAAGAAGGAAAATTAGTTACAGATTCTTGTGTATATATAATGAGCTTGCAAATAGCTCATAACAAGCTTTTCGGAATATCCTCAACCTCAGACCGGTTTCTGCAACTGGCTTCCTCAGTGAGATGTTAGGATATTTACCACTAGATTTAAAATACAAGCTTATTAAATTAGGTCATGTGATATATGACATGATTTCTTTGTAATATATATTTATGTAATAGTTGCACTTTTAATAGAACATCTACTGGAATTTCTATGATGGGTTTAAATCTGGGCCACATGAACTTGGAAGACTTCTTTTAACAGTTTTTTCCCCAGATAGTCTATCCATAAACAACATATTGGTCAATAAATGAATATTTGAGTATTTATAATTAGAGGGTAAAAGAAGAATGGAAATTTATTGGTCAGTAGAATATAGAAGTAATGATAGAAAACTCTATTACTTTCTGGCAGTTGGAAAAACTGGTAAATATTATATTCTTTTATATTGTTCCTCTATGTGTGGCTGTTGGAGAAGGCTTTGCTCTGCAATGGGTCAGTTAAAGAAAAATAATTTTTACTTATAGTAACTCATCCATGATGAGTCAATTTTCATTATAGATGAAAAACATTAATTATTAACAATGTATTGAGCGGAAACATGGATTCAGCATTTTCCAAGACATATGATGGTGTTGCTATTGTTTTAGGAACTAAAATTTATTAATTAAAAAAAAATTACTTAAAAAAAATCTGAAGATATCAGTATCGTATAGTTACCATACAGATTTAGAAATCCAAAAGGGCCAAAAATGACACTGCTTGGTTGTATCATAATATAAAGAAAATAAAAATGATAGTTTCTTTAGTTTCAGGCTTTGAAAGTGAGCTTTTTTGTTTTGTTTCTGCGGAAATAAAAATTGTAATTGTCATTAATTTATTTACATATTTATACATATTTGTATTTATAAAATATTTAGTTTAAACCAAAAAAAAGTATGGAATTACAATTAGATTTAATTGGAAATATTTGTATTTTTAAAAAGATAAGTGAGATAAAACTATAACTACAATAAACAGAAGTTCAGATTAATTTTGTGAAAATGAAGTGCTTTCACAACTTTTTTGCAATATTTTAATAGTAATGACTGTAATTTTAAAACAGAATATTACTGCCTTTTAATATCTAAACAAAAATTTATTTCAATATTAAAATTGAAATTGAAATAAATCATTCATTCAATATTTTTTACAAATTGGGGAAGGCAACCAATCATCCAATATGAACAATTTCTTGTTCTAATAATGTATTTCACTTTAATACTATATTTTTCTATTTTGCAAAGTTCATGTATTTACTTTTGGAATGTTTTTTGTTTGTTAAGTTATATTTGTAATAAATAATGTAAAGATTATCATATTATGAGCATTGGTGGTCGAGAGGTCAGCGACAGCTGCTTTACAAGCAGTTGTTTCAGGTTAGCGGGTTCACTTCCCGGCTGATGCCATGACACATGAGAAAAAAAATAAAGGTTTAATTGTAAAAATAAAATATTGCAAACATAACTGAAACTGATATTAGGTCTTTTGAAGAAGAGTGTGATGAATTAGTTAGTTTTATTATTATGATAAGTATCTTATATTTCATTATTTGTTATTGCATGACTTTTGTTATTAAGATAATAAAGTTTTTAGGTGCTTGCTATTTTTGTTATCTGTCTGAGTATTCCCCAAGTTAACTTATTATTCGACAAATTATCTTAGTATTTATTTCATCATCAACATTGCCTGTGTTGGGCATGAATACATCCCCGAACTGAGCTATCACTGGAATATTAATGGTGAAGTTATTGGGATTGTAGAGTTGAAGTTTGCCTATATTGGATTGTATTTATTGGTAGCTCTTCTATGATCGAAGATGGTGTCCTAAGACTCTGGTCATTGTCATGTCTTTAAATTAAACTATCAGTATACAGTGATCATAAGATGATCACCAAAAATGTTGATGGTCAGGAAATAGAGTCTGTGTCTAAAATGGCTTCATAGAGGCATTAGACACTGGTTTGATTTCCAAATGTAATTCATTATGATACATCCATAACTTAATAAACTAATAAAATATTGACAATCTGTTGTCACAATAACCTCAATAGATAGAAAGTGAATTCAAGAATCCATTTTCTTTTATCTATAGAGGTTATCTCAACAATGGATTGCAGATATTATTGGTTTACTAAGCTTTGGCTATTAGCTAGTGAATCCATTTGTTTTTAATCTATAGCGATTGCCTTGTCCAGCTCTTATTTATAGATGCTGCTTTGACTTCAGAGTGTCGATATTTTATTGATTTAATCAGCTTTATTGTCATGCTGTGAATTATATAAGGATCTTAAATATCTACTATGTTTGTAATTATTCAAAAAAGGAAAAGATGGGATATACAAATCTGTATTTATTTAAGGATAGGAATTTAGTTGCACAAAACACCCAATCCCAGTAGCACTTAATGCAAAGAGATAATCAATGATGTAAGAAGTTTGTGATGATATAGACTTATACTATCTAAATATTAAAGACAAAAAAATATAACAAGAAAGAAAAAGAATGAATAAGAAAATGAGCACAGGGAGAAGACAAAACAAAAGCTAAAAGTATCAAAAACAGTAGTTAAGCTTTGATGAACTAATATATCGTGCAATGTAGCAGGAAATATTTTTCATTAGGTACTGTATTCATTGTTCAAATAAACCCATAGCTGCACTCCTGCAAATAAAGTCTGCAAAGATGTTTTTATATATCCTCACAATAAAAATTTACACATATGTAGTTTTTATTTTTTACTTATACAATACACAATACTCAGTTTCCTCAATTAGTTGCATAAGTATATTAGAAACATGAAACTCAATAGCATTTCAATTAGAAGCAACTCATGTATAGGTTAAGTAAGATTTTCTGTTGGGTGTACAACCTCTTCAGTTTGGACATTTGCCGATAAACAATCAGTTTTTGACTCTCTTTTGAAAATCGATTATTAGTTTTATTGCTTAATTCCCCCCCCCCCCCAACCAAGTATAGCTATGAAATCCCAAAAGTAATTTGAAGATATTGAGATGTATCTATCATGTCTTATTAATCTCATCATGTTAATATGATTATAATATGTTTGCTGTCATAGAACATTGGCATTTTTATCGTATATTATCGTGTAATCAGGATTGGCTTAAGGTGGTCATTGTCAAAAACATAAAAAGTTTTCTTGTAGTTGCTATTACACAAGTAAACATTTTAATTGGAAAATAGAACCATGACAAATTTCAGAATAATACTGTTATATATATTTAAATTTTTATATTTTATTTAGATTTTGTTGACTTGACACCTTTAAAATACTGGAACCGTAAATCGTTACCCCCCTCTGCCTATGCTTAATGCCAGCTGGATCTGTATGTAATCAACTACTTTTTAAAACCAACAACATTAAGAATATTCACTTTCAGTGTACTGTACTCAAAAATCTTTATTGTTCTTTTAGAAAATTCATTTTAAATAAGAATATAAATTAGTTTATATTCTCTTATGTATTTTAAAATTTAATGCGTTTAGCGCGCTATCAATCTTTAATGTAGGAATGGAATGTTTTTAGGTTGGAAGTTATTTCTTCTTGATCTAAAGATGGCACGGTTACTCTTTTACTTTCATAGTCTCAAATATATTTATTTACCACATAGCATTCATGTGTTCAAAAGAGAACCTTTTTTTTTTTATTCGAATACACAAAAGCATAATTATGCCGTATCTATTGCTTTCTCGTATATAATAAGAATCTTTTTTTGATTATTATTTTAAAGTATAGTTTACAAAATAATTTCTAATTTGTATCTTTTTTTTTTTTTTTTGCAATCTAATTAGTTTGTTGTTTTTCAAACTATTCTTAGTCCATCTTGTCAACTTTGATAATTACCACATGGAACGTTGTATTTGTTAGCAAATTGATTTTAAAAATAACGATTATATCCAATTTAGTTGACGTTTGTGAAAAAGTCATTTACCATAGAATCTGTTTGAGTTCTGTCTGAAAAATAGAAACTAATAGCCATTCTAAAGTTATTATCTTGTTTTTTTATTAGTTATTGGAGGATGCAGGGGGGGGGGGAGACAATCATTTGTGACAGATTTAATCTACTACATACATGTGTTACGAAAACATTAGGTGAGAATTGTTCTTTAAAAGTTAAATAATGTGTATGTCAATAGATGATAATAACTTATGAAATGGGAAAGTCAAAGATTAATAAATAAATCGCTGGTTAAAAGAGATTAGAAGAATGAAATAATTATCTGAAAATGTTTAAAATTAAAAAACAATAAGCTGTATTTTAAAATTATATATATATTGAATGTACATAGTAATACAGAGTAATTTGATTGAACGCGATCCGTAACCTGAGTTTAAATAAGAGATATGAGATACAATTCTAACATTGCACCATATTAACTTCAGGTAAAAGATAAGTTGATATGTGGTATAGAAAGGCTGCCTGATGTAAATAGGATAGTTTAATTTTTGTGAAATTATATACGTGTATTTATAACACCAGAAGCAAGTGAATTAAAAACATCCACATATTTTTTTACTTTGGTGTAAGTGAATATTATTCCAGGTTTTACAATTCTGGAATAAAAACTGTTGGCTCCATAACTAAGCTTTTCGGGATGGATTCCTATTTCAGAAAAAAGAAAAATGGTTTAAAAGCAATATGTTTGATTAATTGGAAGTAACTATTGTAATCAGTTTGTTATGTATTTGAACTGTATTCAATCTACTACACAACGAATTATAAATATATTTTGATTGGATGTTTTGACTTCTGATGCTCTGCTCTTTCAATTGTTTTAAAGTATAATAATATTTCAAAATTTTGGCTACATACATTGTTTTTTATACTATTCCCTTTAGCCATTCATTGACATTTGTCTATGTATTATATATTTTATTTAGCCATTCATTGACATTTGTCTATGTATCATATCTCTTTTATTTAGGTTACGAACAGAAGTCATTCTGCAACATTTTTGAAATTGCTTGCTTATATTTATTTGTATATTATTAATTTACTACTCACACCTCTGACACTATCTATTTTAGATGCATTAGTGATTATTAATAATTCATTACACTAGAAGTTATATTATTCCTAACTCAAATATAAGCATTAAATTTAAAGATTAAGGTTTCAGTTTTTTTTATTTATTAAACATGATCTCATGGTGTCTTTAATTTAATTCCATTCTTTTTTTTTTTCTACATGTTTTGTTCATTCTGTATATATAAATCTTCTATTTCTGCACACAGTACATTTGGGAGAGTGTGATTCGGGCCAACTGAAGAGCACTGATTCATTAGAAATTTGTCCTGGAAATCATTTGCTTGTTCGATTTTTTTATTCATATGCATCAAGGATATTCGATGGAGTAGAGTTTTCTGATATGATTAATATGTTGTAGAATTTATTTCCTTGTTTCTACTGTAAACAATAAATAATTTTTGTGATAACTGTAAGAATACAAGCTTCTGTAGTTATTTTCAGTGTTTATATATTTTCCCTTCATTTTTGTGAGATTATTGTAATTTATCTCTTTGCCTGTCTTCGAACATTTTGCCTTTTAAAGTTATATTTGAGTAATCAATAAAATTAAGGTGCAGCAAATAATTTTAAATACAATCCTTACAAGTTTGAATACATGAATGTATCTATTCATAATGGAGGCTAAACGTGGTGTTTGTTCTTTTTTCTTTAATTGTGTTTACTGTATAATAATTATTGTCTGTTTACTTTTATTTTTTTTTTGATTTCAGTATTTAGATTTTACATTTTTTATTAAACAACTTTGCAAGCTAAATTAAACTCCATGCCAAACTTAGCACATTGTGGAACTAAATGTGGTACATCCAATCTTTGATAATAACATTAAAAAGTTAGCCTAGATTTTGTAAAGTAAAAAAAAAACAAAATAATATTTATTAGGAATAATAATAAAAAAAAATAATAGCAGACAATCAGTGAGTTGATATTTTACAGAAAATTTCATTTATGAAATTGATGAAAAATATATGGGTTTTGATGGTCTGATTCAGATTTGAAATAACGGTTTGCTGCTTTTAATAAACTTAACTCCAAACCCTAGAAGTCTTGTGAAAGCAAAATAGTCTTGTTTCATTAAAGTAAACAACATTTAAATGTTTATATCTATTTTCTGTAATACATTGTTATATTTTCTGTAATACATTGATATATTATGAAAAAAGTGCTAAATATTGCTTATCTATATTAAAACATATGAATTTTAAATGGTAGCGCAAAAGTTGTGGCGTGCATCTGGAACTGCCCTTTCTAGCAAATCAAGTGGTGACCAAATTTATACATTTCCATTTACTTTAACATATTGATGTTTACTATTTTTAACCTTGAATGTAGACTGTATAATTTTTTTTTTATAAGTTAATGTAAACTGTTTATAGAGTTTCAGTAAAAATAAATCTTAGATATAATAAAATATCTTTATCTAACAACAAAAGCAACATAAAAGATTTATTCGTTGTATTTTAGTTTCAGTAAACTACTTTATCCTATTTTATCGTTAATAAATTGTTATCAACCCAGTTGAAAGAAATATTATTTTAAAGAAATATATCTTACTTGAGATGTTTATTATTTATTATCCTGCCTTTTATAACAAATACATTTTCTCACTAAATTTAGGGATAGACAGCTTTGAAATATAATCCCAGTTATCATGCAGTGTACTTATTGTTAAATCTGTTATTTTATATTACTATAATAGTTTCATAAATGTAAATTGTATCATAAAACAGAAAACAAAACATTGATCTGATATGAAAGCACAATAGAGATGGCAAATGCAATGTAAGTTAGAACAACATAAACCATTAGTTTGTTAAATAAATTCATAATTGATAAGAATGTTGACAATACCAAGTAATAATGCTTTATTTTTTAAAAATTTTTACTTACCAAATTTATTAATCAACACAATCTTGTTAATGTTTAGATTTAAAATATAATTTACTAATGTGAAAAAATAAACCGTTTAATAATAAAATAGTAAATATATAAGGAACTATATTATTCATAGGTAAGTTTGTAATGTTTTCATATTTTGTGTAGGATAGGACCATATTTTATTTTTTACTTTGCACTAAAATAATAATAATAATAAAAAATTCTTAGGTGTGAGGGCATAATTTATTTTGCATATGGGCAGCCATAATCCTTGTGACAT
The DNA here is from genome assembly GCA_028023455.1 of Epiperipatus broadwayi. NCBI lineage: Eukaryota > Metazoa > Onychophora > Udeonychophora > Euonychophora > Peripatidae > Epiperipatus > Epiperipatus broadwayi. The sequence continues at coordinate 3,415,459 of JAQFVV010012453.1, read as the reverse complement.
TTCTGAATACTGATTTCATATGAACAAAAAAATTGACATATTGATTTACATATTGGCCACTCCTGTTTTAGTCCCTAAGGTGTTGAAAGAATGAGGTATATCTCTATATGATAAGTCATTTCTTAAACGTAGCATAAAAGAAATTTTGCATTTAAGAGATTTATGTGGATTATAAAATTCAGAATATCTTAAAATGTCTATTGTGTTATTAAAGAAAAAAAAATACAAAGAAGGGTATTGCATACATATGTGTTGGTGCTAAAAGAAATTGGATTATTGTGAATAATATTTTGGTATTATGTAAGTTGAATGATCATGCTCAGAGAATTATGACTGTTTATAGTTTTGTGTAATGTCTTATTAGCTATGGAATGTGAAATGTCAGTTTTGTTAGTTATATCAAGGCAAATTGTATTATCAAGAATTTTTTTTTACTTACAACATGGTTTCATATTATTTTCACCAGCTGAATTAATACCTTATATTGCCCAATAATGAATGAATGGAAGCATTAAAAGACTACAAAATATAAAGTTAGCTTTACTGAGACAAATACTGCATTACTTCAAGTCTAAGATGCACCCCCCCCCCAATTTTGGGCATGTTAAAGAGGGGTACATCTTAAATTGGAAACAAAAAAAATATCTTATTTCTGTGGATCTTTGCTTTTCACTATATATGCACATAGTATTATGATCATTACCTGTGTAGAATAGCATCTTAAATCTTTTTTAAATCAATCTTAATTTTGTAAACAGATTTAACTTTCTCAAACACTACTTTTAATATTATTTTGCCAATTTTACTTTTATTTTATTGAAAAAACTCTATCGAATAATGTTTAGAATTTTTTTACAACTAAAAAATCAATATAACATCGAGATAAGAGCCTGCCTTCCAACATGCTGATTGGTATTTTTTTGTTTTCTACACAAGAAAGCAACTGTCAAAATTTTGACAGTTCTAATATCCTCATTTTGATTTTCAGAGTGAAAACATTAAGATTATTTTGCCAATTTTGACAGTTCTGATATGTTTGCTTTAATTTTCAAAATGAAAACATGTTTTAGAATCTTTTAATGTTATTTTGCTGATTTTATCATTATTTCATTGACAAAAGTATACCAAATAACTTTTATGTTTTTTTTTTACTACTAACAAATCAATCCAACAATGAGATAAGGACCTGCCTTCCAAGGGGTGATTGATTGTTTCTTGTTCATTAGACAAGAGAGCACCTGTTAAAATTTTGACAGTTTCAATATCTTAATTTTGATATTCAAAGGAAAACATGTTTTGCAATCTTTTAACATTATTTTGTTGATTTTGACAGTTCCAATATCTTTGTTTGATTTTCAAAGTGAAAACATGTTTTAGAATCTGTAGTTTACACATTTATAATTTTTTTCAAAAAATATTTGTAAAAATATAAATTATTTTAGAAGAATGGTTTAGATTTTAATAGAAAAAGTGTACTTTTACATGAATGTAAATTAACAAAGAAATTCTAATCTCCAGCTGCAATTTAAATGGCCTAAAGATGATGTACCCTGGTGATACAGTGAAGATTAGAATTCAAGCTCTAAGTAGAAAGTGAAAGGTACCATATATTTTAAGAAGATTTGTAATAAATTAGGGGAACTTATTGTACTTGTATTAGCTCCTATTTAAGTAAATATATGCATCTTAAATTCAGGGATAATTTTTTTTCCAATTTTCTGGGCTTAAAATCATACTGCATCTCAAATTAGGGGATGCCTTATATTCAAAGTAATATGATAATACAAAATGGTAATTCTGCATTTTTATTGTTTTACATTAAGTATAAATTTAAGTTTATATTCATGTAATTCTTTCCCCATGTTCAACAATATTATATGTTTTTCTTAATACCCGTGTACATGTTAAAATGTCAAGTCAGATGTCACATGACTTAATTTAATAAGCTTGTATATAACATCTGTCTACATGTTAGATGTAATCCTAGATATATACATGCTATTAATTTATTATGTCCAAAAATAAGCAAAGAAATGCTAATTTAACTATGCAAATGAAAATCATGTGATGCACAAATTTTTTTGAAAGATTTTTTTAAAACCATTTCCAAGAAAATTTAATAACTAATATATATATAAAATAAAAACAGCATAAAAAAAAATATTTTATTTTATAACACTTCAAGTTAAAAATTTATAAATTTGTTTATAAAATAATAATAATAATTTTTTTGATCCTATTATTAAATGTAGGAAGTGTTCAGTTTCTCTAAATTTATTCTTATTTTAATTAGGGAAGTATAGAAATACATATATACTTTATTTAATCATGTAGGAGGAAATTAAAACATTCAGACATGCATTATTGTTATTTATTTGCTATTGGTATTAATTTGCATGTCTGATTGTTTTGGTTTCTTCCCACGTGTTTACATATAAATCGCTAATAAAAAATAATATCTTCATAAATAATAGACTATTTATTATTTTTGGCTGAAAAGTTAGAGGATGGATTAGATTGAAATTAGTTAATTGAAGTTTGAAGATTTTCCGTCTTGATATAAACTAAGCACTGATTATATATGTATGTGTGGGAGATGATGATCTGGACTAACTGATCAGTGCTGGTTCAGCACAAAATATATATCTTGGAGATCATTTATCTTTTTCACATCTATGGTCATGTGTATTAGTTGTATAAGATAGAGCACTTAGCTGAAAGGAGCTTGAAAGTCTGTGTTCAAATCCCTTATATAGTTACATTTAAAACTCCAAGTATATAAATTATCCTTGTATTCAATCAAATATTACAGATTCAGTCTGTATCCTGCAACACGCCTCTTCTGTGTATCTAAATATATAAAGTCCTATACATAAGAGATCAGAGTGACTTAAAGTCAACATTGGCATAACAATAATATTGGCATCAACAAAGGATTTAGGTATTTCATCATCAGATTTTTAAAGGTATGGATGGCTGAAGAGTTGGAGGGTGGAGTAGATTGACACCTGTTCATTAATGTTTGAGAATTTGCTATCTTAATATAAACTGAGAACTGATTATATATGTGTGTGGGAGATGATCTGGACCAACTGATGAATGCTGGTTCAGCGCAAACTGCATATATTGGAGATCATTTAACCTTTTTAGCATGTGTGGTCATGTGCATTGGTTTTATGAGATAGAGTGCATAGCTGAAGGGAACTTGAAAGTGTGTTCATATCCCTTATATAATTACATCTAAAACTCCAAGTATATAAATTATACTTGTGTTAAATCAATAATTTTCTTTATTGTAAGAGAAGTTGCTTTGACAAGTGATTGAAATTATTGATTGTTATTTGGTATTGTTTAAGTATTGTCTGTTTCATATACACCTGGGTTTTGTTTTATGCGGTAGATAGGTTCCTCAGAAAATGTGCACAAAAGAAATCACACAAAAACAAACATAAGTTACCTTGAAAAATGGGGGGTGTGTTCCAGTAATTTTTAGAAGTCGCATAAAAGCAAAGCAACAAGGAAAAATAACTTAAAAATTCGCATTAAAAAAATAAGGAAATAAAGTGTGACTAAAAAAAAATTTCAAATATTTGAAAAAAATTAAAACAACACAAACTTTTTTTACTTTTTTTTTTATTAACTATAGTATTTAATTTTACATTTTTTCATACACATTTTAATCATTACCACTGTTTGACAATATGCATTCATTTGTGAACTAATAAGAAATCAGATTCGTGCATGACGTGATGTACAACTAGCTCCACTTTCAGTCTTGCACTGTGTTAATGGTTTTCTGTTTCTATATTAAAAAAATGAGATCGCAATCAAAACAAAAAAAATAGACATTATCATTAGAAAGATTATTTTCAGTTTATAAAATCAATAAAATTTTCGTTATTATTTATTTTAAAAATCTAAAAAAATATTTATTTCTGTTAATATCTAACAAAATACATTTTAAAAGTTTAAAATTTTTGAATATTTATTGCGATATTTTTATACGTATGTATAAATCTATTATTATTATTTACTCATTAGTATAAGTAGGCTATTTACATAGAAGCTAAGATTCTAATTACAGTTTCATGCCATATTCACGTTAGCTGCTAATATAACATTATATTTTTGAAAGGAAAAAAAGTATTTCAAGTCAAAATAAGTTATTAATAATTAAAATCTTTTGATATCTAATAAATATAGTGAAATATGAAAGATATTAAGAAGAAGCATGAATCGCATAACTTCAAAATTGCATTAAAATAATCCACATAAAATGAGACCCAGGTGTACTTATATTCATAAACGTATCTAGCCTTGAGTATTATTAGCTTTATCATCTAAGTAATACTTAGTTTCAGTGGAATATGTAAGTTATAATTGATTATTTGTTACTCTGCTTTCAGAAGAGGTTTTATTTGCCTGTTTAATGAGGCTTATTTAATCTTCTTTGAAATAATAATCTCATTCTCTTTAGTCAATTTGCAATCTTTAATGTCTATATAAATGCATTGGACCACTGATAAGGATGGAATTCATCTTTATTGTAAATGGTTTCCTTGACAACAGATTGAGATTATCGATTGTTATTTATATTGGTATTGTTTAAGTATTGACTGCTTTCATGCATTTCTTAAAATAATAAATTTGGAAACTAATATATATATATATATATTGGAGATTATTTTGTTTTTGCTTGAGAATTCCCAAAGAAGTTCAAGAATAAGAATTGTCAGAACTGGGATCGATTCTAGAAGCTTACATTCCAGAATCTGACATTCTGCCTCTATGCTAAACTGCACACATTTAAATTAATAATTACCTGTGTTGGCTTGAAAAAGCACCACTTTGTATTTTTGTTTTTACCTCTTGCTATTTTGAGCCTGAATTATAATTTATTATAATTTTAGATTATCGTTCATTACTAATTCTTTTTTTACGTCAGTTATTTTCATGTACTATTTTGTTCATATAATTTTTAGTATTATTGTTTCATTTTTTTTTTATTCATCCTGATATGATGGTAAACTTTTTATTTCTATGGCTTATAATTGTTGTTTTTTTTTTTTATGCAGTTCGTATCAGTGGCAGTAGAGGAATGCACTTAAGAGGAATTGGTTCCTCTATCAAAGATTAATCTGTCATTTCTGATGTTCAAATGACATGAGCAACTAATGATTTAATTATTTATGGTTTCTTTTGTTCTTTTTAGCCCACATTTCATTGCCATATTTTAGTTTTGAGTTAACTGGTATTCTTTGATTTTTTTAAATACAAATTTTATAAAATGAGAGATAAAATGTAATCAGATACTCATCATGTTATCCATATGCATTGACTGTATGGAAAGCATTTATATATTAGATGATGATGAAGTAGAAAGTGAATGAATAAATATTTCTAGAGAATCTTGTTCTGGTAATCCTTTGACCAAAAAGGCAGGAGAGAAAACAGATCAACTATAGAAGAGGATTATTTTAGTCAGAATTAAAGAGAGAGAGATCTTGATATAGCAGTAGATTTCTAGCTAGCATAATTCACTCAATTATTTATGATATTTTGTGCTAATATAACATTTCTGTATGGTCATTTGGCAGCCAAGGACCGATTACCATAAAGAGAATGTACCCAAATCCCCAAATTAATCTTTGAAAAATTCAAATAGTCGATGGTTAATGATAAAAATGATTATATAAATTAGGTGGTTTAAGTTCATGGCTATGAAGGCAATACAGTTTTCATATATATGTATATTAATATTTCAGATCCACAAAACTTATTTAACAATAAAGTTTTTTATTTTTTGTCCTGAAATTATGTTTATATTCTTTTTTTTTTTTTTTTTTTTTTTTTTTTTTTTTTTTTTTTCCCCCCCCGCCCCCCCCCCAACCAAAAAAATTAAAAAAAATATAAAAAAACCAAACCCAAAACCCCTAAAAAAAAAAAAAAAAAAAAAAAAAAAAAATAAACCTTCAAAAAAAAAATAAAAAATAAAAAAAAAAAAGAAAAAATAAAAAAAAAAAAAAAAAAAAAGACAAAAAAAAAAAGAAGAAAGGGAAAGAAATAAAAAAAAAATTATATATTTTATTAATTAAAATTAAAATTTTTAAATATAAAATTATAAAATTAAATTAAAAAAAAAAAAAAAAAAAACTATGTAAACAAACCCCAAAAAATGATAATAATTAAAACAACAAAGAAAAGCAACTCTTTTTGAAATTTTTTTTTTTTTTTTCTTTTACATCACCCTCCCCTTCCTCATCTACCACACCTTCTCAAAAAAAAGGAGGAGGGAGGAGGCAGGGAAAAGAAACCTCGAGCCAAAGACCCAGTAGATACTATAGGATACCTTGTTGGAAAAATTTTGTTAACATTTATAATTTATTTTATATAAAAAAAGGGAAAAAGAAAAAAAGAGAAGAAGGGGACGCCGCAGGCCCCCTTTTACTTCTCTTTTTTTTTTTATTTTTTTTATTTTTTTTTATTATGTTTTTTTATTTTTATTCGAATTAATTTAATTAGTTTGTTTTTTTTAAAGATATCTTTGTATTCTTTTAATTTTATTTAATATTTTTTATTTAATTTTTTTTTTTTTAATTTTATTAATTATTTTACCCCGCAATAACAAATAACATTAAAAAAAAAAAAAAAAAACATAAGATTATTTTAAATTATAAATAAAATTTAATTTAAATTTTATAAGAATTATAATAAAATAAAATAAAAAAAAAAAAACAAACTTTAAAATCAAAAACAAAAAAATAAAATTAAAAAAAAATAAAAAAAAAAAAAAAAAATGAAAAATATATTAATTTTACTATTTTTTTCCCATTTAATTTAATTTGAAATGGGGATGGTGTGTTTGTGGTATTCTACACATATAATTATATATTTAAAAATTTTAAACACACCACCAAAAAACCAAAAGGTTAAATTTGGGGAAGAAAGGACCAGTCAGGGGAGAAGGAAAAAAAAGGGAAAACTTAAAGTTGGAAAACGAATCTTACTGTTTCAATATTAAATTAGTATCTCATGAAATCTTTATTCAAAGGATTATCATTTATCTTTGTTTATTGTAACCCAGCTAGGTGCAGTGCTCTCAGACCCAAGGCTCCTCACTGATGAAGACTACAAGCCAGAAACTAGTCTGGGGATATTGGATGAGTAGGCACTAGATGGAGATTTTATGCACATGCCTTCTGGCATCCATTGATTACTCTAGCTTGCTGTGTGTGGCAATACGTATAGTGAGTTTTGCTTGTTTTAACAACAGTTATACACAAGCATAAGAAGTGGTGGTCATGTGGTGTTTATTATATTTTTCAATTAAAAAGAAATGTAAGCTATTTTCAAATTCTGCTATGATATTTGACCTTCTGAATATAGATGAAATGTTAAGGATTATTTATTTTAAAAAATATATAAAATGATATATAAATATTAAATTCACACAGCATTAATATATCTCATGAATCAAAATGACATTGACTTGAGCTCCTTCTAATTGTGAGATAATAAACTCAGTACTACTACTTTAGAAAGGATAGCAAATAAAGTTTAATATTACTGGAATGTCAAATATAGATGGCCCTCTATCTTTGTATGATATGTTAAAATAGAAGTGGTAGGTTTTTTTTGTGTGTGATCTTCATAATTAAAGGAAGATTATTCAATTTCATTCCCATTTATAAAATGGTCAAGCATTTTTATTCTTAAAATTATGTTTTAAAAATAACATAAAAGTCAATTGCTATTTACAAGGCATGTTAAGTTGGAAAAAATAATCTTTAGTTAGTCAGTGAATCTTATTGCAAATTTTCTATTGTTTTATTTTTAAAATTGTTTATGGAATCTTATAGTCTGACATTGATAGAATAATTCAATGTACAGCACAAAGAGAACATTAAAAGACAAATAAATAGATTATTATGATGGTTCTGCTTTATGTATGCATATTATGAATTTCTAAATGCCCTACGAAAATAATGTTATTTATTATTGTATCTAAAGAAATTATAATAAAATATAAAGATAAAAAATGAAGTTTAAACAACTCTTAGAATTACATTTTATTAATTTTTAAAAAAATTCTAAACAATCTTTGAAATAAAAAAAACAAACACTGCACTTGATAGGGATTTAGTTTCTAGTAATACTCAGGTTTATACTAGTTGGCAGAAATAGGGGAAATAGAATTTGCTTTTAAAAGCATTTAGAATTAATGCAGTTAATGTTTTTTTTTTTTGCTTTATTAAGTTAAATCTGTTTCTCCAAAAAAGAGATAACACATGAGGTCAACATTGATGTTTCTTGTGATTTCAATATCAATGAACAATAACATATTATTTCTAGATTTTCAATTTGCAAATATGTCCAGACATTTTTGCATTAATGAAATTATTAGTGAACGTGACCTTTTTTTTAAATTTCTCATTATCATCTGCATGTGTATTCTAACTGTTTAAGGCTTCTCTGCTGAATGTAATATTACATTATTTATTTTTATACTATTAGCAGTAGGTCTTTTCATCTCAACTTATACCCTTCCGCAGATGGACATTTTTTTTAACATTCCTTGTGATGATTTTTGTAAACATTTAATATTTGATTTTAATACTTAAATCTTTATTCTAAATTATAATTCAATAAATTGGCTTGATTTACTACAAATATAAGTTTGCAAATGGAAAATATTTTAAGAAAAGCATATTTGAATTATGTAAATATAGAAAAAAAAGAATATAATGTGAAATTCATAATGAGAACAATTGCTCATTTCCTTATTGTAATGTTGTTGAAAAAAAAGTAAATTTTTAAAATCTTTACTGAATGAACATCTGTAAAATCTAAACAAATTTTTGTTAGGACATCATAAGGGTATGGAGTTCTGTTCTAAAATTTATTAAAATTGTATTTATAATTATTTAATTATCACAGAAGTTAGGTAGTACTGTGTTTAACATACCATTACTTACAGTACTTCCATTTCATCATTACTCTAATTTTCTTAAGTTGTAGGTTTAAAAATTAAACATATTTGAAAAAAAAAAAAAAACCTGAAGTGGAATCCTGAAAATATTTCTTTTTTAGTAATTACTACATAAATATTTAATTAGAGAGGATTTGAACCCAGATTTTCAAGCTCCTTTCAGTCATCCACTCTATCTTATACAACCAATACACATGACCACATATATGTGAAAAAAATAAATGATTTCCAATGTGCTGAACCATCACTCATCTGCTGGTCTGGATTATCATCTCCCAGTGCTTGGTTTATAGGTAGCAAGTGTTCAAACTCTAACTTAAATATATATACTATACTTGTATTTAAATATTACATAAATATTTGTAGAAATAACTATAAATATTTATAATAAACTACAAAAGAAGTCATTTTATTGCTAATCACTAAACAACAAAATAATTGAGTGTATAATTACTCTCACAACTGCTCTCTACGCATCAGTGTCCTTGTAAGCAGGATTCATGTCCTTTGTAGTTTCTTTTGTCTGTAGATTTTTTTCTTTCTATATTTTTTTGAGGTAATAAATCAATTCAGTTTCTGCTATCAAATGAATGCAAAATGGGGGAAATAGTTCTTCAGGTAGCTAGCTACAGGAGAGTGAAAAACCCTGAAGGATCATTATCAACATCTCTAAATGAGCTCCAAATTAAGAATTTTTCTTTTATTAGTCAGTACAATTAAAAAATGATGATGAAAGACCATGTCCTTGCATATGGAGGTGAACTGAAGAGTTAGAGCAAAAAGAGTGAGTAATCTCTAAACAACTTTAGAATAGCATTATAATCTGGTTCTTAGACCTTTAATGTTTTTGCCAATGTCCTAGAAATTCAGTATAGAAAGGTCTTTACAGATAACATAATTTTTTTTTACGTAGGTTGAGATTGTCTTTTATAGTTGGCCTATAGACAAACCAGATTAATATTCACAAATATTCAGTGACTGAGTAATTAAGGATTTCTAATTTAAAAATGAAATAAGCATCAGGAGAATATGGATTGGTCACATGTACTGACACTGTGCTAAGCATTAAAAAACAATTGAAATATGTTGTATGTAAATGTTACTCTAAATTTGATGTCAAAAGTGAACACAATTTTTTTGTTACCAAAAATTAATTCATTATGATTTTATGATATTTTGAAAAAATGGATGACCTGCTTTTTATAATTTTCACTGCTCATGAATTTTTTTTCCTGCTAACCAGCCTAACTAGATATCCAATATTGGTAAATTAATAATTTGTAACTGCTGACATGTGAGAAAGAGTTAGTAGGGAGAATATTATTTATTGATAAGATAATGAAAAGGAATTGGAATAAGCATATATGTAAGAGGCAGAAGAATTACGAAAGTTATAGTGAAAGATATAAATAATGAGTATTGCTAATTGCTCAACAAGCTTTGTGATAAATGTCTGAAGCTACCCTAGCGTATCTGAGGAGTGCCAAAGCATGAAACCATTGGTCAGAGGTTGGGGGGAGGGGGATTTCCTGACAAAGATATTTTAAATGCTTTCTCTGTCTAAGCATTTATCATAAAGCTTGTTGAGCAGTTAGCAATGCTCATTGTTTATATCTCACAAGCTTAAAAGAATGGGGTCAAGTGATCTATGACTCTACTTTGACTATTTATATTGAAAGAGACTGTTAAAATATGAAAAGAAAAGTATATGGAGAAATAATTGACTGATGAACTTAACAGAAATAGCTCTAAGAAAGATGATTAGATCCAGAGACTGAAATATGTGGAGAAAGAATGGTTTAGTGCAGTGTTAGAACAATAGACTTGAGAACTAAAAGTTCTTGAATTCTATACTCACTCAATCATTTCTAGGACTTGAACATCATGGATTGTCTGAGAGTCAAACCATTTGATTACTTTTATAGAATAAGTATTATTTTATATCTTTTGCATGAATTTTCAAAATATTACTCTCATTAAGAATGTATGCAATGCCACACATCACAAGGACTTTCCATTTCTATTTTGGAACAAATTATGCAAGGATTGAATAAGTAAGTTACTTGCCTGAGCAAGAAAATCCCTTGAGCTATATATAGTAGAAGGGTCTGTTCGCATATAATTCATTAATTAGTTGTAGTTATGTATTTGTTGAGTTATGAAAGGTTAAAATCAAGATTATTTAAAGTCACTTAAAGTGTGTTAAGCAACTATGAGTTCAGTGCCAGTAGGAGTAGTATACTTCTCCTTCAATGACAATTTTTTTTTTTTTGCATTTTTAAAATTAAGGAATCAAGAACTCCATCTAACCTGCTCATATTAATCCATGTCCTTACTCTCTATCTAAAAATAAATATTTAATTATTAACCAACCACTGTAAGATGGCTATCTGGATTGTTATAGATCAACTGTTGGAAAAAAGAATCAAAAACCAGTTTGTGATATGAAACATTGTAGAGTTTATCCAGATTAGTTTTGAACCTCATATTGTAAGTATGGCAGGCGAATTTACTAACTAGTTGGTTATTGATCATCTACTGAAAGAAGAATCATAAACCTGTTTGAAACGTGAAACATTTTAAAGTTTATCTACATTGATTTTGAACCTCAAGTTATAGGTATAGATGAAAATACACTTAACCATAGTACATAATTTTTGTTTAGTTTTATTATAAAATGTTTGAAGTAAAGCAAAGATTTCTTTGAAATCTCAATGTATTTTTTTTTTCAGAAAATATTTTTCTGTAATTGTTAAAAGCTTGTGTGATAATTGAATCTTGTATTTCTCTTGCTTTTGAAAGTTCTTGCTCTTTAGTTATATAGTTTAATGCTTTTTTTCTTTCTTGTAAATTTCTGTATAATTTTTATGTCTGACTGATACTTTGTTAGTTTGAAGTTTGAGCGAATCTTTATGGTTAATTAGATCAAATGCTTTGGTGTAATCGCGTGTTCACTTAACCATATTGAAGTAAATAAAGAAGATCAGTTGGTTTTATTTTATTTGAACCTGTATGCCTTTTTACCTTCGAGTTCGTTCATCAAATTTAGTATAATTAGTTATTTATTTTAAAGTTTTGGAATTTAATTAAACAGTTTCCGTCTTGTTTAAATAATATTACAAAAAAATAAACATTAATAAAATGTAATTTTAAAGCAAATAAAAAATTTAAACTGAAAATTTTTAATCAAAATTTGTTTTTAAAATAATTCAATAAACTTTCAGAATTTCTTTGTGCCTTTTTTTATTCGCAATTTTCCCCCCCTTCTCTCATGTAAATAAACTGTTTTGACATTTTCTCTTTTATTTGCTTGAGTTGAAATATGTATTTTAAATGACTTGGCAATCATTTAAAATAATGATCTACAATGTTTGAAATAATAGAAGAAATGAGGTTGGAGGGATGCTTGAAAAACAGTTTTTAAATAGTAGAATCAGAAAGAGAGAGAACACAGTACTGTTAATTATGATACTGTAAGTTTATATATATATAAAGTGGCTTATACAGGTATTCACGTAAGAGGTTACGATGGCAAACCTTTTAAATACATTGTTGATCCTAGGATCACTTATGTAGGGCATCTTCTGTGCTCTCGCTGCTATCATGAAACTTTGCAAGTTCCCTTGGAAAACTTTTTTGCAATTCATTACTTTACTGCTGTATACAATGTAAATCATTTTTATTTTAAGTAATAAACTTTATTAAACAAACATTTAAATATGTACATGAAATATTTACAAATTAGTTTTGATTCACTTTATCCTTTACACCAAATTTACCAATTCTGTCCCCCCAAAGCACCACATTGCAAATCTATAAGACTCTCATTGTTGAAATGTTAATATTGTTTTCTTGTTAAATTCTAGAGTTAGGCCTTACAAATCTTATTCCTAGTTTAAAAGATGGAATATTTCTTCTCTCCTGAAAGAGCCTTTATTTTACCACTCTACATCAAACCTTTCAATAGCAGTTTTGATCAATTTACAACAAAATATAACATTAGCAAATTGTTCCATTGTGGGTTAAGGTAAAAACCATACCGATACATATCATAAAATGGTAGCATTTCTTTCCATACAAAAGTGTCATCCAGTGCAAGGTTTATCCATCAAATTATCTAGTGTCTACTTATCCAATATTTACAAACTAGTTTCTAGCTTGTGGCTTTGATCAGGGAGGGGCCTTGGATAGGTAATGGCTGTGGATCGGTCACATGATGATATATCCAGATATGCTAGTATCTTAAATTTTTTATGGTGAATAACTAAACTGCATTGGTTAAGAGATGATTGTATTGAAGGCAGCTTGAATGAAAAACCAGTTATCCGTCACTTTTTCACTGGGACATTGTGAAAAAAGAAAAGTATACTGCTGAAACAACCTTGAATATGCTGAAGTCATGTGATAGAGTCATGTTATTTTATTGATTTGATTCCATTCGTGGCCACAGGATAGAGATGCATATACTGATTTCAGATCTATGACTATACAGGAAAATTGGCTTAGATTGAAAACATTTATTTATTTTTCAAGTTGGGCTGATGACATTTAGTTAATCAGAAATATAAATGATGAGTGGCAGAACGAAGATGCTTATAACCTAAAGATCCATATAGTTGTCTAAGATCCAAAACTCCTCACTGATGAATTTGATTGAACAGTACTGTATGGGAATTTATTAAGCACTAGCATCTAGCATCTATTAGTAGTAAAATTTACGGATCAATAGCATAGTTTCACTGTAAGAAAAATATATGCTGTCAAAATTAAATTAGATTCATGATTCTTCATTGTTATTTACCTGCCAAAGAGGTCATACATATTAAATCTGTTCATGTCCAAACCTTTCTGTCAATTAGTCTATTCATAATTCTTGTAGTTATTTCTCTTCTTAAAATAAATAATTGAATTAATTGCTTAGGGGATCATAACGGTCAAGCACTTCGAATAATAGGGTAAACTTCTATCCTAGATAGTCGGTCACTCAAGATGTAATGATTTCAGGATAAAAGTTTATCTACTCTAGCATAGCATTAACCATGATCTTTACTATATGCATTATTCTCTCATAAGCATGCAACAAAAAATATTAATTTCCAATTATTTTCCAACACTAAACATGGTTTGCCATATGTAATCTTAGGTATTCTCAGATGATATACATGTTCTAAGTTCAAATCAGGAATAAAGGTTGGAAAATTTTTTAGAAGCTCAGGATTTCTCACGCAACATCAGAACTTTTAATATATCCAGTCAATGATCAACTTATCTGATATTAGCTGATGGCTGGGTGTCTGTACATGATAATATGAACCAAAAGGCAGTCTTGGTCGAATAATACAACTGTCCCTTACTAGTGAAGAGATATTATAAGACATAAACCTAATGAGCTTATAGTATATAATCTTTATATTGTATTTTTGTATTTCTTACTTGTATTCATTTTTTTTATGATGGCCCTTGCTAATTCGTATCTCATAGAAATCATTTACATTCACTTATTTTTTAAAAAATTAATTTACTTTTTTTTTTTTTAACTACCAGCTTATAAATTGCTTTGTTTCTATAATTGTGTCTTTTCTGTTGCTACATTTTTTGCAAGTACAATGTGGTTTATCACAGTGATGGGGTGGTAAAATCATGAATTATAGGTTTCAGAATTGATTCTCAACTGAGAAAGGCAAAAAGGGAAAAAAATCAATTAATTATTTGTTGCACCCTATAAGACATTTGGATGCTTGTCTGTTACACGACTTCGCAAACAGGGTAATCAAATTTTTTGCTAAGGGTTAATTGATTGACTCCTTGCTGAGTGAAAAAAAAATTGCTTGATTATATGAAAGAAAATATGCTCTTTCTACTACTTGGTTGTTTATATTTCAGGTTAAGCTTTTTTGAACTATTGTATTATTTATTCAGTACTGTTACTTTTCTATATTTTTTCCTCTTCTATCTGATATTGAATTAGCTGTTGTTTTTGTATGTTACTATACATAACGTTTATTATAATATTTATATTTTTTAGTTTTTTTAATATTTCATTCTATTAATATGTGAAGACTTTTATCTCTCTGGTAAACAATAGTTTTCGTAGCTTCACTTTTTTTTTTTAAATAAAAACAATTTGTCATTTTCTATCTTACTTTATAAACTTAAATCTCTTTTTAATTTCTAAATATTCAACTAAGGGAATTATAATTGACATACAGTTACATAGAATTAATTCTAAAGAGAAGAATTAACATACTATTGAAGATTTAACAATTCCCTTAATTTAAGAGCATTGTCATTCTCCGAAAGTCAAATGACATAATATTGAAATCATAAACATTATCGCTGGTTGCTTACATTCTGTCAAAAAAAAAAACAACCCAACAATAATAATAGATGAGAGATATTTGCATTACTAATAATAAAGTATATTAGCCGTATTATAAAAAGGCAATGGGAACTTTCTCTAGTTTTAGAAATAGTTATTTGATTTATGTAGAAGCAATAATTATGTGATCACTGGCTAGTCCTTTTTGGAATCCTCTGGTATATCAAAGTAATTGAACAGCTTTATTGTTCGGGAGTTCCTAAGGAACTTCAAGAGTTCCTAATGAACTTTGAGTGCTGGATTCCAAAATTTATCATTAAACCATAGCTCTAAAACATGCAGGTATGATAAAAGGTCAATGTATTGAAAATAAAATTACCAGAATTAAGAAATATATTTTAAAATGTAATCTTTGGAAACAGATTAGACATTACCTTAAAAATGTTCTAAAGGTCACATTTAAAAATCTGTTTTTAATGTGATGCATTGCGGCTTCTCCTTTATCAGAGTCAGGAATCTCTCAGCCATTATGCCCAGAAAAAACATGTTAGCTATCTTACCTACCTTTTCATTCCCTACACTGTTTTCCCCATATTCTTTTCTATCCGGCTCCATCCTATTTCCACAACATATTCTTTATCAACTCCATGACCGTTATATCTAAACCCCCTTATCTTTTCCCAGACCTAGCATAAAACCAAGAATCCACTTTATGTATAATCTACCTTGCTTATATTTATTCCTCCACAGCATTATTTGTATCCTTTCTGCTTGCAAGCATTTACATTCAATTAAGAAATGCCTAATATTTTCTATGCCTTCCTTATACAACTTGCAGACTAAATCACTCACATTTTCCTATTTATGTATCATATTTACTTGTTGCTAAAGATCCTGTTTGAGCCTTAAACAGTAAAATACTTTCATTGCTGTTATCATGAATTAACTCACACCCAATATTCTGTTTACTTCTATTTATATTTAAATTCTTTTTACTCTGCCATAAATACTGGCATTTCAAGGCAGTGACCCCCTTTTTTTTTTTTTTGTTAATGAGCCTTAAAGAAAGAATTGATTCTTTAAATGATGAATAAATGCTAGCCATCATTATTTGTTGATTACACCAAATAACATCTCTTTTTTAAATGTTTTTTTTTTTAAGTATTATGTATATTTTCAATGATTTTTCAAATTTTATAATGACCAGATTATTGCAATATCATATTTTTAGGTGTGTAATATTATTTGTAATAGAAATGGCATTGCATGGTGTAATGGTCTTGTGAAGTACCAGGCTTGAGACAAATATATCTGGGTTGAATCTCAACTTTTTTTTACTTTGGATGCTCCATTGTCACATTAATTTTCAAATACACATGTTATTTTCTCTTAATGTCATTGAGATATGAACCTTATATGAATCACTTAACGATGTAATAGGGCTTGGTTATAATCATAACACGCTTATTAAAACAGTAAAGAAATTTTACACCACTGTAAATAAAGTTAAAAATATTAATAATATGCCTAAAATGTGGATAAGCCTTCCTTGTGTCTCACATATTGCAAACAACCTTATGAACATTTATGCTAACACACAGGTTTAGATTGCCATATTTTCTTAATAATTTATTGAACAATACTAAAGACAAGATACCTGTGGAACAGGCACCACAGGTTGTCTTTACAATTGCATGCACTAATCCCTGCTGCTGCTCTGTGTATGATGGGGAATCTCATGCAGATAGATTCACAAGAATTGCCCATCTGTACAATAGAAATAAACAAAAGATTGAATACAGATTGATCTTTCTGGATCTTAAATATGCCATAGGGCACATTCTCCATCAAGTGTTATAACAATATGCTGAGAAAGAGGTGATAGGAAAAGAAAGTATAAAGAGGCTTGGACAAGATTCACTTTCCACCAAAAAAAAATGATTCTTGTATTCTGTTGTTCGAAAAATGGAATATCTAATTGCTCTATTTGCATATTCTGCCTCATTATAGGCTTAACCTGCATAACATTATTCAGCATAATGATTTTGGCAGTGTTTTGCCAAAAGCTGGCTCAGTGCAATTAATTTGTTTATCTTTACTAAATTTATACCTTTTCATCACAACTCGAAGTTAACAAGTGCTTTAGGATTATATTTTATAATGTAATAAATATACAATAATTGGAATGAAAAGAAATTTAGCATTTGGCATGTGATAATGGAGTGAATCACAAATATCGTAACAAGTAAATGCTTATTCCACTTTGCTCTGATCTACGTTGAGACAGAAAATTTCAATGTTTTCTGCAATTATAAAAAATTTTATTATTGTTGCATGAGACTTCATTGTTGTTAGATATTTTTTAAATGTTAGATACCATAAACTGTGAACATTAATTAATACTTTTGCTTTTGTTACATAAAAACACATAACATTCATTTTTCTTTTCTTTTTCTTTTTTGTTCACTGAAGAAAGCTTCGCATGGTTTTTATAATAGATGGCTCTGGAGTGGAGTAACACCTCAAATGTAAGATATTGAGAGAATAAGCAGGTAAATTATATGGAAAGTAACAGAAAAGTGCTAGAAACATAAAAGTGATGGAAGTGATGGGTATAAGAGATTTCTTTGATTTTATTATATAGAAATTATAATGAAAACAAAGGATATAATGAAAGGTTGATGGAAGTAATAACGTGTGATAACTAGAAAATGATTTAGTAATAGTTTAAGAGGTGGAAATAATGTATAAGAAGAAAGAAAGATACTGAAGTTATATGGTATTTCATCATATGCCCTTTAGTGCATTGGAATTTGGATGTAATTTAAGTATAAGCCATTTTTATATTACAATAAAAGATTATTTAAAAAAGATTTATGTTCTATTTAATACCTTATCATCATTCTTCTACTTGTAGATGCCCATGATTTGATTAGTTTTTTTGATTTTCTCACTAAATAATCATTTTATGTATTCTTTTACATTTATATTTTTACATTTGTAAACATTTTTTTCTTTTACTTCATTTTAAGGTTTTTTTTCCAAACTCATTTCTTTACAGCACATAATCTTTTTTTTAAAATTAATGAATACTTTACTTCATAAAAAATAACATTTCAAGCAAAAAGTTTTAGGCTTCTTATTCAGATTCATCATCACGGAATTATAGACTGGGAAGGTTGTTTGTATCCTTTCTTGGGTCCCTGTGCTTTTGATGTTCCCCTGTGATATTTTTTGGTGTAAAAGACTTTGCATCAATTGTGTTTTAATTTACACTAGTATTATGAACAAGGTGTTTATAATCATTTATGTAAGCTTGTTATATTATTTTTGAAATATGTACTTCCAGAGAGTAATTCTTTTTAAAATTTTATTGTCATTGTACACAAAATGTTAATTTAACATTAGGATGGTTAGGCACAAAAGTTTAAACATACTATCTGTTCGATTAAATGTAATATTAATTATTTGGGTTATACTATATTCTATATTACTAATATTGCTACATGTACAGTATAATCCAATGAAAAGGTGATTAGTTGTTTTTCTAATACTGCCTACAGCATTTCTTCTGAATCGATCTATGTGATGCGCAATGATAGTTTAGCTATTCTCTATAAAAATTTTAAGGCTGTAAGCATGTCTGGATGATAAGTTATAACATGAAATTTGACAGTGTGCTTCAAACTTTTATGTTTCATCTTCAATACTCTTGCTGCCATCATGAAATCTTGCAGACCACTTAAAAATATTTATTGCAACTAAAGGCTTCACTGTTATATATATTTTGCAGTGTTTCAAATGTTTCAGTAGCAGTTGTTTTCCAATTTAAAACAAAATTTAATGTTAGCATATCATTCCATCATGAGTTAAGGACATATTTTATGTTGGACTTCACGATCCAGACATGGCAGTGCTTAAAATTTTTGTGTTGAATGGCTAAACTTTGTTGATATATAAAACATTAATTGATTTAGGTATGATGCTGCAGGCAGCTTAAGGGGGAAGGGAGGGAGGGGGGCGAGTGAGAGGGAGAGAATATTTTATAGGTATACATTTATATATATCTACATCATTTTTAAATGAAATATTTGTATGTCTAAAATATACTCTACTTTAGAATTACAACTCAGTTATGTCTTTAATAATAATAATAATAATAATAACAACAACGCCGTCGACGGTGGCGGTGACGATGATGACGACAACAACAACAACAACAGATCTTTTTTAACCCTTCCATGTTTTAACATTTTTTACATTGCTTCCTAATGACAATTTGAGTTATAATTCAATTTAAATTTACAAATGAAAAATATTTTTAAAAAATCATAGTTGAATTTTGCAAATATAGAAAACAAAAAGTGAAATATGTAACAGTGATTTTTTAAATTCAATAATTACTATAATGATAGTACAAAAAATATTGATTGACTGAACTTTATTGCTAAAACCTGAACAAACTATTGTAAAGTTATCATAAAACAGTGAAATTCTGATCTAGATTTTAAAATTGCATATATGATTATTAAAATGTCAGAAAGTTCTGTGTGGTATTTGACAGAGCATTATTGAACGTAGTTTATTTTTACCTTTATTACAAATTTCTTCTGCCACACAAATATTTTGTAAAAATAATCATAAATAATTAAATAAGTTATGGAAAATGTAAATTTATTTTGTTCATTGCTAATAACAATAGAACAGGCATTTACAAATAGTCTCACAATTGCTCTTATTGTCTGAGATCAAAGAATCTACCCAATAGCTGCATGATGTATCATTTATAGCATTTTGTAGAATACTGACATCCTCGGGGTTTTTTAACTAATAAGCTAATATTTACTTTAGCTCCAATTTATATTGTCAAATGAATGCAAAATCCGCAAAATAACATAATAATTGCTGTCAAATATTCCATAATATTATGTAGCTGATAATCATTTAATTAAGAATTTCTACGATATATGTTTGTAGAAATATAGCTTTATTGGAAATTTTTAATGGTGGAGATATCCATTTATAATTAATTAATTAGAAAACTTTCCACTTAGAACAGTTTAAGAGTAGAAGTATATCTGTCAGGCTGTTGCATTCAAAACGAATAGTCTGACACTTATATTTTGACTCTTAGCGTGAGGCAGTTAACCTAATGGCTACTATTCTAAGTAAAAAGCTTTCTAACACTAAATATTTTTACCTAAACATCCATAAAAATACATATATTTCAGCATTAATGTTTATACTTTAGTGTGGAATAGAGAAATTTTCAGAACATTCTTGCTAAAGCTTTCAGTTGTGAAAATGTATTAGTTTGTTTATTAAATATCTGAAAATTTATTCATTCATTATTAGAAGCATGAACGTTATAAATAATTTATTTATTTGATATTCAGAACATAAATATATAATTATCACAATAGGTCTGAAGAAATTATCTCACATTTGCATACTATATGTATTTTTCATAAGTTATACATTCTAGAAGTGATTTTAATAAATAAATTTGCAATTAGAGCCCTCTTGTGGAGATTTATATGTTGCTAAAATTGATATATTAATATTACTTTTGTATATATTTAATTTTTACCAATACTTGTTTTTAAGAAATCTTTTTTAGTTTTTGTTTTTAAGAAACATTAATAATGTAACATTGAAATTCTCATTTGCCTTCACTGTTCTTACAAATTTAATTTATGTTTGTTTTTTATTTTTTGTTTTAGGTAAGTTTGTTTTTTGCCTTCAATGGTATCTAATGTCATTTCATGAATTGTAAGTTATTTAATATATTTATTGTTTTTAATTGATATTTTCATTATAAATTATTTATCTGTAAAAGCATGTAATCATTTAAATATTCTTGTTATTCTCAGTTTTTATTAGTTCTACTTTCTGAATTATCATTTAGTATTTTTTTTCCTCGTGTTTTTTTATAATACAACTCCATTGTAACTTCCAAGGGCTAGTAAGTAAAGTATAATCTACTGGTTTTTAAGATTTAAAATATAGCTGGTATAGAGCAAAACATCTTCACTTGTATGTGTTATGAGTATAAGGTGTATCGATTTTGTTATATTCAAAAAAGCCATTTTTAGAACAACCAGATAGATTGTACTGTGGATTTAATGATTACATTCATTGTGAGAAATTATCATCCTTCAATAAAACTATCTATATCGATATAGATTTTTTTTAAACAGGAATATATTATCAATGTAAAAAAAAAAATTATTTTAGGAATTATATGTTTTTTAGCAACATGTCCAAGTTTGCTTTAGTTAACCATTTTATGATGTCTGTGGTACCTACCTGATTGTTCATTCTATATTACAATTTCTTATTAATTCTAACATATGTCTTTCTATTATTCACTGTGCAATGGGAAGTCTTTATATTTCTCATTTATTAAAAGAATAAGATTTAATAAAGATATCCCAATATAAAATATATATATTTTTTTTCATATGTCACAGCATCTGCCGGGACGCGAACCCACACCCGTCTGCAACCAACTACTTGCTTGCATGGCGGCTGCGATACCTCTCGGCTAACAACGCAAGACTATAAAATATTTTTGAACCCGCAAAGCTTTTTTTTTACAAAAAAAAAAAAAAAAGGAGAAGTGGAAACACCAATGGATGCCTGAGATATTGTTGAAAAAATCCACCATTCCTATTTATTAAATTCTGACCTTAGCAGTTTATTCTAGAGTTGAGAGAATCTGAGTTAGAGATTGCAGGTTGATTCTGATTGATTTTGTCTAACTCATCATTTGGGCAGTTAAATGTTATATGATATCTTCACCCACATCAACTGACAATGTTGTGAATAAACATAACTTTAAAAGAGTTTGTATAAAAGTTGTGAATGAAAAATTTGTTCATATATCTTGGTGTATAATGGCTAAAAGATTTCACTTTTGTACCGACAATACAATTTCATTGCTAACTTTATGGTACAGTTCTAAGTGATGACAGTTTAACTTTGCTTTATGCCTTTTTTGGATTCATATCTCAATTGTTTTATATTTTATAACCACCATAACCTATTTGCTTTCTGTCTTTTTACATTTTGAAAATTGCTATTAGTTATTGTTTTTATTATTATATACATTTCTTTTAATGTTCAATGCAGCTGTCTTTTTAATAAACTTGTTTTATCCTTCATATATTAATATTTTAGAATTTCCTTTTTTGTTTACTATCATTATTTTTCTGTTTTATAAACAGCAATATCATAAGTTTAATTGACACATCAGTCTTTATAGAGACACATTAATAAACTTGCAAATTATTCTTTTTTTTTTTGGATCCATACTAATTCACCAGCCAGACAAAAAAACATACCCATTTTTATTTGACATCCAATTTATTATATAGATAGTAAATTATTCATTTATACCAATGTTTTTAACAGTGTTATTGAAATTAATAAAATTGTCTCTAGATATAATGAAATATCTAGCATTATGTGATTAATTCAATCTCAAACTATTTCATGAAATTTAAAAACGCTGTTTGTAATTAGTAATTTAATGGGTTTAACATAATTTATTTGATTTTATTTCTAACAGAACACAAATTTGATTAAAACTAAAATATTATAATTAAATTGTTAAAGTCAGTTTTTGTAATTTGAATAAATAATTTATTGTTGAAAATTAAAAAATAAAGAACAACTTAATTAAAAATTGAATTATTTATTTGAATTATTAAAATTGAATGTTGTTTTTTATCGTTTAATAGGAATATTTAAACAATATAAATTTACTTTTTATTTTTTTAAATATCAACCTTTCTTTCTATTCTAGTTTCTTCAATATCAAATACCATTTTTTTGAATGTTCAAAAATTTATTAAAAATTATATCTATAATTAATAATAGATAATTCATTTGTACACTGATTTAAACATGAAATTTATCTACTTTGGTAAACATTTGTTCATCATTTTGCTATGTTTTTTCTCACTTTATTTTTAGAAAAATTTAGAAAAGATCAATTTTCTAAATTAGATTTGTTTTCAAATAATATTTTTACCCCCAAGATATTGAATTAAGAAAAAATCAACAACAGTAAATAGCATAGATTTAATAGCAATTTTATTGTTGTGTGTTTACTTATTTAGGTGGAGTTTAGCATAGACAGTCTCACTAAACTGTCTGCATCACCTCTGAATGGTATATAAATCTCAGGCATGTACCCGGACTATGGAACGGCTGTTATTATTATTTTTTTTTTAACAATTTTTGCTACCTTTACAAAATTACTTGCTTTGAATAAAATGCTCATAATTAAATTAAGCCTCTTAAATTCATTGCATAAAAAGCTTCATAAAAAATATGGTTTATTAATGGTGGAATTACTTCATTCGCATAAAATATACTTCACAGGAGAAATTATAGATTATTAAATATAAGGTGTAATTACTTCCTTCCCATAAAATGATTGCAATATAAATGATAGGTTACTTAGGTATAAAATCCATAGTGTTTTCCTGAAGGTTTGTGATGATGGTGTTGTGGTTGTATTTTTATGTTGGATTATTTCCATCATCTAATTAATATATGTATTGGATGTCTTTAGAAAAATTTAACTTTATTTAAATATTCCAAATACATTCAACTGTTAGTAGTAGCACAGCAAACAGGTTAGTATATGCACAACATTTTAAGAGGTATTACTCTCCCCTCTTCTTCCAGTGTGTTTCTGGCCTGACCAATGACAGTACTAGCATGGGATTTCAACCTGGATCCTTAGATTTTTGAGTTTTGAACTTTAAGGTAATGCTCTAACCACTTTGTCTATCACTACATAACTCATGTTTTGATTCTCAGATGGTGCTGCAAAACAGCTTGAAATGAGAAATGACATCTTTTCACTGGGAATATGTTATTATATTGAGAGAGAGAATTAGATTTAATGGTTAAAATACTAGAATCAATTCTCAGTGGAATAATGTAAGAAAAAGCCAATTCATATTAATTGTATAGAACTATTAAATATGCATTCTGCAACTAGTTGCACCCTTTTGAATTATTAAACATCAATTAATGATATATATATAATGTTCAAAGGACTCTTCTAATGATTGTTTTTATAACAATGCCCTCTGTATTAAGTTCTGATTTTATATTTATTTACAAAGGAGCATTGCTGAAAAAACATAATGTTTAGCAATGTGATTTGAACATTTTGTATTTGAATTTTCAGTTAGTGATATGTACTGTGATATTTTCTTATATATATGTTGTAATGAAAGTTTTACAATTCAAAGATGAAAACAAAACATACTCTATAGAAAGTCTTAATAATGGGAAATTTTTTATGTTCATAATAATGCAAATCAAATTGTTATCTTTAAAAGTATTAATTTGGAGATGTATAAGAATTCAACACAGAAATGTGAAGGCAGTTTTGTTTGGACGAAAGTATTGTATGATTAAAATCTATTGCAATGATGTTTGTAATAATAGCAAGAAATACATACACTTTATATTTATTTCATGTATGTATTTTTGGTATAAGAATTTTAACCAATCATAAACGAAGATAGTTCATAGTGAGCATGTAAACCATGTCCAATTGCTTCTTGTCTATTTAATTTTGTGAAATTATTACTAGACAATAGAGAAGAAGACAGTAGCAAATTATTTTCATAAACAGGAAGTCATTGTGTTTTTTTCACTTTTGTTAAAGCGCTTTGATTTTTTTTGGAATTTCCATAGATGTTTCATAGTACATAAATTATATTTTTCTAACATTGCTAATATTTTAGAGTTGTAAGAATTTGGATTATGACTGTTATTATAAGTATATGAAGTTATGACAAATCGTACGTTTACATATTTATATGAATAGTTGGGTCTATTCATTTGACCCATATAGCTTCTGCAGCAGACAAAACAGAATTTTTTAAACCTTTGTTCTAATTTATTTAAATAATAATACATTTAAGTTATTACTATCATTACATTGATAAATTTTGTAGATTAAATGCTTGCACTAATGTAATTACAGTCAGGTTTTTAAAACTTTATGTAATAGTTTTAATATATAACATTCTACTATTTTGTTGCAAAACTAGTTTTAATTATCAAACTGTAAGAGAACTGGTTGAAAGCTTTGTAAAGGGCTCCCTATTGCATGCTGATTGTAAACAATAATGCAGTATCATTCCAAGATGTTCAAAATTTCTTCATATTCTTATTTTTGCAGTGCTTCTATTAAATCTTTACAAAAGCCCATTTTTTCCATAATGCATTTTTCATAATTCTTTTTTTTAATTTACAACAGTTTTGACTGGCCAATAGTATTCTTTATATTTATAATTATTTATTACATAAATATACAATAACACTATTTAAAATATCTATACCCATCCATATAAATAAAGATAAAAATATGTATATAAATATATTAAATGATATTATTGTATGCTTATGTAATAGAGAGTTATAGCAATTGTTTTAGATCTGAAGAAGACTAATACTCTGTCAAAACTATCATAAATTAAATAAAGTATTATGAAAAGAGCATTATGAAAAGTATAGTTTTTTTTTTTTTTTGTAAAGAGATATCACAGTAATAATTTAGTAGGATTTTACAATTATAAAATATTTTTATGCTATCATTGTTGATTCTATGATATTTTTAGATGTTGTTAAAAATATAATTATAATGCTTTGGTAGGTAGTAAATTTAACCCATTGATTGGGTCTTCAGGATGTGGATATAAAAATGGCTTAACTGAATACTGTATAAAGTGACCCCAACCAAAAGTATTTCCTGTTGCATTATAGGATAAGATATTGTTGCAGTCTAAGGATAGATACTGTTCCAGCACAAATAGTCTTAATTATCTTTTATTTTTCTTTAATGTTATCTCTATTTTATTGTTTTTTTTTAAATTTCCTGTCTTCGGTCACTTAAATTAATATAAGGTCCAATTACTATGAGCAATAATTATAAATATGCTTGTGCAAACATTTTCTTCCATTGAATTTATATGGTGGAAATTTTGACTCAAATTTTTTTTGTTTTGTTTTCTGTATTTTTTTATAGTCCTTCCTTCTTTTTTTTTTTTTTTGGAGTTTAAATTACCATACTATTTATGAGTGATTAATAGTTATGATGAAATGTGGATTTGATTTTAGTATTAGTTTTCATTATAGTATTTTGTTAAAATTTTGTTTTATTCACAAGAGTATAACTTCAAATTAGGGAATCATAATGTAATACAAATATGAGAATTAACTGTTAATAACTTATAAACAGATTAAACACCACTAAGCCTATATATTGAACAGGACTGATGTTATATCAACAGGGATAGCTGAATTAGAGCCCAGTATGGATAGAAATATGTATAGTGTAGTGGTAGTTGTCATTATCTTTCATTATAGTGCTCCACTAAACATCACATGATTACCATTCTTTATGCTTATACAAGCTATTAACACAGGGGCAAAACCCCATACAGTAGTGCCATTCAGTGCAATCCAGAGTAATCAATGAATGCAAGAAGATTTGTGCATAAAATCCCTATTTAGGGCCTACTGATCCAATATCCCCAAACTAGACTCTTAGATTCAAACATCCTCACTAGCTATAAGCTAGTCTGAGGATATTGGATGAGTAGGCATGAGATAGAGATTTTATACACAGATCTTTTTGCATCCATTGATTACTCTGGCTTGCATTCAATATATTGATATGTTTTGCTGTATTTTTATGCATTTATTTGTTGTTTGTTTAGCTATTTAAATTATATATGTTTGCCACAAGTATCAATTAATACTGTGTGGAAATTGACTAATTTGTTTAAAATATGGTCAACTGTTCAAAATTTAATATTATTAACATTACATAAAAGTATTTCTTCTATCCCAGTTCTGTTATCTACAATTAGATTGAATAATCAATAGATGCCAGATGGTAGTGCTTAATAAGTACCAATCTTGTACTGCCCTATCTATCCCAAGACTAAGTTCTAGCTTATGATTTTTATCAATTGAGGAGCTTGAGAGCAGAATCTAGTGCATCTAGATAGTTTTGGACCTAATGCATCTTCCATAAGTCATCATTTACTCCATATTTTTCCACTGTCAGGATATCTGAAGAAATAATACATTTTCTACTTAAAAATAATGTGTAGGCATGGATCATGTGATGGTTTGTTGATTGCATAAACCACATATGATATATAAAAGAAAATAGACAAATACAAGACTTTTTTTTTTTGTTTTCATTGCATCAAAGAAAAAAAGATAATATTTTGCTGAAAATTTTAATTTCCAGTAGAAACGTTTATGAACTATGTTGTAAACTATGCATATTGTGCATTCCTGATATTTACAAGAAATTACTTTTCTTACAGTAACATTAATGACAAGCAAGCATTAGGGGACATTTTAAAAATGGCAAGTATCTGTGTTTAAATGTTTTTCACTTTTTAAATTTTTATTCTCGGTAGTATTCACAGCTTTTACTTATGCTTGCTGGGCCACTGAAAAAGAACAATTGTTTCTCTAATACATGTCATAAAAATTTATCATACAGCTGGCTTCCATGTTTAGTAAATAATTTTATACCACTTGAATATCATGTGATTTTATTATATGTTGAGGCAACAAATCTTCTGGTATCTAGTGGATATGTATGGGAAAGAACAGTGAGCTACTACAGGAGTATGGTATTAATGTGTCCTAATATATAATGGCATATCCACAAGCTTGTGTGAGCATTTTTTTAAAAACAAGGCCACCCTATTTCCTCATTAGAATTCTAGTATTAAGGTTGCTGTATTTCAATCACAATGCTAAATAGTGCTATCTGGGTTTTCCATAAAGATTATCTAAGATTTAATCTTTAATAGATAAGTAAAATAGATTGGATCCCAATCCTAAGTTACTTCTGAAGAGAGTAGGTCCTGTTTCGGTCTATAGTTACAACATGTTTCATTCTTTTTACAGGCTGTTTTTTCTGTTATTTAAATGAAAAGTTGTACATGCTGTCTTTCAGGGATTAGGTTGCAGTACAAATTGTTGCAAAAGGTGTCCATATTATCATTAAGATAATTCTCTCTTTCAGTAAAGAATTTCTTTTGTGGTGTTTAATCGATGACATCAGCATAGTAATGAGTGTTCTATATTGTTGTTTCTGGAAAGTCATTGAGGTATTTTTTTTCTGGATAATTATTGAGGTGAATATATTAAATAAGACAAGGAAATTAATGGCAAAGTGGGAATGTTTTTTATTTAATAGTGTAATGTCTTTTTTCCTTTTTCCATAATGAATATATGTCTCCATGATTTTTTTATATTTTATATTTCATATTGCTCATGGTATGATGTATTACTCCTGATGGCATATTATTCTAAGTTTGTGATATGTTTAAAATAATGCCTCCATGGGATCTGAGGACAAATTTTATCAACTGAGTTTGTCCACACATTCCTTGGAAGTATTATTGTAAACTCGTAAACTTAGAATAACATGTCACCAGAGCAATATGTCATAGCAGGAATAATACCCCTTTCACTTATTATTATTTAGAGGGGATTTGAACCTATACTTTGAAGCTCTCTTCATGCATCCACTTCATCTTATACAGTCAATACACATAAGCATATACAAGCCTGCCCATTAAAGTTTGAAGATTTGTTATTTTAATATAAACTGAGCACTGTTGTAAATATGTGTGGGAAATAATCTTGACCAATGGATGATGCTGGTTCAGCCTGAAATATATATATATATATATATATATATATATATATATATATATATATATATATATATATATATATATATATATATATATGTTGGAGATCATTTATCTTTTTCACATGTAGGTGATCATATGTATTGGTTGTATAAGATGGAGTGAGTAGCTTGAAAGTCTGTGTTCAAATCCCCTCTAATTACACCTGACTTAAGTAAATATACTATATTTGTATTAAAATAGTATTATTATTTATAAAATTATTAAAAAAATTAGGACAGAATTCAACTATAGGCATGCAAAGTTACCACCCCGGAGCTGCATATTTTATTTGAGGGTGAGGGGAGTTGCTTGTTTTTATCCATTGTATAAAGCAGAGATCCCCAAACTTTTTTGCCCTGTGGACCATTTTCCGAATTATTTTTTTTTTGCCTGCTTAATATTAAATTTCCAAACTTTATATCATCAAATATGCTTTTCACAGCTGGCATAGTGCTATTCACTTTGATAGGGCTTTATAAATAAAAAAAACCAACTTAATAGCTCAAAATAAAAAAAAAAAGGCTAAATTAAAATTCTTTTTAAAATTTAGCACAATACTGCAAATATTTGTATTTTGGACCAAAACCAGAATTTAGTAACAAAACCATAAAATAAAGCTAAGATTCAAAACTAAAAATATAATAATTATTGGTGTTAATGGGAGGGATGGACTTGATGCTCTGATAGTAATTGTTTAATATTTGGAGTCAAATGACTGAGGTATAGCCTTAAATCTCCTCGTTCAGTTATTTTCACGATACCATACAATTTCTTTCTTTTTTTTTTTTTGCCAGCAGATTAGTTACTGCTCTAAAACCCCTATCCATGAGATATGAAAATGGAAAAGCTATCAAATTTTTCTTGCAATATTCTATAATGCAGAATAAGTATTAGCTACATTTTTTTTAAAGCCAGAACTGCTGATATTTCCTTTTTGAATTGCACTTTAAGTTCTTAGTTAGTGCTTATTTCGATGAGTTCTTCTTGTAGTGCAATATCCGATTCTTCAATTGCACCATACAGATCGATAACCCAGTGCAGTATATCCATAGTTAAAACATCATCAAATCTGGTATTAAAGTCTGCAGAGTATTTAAATGTTGAACATATTCCAAAATCTCATCATGCTGAACGTTTGTCAATGACAAATTGTGGAACTGCGAAAATTCACCCATTCCAGTGTTTGTGTGAATAGGTTAATTCTGGCAAAAAAGAGCTGAAATTATAGTGTTTGTTTTTTATTAAATTCAGGCTGTCTCCTTATAACTGCATGTTAACCTTATTAAATTTAGCAAATAAATCTGTTAAATAAGCAATATCTGTTTCCCATTTTATTAAATTTTCTTTCAAAATGGAATTTTTTTCATCCAAAAACTCTAAAATGGGTTCAAAAAGTGAAAAAAATATTTTTAAACATACGCCTTTTGTGAGCCAGTGTATTTCAGTGTGAAGAAGTAATCGATGAAAGTCCTTGCCATTTTTTTCACACAACTGCTCAAACAACCTAGAATTTAACGAATCTTATTTATTGCTGCTATGAGAGATTGATGCAATCTGACACTTAGATTTTTAGCTACTAAATGTTGTTCACGAATGACACAGTGAATTGCAAATATACCAGTTACTTTTTGTTTTTAATTGCTTATAAAACTGTGATAGTGGCCAAACATGGCTAGTGCTCCATCTGCTGTTACCAATATTATATTTGTTAAGGGGATCACTTTTTCCTTGAAAATAATCTTATAAAACATTAAATATTGATTCGCCTTTAGTATCTGTTGTCAAAGTTTTTGTGAAAAGCCAATTGATGGATTTCTTGGTCCATAACAAAATGAACATATGTCACTAATAGTGCTTTATTACTAGTTAAAGTTGACTCATCAACTCGAAGGGGAAAATGGTTTGTTTTTAGATAATTACACAAGAAGCTTTTCCAACTTGTGACTCACTTTGTCAATATGTCTTTGAATGATATTGTCACTCAAAGGAATTTTTTTGATTATATCATACGCAGGGTTATGTAGAACAGTTTTAAAACCTCTCAATGGCTGACAAAATTAGGTGTTCTCCGATAGTATGAGGCTTGCCTGATTTTTCTATGAGTAAAGATTGTAAGTTGCCAGCAAACTATCATCATTGTTTTGTTGGCATTGAAGCAAACATGCTAATTAGTGTGATTCTCAAAGTTTTTCTCTCAATGTTTTAAAGTATATCAAATCTTTGTCTGTTTTATCAGGATGCAACCTTCTCAGATGATCCTCCAGCTTAGATGGTTTCATAGCATTGTTTCTTAAACTTTGTTGGACAAAAGGCTCATGGGCAAATGCTTGTCAGATAGTGATGGAATAAATCCAAACTTCAGATAATCAATGCTATACTGCCTACATTTTTTTTTAGCTTCTGCCATGTTGAGTAGAAGATATCTGTCAACAAAAAAACAAGCTATTTAAATCTCATAAGATAAGAAATTTTAAATTAATTGACTGGAGTAAGACTATTGAGGCACTTACATTAAAACTAAATATTATGAAAATTGAAAAAGTATCCGAGCAATTCCTACTTCTTTAACACAAAACCTTTAAAAAAACACCTACACAAGCAAAAACAAACCTTAAAAAGTAGGAAATAATTATTTTTTACTATATCTGAAGCATTGACTATTTCTTTGTTTGGATATTTAATTTTTTGTTCAAGCATCTAATTAGAATTTTTGGTCATATGTTTTAGCACCTTTTTTATATACTCCTAAACAAGATGTTTTTGATTCACTTTGATTTGCATCTGTATTTTGCATTAAATAAAGTTAATATTTTTTGACCACTTTTTTTCTCAAAATTCTGAATAGAAATAATCAATGTTTGATTCATTGCCTAATTTAATATGTCCATGCAAAAGTTTTGGTCTAAACAAGTCTGAACAAACTTTATTCACTATGTGCGGTTGCTCAATGGGATGCTGATATGAAAACTTGTAGAAATTTGTATGTAATCATAGAACGCTAAGAAGCAGATATCTAAATAATCTTGTGAACTATTAATTATTTGATTTTGTCATATTTTAATAATATGCAGGAAAAATTAGGCTTAAATATCAACAAGAAATATCATAATTCAAAAAATTATAATTTTTTATAAAAAACATTGTAAAAATTACGATTATTTTTATTTAAGCTATATTGAAATTTTTATGATTTGCAAGAATTAGAATAACAAAATTCAAAACTTATCTTACCTATTCATGTAATTAATTATTTTAAATTTAAAATATCTACTTAAAAGTTTACGAAATGTCTGAAATAATGATTTTGGTGGGTGGACTCCCATTTACATATCGTGCACCCCCAAATTTTTTTGGCACTGACCTGAACCCCCTGAAAGTAGAAAATGACATCTGGGGGTTGATATTGACCATTTTGAAAAACACTGGTGTAAAGCTATGAAAAGATTTTATTTATATGGAGTACCAACATTTTATTTTTTTGGGTGGAGAAGAAATAAACTTCAGTGTTTGAATTTATTATTAGTTAGTAATGAAAAAAAACTCATAACATTCTCTTACTAAAGGACAGGGCTGTCTTCTATGTCATTATTTTTTTTTTAGAAGGATGGTGCTAAGTAGTTTAATAACTAACTTTCCATATAGTGTGGCCACCAAGTGTAAGCCTTTGTAATCAGTGGATGCAGAAAGGTTAGTGATAAAATCCCTATCTCGTGCCTACTCATTCAATATCAACAGACTAATTTATTATTTGTGGCATTTTTGAGTGAGGTATCTTGGATTTTAGAGCACTGACTGCACCTAGATCTTAGGATCGAATGCAACCCTCCATCAGCCATCTTTTACCTATTTTGTTAGCTATAAAGTGAAGAGTCCAAGATGAAAACAGAATGTTTTCAATCCAATTTCATTTGCTTGTATAGTCATATAGATCTGAACTCATTTCAGCATCTATACATTTTGGTGTCTAATTTTTTCAAAAATCAGTCACTTTTATTCCATAAGCAGGATAGGTATAAAATCATTAAAACATCACTGACGACCATTTCACATGCGTACACAGGCTATTAATAACAATAGCGAATTCTTCATACAATATTGTCACCAAGTGCAAGCCTTTGTAATCAAAGGGTGTGAAAAGGTTTCTGCATAAAGTCCCTATTTATTGACTACTCATTCCATATCCCCAGATTTGTTTCTAGCTTGTTGCATTCGGTCCTAAGAACTAGGTGCAGTGCTCTCAAATCCAATGCTACTCTCTGATGTAGAACACTGGCTGGAAACTAGTCTGGGAATATGGGAAGAGTAGGCACTAGATAGGGATTTTATTCATAAACCTTTTTGTATTTATTGATTATAAAGGCTTGCATTTGGTGGCAATACTGTGTGGAGAGTTATCTACTGTTATTAACAGCCTGTGTAGTAATCATATGAAATGGTAATCACGTGATGTTTTGATGGTTTTATTCTCATTATTACGGATAAAACTAATTTAATTATTTAACACTATATCTTTATGTCAAAATAATGACCTTTATCGTTAAATAAAACACAATAAATGTGTGCTTTCAGAATAATGACCTTTATCGTTAAATACTTGTTTTTGTTTTTTTTTTCAACACAATAAATTAGTGCTTTTGTTTATATATAGAAATTTGACGCACTTTAATTATCTGTTTTCATTTTAGTTTGCTACTTTTGACACTAGGAGGTGTAGAATGCTTATCTATGAGATTGATTTGAAGGGGAGTTTTTTCATTCTTCTGCAGTCGCTTTTTCCATATAAATTTTATTATAAACACTACACTGATTGTTATTATGATTAATAATCAAGTTTTAACAGATCTATAAGAATCTAGAAAATAGAGAAATTATTTTCTAAATCAGAAAAGATGTAATTGATTATATCATATTTTGTATACCAATATTTAATCTTTCCGGATAATCCAAATCGGATTTATTTTATTACTAATGTAATAGTTTTTTACCTCCTTAGGATAAACTTTTGTTCGAGTATGTAAATAAACACTTTTTAAAATTCAAAAATTACATTTATAAACCGACATGAATTTATATGGTGGAATAAAAAAGGCAGAATAATTTTGAAACTTAATGTTTTGATTCAAATAAAGCAATTTATTAATATACTAATACATTGCATAGATTAGTCCATAACTGTTCATTATATTTTAATAAGAATAATTATAATTTTGATTTTAAGAGTGTTGGTAATAGTGATGAGAATTTTTTTTTTTACCATTTAGGTCTTCAATTTATGGAATGATTAACGAAAATAGTCAATTATTGGGATGGTGGGCTAGGGGATACCTTAGGATTGCTTGGAATAATGTCCTTGATTTGAATGTATTATTGCATAATCCTAAACGATCTATAGATGGTAAAGGGACTTCAATAATAATTTATATAATTCCATGCAGCTATTTTGAAATATATATAGGTCAGTGTAAATTAAGTCTTTATGAAAAAGTTCATTTAAAAAAAGTCAAAAACAGGGACCTTAACTCAATCTTGTATATTTGTAAATATAATAGAATTTGATGATAGTTATTTTTTTATGAATTCAATGAAATAACAAGTAGAATGGCCGAAAAACGTTTTATTAATCATTGTGGATCTGAGGGCATCAATCTTATGAGGATTTTCTTTGATGGTATGAGTGCTTGACATTTGTATTGAATTATGGATAATTATATATATATATATGTTAATAATGTAGACCGTCTTTTTGTTTATAGATATATTAAACAACCTCCATACTTCCCCATTCTTTTTAAATTCATATAAATAAAGATATAATAAAAGACAAATGACCCCCAAGATGTATTTCGTGCTGAACCAGCAATCATCAGTAGGTGAATGGTGTCAAGTTGTGTGTGGACTGACTTTGTCAGTGGTAAATAAAAATGTAACAATTCCTTTTTGTTTAATAGGCAAAACCGTGGTTGTGAAGAAAATTTGGCAAACATTTTGTAGTTTGCTAATTCCTTGTTATATATTTATTTTGTTTTATGTAAACATAATAATAATAGCAATTAGAATATATGTAAATAAATGATAGATAAGTTTTAGTGCACTTCATTGTCAAAATAAGTTTTACAATCATTAACTATTATCCAATATATGTGTAGCTGAATAAAAAAAATAATCTGATATTTTTTCTGGATAGCGATTAAGTATTTATAAATAAATCATTCCTTTTTGATATCTGGTGGCTATTTGATTTAAATTTCCATCTTATTTTAAGAATTATATTCCATTTTTAAAAGACAGGTGATTATCAAAACACAAAAGGCAATGAAATTATAGTTGCAAATTTAAAATTTCATTTATAATTATTAAAAAAATAACAGCATTCTTTTTCTGGTAATCAATGTTTCATGTTATTATATTTCTCTCGACTTATAATATTTTAAAATAAATATTTTTGAATAGTTTAAAAACTAAATATTTTACACAAATAATCACATATCATCATCATCATTCCATCATTATCAGCCATTATCAATTCACTGCAGAATGGAAGTCTCTCCAAGTTCAATCCATCTCCGATCTCTAGCCTCTCTTCTCCAAATCACCCCTGTACACTTTATTTCATCCACCCATCTCACATGTGGACTCTTCTGGATCATTTACAATCTCTTGGAATCCAGTTAAATATTTCAATTGTCCATGTATTATCATCTCTTCTAGAAATATTTCCATCCTAACCCCACTTCAGTCTTTTAATTCTTTCAACAATGTCAGTAACAACTGTTTATTCTTATTCATATATTGGATTTTCGATCTTTTCTTGTTACTCCTAACATGCATCTTTCCATACTACTGTGAATGGTCTGAAATCTCGGTATTGCTTTTCTGTTAAGTGTCCAAGTCTCAGATCCATATGTAAGAACTGGTAAAACATATTTATTAAAAATCTTTTTCAAACACATATGCTTATATCATTTTAGTATTAAGTTATTTCTATCAAAATCACTCCAACCAAGTTTAATTTTACCAATTGTGTTTCTGCTAACTCATCATAATCAATCTTTATTTTCATCTTTTGAGAAAATATATAATATTTTTGAATACTTAAAAAGTAAATATTTGACAAATTAAACCACAACATCACACAATCACCATTCTTTATGTTTACATAAGCTGATAACACAGAGGCAAACTCTCCATACAGTGGCACCATTCAGTGCGAGCAAGAGTAATCAATGAATACAGAAAAGTTTGTGCATTAAATCCCATCTAATGCCTACTCATCCTATATCCCAGATTAGATATTTTATGCACAAATCTTTATGCATCCATTGATTATTCTGATTTGCACTGAGTGGTGCTACAGTATGGAGAGTTTTGCCTCTGTGATATATAACAAATTTATGAATAATCACACATATATAACAAATTATGGAAATTTATAGAAATTTTGAAAGCACAGGGATTACTTTAAAAGCAAAGAATATGTCAGTTATCAGTGTTTTGGGCTTCTTTACATTGGGTTCTTTATAAGATATTGTTATCTTGATTTTTTTAAGAAATTAATATATGTACTAGTTTCAGTTTTAATTGTGAAATAAATGCAAAATTGGAAAGGGACTGCTTAATACTTATAAAAAAGCAAAGTTAAGTTGTATGACCAAAGTACTATAAGTTCATGATGAACAAATATGAATAATATAACAATTAAAGCTCATGTATGCAGTAGTATGTTAAAACCTATTTATTGTTTATGCAGTGTATATGCAAAATACGTCCATGACATTCTGTTATGTTTTTTTTTTTTTTGTTTTACAGGAGATAAAAGCTATTTCTATAATTTTAATACACATACCAGTTAAACCTCAGCCATCTTCAGAATTAATTATTATATATTATTTAAATAATTAAGTCAGTATATAAAAGAAATCTATCAATTTTATTGGAAATAGTAAATAATGTGATAATATGGTACTATTTCCATTGTTTATCATTAAATGTTGAATATATAGAAAATTTTAAACTTTATTTAAACTTTTCAAATACAAACAACTTTTTAGCACTAACACACAATTAGACAACACAAGTTAGGAATTATACATTGTCTCCACTTTTCTTCAGGCATTGCTGACCTGATCAGTGACAATATTATTGTAGGAGTCGAATTTACACCCTTAGATTCTTGAAATATTAAATTTTAAGGCACTGCCCTAATTGACAGATATTCTGTCAAAGGCAACAGGTAGCAGAAGTTTCCTATATTTATATATATGAGGGTTGGTTCAAATCCTCCTGTTCTTTCAGTTTTTTTAAATACCCTTTTCTAAGAGCAAGGTTGAGAGAGGCTTCATACATTGTGTATTGTTACACTGGATTGACTCATAGGATTATTTGCTCTTGTTATATGAACAGCTTCCTTATTTTTTTTGTACCTTTCCCCCTCTATGCAATAATTTTTGTATTTTCACAATTGAACATAAAATCGTTAGGACATGTATGGTCAGCTACTGTAGACATCTGTTTTTTTCTTTTAACCTCTTGTTTGTGTTCAACAGGGTGACAGATCTCCTGAAAGTGTGCTATTATTTTGGAAAGCTATTCTAATGTTATGCTGACTGCAGATTTTTTCTTTAATTTGTTTATAATTCTGTAAGTCAATCCAGTTTGTCCATACACAATATATGGAAGTCTGTAATTAACCTTGCTCTTAGAAAAAAGTATTCAAATTTTTGAAGTTCTTAGTAGGATTTCAGTCAACCTTCTTATATAAATGTGTGAAATTTCTACTATCTATTGCCTTTGACAGAATAGTTCCATTGGTTAGAGCATTGTCTTAAAATTCAATATTCAAGAATCTAAAGGTGTAAGTTCAATTCTTATGCTAACATTGTCACTAGTCAGACCAGCAATACCTGAAGAAGAGTGGAGAATAAGACTACTTGAACAATTATGTAATTATTAATCTGTGCTTTCTATTTGTGTGTTGTTATTAGTTTTTTTCTATCTGAAAAGTTTAAATAAAGTTTAAATTATCTATACATTCAACATTTAATAATAGATGATGAAAATAGTCAACACATTACCACATCTAATATATTATCTTCACTTTCAGGCAAATAGTAAATAAGTTATTTAAAATGATCTATGAGGAAATACACAGGATAGTTTTCTGCATAATTTATGACTATACTTACATATGTTAGATTAAAAATATAAATTTAATCGTTTTCATGGTGTTTTTTCTTAATATATTTGTTAAAAATTATATTCTAGCATTTTATTCATCTAGTATGAATTAAGTTTTCTAAAAGAATATGAATTAATTGATCAAGAAAAGTTTTAAACTATGCTTTTTATCCACATTTTCTACTGAATGAGGTATATAAGATAGCCTACATTATCTATTTATGTGTTATTACTAAGTTGTTTGTATTTTAAAAGTTTAAATATAGTTTAATAATTTCTAGACATTCAACATTTAATGATAGACGATGGAAAATAGTCCAGGATATTTATCACATCTAATATATCATTATCATTACCAATCTTCCAGTAAAATGTGAGAATATTATCACAGCTTTTTAAATAGCTCTTTGTCTCCAGAAAAGGGATTTCTGGATCTTCAAGGACAACATATGAACTTCAAATCATCCAACTTGGATGCTGTTGCCTAAAGTGTTCTTTCATTGTATTTGTGGAATCATACACATTTGATAATTAAGGCAACATAATAACTGAATGGTTAGTTGTTATAGATCATGTGATTGGTAGATCAGCCAAGATCCAGGCAGAGCATAACAGTTTATTGGAAAAAGTTTTTTTTTTTAACATTACTCAGCTAATAATCTAAAAATCCTTTAGTTTTCAATTTGCCACCCTACCACTATTCTAAACTGCAGAAAGTATTAATGTGGTGATATTATATTTTTAAGCTTGTAAATTGTTCTATTCTGTTAATAGATGCGAAGTTTGAGCTTTGGTTTTTGGTCACTGCCGTTCTTTAAAATAAAATAATTGAATAGCTTACTGCTTAGGAATTTGTAAGAAGCTTGAATAGCAAATGACAAAGCCAAGTCATGTTGCAGGATATTGCACTCTATGTTGCAGGATATTGCACTCTAGAATTTGTCACTCTCTTCCTCACTAAACTATGTAGAGTGCTGTCATTTTTGTTTCATTTACCGAAGAGTCATATTGTTTGTAGAACTCATTGTATATTCACTTGAGAGTCAATTGGTGTTTGACCACTGTCACTCTTTGTTTTTGTTAACTGATGAATCTAATGGGGTGTAAGAACAATGTGGTCAGTTATACAGGAGGTCAGTTGACATTCAAACATTTAAGTAAGAGTGCCAATTTGTTCTTCATTTAACTTTTGAACACCTGTATTATTGTGGCAGTTCCATTCATTCCTGAGCTAATGAAACCAGTGACCCTAAAAACTCATAGGTTAGTCAGTCTTATTTTGCACTAAGCTGTTTTCATCAAGAAAATTACATTATCATGTGAAATTATTAAGAAAACTTAGGGGGAAAAGGAGAAAAAAGAATATTAAAAGGTTTAGTCATATAAGATCTTTTTAAATAATTGTTTAGATACAATTAATGCGAAGTTTAATTAGAATATTATAATATCTTCTGTTAATGTCAGTGAATGAATCGTAATAATAGCAATTCCTTTTTTTTTTCTCATGTGTCATACCATCAGCTGGGTAACCCGGGACAATTGCTTGTAAAGCAGCTGTCGTTAAAGTTTTTTTAAAAAAATCTAAATACACATGCACTTATATATTAATAAATTTTTATTAGTCACTCATTAGATTATTTTAAATAATATTGTAATTTTCATTATACTATTTTCATTCGGAGTGGTTTCTATCCACTTTTAACATCTTGTAGAAGGATATAATCATAAATATATGACCAAAGACATACGAAAAAGATCGATGATTCCCCCAAGATGCACATGTCATGCTGAACCAGCACTCATTAGTTGGCCCAGACCACTTTCTCTTGCACATATCTTTATCACTGTTTTGTTTATATATAGCAAATTACTACAGTTTAATTGATAAGGGTCAAATGTGCTGCCCTCACTTTAACATAAATCACTTAATGAAAATATATTAATAATTTTTATCAGTCATTCATTAGACTAGAGATTATCCAATAATGAATAAATTTCAGTAGTATAATTTTCATTGCAATCTATATATATACTGAACAATGCTATCTTTACACACACATATATATATATACTGAACAATGATAAAAATATATGTAAGAGATTGTAGTCGGGACAACTGATGAGTGCTGGTTCAGCATGAAATGTTCATCTTGGAGATCTTAGATCTTTTTCACATGACTTTGGTCAGATACATGTATGTATGTTCAGTGGTTTTATTTTTTTTAATGTAAATCCATCTACGTTATATAAACATTATCAGTTTCACACACTCACATATATATATATAAGTAATAGATAGTTTGATGCAGTCTTGTTTAAATGGATAACCACAACTGTACAAATTTTTTTTTTTAAAAACAAAAAAAACAAATGGATTTCTCTTGCTTCTCTGACAGTATTGAAACGCACAATTAATGCTTCACCGGTTTTGTTTTACTGTGTGTAACCAAGAGCGCATCGCAAGAGTTAAAAGTGCTTTGTCAGATCGACTTTAAAAAATATTCGCCAGCTCAAGGAATGACAGATGGCGGCCAGTGACGCAAAGCTTCGAACTAAGAGTGATCATTGATAATTGGAAGGCTTTCCATTTTATTAGATTTCAGCATGAACAGCGCTTTGTCGCAGCCTGACTAAGCACAGGACTTGTTTTTATAATTGGTGAATAGATGCAAGATTTGTCTAGGAATCAAACCGCCTTTCCTATTCATTATTTATAGCATGAAAGATAATAATGTGAAGGATGACAAAAAATAACTTGTACTTTATATATATGTATATTCATGCCAATATTTATATTTGTATGTCAACATATATATTATGTACGTACACAGTGCATCGCAGAGAAATCCAATCTGCCTGCAACGCCATCTTTATATCAATACATTCACTATAAATGTTTTTAGGCATTAGCATATCTGGATCATAAATTACAACATGGAATGAGACAACGATTTATGCTCTTTTTGCAAGTCGCAGCTTCACTGTCATACATAGTTTGAATCATTTCAAACAGTAGCAGTTTTGCCCAATTAAAAACAAAATTAAATGTTAGAACATGGTTTCATAATGGGTTGAGTTACAAAACACACATTTCATGTCACATAACTCATGATCAGGGCACATTAGTGCTTTAAAATTTTTGTGATAAAAAGGTAAATTTATCAAAAAATGTGCTTATTTAAAGAGTTTGCTGTAGACAGTTTGAGAACACTATCTAGATGTAACACATCCCAAACCTAAATTTCTGTGTATTATGACAGACAATGTCTATTCATATGAAAAAAAGACCAATAGATGAATGGAACTCAAAAGGAATCTGGTCATTGAGTTTTAGATTAATTTGAAATTTGCAGCACTTATCCATTTGTAATATATATATATAAAATCAGTCTTTTTTTAAAAAATTTTGTCGCTGGCTGTCCTAAAACAATCTTGGGCATTATGCATAGATCGTGTAGTGTTTACAATCTAATTCAGGACTATCCAACTACTAGTCTTTCTTGGGATGAATGATCTAGCTCGTCTTTGTGCATGTGAACACTGAAAAAAAAATTAACAATAACTTCTTGAGTTATACATCCAAAGGGACAATTCCCAATTAAATTACAAAATCTTAATCAAACCTATTGAAATCAGAAGTATTATACATTTGAATCTATAACTTCCAATACACACAAATATGCAATCTGAAACATTTCTACATAGAAATCCAAACTTGTGCAAGTTAGAATCAGATTGTAATTCAACATTGAAAAATACATTAATGAGTTATGCTTCACTAGGTACAAATATAGGACACATCAATATTCTCAATGAATTCTACAAGAAGATGAAAACTAGATCTATGCCATCTGACATTAAGCCCTGGATATTGTTTCCCGATACCTCTGAAGTCTCCCAAAGTATAAATAAAATTTGCTCTGATTTGTATAGGGTCAACCTTCAAATACCACCCACTGTAAACTGATTTATTAATAAAATTCTAAAGATAAACTTCTTACTGACACCCTCCCTCCATCATTTACAAGATTTCTTGCAGTCAAACTAGCTGCAGTGCTGTTTACTTTAAAGACTTTCATGCCAGCTTCCCAAAAAAATTGGCCCAACACCAACACCTCTATAGAAGGATTAAAAATAATAATAATCCAGACCACAAATCCATATTTCTAGAGCATGAAAACAAACTTGACCACATATGCGAGCCAACATCAGCTAGCATTGTATGAATAAGAAGGAAATATTCTAAATGCAAAACAAAGAAGGCTTGGCATATTGCCAACAATGTTAACTTGATAAATAAAAAGGAATCCTGTTTCCCCGTCTCTAAAAAGTGGGCCACATAACTCATTTGTATATATTTACATAAAATTTACATCATATTTTTTACCAACAACATTTGCATCTACTAGTCATTGCTATGAGTATGATATCAGGATTAAGATATTGAAAGCTTCTCAGCATAATATAATGATAAAACTTTTATTTAAGTTTTTCTTAGCATTCCTAGTTCTTACATCTATTATAATTCCATAGGAAAAGTTAACCAATAAATATAGAATGACAATAACATTTAAGATGTATTAATTTGCTGTAGATAATAAAATTTAACTTAAATTGTCTCAAAAAGAATGGTGAAAAATGATCAGCTGCCATCAGTGAAGCTCAAGTGTTTTTGTTACCATCATATCTATGATATAGTTAGTCTATTATCCTTAGAATAAAAGTCTTAAAATATATGTAAAATGTTTTGATTGTGTAAGAGCTCCATTGTTTTGCCACATACATTTAATTAACACAGAGGCAAAACTCTTCATACAGTAGTGCCACTCAGTGCAATCCATAGTAATCAAAGGTTTGTGCATAAAATCCCTATCTATTGTCTACTCACCCAATGTCCTCAGACTAGTATAGCATTTATTACTATGGCTTGCACTGAATGGTGCTACTATATGGATAGTTTGACCTGCTTTAACAGCTTGTGTAGAGATAAAGAACAGTGGTCATATGAAGTTTAGTTAGGTTTAACTAAAATAGGCTAATACAAATAATATTGAAAGAAATAATGCACAAACCACCACTGGCAAGGATTGTGTGATATTGCTCAGTCATAATATATTGGTAATCCATCATTATACACTTGCATATTGTTATTAGGTGCTGTATATGTGTGTCTGGGAGATCATAAAGAAAAAATTTGTGCAAAATAATGTTTCAGACTTTTTAACAGCATATTCATTATTTTGTTCATTAAGTCTATTTATATTACTATCTATTTTTATGATATTTTTTTTACCTCCAATCTGTACAAGTATTATTCACTTTTCTAACAAATTAAATCACGTGATCACTATTTTATAAGCTTACACATGTTATTAATAAGAGTACCAACTCTCCATTACAGTAATGCTACTGAGTACAAGACTTTCTAATCAGTGGATGCAGAAGGTTTGTGCATAAAATCCCTATCTATGCTTACTCATCCAATATATGCAGACTATTTTCTAGCTTGTGGCTTTCATCAGTGAGGAGCCTTGGATTTGAGAGCACTGCACTTAGATCTTAGGTCCATTGCAATCCTCTAACAGCCATCTTTTACCCATTTGGTTAACTATAAAGCTAGGAACCCAAGATGAAATTGTCATAGGATTTAACCCAAGCTCATTCTCTTATAAAGTCATATAGACCTGAACTCAGTTCAGCATCCATACATTTTGGTGTCTTTGGTTTTCACAAACCATACTCACCATTATCCTATGGGCAGGATAAGTATAAAGCCATCAAAACATCACAATTATCATTTTATATGCATACACATGCTGTTAATAAGAGAGCCAAACTTTCCATATGATTAGGCACTAGGTAGGGATTTTATGTGTAAACCTTCCT
Source organism: Epiperipatus broadwayi (assembly GCA_028023455.1). Taxonomy (NCBI): domain Eukaryota; kingdom Metazoa; phylum Onychophora; class Udeonychophora; order Euonychophora; family Peripatidae; genus Epiperipatus; species Epiperipatus broadwayi. The sequence goes on along the minus strand of JAQFVV010012453.1, from coordinate 3,371,325 downwards.
GCATCCATTGATTACAAAAGCTTGTTTTTGGTGGCACTACTGTATGAAGAGTTTGATACTCTTATTAACAGCATGAGTAGCATATGAAATGGTGATCATGTGATGTTTTAATGGTTTTATACCTATCCTGCCATAGGATAATGGTTACTATGGTTTTGAAAAACCAAAGACACCAAAATGTATGGATGCTGAGCTGAGTTCAGATCTATATGACTATACAAACAAATGAGATTGGGTTGGAAACATATGTTTTCATCTTGGGCTCCTAGTTTTAGCCAAACAGGTAAAAGGTAGCCACTGGAACCATGTATTAAATCCTAAGATCTAGATATAGTGCTCTCAAATACAAGGCTCCTGGATGATGAAAGCCACAAGCAAGAAACTAGTCTGGGGATTTTGGATAAGTAAGCACTAGGTAGGAATTTTATTCACAAAATCTTACTGCATCCATTGATTACCAAGGCTTGCACTTGGTAGCGATACTGTACGAAGAGTTTGGTACTCTTATTAACAAATTAAATCATAATTCATCATATAATCAAAATGAGATAATTTTAATTTCTCTATTTCTGCTTCTCTTGATATTGCATATTTCATCTGAAACAAATATTTTTTTACTCATGCCTTTTCTGTCTATAGTATGCCCATAAGTTTTCATCTAGGATGCAGTTCAAATGGTTACTTTTTATCATAATTCTTCCATATCCATTTTTCCTATCTCCAGAGAATGATTAGAAATATTGCAGATGGATGTATCTTGATTGTTAGCTTTTAGGGATATGTCTCAACATATAATGTTTTAGTCAGTTATATTTATGATGTTCAAACTTACCAAGTTATATTCAAAATATTGTTAGTCACCACTTCCTAAGCATAAGGCTTCATTTTCCATATATAATTCTCCTGTGAATTAATATCTTGTCATTTGTCCTCACATTTTATCTACTTTTTTTTAAGATTATGACAAAAGGAGCTCTGATCTGCCACCTAATGTAAGTTTGAATTATCAGGGATTATCTGATGCATGTAAAATCCCAAGCCTTTTTAATTGAACCCATATCCTCAATCTGGTCTGATGGTGGGATTTAAATAAAAATGATAGGCACTTTATATGCACTCCACTGATTACACAAATTTACACTAGATGGCGGTAGAGTGTTCTTTTTTAACCAATTTATTTAACATGGAGAGTGTGGTGATTTTTTGTTATTGTTATTTGGTATGGATCAATTATTAACTAAACTGTTCTAAGTTTTAGCCACCTGATCTCAAATGATTACTAGCACTTGCAATGAAATCAAACCCCTGAGTCAATGCTTGCTTATTCTTTGTACACCAGCAGTTGTAAAGTAAGGCACTTGTATACAGATTTGTATTGAAAATAATGAGTAATATTTGAAAACTTTAAGATATTGTGATTAGTATGTTTGACGATGATGCAAATGATTCTGCTTTTATCTAACAAAATTTTGTAGTGTGGGAAAGTTTAAAGTAGGCTTACAATATTTGTCTTTGGGAAACGATGTGTCTAGGCATCAAATGTTATATGATAAATGAGAATCTAGTAGAAAGAATGGATAAGTAAGGAAAATAATTTTCACCAACAATTAATGTCATGTTCTTTGCTAAGAGTATTCGAGTAAATTCTTTCCAGGAATCTATCAGAGTTAATAATTTTTTGTGCATTTTGCAAGAAATAATCTACACCAAATTGTTTAATAGTTGGCACTCTACCAATATCCAGCAAATGCATGAATGCAGCCAAGGAGTGTTTGTTTACATTGCTGTAAAATGTTTAGTGCAGTTACTTTACCATGTTATGAGCAAATCTTTAGAATTAGTAAACATGCAATCATGGCTAATGCCCATTGCTTACTCAGTGAATGGCTTTGAAACATTAATAGAGGATGCTATTACTTTTAGGGCATGTTTTTTTTATAATAACTAGTACATAATATTTAATTTATAAAGCGCAAACAGTATTTGAAATTAAACTGAGAGACTGCAAACCTCTCGCACTTATTAGCCAATCAGGTGTTATTAATAGCGATCAACTGAGAGACTGCAAACCTCACACGCTTATTAGCCAATCAGGTGTTATTAATAGCGATCAAATCGTAAATACAAGACAGAGAATTTAACAAGAAGAGTGCATCACCCTCCTCTATACTTGTCTTTCTATATATCCAAGCCAGTCTGAAGTATTTAGATTTGAAAGCTTTATAAATTAAATATTATTTACATATGTTACTGAAAGTTATAACATCTAAAAAAACTACTGCATAGTAAATCGTAAGATTTCAAGCTGTATGTTTGTAATTTAAACTCAGTGAATTAAATGTGAATATGTTTGAAAATTCACACTTTCAAATCTAAGTACTTTAGACTGGCTTGGATATATAGAAAGACAAGCATAGAGGAGGGTGGATGCGCTCTTGTTAAATTCTTTGTCTTGTATTTACGATTTGATCACTATTAATAACACCTGATTGGCTAATAAGCACAAGAGATTTGCAGTCTCTCAGTTTAATAACCAGTACAAGTAAGATTAAAACAAGTGTTGCTTAATAATATAATAGAATTAAAAATAATGCATTATGGTTATTATTTTGTTTAACCATGAAATAAAAGCAGATACAATTTACATTCATATAAAAAATGAAGATTGAGCACAAAGAACATGATAAAAAAAAAAGGAATAAAAGAGGTTTAATTTATTTCAGTTTCAGGATGTCATTAATCAAAGTAAAAGTAACATTTAGTTGAAAATTACTGCAAGGTGTGAATATAAGTTACTATTGTAGTCTGAAGTCATAATCAGATTTAGTGTAGCTACTATTACTATGGTTTGAAACCATGATTATTATGCTATGCCAAAAGTAGGTCTGGATATTAAAATTACATATTTCTCTCTATATATATTTATTAAATTATGTTTTTTCATGAAATTTTACTTAGATGAAGAATGGAAATAAATAACTTTAGCTTTCGATGTGGCCAGAAAACTATCAATTACTTCTAATTGACAATGTTCTGATGCTAAGCATGTTTTCTCTCTTAACTTGTAATAAGATTATTTTCTCATGTGTCATAGCATCAGCTGGGAGCGAACCCGCTAACCTGGGACAACTGCTTGTAAAGCAGCGGTCGCTGATCTCTCGACCACCAATGCTTGACACCTATAATATTAAACTTCTGCTATTATTGTAAATAATATAAAGATCCCATGGCAGAGAATAAAGGATAAAATTAAGAAACTAAGTATACTTTCATCATATTAATATCATAATCATGATTAGAAAAAAAAATATCTTATTAAAAATTAAAAAAAGAAATTTTTGCTCCACTTATACGAATGCTAATGGCCTTTTTGTTTCATTATGTATTCATTTTGTGGAATAAACCATATCCCTTTGATTGGTCTCCCTTTTCATTTCTTTTTTCACAAATCATCTTAGCGAGCTTTAACCTTTTTGTACATCAATGTCTTGTCATCAAATTTGCTAGGTTTACCATAGTGTGTGTGTATATATATATATATATATATATATATATATGAACAATACAATTGGCTATACTGCACAGTGTATATAATATATTAATTCATCTTATCTACTTTACCTTTCAGATTATTGATTAATCTATTCAAATTATAGGTATCCTAAAACCTCCATTGAACTTATCTTTCCAATTTTATTTCCAGTCAATTGGAACATATGGTAATGGCATTCATTTTTTATGATTTCTAATTTCTTTTTTTATACATCATATTTCTTTTAAAACATTTTACATGTATACATACAATATCAATTTTATTAAATTAGCCTCCACCATATGAAAAATGTAAATATCAAAATTCTCAATTTTGTTGGAATCAAACCTGCATAAAAGTTTTGATGCAGAAATAATTTCAAATCAGTGTATTTATGTGACTTTAGCATCTATAATTAAGTAAAAATTTATTGTAAGATTAAATTTTTTTATTATGAAAGAATTTCAGTAACTGATATTCATAAGTGACAGTGAAGTTTGGTGATGGATGACATCTCACAGAAGGAACAATAAATGTTGTTGCTTTGTATAATTTCTCCATTTAAAGAAGGTGGAAACTTCAAATGCCAGATTTTAACTTACTAACAATATTTCTAGCACCTACAAAAACTAGTATTATTGAAAATATTTTAATAATTAATAAAATTTGGTTTTACTGGGATTTTTTAATATGAAATCAGAGAAAAGAAGGGTATTAAACCATTAAAGTGTCACATGACAATTTCTTTTCCTTGCATGAATCTTAATTAAGAAACTAGTCTTGGGATATTGGATGAACAGACACTAGACAAACCTTTTGGCATCTATTAATTACTATAGCTTGCACTAGGTTGCACTATTGTATAGATAGAATTGCTACTATTAGAAAAAAATAGCATTGTTGTCTACATGTGGTTTTCACAACAATGAGAAAAATGCATTGAAAGGCATGAATATTGGAGGAGTGAATGGGTAAATGACTGTCTTTACATGTTCACTACCAAGTGAAAGCCTCTCTGATACCGAAAATGGCGACAACACCTATTGGCTAACCAAATACTGGTTGGTGAGAATTTACTATTATTCATCATTTATTGCATTGCCCTCTAACTAAGAGTTACTAGGTATAAAATTTGAAACTAACAACTCTCTGGTTATCAAAGTTGATAGTTTTCTAATTTAAAGAAAAAAATCCATGTTTTTTAAGAATCTGGCAAAATTTTCAAGTTTCAGACAGATTCGAACTCTACATCATGAACATGGTGGAAGGATGCATTTATCATTACCCTATGAAGCCAAGGCCTATAAATGTTTACAGTTTATATAATGATATGACGTATTTCTTTTATTTATTAATTTTTAAAAATATCTCGTTTTACTCTCATACTTATATTTTATTGTTTTGAGATTTTATTTATTAAAAATAAAATTTGATTTAACGTATCTGCTGAGATATTCAACATGATTAACACAGCATGAATGCGAAAAATAAACAAATTTTTATATTTAACAATATTCCTTAGCTTATTAAGATTTATTAATTGTAGAAGAATGACATGTCTAAGCTTATTTGTCTATTGCAATTCTAAAATGTGACTAATAAGATTACATTTTTTTCTTAAAAAAAGCAAAAAACATTATTAAATTTAAGATGTCAGTATAATTTCAGAAAAAATGCGCAAAATAGTAATTAAAAGTGAAACAGTTTGTAGGAGGATGCAACTGTAAATTATAATCTATAATAGTCCTTTTATTGCTTCAAGATGTATTGCAAATACATACATGTTGAGAATGTATATAGTTCAAACATATAATATAGGCCGTGAATGCATATTTATATTTACAACAGTTTTGTGGATTAAAATGGGAAGCTAAGGATTAAAAGTAAACGGAGATTATTTAAGTCATCTAGATTTTGCAGAAGATGTAATTGGTTTTGTAGTCAATGCTTCAGAGCTTCAGAAAATGTTGTACTATAAAGTTATTAGATGAAAGTAAAAAAGTAGGTTTAAAAAAATGCTAAAACGATCAAAATAATGTTCAATTGATTTTCCTAAAAGATGGAAATAAAGGCTGATTATGATGAGTTAGAAGTTAACAACTGCAAATATCTTGGTCAGATTATTACTACAGATGGAAACATAATGGATAAAATGAATCATAAATTTAAACTTGGTTGGAGTGATTTTGGTAGAAATAACTTAATACTAAAAGAATATATGCCTATGTGTTTGAAAGGGAAGATTTTTAATAAAGTGTTTTACTGAGACTTGAATACTTAATAAAAGAGCAATAGACACTTCAGACCACTCAAAGAACTATGGTGAGATGCATGTTAGGAGTAACAAGAAGTGACCAAACATGCAATAAAGAGGTAAGAAAACAAACAGGGGTTACTGACAATGTTGAAAGAATTAAAAGACAAGTGGAATTGGGCTGGACATATTGCTAGAAGAGATGATAATAGACAGAGCATTGAAATCTTAAACTGTATTCCAAGAGATGGTAAAAATCCAGAATGTGAGATGGATGGATGAAATAATAAAGTATGCAAGGATGATGTGGAGAAGAGAGGCTAGAGATCAGAGAAGGTGGATTGAACTTGGAGAGACCTTCATTCTGTGGATTGATAATGGCTGATAATGATCATGATGATGACAATCCTGATCAGATTATTAATACATTTGGAAACATAAGAATGCAATTAATCATAGAATTAAACTTGGATAGAGTTTTTTTTTTTGGTAAAAATACATTTTTAGTAAAAATAAATTTTAAAAAGAAATATTCCCATGTCTTTGAAAAGGATTGTTTTTAATAAATGTGTTTCTTATGGAACTGAGATTTGGGCATTGAACAGAAGATCTCTTAAGACTTTAGACCATTCAATGAAGTATGGAGATATGTATGTTAGGAGTAACAACACGGGATTGAAAAGTAAATACATGCGTGATAGAATAAACAGATTATTGACATCATTGAAAGAATTAAGAGATTGAAGTGGATTTCGGCTGGATGTATTGCCAGAATGATAATAGGTGGACAGTTGAAATCTTAAACTGGATCCTAAATGATTGCAAAACAATTACAAAGAGATCATAGATGAGGTGGATGGAATAGGAAAGTTTATTAGTGTAATGTGGAGAAGAGAAGCTAGAAATCAGAGAAACTGGTTTAACCTTGGAGAGACCATCCTGCAGTAGATACACAATGATAAAAAGTGATGATAATCCATCCAAAATTAAAATTTTGATGATGATATATTTTATATAACATTATGAATCCAAAATTAAAATTGAGAACATTTAAAATTTCTCACATTTTAATATTTTATTTGCTATTTTTTTAATAATTGATAAATGAAACTGCAGATTTGGACATCATGGGTATTGAGAAATATTGTAATTTGTTAATTGCTCTTGAAGTCAAATGATGTTCATGCACTGAAAGTGATGGCGGCGTGAACTTTAGAAATTGGCATTATCTCTATGTTAAACTACTCAGGGTTATGATGTGATGTCTGCAATATCTAGAGTTAATTTTCAAAAGATTTTGGTCTTTCTTTTCGTGACTTTATCAATCTCAATAATTTTTTTCATGAAAAACATAAATATTCATAAATTTTATATTTCTGTGAGATTATTGTAATAGGATTTTCAACTGTAGTTATTTCAACATTTAGTAGCTGTTGAAGACTAAGCTAACATGTTTGTAACCATTGAGTCGAGGAGTGTTCCCATTGAATTATTATTTTGCTTTACTTTTTGTAAATTTGAATCTTTGTTCTCCTGAAATATTTGCTTCTAATGGTAGATCAAGAATTTTTATCTATAATATTAACATTTTAATCTTTGCTAGTTCCGTAATTTGTAAGAAGATTCAGTATTAAAGCATAAGTCACAGTTTTTAGGATCAATTTTTGATTATAATTTTTAAATGTATATAGTGACTGATTCTTTCAACAAACTAGTTGCAGCACTATTACTGAATAAATGCATGTTTTACATAGTAACACAATTTAGTTATTCATGACAAAGATGTTAAACTGATGGTCAGTGTGGTTCACAAATTATGACATGAAACATGACAATGGGTGTCATATCTTAACCTACAATGATACATTATCCTAACATTAAATTTTGCTTTAAATTGGCCAAAAGTGGTATTGAAATGTATGAATGATTTAATCTGTATATAGCAGCAAAGTCATGGATCACAAAAACATTTTAAATTGGTTGTGGCAGGGAGGCCTTGATTTATGGAGTACAAAACAGACTGCCACTTGTGCCTTGACTTTTAGATATTAGTGCTTAAAGTTTTTGTGGTGAATAGTTAAACTATGTCACTTCATATCTATGATATGTTGAAATATGGCATTTCAGGCAGTTAATGTTTTGTTATACTGCCAAGTTCATTGTATGGGAATGAAGCATGGATTCCTATTGTTGTAACATAAAAATATTGGAGTGTTTTATTTACTACTACTCTGTAAGATTCTAAAATTCAATGGTAAAAAATTGAAAGATGAATCAGATTTTTGGCTTGTTGGAAATCACAATATTGAATCTACCACATAGAAGTACATATTCAGTGAATTGGAGATGTCTGATATTATTCTTCTCAAGAAGTATTCTGATATTGAGCCTAGCTTTAATGAGAGAACCAGACTTCATTAACATTCTAAAGATTATCTCAAAGTGATTGTAAAAATGTACAAATTGTTGGAAAGGTAAGGGGATTGAAGCGTATCCATTAAAGTTTGAAGAATTGTGCTATCTTAATATAAACTGAGCACCGATTGTATACATGTGTGGGAGATTATGATCTGGACCAACTGATGGGTGCTGGTTCACATGAAATATGTATATTGGGTATTATGTATATTTTTCACATTACATGGACATGTGTGTTGGTTGATTGAAGTGGAAGATGAATAGACTGAAAAATCCTGGGTTCAAATCCCTCTAATTACATATATAGAAAATATCCAGCACAAGCAAATCGCATAATGCTTTCAAATTCCATTATATCTTAGTATAAGTTCAGCCCATCCCTTTGCTATTAGTATATATGGATACACAATGGTCCGCTAATATTAGGTGTTGGTTGATGTGGATATGACTGCAATATCAAAAACCAATAATTTTGGATGGTTGAATAGTTGGAAGGGTGAGAAGAATGAGACTGTTTATTAAAGTTTGAGGAATTGCTATCTTAATATAAACTGTGTACTAATTGTGTGTGTGTGTGTGTGTGTGTGTACATACATAGGGGAGATTATGATCTGGCCCATCAGATGAGTGCTGATTCTTCATGGAATACCTATTATAATCGATATTTAAGTATTATTTTTAAATGTTAGCAATAATATCTCGTGTCTGGAAAAATTGAGAGTATTCATTTATAATTTATCTTTAAAGCGCATGTGCATTGGCTTAATCGTTAATATTACTATTAATAATAATTTATATAAATTTGAAACATCATTACATAAACAGAGGAGTTATTTACTTCATAACTGCTAGACGCAGAAACCTCTCCCGTGGATATTTTTATTTATACTCCGGATAAATATCCCTGGGCACCATCCAGCCAATTTGACTGGAATACCCGCAAAAGAAGATTTCACACGCTTGAAGTGCCTGTTTCCACAGTTAGCTGAAATGCACGGGAAACTTATCTAAATTAGACTATCAGATAATGCATATTTAAACATAAATAATATATTTATAGATATAATAAACATCTCAATACTTCCCCATTCTTTTTAAAATACATATAAATAAAGATATAATAAAAGACACAAATTTTATCTTAGTTAAATGTCATATTGTGTGATGCAGAGAGAGAGAGAGAGAGAATTTAAATCAAATTAACATTTTAAAACAACATATTTATTTACAAAAAACAACAACATCATCGTAATAATAAGAATAAAAAATAAAATTAAATAAACTAATTACAAAGTTATTCTATATAGGCAAGTCTACATTAACTAGTAGTAAAAATTTGGTTATCAGTCAATGCATATTTAAATGTAAACCATATATCTGACAAATTTATCTTAATTAAACATAAACAATATATCTGACAAATTTATCTTAATTAAATGTCAGATATATTGTTTATGTTTATCTTAATTAAATGTCAAAGTGACGCCACCTAGTGGCTCTAGGAAAACAATGTTAGTTTCAGGTCCTCTATATTAGGCGGAATTAAAAAGGGTAATGAAGCTTCACTGTAATATATTGAAGCCAAACTGAGGGTAAACTCATTACCTTTAAGTGTTGTTATTTAATTTCCTAACAGCACAAGGTTTTAAATGACATCGTTGTGAAAACAAAGATGGCAGACAACGTATCAAATCAGGTGCAAAAGAGAGGGGAAAATGCGAGTCAAGAAAACCAGTACAAATAAACAACTGGAGGAAGATGAGAATCCAGTTAAAGAAAACATCTCAGTGATTTGGACTATATGTGACCAAAAATATCACAAGGGAAAGAGGAAGCGAATGCTGCTGAAGACTTTGAAAAGTTTAAAATTGAAAACATTATCTAAAAAGTGAAATCGATTAATAAGAACAAAACTATAAAATCTAAATTTGAAACTAATGAGAGAAGTTAATCAAATTATTTAATGTTAATAACCAAGAATTTGAGTATGAAGAGGCATTACAATCAAAAATGAAAATCTACGCAAATGCAGTAAAAACTGGAGGGAATAGAAGTATGGGGTAAATAACAGTATGCAAGAGGCTTATGAAAATATATTGAATTTAATGGATGAGGAAGATGAACAATCAACTGTTTTAACAAAATCACTCAATGAATAAATTTTAATAAGGATTGAGAAATTTAAGGGATAAAAGCGAACAATTCTTTTATCAAGATCATAATCACAGACAAATTCATTTGACATGCTTGATGCTAGACACTCCAGTTAGAAATATCATCTTTATAACAGTTATAGTTTTTTAATATTTGCGGGCATGGGTCTTCACTCATTTTTCTTTCAGGGCTTGATGATGGCAGTCGTTGGGGATCTGGTTTGTGGGTGCGGGCTGTTGATGATAATTGCCGCTACCCGAAATACCTGCCAGGAGGGTACAGGGTCAAAATTTTCAGCACCTTTTCCACTTTGATAGGCTGCTGTATCCCCTTGATGAATTGTTTTTGGACAGTGCAGATCTGTGCTCATCACTTGTTAATCCCCCCCCGTTGGCATTCTAATTTGGGGCAGGTAGACAGAAAGTTGTCCCTGCCCATTTGGACTGTTGAATTGGGAGACAGAGATACCTGGAATGAGCTTGGCTGCGGTCAAGGATTTAGTTAATTTGTAATATTGTTAATTTTTTCTTTGTAGCGAAAACTACGCTCAGTATTGAATTACAAAATAAAAAAGGAAAGAAATAGAGTTTATAAATTTAAATGTTTGTTTGTTTGGTACTCCACAATTATTGTCCAATTACACATTTCTTTTTAATGATTGAAAATATTACTTTTAACATGATAAAAAATTTCCTAGACATCCCTGCTAGTATCCTGGCTATACATGCAATAGGAGTAAATTTGCATTTTTTTTTTTTTTAAATAATTAACTGCCTTTGAGCAAAAATCCGTAGCTTATGTCATTTTCCAAAAAAAAAAAAAAAAAGGAAAAGAAAATTATGCAAGATTCATCAAGGTTGGTGCAAATGTTTGTTGAGTAACAAACAAATGAACTTTCAAATTTGTATATAAAATAGTTATAAAATATGGCAATTATCAGGAATGAATCATTTTACAATTATAGCAAGGTAAATATTTACTTTTTAAAGCTTGAGCAGGACACTAGGCATCAAGAGTATGTTTATTAACAAAATAATTCCAGGATTTCTGTTTTGTAAACCGTGGAAAGAAAATTTGGAAAAATTTTCATTATTTACTACTAGAATATAAACTATTAAGCATCACATGATCACATTTCCTATCATCATCATCATCAAGCATTATCAATCCACTGCAGGATGAAGGTCTCTCCAAGTTTAATCCATCTTCTCCGATCTTTAGCTTCTCTTCCCCACAATACCCCTGCACATTTTCTTATTTCATCCATCCATCTCACATGTGGTCTCTTTCTGGGTCTTTTATAATCTCTTGGAATCCAGTTTAAAATTTCAATTGTCCATCTATTATCATCTCTTCTAGCAATATGTCCAGCCCAACTCCATTTCAATCTTTTAATTTTTTCAATAAGGTCAGTAACACCTGTTTGTTGTCTCACCCATACATTGCGTTTTCGATCCCTTCTTGTTATTCCCAACATACATCTCTCCATACTCCTTTGAGTGGTCTGAAGTCTCTGTATTGCTCTTCTATTAAGTGTCCGAGTCTCAGATCCATAAGTAAGAACTGGTAAAACACATTTGTTAAAAACCATCCTTTTCAAACACATAGGCATATTTCCTTTTAGTATCAAGTTATTTCTACCAAAAGCACTCCAACCAAGTTTAATTCTATGATTAATTTCCTCCATCCATCTGTATTAATAATCTGACCAAGGTATTTGTAACTGTTAACTTCTTCTAATTCTTCATAATCAATCTTTATTTTCAAATTTTGAGCAAATCGATTAAACATTACTTTAGTCTTTTTAACATTTATCTTTAGTCCTACTTTTCTACTTTCATCTGCTAACTCCTGCAACATTTCCTGCAGTCCTACTTTTCTACTTTCATCTGCTAACTCCTGCAACATTTCCTGCAGCTCTGAAGCATTATTTGCAAAAACAACAACAACATCTGCGAAATCTAAATGACTTAAATACTCTCCATTTACTTTCACTCCTTTAGTTTCCCATTTTAATCCACAAAATACTTCTTGCAGCACTGCTGTAAAAAGTTTTGGAGATATGGAGTCACCTTGTCTTACACCTTTCTCAATGTTGATTTTTCCAGTAACATTATGTAATCTAATTGTTGCTGTTGCATTTTTATAAATATTCTTTAAAATATGACAATATCCTGGATCTATACCTTGATGATCCAATGCTTTAATCACTGAAGAAATGTGTATAGAATCGAATGCCTTTTCATAATCTACAAATCCAAAACATAATGACAACTCATATTCATTTGTCCTCTTTATGACTTCTCTCAATACCTGGATATGATCTATTGTACTAAAACCACTTTTAAATCCAGCTTGTTCTCTTGGTTGGTGGAAATCCAAAGTTCTCTGTAGACGAGTTGTAATTATCTTGGTAAATATTTTATATAAAACTGATAAAAGGCTCATAGGTCTGTAATTTCTAATATCTTTCTTATCACCTTTTTTAAATATTAATATTATTACTGCATTCTTCCAATCTTCCGGTACATCTTTATCATTTAGACATTTGGTATATAACTTTGCTAAAATTTTTTCTATTTCTTCACCTGCTTCTTTTAATATATCAATTATAATTCCATCTTTTCCTGGAGCCTTTCCTTTCTTCATACATTTAATTGCATGTCTCTCTTCTTCATTTAAAATTCTGGGCAATTCGGAAGATGTAATAGATATTGAAGGTACTTGTTCTTTATTACTATATAATTCTTGATAAAAATCTTCTACCAATTTCATGATGTCATCTCTCTTTTTAGTAATAATTCCATCTTTTTTTCTTATTGCAGATATAAATTTTCTACCAAAACCAAAATGTTGTTTAACATTCTTGAGACTTTTATTTTCTTCTACAGCTTTCCTTGCTATTTCACAGTTATACTTTCTTATATCATTTTCAACTCTTGTCCGTACCATTTTACAAAATTCGAGATTGTAAATATTCATATTCCTTCTTTTCTTCATAAATTCTCTAGTCTCAGTAGAAATCTTATTAGTCAATTGCTGCTTTTTTCTACCTGCTATCTTTGTTGCAGTTTTTAAAAGTGTATCAGTTATTTTCATATTAATTTCATTCAAATCTGAATCATGTTCAAAATCTCCTAACACTTGAAACCTATTTGTAAGTTCTAATTTAAATTCATTACAATGTTTCTGAAGATTAGGAATATCAACTGTAAATATTGTTTTTCTTAATAATTTTTGTCTCTCTAGTTTTACATTAACACGTAACTTACACCTTATTAATCGATGATCACTTCCTGTGTTAAATTTATTAAGAACATTACAATCTTGAAATATGTATTTCCTGTTAGTCAAAATATAATCCAATTCTGCTGTACCTTCATTTGGATGCTTCCATGTCCTTTCCTTTTAACATTTTTCTCAAAAAATGAATTCATAATATAAAGTTTTTCTTTTTCTGCAAACTCCACAAGTCTATGTCCTCTCTCATTTCTATTACCATAACCAAAATTACCTACAGCAATTTCATCTTTCATTTGTCTACCAATTCTAGCATTAAAGTCTCCCATAACAATTTTAAAATGTTGTTTACTCTGATCAAAAGCCTTTGGTACATCCATATAAAAATCCTCTACTACTTCATCACTATGAGAACTTGTTGGGGCATAAACCTCGATTATCTGCATTTGGTATCTGCTATTAAGTTGTATAACTAATCTTGCCACTCTGTCCGATACACCATCAATCTCCACAATATTGTTCTTCCACTTTTTATTTATAATAAATCCTACTCCACTTGTATTTCCAATATGTGTACCTTCATAATAGAGTATATGTCCACTTTTTAAATCAATTGTTTCTTCACCTTTTCTTCTAACTTCACAAAGTTTAATAATGTCCCATTTAATATAAGACAGTTCTTCTTCTAATTCTTGCAATCTTCCTTCACTTGAAAGTGATCTGCAGTTGTAAGTACCTATATAAAAAGTCGTCATCAAATGGCAGCCTGGGTCCGCAATCAGGGGATTCTTAGCACCCTCTTCCTTTGGCCACCAACCATTGCCTTGGTTGGTGACTTTACAGCCTCCTGGGAATAAGGGCCATGCTTTATTTTTATCTGTCATAATTGTATATATGTATTGGAAAAATATTTATTATTTACACAAACATTCATTCTGCCTTATCAGGCACTGAGAAGAAAGACCATGGTGTTTCTTGATCTTAAACTCAGAGGTAAAAAGCCAATAAACTCACCATGCTGGCTAATGCGTGTTGGTGAGCAGCCCATCCATGTTCGTGTACTATACGAATAATCACGTAGTAATAACAGCTGCAACGACAAGAACGTATGGAGTGGACATTAGGAATTTGCCCTGCTCGGTTCCTTTAAGGCCTCCAAGAGGAATCAAAGGGTCTCCTTTTAGTTAATAGCAAACTCCTTTCTGCAGCCACATTTCCTATACTAGCACATTAATTGTTGATAAACAGAGCAAAACTCTCCATACAGTATTGCCACCTGTCCTAAACAGAGTAATCAATGGATGCCAGAAGGCTTGTGCATAAAATACCTATCTAATGCCTACTCATCCAATATCCCCAGACTAGTTTCTGGCTTGTGGCCTTCATCAGTGAGGAGCTTTGGATCTGAGAGCACTTCATCTAGATCTTAGGATCTAATGCAAACCTCTAGCAACCACTCTTTATCTATACTTAACTACAAAACTATGAGATTGAAATTGAAAACACAAAAAATATTTTCAATCTAAGCTCAATAGCTTATATAGTCATATGGGTCTGAACTCAGTTCAGCACCCATACATTTTGATGTCTTTGGCTCTTTTACAACCATAGCCACCATTATCCTATTAGGCAGGATTAGGAGGGTTGCATTAGATCCTAAGATCTAGATGCAGTACTCTCAGATCCAAAGCTCCTCACTGACGAAGGCCACAAGCCAGAAACTAGTCTGGGGATATTGGATGAGTAGGCATTAGATAGGAATTTTATGCACAAGCCTTCTCGCATCCATTGATTACTCTGTTTAGCACAGGTGGCAATACTGTATGGAGAGTTTGCTCTGTGTATCAACAATTAATGTGCTAGTATAGGAAATGTGATCATGTGCTGCTTAATGGTTTAACACCAATCCTGCCTAATAGGATAGTGGTGGCTATGGTTGTAAAAGAGCCAAAGACCCCAAAATGTATGGGTGCTGAACTGAGTTCAGACCCATATGACTATATAAGCTATTGAGCTTAGAATGAAAATATTTTTTGTGTTTTCAATTTCATTCTCATAGTTTTGTAGTTAAGTAGAGATAAAAGGTGGTTGCTAGAGGGTTGCATTAGATCCTAAGATCTAGATGCAGTGCTCTCAGATCCAAATCTCCTCACTGACGAAGGCCACAAGCCAGAAACTAGTCTGGGGATATTGGATGAGTAGGCATTAGATAGGGATTTTATGCACAAGCCTTCTGGCATACATTGATTACTCTGTTTAGCACAGGTGTCAATACTGTATGGAGAGTTTTGCTCTGTCTAGCTAGAATATAAACTCCTGAAACCATAAAATATGGAAATAATACATTTATAGAAAATAAGTGTAACTTAAGGTATAAATTGAATGCAGTAATAATGTTTGTTTTTTACACTGAAGAAATAGTAAGAACATTAAATATGACATTAATGCTGATTTGATGGGAGTACTCTTCTCAAAGGCGAACATTTGTCTAGTAAAGGATCTTCAGTACTAATGGTACATTAATATTACACTTATTGCTCTTAGTAAGGACAGTATTACTACTGCATTTAATTTTTTATATTTTGGTGACAGAGTTGTCATAATTTATTATAAATTTTAAAATAATGAATATATATTTTTTTTATGTTAAGATTGTATAATGTTTTTAAAATTAAAAGTTATTGAATGGACATACTTTTAAAGGATTGGGATAGAAAATAAATATATTTTGGAATCTGCTCAGGCGGAAGAATGAGTCAAGCATTGTTAGGCGAGAGGTCAGCGCAGCAGCCTTGCAAGCAAACAATTGGTTGCAGACAGTTGTTGTGGGTTCGCCTTCTGACCAATGCTGTGACATATGGAAAAAAAAAATGTTAAAGGAAAAATTGGTAACATTTCTACCTAAGAACTGCCTGTGCTTATGTTCAATGACTAGTTTCAGTAGTTAAATGATAAAAAACATCATATTGTTAAATATTTTTTATGGGAAAAAGTATTTCTTGCAAAAAATATTCATAAAGAAATGTTTTCATTTTATAATGATAAACATTTGTAAAATCATGTCACTGATACATTTTTACAAAGCTAATTAAAAGTCATATAGATACACGAATGGATTACAAGCAAAAAGCTTTCGTACTACTAGTTTTGATGGATTGATAAAGCAATAAAATGTGTATAGTAGTGTTATTGGAAAAAGATTATGTTGAAAAATAAACGTTTTTTTTTAGGTTTTTATATTTATGATATATCAAGGCCCCCAAACAACTCCAAATTTTGAGTTGGTAGAGTGTAGGGTAATAAGGGTATGACAAACAGTGGCAAACTATCTCTGATGATGATTAAGAGTTTTTGGTCATAGTATTCAATTACCCAGTCAATTTTTGAGCAGTTAATAGAAGTATGCCATATTCACTGTCTTTCTTTGCGAAATCATCTCTCTAAAAGAAAACAAAACAGAAAGTATATATAATAAAATCATTGAATCAACGTCTTTATAAAACATTTAATTTTTTTTTGCATTATTAATTTTCATTTTGATTATGAAGCAAGTTCCTCTTTAAATATTTATCAAATATTAGTTTTAAGATTGTCTTCTTTTTCTTTCTTTTTAAATTCTGAATTGAAAATTTTTTGAGTTCTTTTTTTTATCTTGAGGAATAAGAAATTAGTTGAAATAAAACTTTGTCAGAATTTATTACTTAAAACATTGAGAAAAAGAATTAAAAAATGGGAGGGGAGTATTCAACCAGCAGGATATTTCTTAAAAAGATTATTTAGCTTCAGTACTATAGTAGATTGTTGGTGTGGATTGGGAATAAGGATCCTTCCCTCCCCCCTCTTCCATCTGATTCAGGATCTTTGTTCTAAATTTTTTAAAAAATTTTCTAAAATATTTATATATGAAAAAAAATATTTGAGATTAAATGTAGTATTTGTATATTATTAACCCTTCCACATTATAACATTTTCTCCTATCATCCCCTAATGGTTGTTAGAATTACAGTTCAGCATTTTTATTTTAGTATTAAAATATTTATTCTATATTATGAATCAATAAATTGTATTTGATTTATCAGAAATATAAATTTTCTAACAAAAAACATACGAAAAAATCATATTTGAAGTTTGCAAATATAGAACAAAAAAAAAAAAAACCGAATAAAAATGCAGAAATATATCATGAGAAAAAAAAATTAACTACCCCCCCCCCACCTGCCGGTAAAAAAAAAAATCATTAATTGAACTTCATTTTTAAGACCTGAATGAATTATTGTTACATTATTATAAAGCTATGAAATTGCATTTATAATTATTAAAATTTCTTTTCCTGGCATTTGAGATAGTGTTACTGATTCTAGTTTCATTTTTGCCATCTCTATAAATTTCTGAACTAGTAGTTTTCAAAATAAGACATTTGAGTAAAATCCGGATGTAATAATGAATATATATATATTTTAATAATTACTGTACAAATATTTTGTGAAAATAAATATTTAAATAAATTATGGAAATTTTCTAATATCTATAGAAGACGTTACAAGTAGTCTCGCAACTGCCCTCAAAGCCCAAGTTCAAAGAATCTGCCGATCAGTGGTGTCCTTGGTTCATTTATATTACCTTCTCTATAGATTACTAATATTTTTAGGTTATTTTTTGAATTAGTAAATCCATATTTATTTTAGTTTCAGTTTCTATTGTCATATAAGTGCCTTACTGGCAAAATATCATTAAGATAATCACAAGAAAAGAAAAAAAGACTGAATGCCATAGCTGCAGCATCAAATAGGATATAATGTTACACAGCTGAGAATCATTTAGTTAATATTCTTCATAAATCTATTCATGCATCTAAAAAGGGGTAATACTCTATAGTTAAAATCTAGGTTACATTGACATTTGAGTAATTTGATGGGTTAAAATGTATACTACATTAATGGATAAAAATAGAAAAAAATAATTGTGATTAGTTGATTGAAAGATCATTCAATGTTTTCATTCCTGATGATGATAAAGAATAATTTGAAATAGCAAAAACAGGTATTATATGTGAATAACAGAAGTTGACTAAGTCTTGGAGAATTTTAGTTTTCTACTTTTTTATTGAGTGATGTTTTTAAGAGTTTGTAAAGTTATATGTGGTAATATTTCTAATTTTTACTTCTCATACTATAAGAGTAATTTATACGTTAGACTTTCTAGGGGTATTTAAAATTTTTTCAAATAACGCCTTTTCTCATATCAACAGGCAAAAAAGTGATTCAGTTTTATCTAATTTCAATTTTGTTATATGGATAGTAAGTCAGTCATTGATGCTCATAGAGATGAAATGTTACATTAGATTCTAAGATGCAATACTTTCAGATCCAAGTCTCCTCACTGATAAAAGCCACAAGCTAGAAACTACTCGGGAAATATTGGACGAGTATGCACTAGACGGGGATTTTATGCACAAACTTTCTTACAATACATCACATCACATCATTACTGTCTTAATGAAATATATAACCAGCAATCCTCCTAATGTCATTGGGACAACTCCATTTCAGATAATGATAAAAATATAAATTCTAATAATTTTACTAAACCCATAAATAAACACATGATTATTAAATATGAAATGGTGAGAAAATCTGTTCTCTATATTATACTTAATATATGCCATTGGAAAATTATTTCTTCATAAATATTATTATTGTCAGCATTACATATTTAGTAGCTGTTCTTTATTTATTGGAATTATTAAAATTATTGGAAATTTATGTAAAAATTGTTATTTGAAATTGTGAGCTGGTTTGATCAAGATTTTATAAGAAGCATTGCTAATGTAATGTTTTATACGATTACATCACATGATTTCAGCTCAATCATTGCTATTTTCATACCCTTATGCTGCCTATTGTCAGCTTTGCTAACTAAAATGTGTGTGCCAGGGATGAATGGACCTCTATCCAAGGTTGTACTATTTCACTATTCCCGGACTAGTTTCATGCTTATGGCTTTCATCAGTGAGTAGCTTTGGATCTTGAACAGTACACTTGGGTCTTTGTGGTCTAGTGCACCCTCTGATTTGATCAAGATTTTACAAGGACCATGGTTAATATAACATTTCATATGATTTTATCATATGACTTCAACTTACTCATTACTGTTTCAGCAGAACAATAATTTTGACTTCATTTCTCTGTATCAATTACTGTAAGCTTCAGTAACCTAAGTATATCAAATGACAGTACTTAACAAATTCCTATCCTGTCTTATTTCCAGATTAGTTTGAAGCTTATACCTATAATCAGTGGGGAGCTTTGGATCTCAGAACAGTGCACATGGGCTTTTAGTATCTATTGCACTTTTCTTCTAGCAGCAACTATTTACCTCTCTTTTTAACTATCTAACTATCAGCCCAAATTGAAAAACATATATTTTAAATCTAAACCAATTTTCTTATATTCAGTTAAATTTAAAACCAGTTCAGTGTGTATATATTATAGTGTCTATAGCTTTTTAATAACTTTAGTCATCTTTATTTTGTGGCCAAAATCATGTGACATTTTATTGGTTTTATATCAGTCTTGGCCATAGGTTAAAAATGCCTACAATTGTTTAAAAAAATATGATACCATAATAGACACACAGACAGACAGATAAATAGATGGATAAATGGATAGAAGATAGATACTGAACTGGTTTTAGATCTATATGACTGTACAAACATTTTGACTTGGATTAAAAATATTTATATGTTTTTCAATTTGGGCTGATAGCTTGATAGTTAAAAAAGAGGTAAATGATGGCTGCTAGAAGGAAGATGTATTGGCTACTTAAGGTCAAAGTACATTGTTCCAAAATCCAAATCTGCTCCTCATTGATAAAAGTCATCATCTTGAAACTAGTTGAGGGATGTTGTGTAGCAGGGGTCCCCAACATTTTTGCACTTAAGAGCACATTCTACAATACCGGCCAGGTGGCGGGCACCATTTATTTTTTCAATGGAAATTTATAGTTGGATATTCTTAATAATACACAGAATGTACAAAAAATTATTTATTTTAAAAATAAAATTTTAATATATAATTAACGTTTATATTTTTACACTGTGAAAGTATAGTATGTCCTACAATTTGATTATAATATAATACAATCATTTATAAGAAATTTTAAAAATTAAATTTATTTGTATCAGATAAATAATTTTTTATCGTGTTCAGATAGCGGTGGGCACACGTAAAATGGTCTACGAGCACCATGGTGCCCACAGACATAGGGTTGGGAACCCCTGTTGTATAGAATAGGATTTTTTAAGCAGTAGCATCTATTAATACTAAAATTTACAGTAGGGGGGATATAGAGGTGCGAATAAGAAATGATATAACATTCCATCCATTTAAGTATTAAAGATTTACTATTCTTATAGCAACATAGAAAGAAGACTATTAATGCTATTTCACCAATCACATTTGGTGAAATGGCATTAATATGGGAAATATTATTGTGTTTATTGAAGTGACTCCAGCAGAATCTGACTTTATGGCATCTGCATTGAAAGATTACTTTTTCACAAATATTACCTAGTCTGTGTCACATATTTAATATCTTTTATTTATTTATAGGATTATAAAAGCTATCAAAAGTTATTCATATACATACTTTTTATTCTCATTTTACTAAATAAAAAATCGCTGCCCTATGAGTAAAGCTGAGCTCTTGCAGACTTTGTTTGACTCCATTTTAGCATATATCAAAGTATCACATGACCTTGATAGCTTACTTTTAGTTTTGTATATGTTGGTTAACTTTTTCTGTACAATTGTCATTGATATAAGCCTATGAACATTAAGTAAGAAAAGCTTCAAATAAAGGTTATAATCTGCTGAGCAGCTTTTGATATCTTAATTCTGATATCGTACTTATTAAAACAGGCAAAACTCACTATATGTATTGACACTCACTGCAAGGCAGAATAATCAATGGATGCCAGAAGGCTTGTGCATAAAATCCCCATCTAATGCCTACTCATCCAATATCCCCAGACTAGTTTCTGGCTTGTGACACTAGATGGGGATTTTATGCACAAACCTTCTGGCATCCATTGATTACTCTAGCTTGCAGTGAGTGGCAATACGCATAGTGAGTTTTGCCTGTTTTAATAACAGTTATAAACAAGCATAAGAAATGGTGATCATGTGATGTTTATATCATATTTATAACAATGATTAGTGGATGAGAGTGTTGTGGATAAAAGATATAATTACATTTTTTTTGTAAATATACACAAATAATTTATATGGCCCACTTTTTAGGGAGGAAGGAACAGGATTCTTTTTTATATATCAAATTAACATTGTTGGTGGTATGCCAATCTTCCTTTATCTTATGTTTAGAATCATTCCTCTCTATACATACAAAGCTAATTGATGTAGGCTTGAGTATGTGGCCAAGTTTGTTTTCTTGCTCTAGGATTATGGATTTGCAGTGTAGATTGTTTTAATTTTTCTATAAAGGTATAGGTGTTGGAACAATCTTATTGTGAGTCTGGCATGATATTCTCCAAAGTAAACAGCACTGTAGCTAGTTTGACTGCAAGAAATCTTGTAAATGGTATAGGGGATTTGGTCAGTGGGGATTTTATTTTTAGAATTATTAATCAACCAGTTTTCAGTGGTTGGGATTTGAAGGCTGACCCTAAATGGATTAGAGCAAATTTTACTCATACTTTTTAGGGATATAGGGTGGTGATATCCAGGGCTTGATGTCAGATAGTATAGATCTAGCTCTCATCTTTTTGTAGAATTTATTTAGAATACTGATAAGTGTTCTTTTCCTAGTGCTTATATCAATTAGCTTACTTTTAATATATGAAAAAGGAGCAGTTATTTTTATTTTCTTTGTACCTTTTTACTGGATACTATTTAGTTACGAGGCATATCCAAATTCTCTGCATGGTTTTTAGTTTATGGGCTTTATCGGTATCCAGTAGTCAGAAACTGGAGTGTGGAATTGTATGGGTCACCACCATCTAATATCCATTGATTACTCAGTCTTAGAATAGATGGCGCTGAAGGAGAGTTAATAGAGTGAATGAAATAATTCAATGGCCTTATTGCTCAGGTGTTCATAAGTTTGAGTGCCAGAGGTGGCACAACTGGATTTGATTCAAAGATCTTATACTCTATTAAACCATGCAGGAAAATGACAATTTGATTTCTGAGAAGGTCATAAAAAGCTTGCATGCTGGAAGTATCAGAACTGGAATCAACCTGGAATCTTACATTTCATAATCTGACTATCACTGCATTAAACATGCAGGCTTTATTATTTTTTTAATGCATCATTTTATCAGTTGTTCATCAGTTAGCTGACCATATGCTTCTGAAATATAGTTGAACATCCAGAAGTTTTGGTAGCGTGTGAACATGTATGATAAAAGAATGGTAGTGGTAACAAATTATTAGTATCAGTTTGCTTGCTAAGTTTTCTGATATATTTTTATGGTTCACCATTTTATTTATCTCATTGCTAATTTCTACATATGTGTCTAGATACTAAAGTAGTAGCTTTTTTATATTTTACTTTTACAAACGTTTAAAGCAATAAGTGAATAATTATACCATTTTTGAAATGAGCATATAGATAGTACCAAATATTCATAAGTAACACGTAGATGTACGCACATGCGCACACACGCGCGTATATTGATACATTCAATAGCGCCCAGTTCTATAACCTCAGTCTCTTATGTTAAAATTATATGTTTAATATATGTAATATCTGTTTTTATACTAATGCTTTCAGGATTATTTCTGCTAAGCCAATAAATGTCATCTGTAATTTGAAACAAAGGGATGATATTGAATAGACATTGTGACGATATATTGACTGTGAATCCAAGCAGAGAAATAATAAATTAGATTTATATTTGATGAATAAACAAAATGTATACACTAGTGTATTTCTCTACCCATCTATACTCACAGATTTCCAATTTATAAACGGATTTACAAATTTTGTTCTAATTTCGTTTTCCTTTTTTCTTTTTATTGTGTTTTATATAAACAGACAACCTTCTTAGTTAGATAAACATGAGTTATATAAATGTAGGCATACATAAACACTTCTCAATATATTTAAAGTGCCAAAAATGGGGGGGGGTATACAAGTCAGTACAGCCGTTAACTTTTTTTATAGCATGTTCTGCAAATGCCTTTTGTGATTTGTTTGGTACTTATTTCCATTTGCTAAAAATGTATATTGTCCTGGGTTTGGTTTAAAGTGAGGGTAGAGAGTCGGTCTCTGGAACACAAATTCTCTCATTGATTCCATTGTTAGGACTTCTGGTATTTAAATTTCTTATGAAGTTTGGAGCAATAATGCCAATTTGATCTATTATCCTCTGTGTAGTTGAATATTCGGGTAGAGTTTAAGACTTTGGAATGTAAGGCTTTCAGACCAATTCCAGTTTTGGCACTTTCTATGTTCGAACTTCTTACGAATTCTTATTTCATTCAAAAGTATATTTTGATATTTTGTACACAGCTCATGTTCAACATGCACTTGAATGAACATTTGACTTACGTAAAAATTTGTCACAAAGAATAATTTTCCACTTGCTTTACTTACAGAACCGATGACATAGTTATAATGCAAGCATCAGACATGATAATGATTCAGAGTTCAAACATTGACTGAATAAAACTTAAAAATGTTTTCAGGTTAAGATTTTGTTGTTATATAGCTTGCTCATAACCAGCCCAACTAAGGACCAATATTGGTCATCAAATGGGTATCGTAGCTATTCTTAGCTTGAAGGTAAACATGAATTTAAAAAAAAATTAGTAAAACCTTCACTACCGGTTATTTTTATAAGGTTAATGAATACTGACATTTATAATTTTATTTAGACAGCTATAGGAGAGATCTTATAGTGGGCTATTTTAACATCATTTACTTTCTTATATTTGTGGCTGTTTTAACAAGGATTGAAAAAAGTAAAATACATGAATGCAAGAACAAACAAATTTGCATTAACGAGATAATAAAGAGTCTTGAGATGAAACATACTGACAGAAAAGATGATTGTGAATGAATAACAACAGACTGGAATCAAGAGATTTTATAAAATCTCAGAAGGCTTACTTTTTGAATTGAGAAGCACAATGACAATCAAAATTATGACATTAACTCAGAGAAATCATGTTAAAAATGTGATGGTAACGTAAACATATATGCAAATGGTAACATATATAAAGGTATATGCAAATAGTAACATAAGTAAAAGTATAGGGAAATGGTAACATACATAAAGGTATATGTAAAAAATTAACATATGTAAGGGTATATCCAAATGGTAACATACGTAAAGGTATATATATTAAATGGTAACATACATTAAGGTATATGTAAATGGTAACATACATAAAGATATATGTAAATGGTAACATACATAAAGGTATATGTAAATTGGTAACATGTAAGGGTATATCGAAATGGTTACATATGTAAAGGTCTATGTAAATAGTAACATATGTAAAGGTATATCCAAATAATAACATACATAAAGGTATATCTGAATGGTAACATATGTAAGGATATATTCAAATGGTAACATATGTAAAGGTATATGTAAATGATAACATACATAAAGGTATATGTAAATGGTAACATATGTAAGGATATATCCAAATGGTAACATATGTAAAAGTATATGTAAATGATAACATATTTAAAGATATATGCAATAACAATTTCATTATATTTGGTATTTAACTTTAAAAAGATAAGAGATGATAGTTTTGTATTTCAATGAAACAAAAACAAATTTTTTTAACAATTTTATTATGTAGATGTGTATATTGTTTTTTTTTTGGTTTTTATTTTTTTAAAAAAGACATTTTTCTCGCAACTGATATCATTTTTCAATAATATAATCTGATTGTGTGTGTTTATTGAAAAGAAAATATTGCAGTTTGTATATACACATTTAGAAATATGACAAAATAATTTTTTATAATGTTGTAGATAATAAAATAAATAATGAAATATTATTCCAAATGTATTCTTTTGTTTTGAAAAAGAACAAAAAAAACGAATATTTTACTGCTAAAAAACATTTATCTTTATGAAAATAATCTTATTTTACTTCATAAATTCTCAAACTGCCAAAAGTAGGTTAAATATCTTCAGTATTATGCATTTGTTCTCATATTATAATTGCATATACACTTGGCATACCATTGTTTGTCTGAAGATGTATAATGATGGCATATTATTACTAATTGTACGTTGGACTTTCTCCATCATCTAGAATTGTTAAATGCTTTTAGAAAAATCCAAACTTTAAACTTTGTACATATATTCGACTATTTGTAATATCACACAGGTTAGTATATAACAGGGGTAGCAAACTTTTAGATGTTGGGGGCAACTTTTTTTGTGAAAGTATACCTGAGAGTGACTACATTTTATTCAGGCTTCGAATCGGAAACCAGAAAAAAAAAGCGTTATTTTTGCTGGAATGACAACCAGAATGGAAAAAAAATAACAGTTTGAAATTCTGTTTTTTTTTAGAATGATCTTACGAATTGGTGGGTTTTTTTTTATATGGGCATTTTAGGTATTCACAAATATTTGTGATGTTTTTAGAAGATATTTACGAACTGATGGATTTTTTTTCTATCGAAGACATTTTGCTATGACTACTATTATATTATGCCAGCTACCTCTAGTATTACAATTTGTCCATGTTTTTTTTTTCTCATGTGTCATAGCATCAGCCAGAAAGCGAACCCGCTAACCTGGGACAACTACTTGTAAAGCAGCTGTTGCTGACCACTCGACCACCAATGCTTGATGTGTTTCTTTATAAAATATTTATTAAATTTCAATTATTAAATTACCTTTAAATAATTATTTTCAAGAGCTAGTCCTGAATTTAAAAAAAAAAATCCAAGAAAATATAAAGGAAAAAAAAAGAAAATTATTATTTTAGAATTATATTTAATTCTTTTCAGCTTCTTCCAACCTGGGTTTATTTTTGAGATCGACAATAACAATAGGTATTATTTTAACTTTAACTATTTTTAAATGAGAATAATTTTGAATTTTTACTTTTTTTATTTTTTATATTCAAATCAAACTTAATTTATCACTATAATTTGTCAATGTTCATGTTAGCTTCACAGTCAATTTCCGGGAACCTTGCACTCGATGTCTTGGCCACTCCTGATATATAACAAATGTTTCAAGTGGTATTATTCTCCTCTCTTCTTTAAGTGGTCCTGGCCTGACCAGTGACAGTACTAACATGGAATTGAACCTGAATGTGTAGATTCGTGAATATTGAATTTAAGGTAATGCTATAATCAACTAAGATATTAGGCCAAAGGTGACAGTCAGTAGAAATTTCATATATACTCACATTCTGCATGACATTAAGAGATAAGAGACAGTGATATATCATCGTTTTTAAATATTAAGATTTTATTTGTCTGTATGTTTGTAGCAATACAACTTTTATCAAAGCATTGTATTTGCACCATAATAAATTTTATGTTTACATGTGTAAATTTAATTAATTGTATAAAATATAATAAAGAGGTGAAATTTACATGAATCAGTTTGCTGTAGTATAGGAGTCTCACTGTAAAATAAGATACAAACACCTTGAATTTAAAAATTAGGACAATACATGGCATATGGGATTGGTTTCAGAAAAACATGTAGCATTTAAGCAATAGAAGCAGCTTCATTCAAGTAGCCAAATAGACTTTTTTCTCTCTGTTGGAATTGATATAGGAATATTAACTTATTGAGTCTTTACTAGCATTACTAATCTTAACTGATTGAACCCATCCAAAGCATTTATATAATTAGTCAAATTATATATATCAAGCATATAATAGGTTAAAGCCTTGATTTCAGCATGGTGGACAAAGGTTGACTTATATAACGATAAGCTCCAAGCATAAGCGATCCACTTATGCTTTTTAAACTGATGTTTATGGTGAGTGTGTATAAATTCATGAAGAGTGCATAACTGAAGGTTTATTTCCCTTCTTTTTCTTGATGACAGCATGGTGAGCAAAAGTTATCTTTTATAATCTCTACGCATAATTGGCTCACTTATGCTTTTTTAACTGATATTTATGGGTGAATGTATGTTGTCAATTCACAAAGGGTGCATGATTGAATCGTTTCCCTGTATTATAATTAATTATGTAATTAGGACATTTCAGTGATGTAATTTATAATATTATGAATGACACCATTTATGATTTGTCTATACATTCATTATTGAACCAAGAATAAGCATGAATCATATTTATACAAACTCCCAAATCTTTCTTATTTCCCATTAATATTGCTGAAACTTGGCACAATTTATGATATGGTTTATTTTAAAGAATTTCTTATCATAGTTCAAAATTCAGATTTTTAGTTAGTGATTTTAGGGCATGATACGGCAGATGGAAAAGTTTCCTTAAAACTAATTCTGAGAGCCTCATATTGTCATGGCTCACAGTTTAGAATTTGGTTACATCTTATATTTTAGTTAGATACTGCAAAAACAAAACCTAAGCTATATCCAGCACTGAAATGAAATTAAAGACGATATTAATACTTCTGTCATGGAGAAAGCATTAATAACATTATAAATAACAACCCATTCTCAATTTTTATTGCATCTAACAATTACTATCAGGGGTTATCAGCATAAAACATGCATTACGGTTTTATTTAATGTTGTCATTATATGAAAAGGTCTTAACATTGTATTTAATTTATTAAGAGCACATATAATGTTTACACACAGTTATATTATCTATACAGAACTTAATGAAATTAGAAGGAATTTGAAGTTAGAACTTCAAGTTCCCTACAGCTCTCCATTCTGACTTATACAACCGATACACATGATGTACATATATATATTTGTAGAATTAAAATAGCATTTATATTGTTATGAAAAATTAAAAATCTTATTCAGATCAAAGTTTTGCATTCAGTGATTTAATATTAAATTAAAAACTTAACTGATTTTTTTATATTATTATTTTGATGAAAGTTTGGGATCTTTATCTGAAGTTTTAATTGATGTAGTAATAGTCCATAACTTTTTATTGATCACTTCCAACTTGTTTATTAAAAAAAATTATCTGAATATTAATCTTTTTTTTTTTTATATAAGGCAAATAACTTCACTTTAAATTTCAAGTACAAATTTTGATTAATGGTTTTCATTTGATTATGTAGAGAAAAGTTGAAAGATGATCTTATGAAAAGCAATTTGTTTATATATAAAAATTCTTTTTCATATATATATTTATTTGGAATGATTGATTAATGATATCATTAACATTTGTGTTGCATATATCATGAAACTTTGTTCATTTTATTAATCCTGCATTTCAACATTTTTCCATCATCCCCTAGTGACAATTTAAGATAATAATAGTTCAACATTTTATTTTAGTATTTCAAACCTTTATTTCATTATTATGAATCAATCAATTGCATTTGATTTATTAGAAATATAATTTTAGAAATAAAAATCATCTTTAAAAATTACGTTTGAACTTTTAAATATAGAAAAAAAAACGTTAAATATATAATGAGAACAATACATTTCTTTCTTATTGAATAATTATAGCAATGCTGATAAAAAAATAATGAAACTTTTTTGTCAAGCATTGTTAGCCGAGAGGTCAACGCAGCTGCCTTGCAAGCAAGCAGTTGGTTGCAGAAGGTTGTTGCGGGTTCGCCTCCTGGCAGATGCTATGACATATGAAAAAAAAAACTTTTGCAAAATGCAAAAATAAAGTGCTGTAATAAATATGTAATGATATCACTAGCCCAATAGTTCTTTTCTTACTGGGGCATAATCTTGTCTATTCATAAACAATTACTGAACAAAATTCTTCTGATTTGTATTCCATTTTTAAAATAGAAACAAATTTTAACTGAGACATTATATAAGAATAAAAATGTGTATTAATAGTAATAACTAGCCTATTATGAATATTTCAGAAAAAAATTTCTTCACGCGTATTTATGAAAGTAATTCTTGTTAGCCTGCAAAAACAACTTTCACTTTATATCGTAAATTCATCTTTGTGACTTGTCTTTTTTAAAACATTTTGAGCTAAAATCTAATTGTAATTCTATTTTTTTTGGTTTAAAATAAATATTTTACAAATATATTCCATAAATAACTTTAAATATGAAAATAAATTATCGAAAATTACAATTTTTTTTTTGGAAATACTAAAATAAGACATGATCTTAAATGCCTGGAACTAAATAATTTACTATTCAAATTTGCTTTCAGTTTCATATTCAAATTTAATGTCATTTGCATGAAGTCTATATACTACTGACATCTTCAGATTTTTTTAAAACTAATAGTTTTAGTTATGATTTATAGGCAAAAAATGTGTAAGATAAGTTAATGTTAAAGATAATTGCAAAATAATGAAGAAAAGCCAGTAAAAAGCTTCATTATGTCAAGCATTGGTAGCCAAGAGGTCAGTGCAGCTACCCTGCTATGCAAGCAGTTGCTTGCAGATAGTTGTCATGGGTTCACTTTTCACCGCTGCTTTGACATATGGAACAAGCTTCATTATCATCATAATGTCCAGATGCCTCAAATGTATGAGAAAGATGCTGTTTTCCTTGAATACATTAAAGAACTCATTTTTATTAAGTCATTATAAAGCTATGAAATTCTGCTTAATATTTAAAATTGATTTTATAAGTATTAAAATATCACAAAAGTTTTCTACTACACTGTTTGACATAACTTAAAAAACTGTAATTTCATTTTTATTGTTACTTCAAGTTTTCTGTAAAAGTCTATGTAAACATGAAAATATTTCTCTTTTAATAATTACAAATATTGTATAAAAATAATGCAAAAATATTTAAATAAGCTATGGAAAATATACAACTTTTTTTTGATAATTGCTATCAGCAGTTGAAGAGGAAAGAGTTCACAAGTTTGTTTATATGTCCAAGATCAAAGATCTTCCAATCAGAAAACATTCTAGGTTTTTGTTGGTTTATTTTCAGATTTCTTCTATGGATTTACTGATATCTTCAGACTTTTTTTGAATGAATAAATCAATATTTACAACTTCTTCTTTACAATCTTGACATTGGTTCCAGATACTGATTCAGCTGGGATAGTTGATGGCTGAGATCTTAGGGCATGAAGCCCTGTCAGACACTTCTATTGCTTATGCAGCCTCTCCATTAATATTGACCACAGCAGCAATGACTGGCTTACTACTGCATTTTCAGTTTCAGATTATTTAAATCTCTGGTTGTTTGGATTCTGCATTCTGTCCATAATGATTTACACATTGAAGACCAGACTGAATAGTGATAACACTAATAGCAATCCTGTCTGTATATCACAAACCTGATTGAAGAACAATAGCGAAGTCCCTCTTTATATATCATTTTTCTTTCTCATTATTTTCCACAGTTTTTAATCATTTTAAATTAATCATAATTTAAATCTATATTTTTAATTAATTTTTACATTTTCTTAATTAATTGATTATTACATTTTGTTTTAATCTAATCTTTTGCTTAGATTAATCCAATATCTCGATAAGATAGTTACATAGTTTTTTAATGAATACAATTTCAATATTATTATCAATCAGAAATCTTATAAACTAATTACATTTTTCAAAAGTTTTCATTTTTACAAACTGATTTTATTTTAACTTTCCATAGTTACTTATTAATTCTTTGTAACAGTTTTCTTTAAAAGAGAGAGAAAAAAAGTTTTAAATCTTTTGTAATTCTATTTTAGATTTCTCCCCAGCCCTCTTTTTAACAAATAGTTTTATTATATCTTAAAATCAAAATATAAGCAATTTTATTTTATTTTATTTTTAAAAACTACATTTTTAGAAGAACTCCTTAATTATTACTTTTTTAATAAATCTGATCATTTATTTTTAAATGAAAAAAATATGTAATGCGAGCTATCCACTAGCGGTACAATATTTAATAAATTATAGTTTTTAATAGTGGAATAGCACCAGATAAAAATCTAAATATGAAAGAATATAATTTTGTCAATAGAAAACATGAATAAGTTTATGCATGAGAGATTTTCAATGGGTTTTCAAACAACCAATTACTTTTAAGAATTGCTGACCTTCTGGTTAAAGTGGTACTAAATATTGAGTAAGAAAGAATGGAAATAAGCCAGGTGCCAGGGTCTCTTTACTCTTTGCTATGTGGAATTGAGCTGAGGAACAAAATATTCCAAAGAATCATATTCCAGATGCACATATTTTTAATAATCAGGTAACTAATATTTACTAAGGCAATAAACCTAAAGCATGTGCAGTTGAAAATGTGAAGATAGTGACCTCTACAGGTCTTAACCACAAGCCTACACATTGGAAGAAAAGAGGGGAACCTTCTTTACTTCAACCTACTTTTTATAGAAATAGGTGAAGCTGAAGCGGTTAGATCTGAGAGGATGAAGCTATTCAATATTTCACTGATTAAGTTCATGATTCCTATTATACATTAGTACTTGTGAAATCTTTCGATTTACGAGTCAATGGAAAGATCTTATAGTTAGAAATCTATTATGATAATTTAAAGTTGTAATTATAAATTTATTTTACGTAAGTAATATTTACTAAGGCAATAAACATACATTTATAATTACAACTTTAAATTATCATAATAGATTTCTAACTATAAGATCTTTCCATTGATTCGTTGTAAATTGAAAGATTTCATGAGTACTAATGTATAATAGGAATTGTGGACTTAATCAGTGAAGTATTGAATAGCTTCACGCTCTCAGATCTAACCGCTTCAGCTTCACCTATTTATATACAAAGTAGATTGAAGTAAAAAAGGGTCCCCTCTTTTCTTCCAATGCACAAGCTTGTAGTTAAGACCTGTAGAGGTCCCTACCTTCACATTTGCAACTGCACATGCTTTAGGTTTGTTGCCTTAGTAAATATTACTTATGTAATCAATGTTCATTAAATAAATTTATAATTACAACTTTAAATTATCGTAAGAGATTTCTAACTATAAGATATTTCCATTGACTCATTGTAAATCAAAAGATTTTGTGAGTACTAATGAATAATAGGAATCTGGACTTCATCAGTGAAGTATTGAATAGCTTCATGCTCTCAGATCTAACCGCTTCAGCTTCATCTATTTGTATAGAAAGTAGGTTGAAGAAAAGGTTCCTCTCTTTTCTTCCAATGCGTAAGCTTGTGGTTAAGTCATGTAGAGGTTCCTACCTTCACATTTTCATTATTGCCTTAGTAAATATTACTTACGTAATCAATGTGCGTTAAATAAATTTACAATTACAACTTTAAATTATCGTAATAGATTTCTAACTATAAGATCGTTCCATTGACTCATTGTAAATCAAATGATTTCGCAAGTACTATTGTGTAATAGGAATTGTGGACTTAATCAGTGAAGTATTGAATGGCTTCACTCTCTCAGATCTAACCGCTTCAGCTTTACTTATTTTTATAGAAAGTAGGTTGAAGTAAACAATATTCCTCTCTTTTTTTTCAACATGTAAGCTTGTTATTAAGTGATTAAGACCTGTAGAGGTCCCTACCTTTGCATTTTCAACCGCACTTGCTTTAGGTTTATTGCCTTAGTAAATATTACTTACTTAATCATTGTGCATTAAATAAATTTATAATTACAACTTTAAATTATCATAATAGATTTCTAACTATAAGATCTTTCTATTGACTCATAAATCGAAACGTTTCGCGAGTACTAATGTATAATAGGAATTGTGGACTTAATCAGTGAAGTATTGACTAGCTTCACACTCTCAGATCTAACCTCTTCAACTTCACCTATTTATATAGAAAGTAGGTTGAAGTAAAGAAGGTTCCCCTCTTTTCTTCCAATGTGTAAGCTTGTGGTTAAGACCTTTAGAGGTCCCTACCTTTGCATTTTCAACCGCACATGCTCTAGGTTTATTGCCTTAGTAAATATTACTTACATAATCAATGTGCGTTAAATAAATTTATATTCAGATAAGTAAGATATATTATATAATTATTTATATAATGTCAAAGCTGGCCCAAGAAGAGGAGAGGAAAGTGCAATGTTTTGGTAGATATAATTAGATATTTTTAAAATTATCTTATTTGGAGATATTTTCTATCTCTACTAGCAATTTTGCAGGATTATCCAAAAAACAATCTGAAAACTTTGGAAAGAAAAAATTAAAAATTTCAAATTTACTTAAAAAATATATTTTTGTTTTAAGATATTATTTAATTATTGTTTCAAAAATTATTTTTTTAAACAGTAATTTGTTTTATTTTAGCTTGTATTCTAGTCTTTAGGTCTATTTTATAGCAATAAATTACCAAATACTAAATGACTAAAGCTATATTTTCAAGTTTTTCTTGCAAAAGTGCTGTTGAAAAATGTCTTTTAATCTACACATTTTATTATATAGAATGGGAGAGGGGTGCTAAAATTTATTTGTACAAAGGCGTTTTTTACTCACATCGTGGCGCTGAATACTTAGTTTTTAGTAGATTTGTTGATTTGTAGAAATTACAACTTTTTTAAACTGTTTTAGAAAATGTGTCCATTTTAAGAACTTAGTTAGGAGGATACTAGCATGAAAAACAAAACTCTGAGAGTGAACAAGAGAAATGAGAACAATATAAGTGAAGTGATGTTATGATATAGTGTTTATACAAAGTGGATTGGAATATAAAGAAAGAAGTGTTTAAACACAAACATGGTCAGACACACAATAATGAAGTGAGCAGTTTTTATGTATTTGCTAATAGTATTTAAGTTTTTGAATTGAAAATTTATTATCCAATAAGTGAACTCAAAATTTTCACGACCCCAACAAGTTTTCTGCGATCCCTTGAGGGGTCGCGACCCATAAGTTGCGCACGGCTGATTTATACTCTTTAACGTGTGGCATCTCACCATAATATTTTATTTAAATGATATGATTTGCTTTACTAATGTTAAAAAACTGTAGC
Organism: Epiperipatus broadwayi; assembly: GCA_028023455.1. Lineage (NCBI taxonomy): Eukaryota > Metazoa > Onychophora > Udeonychophora > Euonychophora > Peripatidae > Epiperipatus > Epiperipatus broadwayi. Next base: position 3,336,692 of record JAQFVV010012453.1, on the reverse strand, counting down.
AAACTTTGCATAAGTTATATATTTTTTTGAACTTCTATGGGGGGGACGGGACGACGACTTAAAACAAACAAAACATAACTGTAATTTAATTTTAAAGTCTGAAATAATAGAAAAATAAGAATCGAGTAAATTAAATTTTGGATTATTATTAAAATTAATTTTCTCTTTAGTATATTTTTATTTCCTAGATTATTTTAATTTTATGTGTCCTTTTGCTATAAATTGTCATTTGTTTTCCAAAAGTTTGTGATCAGAATAAATCTGATTAAACTTGTCTAAAGTTTTTCAACAATTTTTAAAATGAAACTTTTCTTTTCATTTTTATTGAAAAATGTTTTGTCCGGCTCATAACTTCGAGAGCTTTTACAAAAACAAACGGAAGTTAATTCGATTATAGATAGTTGAAAAATTTTAAACAACTTAGAATGAAACTCTTTTTTTGTTCATTATTAATTTTTTTCACATAGTTACGAAAAACTTTTGTTTAACAAAACCAAAACTGATTTGGTCAAAACATTAATAGTTGAACAAACAAAATCAAACTTACGAAAATGTAAACACACTCAAAAAAAAAAAAAAGAGTAAAACTGTAAAAAGTTATTTTTTATTATTTTAAATTAAATTTCTTTTTTGTTTCGAAAAAAATTCATAAATTAAATTTCTGTTCTAAATTAAAGTAAAAGCACAGATCAAAAATAAATTGTTTTTCTCGACAATTAAAGATATTTATTCAGTCATTATTATTTTTAATGAGAATTAAAGAATTTGTAGTTTTCAAATATCTTTTATTAACATTTGGGTTGCATTTTTTCATTTTTTTTTCATTGAATTACATTTGAATTTAGTAATATTTGAAAAAAACAGGCATTCTTCATATACCTGGAGCTTAATTATAAATATAGGTGATTTAGTCTGTGTTCAAATCCCCTATATTTGAATTTAGTTACATTTTTTTTTATTGAATTTAGTCACATTTTTATGTTTTATGTAATATAAACATAGAAAAACATTTGAGTTAAGCATAGTTATTTTTATCAATTTTTCCCCCTCCCCTTTTTCCTAAAATCATGGTGAAAATTGTTATTATTTATAAATCTCTGATTATCATGTTGTAGACTTGATTGTTGTTTTATTAATTACCAAGTTTCAATATAGTTTTTGTTATCCGTTATGTTTTTATCTCTTTGCCTTATAGATTCTAATTTATTGATAAATGCACTAGTGTGCCTTTTGTAGTTTTCATTGTAAGGATATGTGCACCTTGTACACTACACTACAGTGCATAAATAATGAATGTGGCTACCCATATTTTTGCAAAATGACTATATTAAAAAATTCAAATAATGTCATTAAGTTTATGTTTTTGTTTCTGAATAAGTTTGCGATCATCAAATATAATTTAAAAAAAAAAAAGCAAACAAACACGTTTTTTGAGTTGCTTCTTCTCTGTGGCATAGATTGCATATTTCATCTAGGTTCTGCATATGTCTTTTATGCTTAATGAAATATTTTGTGGGGAGTGTTTCTAGATTCAGTTTTAATTTTAAAAAATCAAAGTATTTTAATTCAAGTGATCAATGTTTGAATATCTTACAGAGTTGTTTGTTAGTCAGCTTTAGTATTGTTTCATCTTGTTGTAGTGGCTGAGGAAAAATTACTTTATGAACTTCCCAATATTGAAATTTATTATATGGTGGAATTAAATTTAAACTTTTTATTATTAATAAAGATTCTGCAAGTGACTTTAAGTATCCCTCAAGTAGAAGTGGTTTATCAGTGGGAGTAATGGATGTAATTGTCTTGTAGATGATGAAATACTGTTTTTTGAATTTTAAATGTATTTAGCAAATGCAAACTTAATCCATTGAGCAATAAGTGATTTGTTAATATCCCTAAGGAAATTGCACACCCCTTCTATAATAATTTCATACCAAAGAAGTAAATGTGATTATTTAATTTTTTGTAAATAAAATGATAGGGCTATATTATGTAATTTTGGTAATGGTTAATATGTTGATTAGTGATATTTTTGCATATATATATATGGAAAGAGAAATGCCTTTGCTAGTGCATTAATTGTATTTTCTATTTTATTATTGAGGTTGTTTTGTATTGTTGTTCCCATTTGTGTATGGCTTAAATAAAAAGGAAACCATAGAAAAGAAGCAGATCTTCCCTTGAAATGATTGTAGTCTCAAATACCATTGTATATTTGCCATACACAGAACTTTTCTATGTTAATAGCTAATTTAAATTCCTTTATGTAGTCATCCAGTATGCTTTGTAGTTTAGGAATTTGCTTTTTAGAATTTAAAAAGACCAAGATGTCATCCATATATGTAATACACTTTATGATTGTTTTTAATTCTGGAGTAAATAAACCATCTATTTTTCTATTTTCTAAGCCATGAGTCCCCAACCTTTTTGCACTTAAGAGCATATTCTATAATACCGGCCAGGTGTTGGGCATCATTTATTTTTTCAATGTAAATTTATAGTTGGATATTGCTAATAATACACATAATGTACAAAAAAATATTTATTTCAAAAATAAAATTTTAACATATAATTAACGTTTATATTTTTACGCTGTAAAAGTATAGTATGCCCTGCAATTTGATTACAATATAATACAGTAATTTATAAGAAATTTTAAAAATAAAATTTATTTGTATCAGATAAATAATTTTTTATCGTGTTCGGATAGTAGCGGGCACACGTAAAATGGTCTGCGGATGCCATGGTGCCTGTGGGCATAGGGTTGGGGACCCCTGTTCTAAGCAATGAGTTAATGTAAATTGTAAATAATAATGAATTGATTGGTGAGTCTTGTGGGATTGAATAGTTGGTGAGATTGAAGGTGTCATTCCACCATTTTATGTTATATGTGTTTCCCTGTTTAATATTAGATTCATCAGTACATAAAGGTATTTTTTTTATTTATTGTTTTTTTGCAGTATATATAAAAGATTTTCAATTGGTATCATATTAAAAACTGCTTGAATGTCTAGTTGGATCATTATTGGAGACTGCATTTTTTCTTTTTCTAACTGAGTCTATGCCTGTTCTAAATAGAAAAGCTGCTTGGTTCATAGATGATCCTTTTTAGCAAATTGTGTATTTGAAATTGTTAACATGGTATATGGTTCTAATTTATCTTTTAATACTGATTCAATTATTTTGATGCCTATATTGGTCTTATATTATTTAGCTTTGATATTTTTCTTTTGAAAAGGCGCAAGCAATATTGTATATAAACCTCGAACATAGAATTAAAGAATTTTTATTAGCTTTTTTTAAATGTAACCTTTCTTTTTATATTGACTCTTAATTAATGCAGTTTCACATTATACAAAATTTTATAAGAAGCTACATAAATAATGACATGGATTAAAATGATAATATATCAGTCTTCACATCCACATTTGAACCAGATATACTTTTTCAGATTCCAATTGGGCTCACTTTTTTTTTCTTTCAGATTGCTGGTCCATAACCACCTTATCAAATATTGGTTGATATCTGAATAAAGGATAAAACAAAACTGCATAAAGCCCAAACTCTCAGCATTTGACAATTGGGAGGCTGGTCAGTAAAGTTTTGTCCTTTACTAACTGTATATATGATGTTGTTGAGAGGTTGGTGCCTTGCTTTGGATTTCATAAAGATTGTTTTAACATTTACTGTATACTGTATATATTATTATTACTATCGTCATTTGGTTTAGAAGCAGGTTATATAAATCACTTTCAGATTATTTTTTCCGTGTCCTCTTATTACCCCCTTTTTCCAATCACAGCAAATAATGCTTCTGAGCTTCAGAGAATGTTGCAAGAAATATCAGATGAAAGTCAGGAAGTATAATTAAAGATAAACTAATGAAAAGATTAAAATAATGTTTTGAAAAGAAGAAAATAAAGATTAACAATCATCAATTAGAAGATCATGACTACAAGTACCACTGTCAGATCTTTAATGTAAACTAAAATATTACAGATGGAATTAATCATAGACTTAAGCTTGGATAGAATATGTTTGATAGAAATAACTTATTACTGAAATGAAATATGCCAATGTATTTGATACAATTGCATTTTATCAGTTGTTACTTACAGATTTGTGTCATAACAAAAGAGAAATTAAGAGATTTCTGACTTCTCAATTTAAGTCTAGAGGTTTTGTATGTTGAGAATAAAAAGGCAAATACTAAGGTGAAAGAACAAATGTATGTTATTGATATTATTAAAATTATTAAGACACTGAAATGGATATGGAATGGGATGTTGCTAGATAAGATAATAATATTGATGGAAAACCACTAAACATCACATGATCACCATCTCTTTTGCTAGCACATAACTGTTATTAAACAGGCAAAACTCTCCATAAAGTAATGCCACCCTGTACCAACCCGAGTAATCAATGGATGCCCAAAGGCTTGGCCACAAGCCAGAAACTAGTCTGGGGATATTGGATGAGTAGGCACTAGATGGGAATTTTATGCACAAGCCTTCTGGCATTCATTGATTACTCTGGTTGGTACATGGTGGCACTACTGTATTGAGAGTTTTGCCTATTTAATATTAATGGAACATTTGAAATCTTAACAGGATCTTAAGAGATTATAAAAGATCTAAAAGGAGCCTATATAAGATGAATATAGGCAATAAAGAAATTTCTCTATGATTTGAGAATAAAGGCTGTAGAATGGAATCACTGGATTGGAGAGATTGATCTATAATAATTGAAAACAAAGGTGTTGATAATGACTATGTACTTAAAAAGAACATAACCCTTCTATATCTAGTGAGACAAGTGTTCTTTGTTTCAACTCTCAAGTTGCTTGAAGATTTAAAATTGTTTTCTTATAAAGCTTAATAGAAAGATGGCTTGTGTTTATTTATAGTGCAAAACACTATTCTATACTGAGACTAATAGTCAGAGACTAATATAGTAATCTATTTGACCCTTCTATAATCTGTATGGTTAATTACATGGATAACTCAAAAATAGAATGAAAATAATAAGTGGATTAAGGTTACTAAGCAATTTTATATTTGTTTCAACATTTATGGTTTCCTCAAACATATATTTATTATTTATTCTAATTTTAGTATAAATCTATTCAACTTCTATCTCCATCTCCACTTAATTTTTTTAATAAGACTAATAATAACAAATTCTTTTTATTTAATCCAAATTCAGATTTTAAAATCATTGTAAAAGCTCCCCCTTGTACTTCTTAATAGTTGTAGTTTTTATTTCACTCTATATCTAGACATTCCACTAAGCTTTTTTCTTAATTGTAAATTTAACAATCTACTAAATATGATTTTTATTTAAGTTTTTTGTTCTTAATCCTCCAAATATCTATACATTAGCTTAAAACTTTAATATGCTTTATCTATCTATCTATCTATCTATCTATCTATCTATCTATCTATCTATCTATCTATCTATCTATCTATCTATCTGTCTGTCTGTCTGTCTGTCTGTCTGTCTGTCTGTCTGTCTTTCTTTCTTTCTTTCTTTCTTTTTCTTTCTTTCTTTCTTTCTTTCTTCCTTCCTTCCTTCTTTCCTTCCTTTTTTCTTTCCTTTTTCCTTTCTTTCTTTCTTTCCTTCTTCCTTTCTTTCCTTCTTTCTTTCATTCATTCTTCCTTCCTTCCTTTCTTTCTTCATTTTTTCTTTCTTTCCTTCATTTTTTCTTTCTTTCCTTCTTCCTTTCTTTCTTTCCTTCCTTCTTTCTTTCTTTCTTCCTTTCTTTTTTTCTTTCCTTCCTTCTTTCTTCCTTCCTTTCTTTCTTTTATCTTTATTATCTATTTGTACTTTATTGTATTTTTATTTACCTATTTTTTAAATGTGCTAGAAATATTGCCAGTTTTGCTCATTAAAATGATAAAAATCATAATTCAAATCTCATTTTAGATGTTTTATATCATACAGATTTTAAAGAAAGAGATCAAAGTATGCTAACTAAAAGTTTGTTTTTAAATAATCTGGCAAAGTTCACTATACAATTAAAATATCACATGACCTTAGCTTACCCATTGCTATTGGTTAACAATTTTTTTCTATTCTCATGCCTTATAGTGCAGCTATAAGTTAAATACTAGTTTGTGAACATTTGAATTGGATGGCAGTGGATAAAATTTTATTAAGGACTACCATCTGACATCTATTGATTATTAAAGCTTTCACTAGATGGCATAATAATAATAAGAGTAGAAGAATTAGTAATGAAATTTCAGTGGGTTGCTGTCCCTATTGACAATGATAATGGTGTATAAAATTCATCTGTTTTTGTACTATCACAGCTTTATGACTATACCAATAATATTATTTAAGTGATTCACAACCAGTAATTTTTTTTTCTCTTACACACACACACACACACATTTATAATTATCAAAATTGAAATATTTTTTTTATTCTAGGGTCAAAATAATTACTGTGAGTATATAATTAGATAGAAGGGGGGTCATTTAAATTTTGTTGGCAGTTGATATTATTTCTATCTTTTTTTTTTTTGGAAAAATGCAACGACTTGCCCTAAAATGATAGACTTGTTGGGACTAGTTTATATTACCAAACAACCTAAACTACCTACAAATTAGTACATAACTGAAACCCTCTGACTTTTATACTGCAAATCCCTTCTCTCTATTTGTTAAAGTTGATAGAAAAGGTAATGAATCTATTTTTTAATATTCATTTAGTTTTTATATTCTTTACACTGGATCAGCAGCCACTCAATCTCAGTTTTTTAGTAGAACTTTCTGTCTCCTCAATCTTATTGCCTCAAAAATATTGCATGTAAAATAATGCATTGCTTCAATTCTATGTATTTAGTAAAATTAGCATTTATAGATATAAATGCCTTAATCAATGTTTACAATTGTATATTTTTTTATATATATTTTGATCAATGTTACAATTATATATTTCTTATACAACCAATTTAAAGAAGTTGCTAAATGGCCCTTATATTAATCCCAATAATATATATATTAATAATTGTTAGTCATTCATTAGACTAGAGATTATCCAGTTAATGAGTAATATTTCTGTAGTGTAATTTTCACTACACGTCTCTCACACAAAGTAGGGACCATTTTCTATCCACTTTTAACACTTATTAAATTAAACTGTAGTACTTGGTCATCTGTATATACTGAACAATAATAAAGATATTTGTAAGAGATTGTGATCTGGGCCGACTGATGAGTGCTGGTTCTGTACGAAATGTGTATCTTAGAATCATACATCTTTTTTACATGTCTTTAGTCATATATTTATGAGTATACTCCTCCACAAGGTGTTAAAAGTGGATAGAAACCAGTCCCTATCTTATGTATTGGTCGTGTAGTGAAAATTACACTATAGAAACATTAATATAGTATATGTTTATATTTTAATAAAAGTGAAATCCAATTCTGAACGATATTTTCCCGCACGAGGGCGTGTTAGTAAAAACAGAACGTTAGGCAGCCCCTGCGTATAATAGAAAAAATAATAAATTTCAACTTCAGCATTTCTTAAAAATTGTTTTTTTCTTAAAAATTACTAATCTTTACTTTTTAATTATATGATTTGTCAGCATAATTTGTTTCAATGTTTTTTTTATACATATATGTATTTGCATGTGTACATATGATCATATGTCTTTTTTTTTTGAATTAATATATTTATAAATTTAAGAATAACATAACAACAAATTAACGTTAAAGTCTCTGTAAATAAGAAACTTTTTTTTAAAATATGATAAATTACGAATACACACAAAAAAATCTTAGAAATTTTTTACAACTAATTATTTTATTTCGTACGTTATTAGCAATAAATCACAGTTAATTTTATTTTTAAATCAAAACATCAGTGAAAGTAATTTACTTGGCAAAATGAAATTTAATAAAATTTTTTGCTAGGAATGGAAATATACACACATCATAATTAATCAGAGGCGAAAGACCTTTTAATAGTAAACAAATATATTTTAACAAATTGCTAGATTTAATATAATTTTCAGCATGTTTTTAAAATATTTTTTCCGTTGTCATACAAATTAAATTAATTTATATTGCTATATTTTTATTCTGTTTTATCCTTCTGATGTTAGCTTAGCGTAAGTATTGTCTAAAGGGGAGCACACTTCATAAATATATGTTTTTATTAATCGGTCTCGTAATATAGTGGCCACAGATCTTTATGCTAGAATTATAATATGGGTTTGAATCTAAGCCAAATAAAACTTGAAATGTTTTCGTAGTCCAATCAGGTTTAAGATTTTTTCAGGAGGCCGATCAATATAATCAAGTCATTAAAAATCCATTATTATTTAGTAAATAATTATATAGCTCATTCATTATTAGATTAAGGGTTAAATAAATTGGAAAATACTACCCTTGGTTTTCTATTTCTTTTTGAGAAGTTGAAAAAATCTTTGATTTGCAGTAGTTTATTGAAAAGAACTGATTGACATTTAACAATTAATAATCTCATTTTTAAATGTATTTATAGTCTACTATATGTATATGATAAAACAAAACACTAGTATTTATTTACAATTTCATTGTTAACAAATTTCATTTTTAATGTATTCACAGAATAACTATCCAATAATGTAAATTTTAATTTTTCAATTTATTCAAAAACTTTCTCCCTATACTGATCCTTATACATTAAACATAATCCTCCATCTTTATCATCTTTAATGCATGTAATATATTTATCCAGAAAAGGTTTTTTTATTATTATTAATGCAATATGCTTATGCCATATGTCATCATATTTTATATCAGAAAGTATAAGTGAAGTTATTTTAGGTATCAACTTTCTCTTGATCTATCATGGGTTTTGCATTAAGTTCCTTTTTATAATTTTTAACAGGGCTTCCAACAAATTTCATTCTTCTATCCAAAAGGAAATTTCCACAAATTCAAAGATATATTAATTAAATTCACAGTATTACATTCTAAAGGCATTACTTGTTAAATAAAAACTGAAATTTTTTTATTGTATTTTCTTATTAATACCAAAAATATATAGCATTTATTGTATATTACTATATCTGATGTATATATACTAAACCATAAACTGTCATCTTTAGGGGTTTTCTTGACAATAGATTCTATGGTTTATTTAATAAGCCAAGGCTGTTATCATATGATTCATATGTATTTATATAAATTAAATGGAAGTAGACATCTTCAGCTAATTAATGATTATGCTCATAGGTCAACAGATACAAAAAAGTAAAAGGATGGATTGTCTTTTTCTTTAGCTGCAGTATTATTTAAGACTATCTCTTGACTTTGTAATAACTTATAATTTCAGGATAAGCTGTGTTTAAACTATGATTATTAAATCAATTGAATGCTTTATATCCAGTGTTATCATCATGTATTTGCTTAAATGACATCAAAGCTGAAGAAAAGGATGTCCTGTCCTTTCGTCTTTACATTTGTATTGACAAGCATTCTTAGCTCATGGAGGTTTTTTGTTTCCATTTATTTTACATATATGTTTTATGCTAAGTGTATTTATTATTTAATATATTTATATATAAGATTTATTTATCACGAGTTTTTTTTTTAAGTCATCAGCAGTTCATCCATTTTCATTAATTTATTTTTAACTTTAAGAGTTGAATGTAAATTTTTTAAATTTTCTTTCATATGGATTAATTTTTGATAGATTAAGATATTTAGCATATAATAAGTATCCATATTAGCTACCATTTTAGGAAAATCTAAAACTGTAGTAGAGTTTGTAAATGATACTATTATTATTTTGATATAGTGACCATATTATGAGTATCTTGATCAAGTATTTTGCTATAATTAAATGGTTTATTGCTTGGTAGTTTGTGTAGGAAATTCAAGCACTGCAAATGACAGAGCTAAGCCAAAAATCAGGCTTTGAACTCCAGACTATGTCACCCCATTATTGTATGTAAACTATTCAGAAGAAGTGATATTAAAGCATCAAAGAGACAAGCTTTTATTGTATCAAATTTTTGATTTCCTTTGTGAGAAATCAATTCAGGAATCATGAGATCAAATCCACTATTTTTGAGCACTCCACTAAATTGTGGGAGGGTATGGATAATATTTGATCAATAGATTTTTTTTATCACATTGGTAAGTTTAAGATATCTACTACTTCACAATATATTTTTTAAGACCATTGTCAGGAGCAAATAGAGGCCACCAATTAGTTTTAATAAATCTAATTATTGCTAATCTTCCAAATTTAATGAGGTCCTTTTTAATGCTTTTTTGTAACTTAAGAACGTCTGTTTGACTTCGGTTAAATCTTGCAATTAAGTTTGATATACTTCTAGCAAATGGATTTTCTTCAAATTTTAGATACATATTAGATATCTACAATAATGCAATATGATACTGAAATATTTCAGGTTGTCCAGTCTACTGGTATTTTCAGGCAGAAATTTCGAGACATGATATCTGTTCAGTAAATTTATATGGTGATGTGTGCTAGATGGCAGTATATTTTTGAAAAATGGTTTTCATTGAATATTTGCCAAAAAGCATTTACAAGTAATTAAAACAGAAAGAAAAATGAAAGATAAAATCTTAATTTCTTTTGGTTCTTTAATTAAAACATGGTTTTTTTTAAAAAAAAACAACAACATTGTCTTCATCAACAAAAGAAATCTTGTAAACAATTTTTAATGTGTTTGTGAATTTTATTTTAAAACTAGAACGATGTCAGTATTGTTTTTAATGTCTGTTTTGAAATTTCAATGCAAGCAGTTACAAAAAAGTTTATTGCTAAATATCCAAATACTAAGAATGTACAATATGTGTCTAAAAATATTTTATAGAAAATGGTTTTATTTAATTGAATGAATAATGCACTAAAAGCCAAAAAGTAATTTTGTTTTCAACCACAGTGTGGATGGGTATAAATGGAGTTACCCATAAATTAACTAATTCAATTACTAATTTTAAGAACAATGCTGGAATTAATTAATTTGTGAATATTTTCTACTTTTATAAAGTTCTGACTATGTCTTGCATTTAACCATTAAGTCATGGGTATAACATGCATTTTTTTTAGCCATTATATCATTAAATACTTCAAGTATTTATAATGAGCATATATCCTACATATTAATTCAAATTTCTTCCGTTGTTTCTTCCGTTGAACTGTCTTCATAAATTGTTTGTGTAAATTTTAGAAAACAACAACAACATCAAAAACAAACAAAACAACTATTATTAGTTAGAATCGCATTAATGTAATTTTTTTTTTGTTCGGCTGTGGAAAGAAGCAATAAATCTGAATTATTTAAAACTGTAATGTAGAATTTATATATTTAATTTTCATTTTAAATCAAAATGAAATCGATATTCCACGCCCTTCTTTTTCCCTGGTTTATTAAATTTTAAAAAGTTCTAGCATAACTGATTTTTTTTTTAATAAAAAAAATTCAATTTCTTTTTACTATGTTTAGATTTCACTTTTTTCTCTCTCTCCAATCTGTTCTTTTAATCTATTTGTGCAAAGATTGCATCAGGGACCTGAAGTCACAACAATATTTTTATTGCTTCTAAATAATGTGCAATTGCTTCCGGTCTTTACACGAGTGGAAATATTGGTAAAATAATTTATCAGTAATCTTTTTTGAAATATTTCTCTCATATCTAGTATCTCTCTGTAAGGAAATAAATCATCTTCATTATAACTGACATAGATGACATCAGAAATTTAGATGAAGATTGATTACTATTTTCCTCTTGGTTCATATAATAAAATTGTATTTATATTAAGATTTATAAATTATGATTATATACACATGCACTATATATATAAAACCTCACAGTATGATGATACCACATCTTCCTATCATGCTTATGATCTGAATTTAAATCTGAGATTGGGAGAACATGATTTTTTTTTCAGATTCAAATAGGCTTAGGATTTGCTTTTAGTTTATTGGCTAATTAATATCTTACACAGCTTCATTTATTTTTATTCAATAAATGGGTATTTTGCTATCCTTATCTAAAGAATGAAAGAGATAACACCCAAATTCCTCACCTATTTGCAAATGGCAAGTCTGGCAAAGATGCCATCGTTTTCATTCATTCGCAGTAAGGGTTATTGAAGATGTTTTCCCCTGGTGATCAGTTATTAGCTATTTTATGTTTTATTGCAAATATATAGATACACAGAGTATCCCAATGAAAAGATTAGTTATTTCTTCAAACCTCTTGCAGCATATTTTCTGATTCAACATGTGTTATGTAGTGATATAATTTAGCTAGTCACCACAAAAATTTTATGGTACTAGCATGTCTGGAGCATGAGATACAACATGAAGTCTGACAATGTTTTCCTTCTCTTAAATCATGGTAGAACCATACTTATCATTAAATTTTGTTTTAAATTCAACAAAAGTACTATTGAAATGTTTGAAATGATTCAAAGTGCATATGGCAATGAAGCAATAAGTCACAAGAATAGTGGTTGTCAAGATTCTATACTTGCAGGTAAAATGTTCTATGGAAATACAAAACATTATTACATTTCATGTCATAACTCATGATCTAAACATGTCTGAACCTTAAATTTTTATACTAAATAACCAAACTCTTATTACATAACATATTCATTGATTCAGAGATGAAGTTGTGGGCAGCTTGTAGAGAAAACCAGTTACCTTTTTACTAGAACACTGTGTTATATATTATTATCGATCAGAGTGTTAAGATGATAAATAATGTAAGATTGGCTAACATCAGCAAGCTTTATGTAGGGTAGCTTAGTGAGATTTAACATGTGGATTTAATGAATCACACAATAATCATCAGAAACCAAATATAACAAAACATAAAGTATTGTATTGGTAAAATGATTAATGCTCACATTGGTTTGCCAATGTAGATGATCGATGATTGTATGTAATTATTAAGAAATGGCATGGCTGTGGTATAACCACTCGGTAGTGCAACAGTTGTAACATAATAGATTATGAAGTGATTGCTATTTAAATAGTCATACTTTGATATTATAGATAATCATTACCTTTTAAAACTAAATATTTTGGGTTAATGTAACATCATTTTTCCATAGGTCAGCCCAACTTGACAACTTGAATTCTATAATTTGATGATTAGATCATCAAAGCACTATCAATAACTCTGGTTATTGGACCATCACCATCACATATATTATTCTTCTGCATCGTGATATCATTGTAAGTCCATTATTCCTCACCGTTTAAGCCCATATCACATGTAGACCATGCTCATAACCCAGATGTAGATCTGAATAATAAATTATGATTTGTTTAATTGAACAAAAACCAAGTAATTTAATAAATCTATTAATCAAATCAAAATATAAATGCTAGAATAAGCATTGCAGTCTAACTTCTATAATTAAACCATTAATTAATAAAGTATTGTTGGCACATGTCAACATTATTATTATTTAAAATATCTCAATAAAAATATGTATAATATCTAATGGCCTCTTCCAGATATTAATTACTATTAATATAGTGATTTTTAGATGGAATCAAATTTATAAATTAGCACTGAAGCATAAAATACAACAGATATCAAAATTCAAAATTAAGATTAATTCAAAGATTTTAAAACGAAGACTATTTTAACCCAACCAAAGTTAATAGAATTAGTTTCTTTAAAACTTTTATATAGCATATTAATGGTCTCATCTAGAGTTCTGAGAGTTGCAACTACGTCTTTGCATATGGCTTTTTTCAATTGCTGGTAGGTAGAATTATCAGTTTTTCTGGTGATTTCATTTCTTGTTTCAGCATTCAAATCTATATATTTAATTTTTTTCAGCATATATAGAACTTTTACAGGCCAGTTTATCTGTGCATGTTAACTACATCACAGAAGAAGGTACCACACTTTCGTGATATGAAGGCATCAGTTATATATCACTACCTTAATGGATAGGAAGGCTATATTTTTTGGATCTGTCACAATGATGCATTAGGATTTCTAGCCTCTAGTTCCACTATATTCTGCTCTATATTGTAAGATTTCATTACACTAAGAAAGTGTATTTTTATTTAAAAGTATGATTCCAGGCATTCCTTTATTTCTAGCAACTTTCTACTGCAATTAGTGCTTGAATATTGTTCTATAACTTCATTTTATGAGTACATGTCTTGTGAATACTAAATAAAATTTTTTAGTACTTCACAGTGAACTGTCTTACCTATTTGTATCCATCACTTACAGTTCTTTACTCCAATGACATGAGTCCACTCTAAAACATACATGTTTTTCAATTAAAAGAATTTATTTTAATTAACTTGCTTTTTCATTTCTTAATAAACTTCTTTATCTACTTTAGACATATCTTTTAATCCTTTCAGAGTACTGATCATAAGATTGTGATGAGACTGATGGCATTTCTGCTGCTTTGGCCATAAATTCATTTTTTTTGTGTGGCCATATTTAGTATTTCCCATTTTTGCATTCTTTGATGGAAAAAATTGGAATCGAAATAATATTAATTTTAAAAAATTTCAAAAGTAGTCAGCATTATACAGAGGAAACTTTCATATAATGGAGTTGATAATATCATTGAGTGATGATTTATTTGTTCTCAGGCCCAAAAACCATTTGAGAGCACTCATTTTGTTATTTAGATTTCTGAAAACATATATTTTCCATAACTTGTTTATATATTTATAGTTATTTTTGTAAAATATTTTTTGACAAAGTTATTCATGATTAAAATCAGATTTTATTTGAAAGTTTTTGCTTTTAACAAAAAAGACAAAAGAGATTGTAGTAATGTAAAGCAAAATTATGATTGGCGGAAAAAGAAATGCATTCCCAATAACCACAGTACTTATATTTTTGTCATTTTTAAATTTAATACAGGACATAGTTTGCTACAAAAGAAGGATTAACAATATTACAAATTAACTACAGCTTAGCACTGCTTTTGATTGGACAGGGCATATTCGTAGCACCAGATAAAGTCGGATTTTAAAAATAATTATAAATGGAATTTTAAAATTTGAAAAGATAATTTATTTGCTTTGTGAATCGATATGGAATTGAGGCTTTATTTTGTTTTTTAAATATTTTTATTGGCAGCCACAGCAATGAATGCACTATTATTCTCATTACCTATTTCAGTTTTTTACTTTTTTTCTGTATTTACACATTTGAAATATTATTTTTAAGAATGATTTTTATCTGTAAACTTACATTAAAAAAAAAAAAATCTGAAATTTATGGAAATCTAATAATGAATAAAGTATAATTTGTCAAAATTGTAATTATAAATTTATTTTAAACGCACATTGATTACGTAAGTAGGTTGAAGTAAAGAAGGGTTCCCTATCTTTTTTTCCAAAGTGTAAGCTTGTGGTTAAGACCTGTAGAGGTCCCTAATATTGCATTTTTACATGCATATTCTTGAGGTTACAGCTTTAGTAAATATTACTTTGTCAAAATAGAAAATTGGAAATTTAATTCAAATGGTCACTAGGGGTTGTCAAAAAATGCAAAATCATGAAAGGGTTAATGAAAGGTTTTTTATTTAGAATATTTTATTTTAATTAATTATAATATCACTTCTTTTAAACCATTATTGAAAGCTTTCAACTTTTAATATGAAATTATTTCATTATGATAGTTGTATCACTTTCTTAATATACCACTTTAACTATTTTGGCTTTATTTTTAATGGATCATTTTTTGAGTTTGAAGCTATATTTTATTTCAACCAATTATAATATCGCTTTTTTTCAAAATATTTCACGTTTCTCACTTTTAGTGTGAAAGTATTTTTTCCATTACAGTAATCGCAAAAAATTTCTGATATAAAAGTATTCATGGTATTGAACAATATATTGGGCATATTTATGTTTTCTTAAAATCCTGCTCCATATTGTATAGTATCAGAGTATTAGACGCTGGGGGCATAAAGTCCTTGGATCGATTCCAATTTAGGCACCCCTGCCACTCATTATAAACCCCCAAACAATAAAGTCATTTGATTATTTTTATAATTTAAAACAATTTTTTTATTTAAATTTTTAGAAAACATTTTACTGAAAATGTTATATGCTAAAAATTTTTGGAAAAAAAAACACAAAAAAATAATTCTGTACACACATTTAAAATTATGGTATTGAATGATACATATATAAATTGGCAAAAACTCTCCATATAGTAGTGCCACCTCGGATCATGTGATATATATAAAATGCAAAGAAAACATAGTTAAATTCATGTGAGATTTGAGAACATTACATTAGCAAGAAAAAAAAAAGGTTGCTGATAAAAATTCATGTAATTTGATAAATTTTTGAATTTTAATGTTTTTATTTTTTTTGTGAAAGTGTGATATCCATTGCATTTTATTCCAAAACTCCCTTATGTACATCATGTAATGGCTTTCATTTTGTTGATAAACTTTGATTAGAGTATTATTGTTTATTGAATTGCAAGTGTACCCTACTTTTCAACATACACATATTTATAATGCAATTGCTATTTTTAAATGTTTAATTTGCATATATCTTTTTTTTTTTGCATATATAAATTAAAATTATAATATAAAACAATAAATTGAAGGAATACTCATTCATTGAAAAAAATAAGAAAATAAATTTGCTATATTATATTTTCATTTCTTAAATAAAGTAAATGGTGAAATGTTTGACTTTCATTAGGGATCACCCACTACACATGCACTTTAAAGTAATAAATACTTTTGAGAACTACTCTCTTTTTCAACACAAGATAAAATCTTTTGAAAAGATACAATGAATCTACTCTACCTTTTTAACCTAAATGTATATGTATAGTATTTGGAAATGAGAGTACTCCTCAAAAGTGTTTATTTAATTTTGAAATACTTAAGATTTGCCTATAGATATCATTTAGATTAAAAAGGTAAAGTGGTTTCATTCTATCTTTTCAAAAGACTTTATCTTGTGTTTGGGAAGGAGAGTATTTCTCAAAAGTTGGGTAATGGACGATCATAATGAATATTACAGATTTAAAAAACATAGTGCTATATAAATAAATTAGTCATTATATATTTTGTTACATTTGTAAGTATTTAGATTACTTTATCATAATTTTATTATTCATTTTAATTAATTTTATGTAAATGGGTAGATATCTCTATATATGTAATGTTAATTGAAGGTTTAAAATGGAATATGATTATATTGAGAAAGGCACAAAGTATTTGCCAATAATAATAGCTTTTATTTGTTATTATTATAAATAAATATACAGGTTTATCTCTGTTATATAATGGTATAGTATATTATTTACTTAAAAATTGTCTGAAAAAACAGTTTAATGGGTTGTCTCCTTTCACAGTTGATAATTTTAATTTAATAAAATAACGATTGAATGATTAAATTAATTTTGCCATCATAATTTGTAAAACTCACAAAAAGAAATATGCATTTATAGGAATTTAAGAAGAAAAACATTAAATTTTTTTTAATTATCTGTTTGCACCTTTTAAAATTAAAATGTTTAATTATATTTATAATATTCATACTCAATAAATAAATATGCATAAATTTTATTATATTCATACTTCGTTTTTATTTAATAAGTTAGCTTTTCAACAAAAATCTCATATGTAAAAAAAACATTTTAAAATTTATTAGAAATTGAAAATTTAAATATAAGTCTTCCTATTCATTTTGTTTTTAATCAAATTGTATTCCTATATTTATTAAAACATACTTTTTTTAAAATGTTTAACAAGTTAATCAGAAAGTTTTTTTTTTTTAAAAATAAAGTTTACCAAAATGGCGGACAATTTTTTGTCCGCAATATATTTTTATATTTTTTCCAACTTTTTTATTTCAATCCTGTGATTTTACTTTTGAAATTAAAAGCTGTTCAGTGTATTAAAAAAAAGTTTCCAATTTTTAATCAGTTTAATTAATTTGTAAATAATTTGCGTAAAATATTTACATAACATGGCAAAAATGTAATAAAATTTAGCGAGGAGGCCCCGTTATTATTACATTTAAACTTTTTTTTTTAATATTATATAAAACTTTTTGGTTATATTATTAGTTTGAAACGTATTGACAGTTTTTATAAATTAAAGGTTGTACTTTTTTGAGTGAATAAATATTTTAAAATGATAATGTTATCATTTTGTTATTAAAAACGTCAATTTTTATTGCAAATGTTGAGTTACTATATGTATAAACATGAAAAATGTGTGTGTGTGTGGTGGGCGCAAACAGTTGTATAATAAAAAGTCTTAATTTATACTATAGAAGTATTTTTGAAGTTTAATTATTATTTTAATTGACAAATATATAGTAAATTCCTTAGTTTATGTTGAATGGGGGTGTTAAAAAAATGTGAAAATTTTAAAAACGGTACAAAATTGTCTTTCTTAAATAATATAATTTTCGATTTGCACATACATTTTTTGCTAATAACAATACGTGCAAGTTGAATGTATAATAAACATTTTCTCACGAAGTAATATTTAAATATTATTGCCACTCAACTTATTTTTATGATTAATTTAAGCTTTAAAACTTCAAGAGGATTTTTATTTTTCTCGTCATGATTTGAATATTTTTGATATTTTCTAAACCTTGTAGCAGAGTATAGGTTTGAAGAGGGTAAAAAAAAAGGACATATTTTAAAAATTCATTGAATATCAGTTCGTGCATTAAAATTTTATTTTTGATATAGTATATACATCTTAATAATATTAATGATCTGTGTGGGTTATTTGTAGTTTTGGAATATCAGACTCTGGAATATAAAATCCCAATGCTGACACTTGTAGTGCTCAAAGTTTTTATGAATTCTCGAACAATAAGGCCATTTAATTGATAATAATAATTGTTGTTGTTGTAATTGCTTCAAGGATTTGTTTGGATCAGGACCAAATCCTGATAAATCAAAGATAATTTAATCTTAGAAAGACCATGAATTGTCTCATGCTGATTACTTGGAAGGGCTGTGGACTGATCTGTTCAGAGTAGTAAAGTTGACCCATCCTGGGGATATGGATTACCATAAGGGTTAAATATATACAATTTAATTTTATTTGAAACTCACCACCACAATTATTTTTTTAATGATTAACTAAAACTAATGATAATACTCTATAATCTATGACTTGCTACTTGCTTTAATTAATAATCATAGCTCTGGGCATCTCTTTGCATAGTCGAGTTATAAAAAGATAATGAGATTTCCCTCTTGACTATTTCCTAGATATATTTTCTTTTATTACTCTCTGAGCATGTTATACTGTCTCAGAAAATGGACCTCTCAATCTAGCCTACTGATTTATATTTGTGAGGTCAATGATTTTTTTTCTTTGCTGTCAGTTACATAATCTTATCATTGAATGTTTTTTACCATCTTCTTTTTCTCTATTCCACATCTTTTTCTTATAGACCACCAATATCTTCATATTATAGCTAAATGTGTACATGTTTGCTAAATTAACATAATCTATTTTCAGCACTTTCATGCAAGCTTTAATAATTAATAAATACCAGATATTAGTACTTAGTATATCTCTATTCATTGCTGTCCCATTCAAATATTTCCAGACTAGTTTCTAGATCATGGCTTTTATTAGTCCAAATGCACTGTTCAAAAAATTCCAAAAAGCTGCTCACTGCCAAAACTAGAAACTAGTTGGATGATATTTATATAGGATAACACTAGATAGAGAATTATTAAATACTATCATCTGGCATTTAGAATAGATTATGTTATTGCATAGCAAAATATAAGCAAAAATAATGTTCTGACTATTCTCTTGAACAGTTTAAGATTCATTGGCTTGATAGCATAAGTGACCACTTTTCATAGCTTTACCATGGCTATATTTATATATATTTTGTTATATTTCAGAGTTTGAATATTTATTTTACCTAGTTATTCAAAACAATTATCTTGTTACAAATTTGTTTCCTAATGTAATAAAGATGCCATTTATGAATTCTCGATATTACCATAGCTTTGATCTTCTTCACTATTATTCTTCATGCCGAATTGAGCAGCCGTTCTGTTAATATTTTCCATTATTTAAATGAGTAGTTTTAGGTTTATTGCTATTATTTCCTGATAATCAGAAAATTAATTGCTCAGTAGGTTTACCATCCACTTGTCATCCAATTTTTATTATGGTTTCTGTAATTGTATTAAATAAATTAGGATATAACAAGCAATCTTCTTTTACTTTTTTGATTGATTTTCTAAAGATTACATTTTGAATAGAAACTTCAATTTGTTGAATAAAAGGAAGTCCCAAAACATTACTTGCTACACAAGTATTCTCTGGTAGTCTGAAATATCATGGCTGATTGTTTTCTCACTATGAAGACAATTTTTTGTCATCTTCCTGCCTACAGTCATCATGTATTTTATTGTGTCAACTGAACATGCAGTCAAAATCTTTTTGAAATGTTTGTGCATTTCACCAACTATACAGAAAATATATCACCTCTATATGTCAAATGGTTCTTCTTTTGTAATGCTTTGCTTACAGCATTTTGCACACATTTTATTAATAAATTGCATGATCTTTATAACAGCATACTACCTTTGTTCCACATTATACTATCTATTGACAATGTATTCATGTAACATTTACACGAGATGACATACATAATCATAGTAAGATTGGAAGAAAATTGCTAATACATTCTTAAGTTCCATTAATAAAAATGACACCTGTAGTAGAAGTATGGAACTATTTTATCAGATAGAAATTTATTGAGTATTGCTTGTATTGAATCATTTAACAGTTTCCAGCAAACTCAACCTAAAAGTTAAAAGTGAAGCATGAATATAACATCTGTACATTCACAACACCTACTTCAGTACTGTTGAAGGGTGTATCATACAATTTTTGAAGTTCTGATTTATTGAATTTTAGTGAGTTTCAATTTTTTTAGTTGATTTAATCACTTTTTATAGTAATATATAAGGACAACATCAACAGTGTTATAATTTCTTGCTTAGAAAGTCATGCGACCAAAACAACAACAGTTTTTAGTTGAGAAATATGGATATTTTTTTACTTCTTATATCTGGAAATATTTAGTTATCATTATTTCGATGCACTAACAGGATATAAATTATAGACTATATGAAAATAACTAATAGCCATATGTAAATAGCCCACTGTAGTTGAAGGCTTTGTGAAACATCTTTAGAAATGTCTAAGATACTCAAAGAAAAAAAAAAAACGTTTCTGTCAGCTAGTCACTTACTTATTGGAACGGTTTTCTTTATTATTTTGACACTTAGCTAAAGTGGCAATATATATATATACACACACAAAGACTCTATGAATGGCTTTCTAGATTGAATGTGGACTATTTATCTACATGAAATCCAACATTTAGTGGTGATTTTTTTGCCCTGTGAATAGTTTCTGGATGCAATCGGGATCCCAAGTGAAGAAAAATGAAAATCTGTATATTAGTTTTTACATCACTAAGTTTTCTAAATATTGTATTTATATATTCTAATATTGAGAAGAGTGGACAATAGGACAGCACATTTGGTGATTATCTACTGTTAATTTTTGTTTTTAAGTCTTCTTTTGCTATGTGTGAGCAGATGATTTAACAGATTGCAGCAATTCTATTTTTTTTTTTAATTATAGGTCAGCTGTTTAGCTTAGGAAACCAAGTGATGTTCAACATTAAAATGACGAGTGTTACACGTTATTAATTGACCAGCTTGAAACTTCCTTTACATTTCCTTAGTTGACCCAAATTTTTTAAACTCCTGATTCTTTACCCCTTTCCGATGGGATGAATTATACAGAGCAATAGTTCCATTGAATCTCCAATGCTAAGTTTCTCTCCACATTTCTTCTCTGGGAATCAGTTTAAGAAATTTTAATTCATAAGCCTGACATTCTTACTGTTGGGCTATTTATACAAGGTTTTATATATATAGTACACTTTTACTTTTATAATAAAAAGTATTATGAATATTTATAACATATTGATTCTTTATAATAGATTTCTGTTCACTGGATAAATACTCTTCTTATACACATAAGAAAAAATTATATGCTTTTATAAGCAAATTCGATTTTTTTTATTTTTAAAAATATTTTTTTTTCTTTTCCTGGTTATATTTTGGTTGATGCAAAAACGACATGTTTAACGTTTTATGGCCACTGGAGGAGAAAATAATATAAATAATTTCCTTCTTAATTCATTGGGATATTTTTTGTTGTTGCACTGAGTTCTTTTAAATTTTATTTTGTCTTTTATTAAATTTGTTTAACATTTTGCTGTGGTATAAAAACTGGCTGTTTTCCATCAATCTTTGTTTATTTCTTTAAAAATCAGATTAAATAAAGATTTGTGGCAGCTTTAGTATTTGTGCAAAAATATTCCATTAGCTAAATCGAAGTAGGCAGTTTTTGAGATGAAATTTTATACCGCGCACCCACCCACCCACACACACACACACACACACACACACACACACACACACACACACACACACACACAATTGCTTAACAAGAAACCACCATATATTAGAATAGGATTAATTGCGAATAATCAATAAGGCGTTTCTGATAAGAGGCATCTCCTGTTATAAAAACATCATAATTGATTGGCTTTATTGCTCGAGAGTTTATAAGTTCGACCACCAGAGTTATCAGAACTAGAATCGATTCAAGAATCTTCACTCTAGAGTCTCACACTACCAAATATGGTAAACCATACAGGGCTTTATAAGTGCAATGGATTTGATTCAAGAAATCTACCTACAGAGTCTGATATTCTACCCAACTATGCCACATCGTACTGGCCTTTGTAGGTGATGATGTTGGCTTATTAAAGACTGGTTACTGTTTTTCTGTTTCAGATATGCCTTTTCAATCTCCTTTCTATTCCCTTTCTTTAATTCTATCATCATTTCCCTCCTTTCCTCTAACCATAGTCAGTAGGATTTAAATCTGACCTGCTTATCACTAGATGCTCATACCGTCAATGCTCTCTTTCGGCACTGGTATTGCAACTACATACTCATAATTTAATTATGCTAGCAATTCCGATCATCAATATGAGCATATAAAGAATGCAATGATTTAAGGGTTGTGATAATAATGCAGACAAATTTAACAGACTGAAGCCTTTACTTGTGATCTTGGATAGGGTTTATTTTGAAATTTCAATTAAATACAGGAACAACTTGGAAGATATTTGGGTACCAAGATGACATATTTAGGGTTCTACTTGCTCTTCTTAAATTCAGATATATCTGAAAGTGATTTGTTTCATAAAATCTGGCTAGGTTGTTTTATGCTAGGAGTTGCTCTTTTAAATGACAGAAATGCTTCTAATATTACTAATGGCAGTAGTGACTTAATAGGAAATAGTGGTGATTATGAAAATAAATATTTATATTTCTAAATGAAAGTACATTGTGTGACATACTTACATTGATGTTAAATCTTCAAGACTTGGATTTATGAGAGTGATTGGAGGTAAGGTGTTGTTAAAATTTAAGATTCATATTATCACTTTCAGCGAAGTGATCTTGCCTAAGAAGGAAGTGTAATTGAACATTTTAAAATTTTTTAATGCAACATTGATTTTTTTTTTTTTTTGAGTGAAAGAAGTTTGCATGGTGATTGGGTTTACTATGGTGCTTAATTTGATTTTTTCTATTCTTGGTATATCTAGATACATTAATGAAAGGCTAATGATATTAAAACTTTGTAAGCAATCTATATTCTATTTTAGTAACTTTGGCAATTCCAATATTAATATTTCCACAAAAGAGCCAAAGGCAATTCAAAACACAAATCTATTTTTCTGGAGCATTTGGCCACTCCCTACATAAGCCAGTGTCATACACATTGAATGAAACAACTCCAAGCATAAATAAATGAGGCATGATACATTGCCAATAACTCAACCTCCATAAATGAAAATGAATTCTGCTTCCCATTCTCTAAAAAGTGGGATATCTAATGCTTTTGCATATATTTACATATATTTTCATCCTATTTTTACCTACCACCCTCTTGTCCACTACTCATTGCTATGAATATGATATCATAACCAAGATATTGAAAGTTTTTAGCTCAAATTAACATATGTCTACACTAAAGCTCTTCTTATTTTAGTATTCCTAGCACTTAGAAGTTAATTACAATTCATTTAGGAAAAGTTTATCAATTTATATAATTATAATGTCATCTTATAGATATACACTCTGATATCTCAACTCTAGGCACACACACTCTGAAATAAATGCGAATATACTTAAAGCCAAATAAATTCAAGAAGTAGCATTATTTAACTTTTTTGAATTGTTACTGCTTTCTAATTTGCAAGATATAGAAGTGGATTGTATTCAGCATTCATTCGAAACTTCATTTAATTAATAAAAAAATTATAACTGTACTGTTAACAAAAGATGCTAATATTATTTATGTACAACACATTTCATATGAACACTCATTTGAGGTTAATGAATCAAAAATGCTTTATCATCATCATCATTTTTGTCATCCATTATTGATCTACTGCTGAATGATCTCTTCAAATTCAATTCATTTTCTCTGATCTCTAGCCTTTCTTCTCCACTACACTCCATCACATGTGATCTCTTTCTGGTTTTTTTTTTTAATCTCTTGGAATTCAGTTTATCACAATATTAAATTAAAGCTATTTTTTGTAAGCCTACAACAATTGAAAAGATTTCATAAAAACCTCTAGAGAATGAATACAGAGGGGAAAAAAATACTGAGTCTATTTTATCATAAATTTTTTTATCAATTCAAATATTTTTTTATTAATTCCAGATTGTAAATTTTTTATAATTTTCCATTTATCAGTAAAAGTAATTTTAGTCAAATTGTATTTTTTTTCACTTCTATGTTAGCTATATACAATGACTGAAATAATATTTTAAACATTAGTAGAGAAAAAAAAACAGAAAGAAGCAATACATATGTGGCTTTGCGAACAAAGTATAACCATATTCTATCATAGAATAAAATTTCTATATCATACAGTAAAATCACAGTATAAGCTTTATTAATATGTACTATTGTAATTATACACTATCCTTTTCCAAAAAAAGTAAATAAACAAAAAATAAAAACATTAAAATTTATAAATTTAATAAATTTTATTATAAGTCAGTAGCCATTTTTCTGTCCAGAAATACCACATGGAATCACATCCATTAATAATAATTTTCCAGATTAAGTTGAAACCCCCCAGGCCAGAGAGTTCTACTATGGTTTAAACTTCAAATCGGGGCTGCTGTGTCACTCATCTCTGCCATCAGGATGGCAGGGTCTGGTGCTTGGAAGGTCTCACATGTGTGAGTTTTGGAGGGGATCTGGGTGCTGTGTGGATTAGTAAGGGCATTGGATTAGAGAGTCTGAGCTTTGGAAATACCCCTAGGCCTGTTTTCTAGTCCTTAGCGGGGGGAGGGGCTGGGACATGGGTGCTGCAGGAATTAGTATGGGTTTTCACTTTCTCATCTTCTGGATGGTGGAGATGATGTGATTCTTGGCAGCTGTGATCTATCTAGTTGCCATTAAGGTCAGGGGTTACTTAGTAAACTATGAGAGAAGCTATGAATGGCAAATATACGCATATACAATTCAAGGTTTTTCTGTTCACTCGGTAAATCAAGTTCTGCATTGTAAATCATAGTTTAAATCTTGTATATCATTACATATATCATGTAAATTCAAAGATTAATATTATGTTAATAAATCATATTTTGAGAAAAAGTTGAAACCCCCCACATTTTATTCTTTGCTTTGATGTGGTACAGTATTCACACAATGAAATTTTCTGTAATTGGAAAATTAAAAGTTTTTATGAAATTTAGTAAAATTTGTAAAGATATTTTTTTTTAAGCAATAAAATTAAAGTGATTGTTTTATTTAGTGGCAAAAAGTAAGAATTGTAAAGCAGTTTTATTCTTGAGCCTGAAAGTCAAAAATTTGAAGAATTCAACTGAGATCCTGAAATGGGTAATAACTAATGGGGATGACTATATTAATTCTTAAGCTGATACATACTAGAAAACTACCATAACAAATAAAAAAGCTATTGTATAATGAGACTGCTATGAATGATTTTGTAAGGGCGGAGAGGGTTTTTAATAACATCCATGTAATTGTAATGAAAGTCTGACAATCCACTATTCATTTTATTTAAAAAATAAAAATTGGGTACAATAAGTTTATTATTATTATTTTTTGAATGAATGTCAATCAGTGAATTCATGCACTGTAAATGTATATACAAATGTGTTTCATTAATTTATTAATTAACTTATTCAATATCCTGAATTTTTACTATAGTAAATAGAGGAATTTGAACTTAGAATTTTCAGTCCATATTCATCCTTCACTCTATTTCAAACAAGTAATACACATGAACAGATTGTGAAGAAGATAAATGATTCCCAATATATGTATTTTGTGCAGAACTAGCTTGTTGGAAGGATAAGAAGATTACAGCCTTCCCATTAAAGTTTAAATAATTGCTATCTTAATATAAGCTGAGCACTGATTGCATATACATGTGGGAGATTATGATCTGGCCCAACAGATGAGTGCTGATTCTGCAAAAATATGTATATTGGGGATTATCTATGTTTTTCACATGTGTGTCATCCTGAGTATAAGTTATTTAAGGTGGAGTGGAGGTTGAATATAAACTGAAAATCCTAAGTTCAAATTCATCTATTTACTAATTAATCTTTTGTGAAAAATCACTGGAAAATTGTGTCACACTCCTTAGCTCATTTCATTTACATCACATCTTTACATCATTGTTTGCATTATCTAGAGCATTACATAACATACTCTTACATTTTTATGATTTCACCATGCATGTAATATTCAGATACTAGTTTCTAAAATTTTATGTAGATGGCAGTTTTAATTAGTGAGCTATTAGATTTTTTCTAGACTCTGTGGCATTCTTTTTATTTCCTGGATGAGAACACATTTAAAGATAGTTTTCATTTTTTTATCCACTTTTTTTATTATTCATCATGCAAGTAAGTTGTATAATATTTATTTATAATTTTGTTCTTTTTAAATACTTCAATAAAAATGCTTCACGTTCTTTATGTTGTAGATTTGGAGGGGGGAGGAATGACAGACGTTTTCTACTGTTAGATTTTGAAAGATTTGTGACATTTAACTTCTCAGAAAATAATAGAATTCACATGTTTGATTTTATATCTACTATATTTTTATATAATATTTTAAAAATTATAATGTATATACATATGATTCAAAACTTTTGATTTATATAAATATTTATAATAATGTATTTTAATAAATAAATAATAATAATAATAATAATAATAATAATAATAATAATAATAATAATAATAATAATAATAATAATAATAATAATAATAATAATAATAATAATAATAATTCAATTCAACTCATTTATTTACCATACAAAACTACAGCATAAAGCCAATTACAGTATTGCACCATAACAAATATATATATATATACATAAATGAGTTTAAATGACAAATTATTAATATAATTATGTGCCATATTTCAATAAAAGAAAATTAACACATTTAAAAAATCTAAAGTAAAATTAAACATCAGCATATAAACAATTATTATTAAAACATTAATAATAACAAATAAATAAAAGGGATAAATATAAAGCATGTAACAAAATAATACTAATAAAAAAACAATTTAACAAATATATATATATATAAACAAAATCAAGTTAAACCAATCAAATCTGACATTTAAATTTAATAACATTAAAAAATTGATTATAATCTAAATTGAAGTAATTAATATTACTACAAATGTGATTATATAAAGATGGTAGCCTAAATAAAGGAGAAAATCTAAGAACATTGGAATGACAAGTTTTAATGTAACAAACAGAAGCAGACCGAGTATCATGCACATGAGATCTAATTATTACAGTAGAAATTGTGTTAGATAACAAGTTTATAAAGATATTTAAGATCTCTATATTGTCTTCTAGAAGAAAGATGAACAACAGTTTTATTTCCCAAAGAAACATATTTAGAAAACTTATTAGACACTGATTGTAATAAATTACATCCCTGTTTAGAGCTAGGATTCCAAATGACTGAACAGTATTCAATGATGGGAAGAACCAATGATAAAAATAATTTAAATTTTGTATCACCACTGAAATGATAACCAAACCTTAGAATAGTACCTATAATTTTTAAAGCATTACCAATAATCATTTCCAAACGAGGAAGAAAGGATCCATTACTAGAAAATATAACTCCCAAATCTTTTTGGGATTCAACAGAAATAATTTTGTGACAATTAATAAAATAAGAAAAATGCAAAACTTCAGATTTTTTAGAATACGAGACTAAGGAACATTTACTGAAATTAACAATCATATTATTTAGATCACACCAAGCACTAAAATTATCTATATCCTTTTGAAGAAGAGTGCAATCAAACACAGTTGTGATTCTTCTAAAGATTTTACAGTCATCTGCATAGCACAAAAGATAAGATTTTAAGCAATCCTTAAGGTCATTCATATAAATGTTTAAAAAGTATAGGTGCTAAAATACTAACTCCCAAATTACATTTAAAATTAGATGAAATAGTATTATTAAATTTAATATATGCAGTATGACCATGAAGAAAGGATTGAAACCAATAAACAAGCTTAGTAGAAAAACCCATTTGATATATTTTGCGAAGAAGAATACTGTGGTCTACTTTATCAAAAGCTTTTGATAAATCAAAATAAACAACATCAAGTCGCTGCTGGTCCTCAATTGCATGAGCTATATGATCATAAATTGTTAACAAATTAGTTTCTACAGATCTATTAGGTATAAAACCATGCTATGAAAAAGAAATGAGTTTACCAACATCTAAAATAATTTTATTATAAACACATCTCTCAAAAATTCTAGCAATAGTATGTAAAACAGAAATAGGTCTATAGTTATTAACACAATCACGTGATCCATTCTTAAAAATTGGGACCATTTTGGCACACTTAAGCACATTAGGAAAAACACAAGAGTTCAGTGATAAATTAAAAATAAATGCAAGAGGTACTGCAATAAATTCAGTTAGTCCTTTATAAATAAATGAAGGAATATTATCATTTCCCAAACTAGAATGAATTTTTAAGTCACTTAATAGCCATAACAACATCATCCTTAGAAATATGGTCAATCATACAATGAACAGTTGAAGAATTACAAAATGATGCAATATTTGAAGATATTGTATCATGTGATGAATATACATCAGCAAAATGTTTTGAAAAGTCATTTGCACTTAAAGTGAAACCATGAGTAGCTTTAACCCTTTTCTTACCCAAACCAGACTTATTAATGAAATCCCAAAATTCTTTAGGGTTAGAAGAAATATTAACCTCAATTTTTCTAATATAATTCTGCAAATCTCTTTTATAAACATGCTTCACCAATCTTCTGAAATTACTAAAATTATTATAAAAAAATATATTCTGTGTTTTAAAATAAAGTCTACAATGATAAGACTTCCTTTTAATAATTTTAACAAGATCGTATGAAAACAAAGGAGGAAAACCCTTATAAAAAGGTCGCTTATTGGGAATATACAAATCAATAAAACTATTAAAAATCTTTAAAAACCCATCCAAGCAATGATTTACATCATTAAAAGAATACAAAAAATTGCAATTAACCCTAGAAAAGTTACTACAAAAATCAACATAATTTCCCTTCCCATAATCCTTTCTTGAAATATTAGAAAAATTAATCTTTGAGTGACAAACGTTAATATAAAACTCAAAAGGTGGATGATGAGCATCAATAGGAAAATTAACAGACAACTTGAAAATTACCAACTACTATTGAATTACATAAAATATAATCCAAAGTACGATGAGAGGAATTAACAAATGGGTTATATTGCTTAAGTCTTAAAAATTTACAGAACTGTAACATTCTAGAAGCTTTAGAAGACAAAAAAGAAAAGTGTGTAGCAATTCTACCCTGATATAAATCTGGAACATTTAAATCCCCAGTAATAATAACATTATCATAGCCAATCAGAAAATCTTCAAGAGATGTTAAAAAATATTCAATCTCCAACAATGACAAAGTGGGTTTGAGGTAAACATTACCTAAAATAAATTTAAAATTGTGATTTAAAGTAATTTCACACCATGTAGATTCACAAAAAGAAGAAGAAAAATAAAGTTCTTTATAAAAAACATTTTTATGAAGAGCCATCAGAGTACCACCACCTCGAGAAATATTATCCGTAAATCTGTCAGTTCGCAAAACACTGAATCTATCATCAAGAAAAGAACAATCAGGAAATTGTTGATTTAACCATGTTTCTGTAAGTAAAATAAGATCAAAGTGTTCTGTTTCAAAAAATTGTTTAATTTGAACACATTTAGTCC
This sequence comes from Epiperipatus broadwayi, assembly GCA_028023455.1. NCBI lineage: Eukaryota > Metazoa > Onychophora > Udeonychophora > Euonychophora > Peripatidae > Epiperipatus > Epiperipatus broadwayi. The sequence goes on along the minus strand of JAQFVV010012453.1, from coordinate 3,306,232 downwards.
TCATACCTCTGACATTCATGTAGAAACAAGAAAGGCCTACCATGTTACCCACAAAGATAATAAAACAACACAAATAAAACCAAAAAGAGAAAGAGATACAGAAAAAAAAAATACAAATAAAATAGATAGTAAAACAAAATAAATTCTCTTAAAACTTTAGAGAACTGTCCAGAGATCCATAAAAAAAGAAATGGAAGCACCGCAAGGCCATAAATCAACGGATATTATTTCATTATGTTTATGTGCAGAAACAGAAATATAAAAGCGAGAAGACTTAGAATTATTCATATAATAATAATAATAATAATAATAATAATAATAATAATAATAATAATAATAATAATAATAATAATAATAATAATAATAATAATAATTATTATTATTATTATTATTATTATTATTATTATTGCATAGTAGGTTTTGAAACATAGTTTTTTTTTTTTTTTTTTACAAATATAAACATGTTTTTCATTGGGATATGTATATTTATAATATTAGCCCCCCCCCCCCATGTTTTTTTTATATTTATGTAATAAAAATATAAAATTAAAAAAATGCATAATTTGGATCATTTATTTAAAAAAATATTAAAGAACTGGATGTTTAATAACTACATTATTATTTTAATTGTGTTTCTATTATACTGAGAAGCTGCGTACTATGCTGCATCAAAATACATATCAAAATAAACATAAACAATCAAACAAAAATGTGAACAAACAAAAATAAACATTTAAATTTGCAAATTTAATGCATCTTATGATAGTTAACCAGCATGTTGCACATTATCATTTTTATAAAAGTAAAATATTCATGCCTTCAATTGTTTTTCTGTCCTAGAGCACTATAAAAGATCAAGTTTCTTAATAAAATTTCTTTGGTTTATATCGTAAGCATGTACATTTTATTCTTCTCTTTTATCCTTTCCAAATTTCATGCATAATATTTTATGTAATAAAATATTTTCTAAAAGTTATGCTAAAAGTTTTACAAAGTTTTAGATCATGCTTAAAGTTAAAACTGATTTAAAAACATTAAAATAATTAGAGAAATCATAATTTATTGATGAAGAGATTAGTCTATTATGTTTCTATAAGACAAAAAGATTATTGGGGGGGGGGGTAAGAACATTGACCTGAGCATATTTAATTTCAATGAATGTCAGCCATTTTATTTAAAGAATAAACACATGCTACGATAAAATGGATAAGTGAATCCACATTTAGTATAGTAAAATATATGTAAATGTATCCCTCAGTTTATAATTAATAACTATTATTATTAGTTAAAAATTTGATTTATATTATAATCTTAATTTATGTAAGCATATTATATAAAAAACATCTGTTATACATATGTGTATGGTGAAATGTTTTGTACATTTGCAGTTCATTAAACAATATGTATTCTATTCTAATCAAAGTTTATCAACAAAATGTCTCTGTGGTCATGTTACAATCTTTAGTGTCTATATTAATATATTGGACCATGAATAAAAGTGGATTCCAACTTTATTGTTTAGTTGCCTTGACAACAAATTGAGATTGCTTTTTTTTTTTGATTTTGTATTGAGATTGTCTAAGTGTTGACTAATTTTTATGAATTAAGGGCTTGGAACAAAATATAGTGACTCCATAATAATCTTAATATATATATGTACTATACATGTAAAAAATGTCTGTGATTTATATATGTATGTATGAGTTGAAAAATACTATATACTTGCAATTCAATAAATAATATGCATTCTGTTATAATTAAACCTTGCCGGCAAATCTTGATGTATAATGTTACATGTGAGAGGGCTTGAACAAAGTGTAGCCAATATCTTATGTGGCTTCTCCAGATAACTTTTTTTAGGGGAGAGGGATATATGCCGTAATATAAGTAAAAATAATTATTGAATCATGTAAAAGTAGTGTGATAAAGTTGTGCAGATATTAATACGCATCATTTGTTTATTAATAAAATGAAATATCTCTTTTGCTAAATGTTAAATGTACTAACAAATTCAGACATACTTAGACATTTTTGATGGTGAATTTGTGGTATATAACATCTAATGATAGTAAAATAAATATCCCGTTTTGTTGGCTAATAAATAACAATTTAGGCGTTAACATTTACGAGGCTTTACCTGCCCTTTTTTTTCATTTTGTCGTTAATTTTTGTTTTCACCCATCTTTACCTCTTTCTTTGTACATGTTCTGATAAAAGAAAAAACAGTCTCCCTCCATATATGTGATGTATGTTTTAAAGGAGTGGGGATAACATTAGCAAATGAAGAAGAGAATGCTAAAAATGCTTTAAGGTTTGTAAATCTAAGATACTTTAATGATATAAAAATTGAAATATAGTATACTAATTAACGTTTATTGTTTAGGATTTTTTTTAAAATTAATATATTTTCTGATATTCAGTTAAAAACTCTAGCAGGAGAATCTCTTTCATTTAAAAGTATAGCTAATATTTTTTTTTCTTTGAGAAACAAAAGATGGAGTGCTATCAAAAGCTAAGCTGCTCTTAGAAAACTCTTTACTGTTTTACCCAGAGATCTTTGAAGTAAGCAAATCGCTAGAAGTCGTAAACAAAAAAAAGTTATCTCATGATAAGTGCTATGGAAACCTGAAAAGAAAAATATGTATAATATATTTTTAGAAAGAAACAGAGCTTTCTTTAATTATTAAGTCTTCTAAGAACTGAAAGAAAATATTGAGAGAGGAATATGTGAGTATATTGGAAAATATTAAGCATAAAGGAAATGTCTTCTAATTGAAATTCTAAAAAAAAAAAGTTTGTGCAATCTTTTTAAAGAAATTTTATTAAATTTTTTATAACAAGTAGTTGATCATTATTTTGATTGTAACAAACTTAAATTAAAAACATTTCTAATTTTGGATATGGCTTTATGACCTCGAGTTATTTAATGTTTTTGGAAATATATAAGATTTTTTCTATAGACGTATATAAAACAACTTTTTAAATAAATAGCTTGTTGTAGAATCAAGTCCTCTCCAACAAACTCTCATAAAAGAATAGTGAAGGAGGCAGTACTCACATAGTGAGAGTTTGAAACTTTTTCCATTTCTTATTTTATCCTCAAGCTAAGAACAGCAAGATATTTCTTTACCAACCAGTAATGAATGATTGATTATCTGGGTTGGCTAAACATCTACATATATTTATTCCTACCCATAGGCAATGCATTAGAACTAAACAATAATCTATTTGGTACTTGAGTCTCATTTGCCATTTACTTTACTAACATACACTGTGTGCATGTGTAAAATATATAATTATAATATAATATTGGAACATTATATCTAATTTTCAGTCTTAACTAATGAACCAATGCTATTAATTAAAACATTTCAGCATCCCTTTATGTACTAAATTGCTAAGCGAATTCAAAAGGATCATTTAATTAAAGTAAGAGTGAAACCCATTACTATGCAGATGTAAACACAACCTCATTTATGTACAATTTAGTTCTGTCTTTCAATTTAAAGATTCCATTTTTACTTCATTTTTAAACTCTTGCAAGTGAAGAATTTTGAGATAAAGATTTATAATTTAATAAATTCAGCTTTATTTTCCAGCATTTTATGCAACTTTTTAATCATGATTAATGATCCAGATGCTGTTAGTAAACACTTCACCGCCTCTTTACATTTATAACAACAGCAACAACAATAAGCATAACTACAACTTAATTATATGTAACTGAAACGGAAGTAACTATATCTCTGTCTAAATTATGTAAATGTCAACAAACTACTTGCCCACCTTCAAACCGACCAAGGGATTTCAGGATGCTATAAATTCAGCCTGCACCAAGATGATGTGGAAGAGAAAAACTGTATCCATCAGTCTTGCCAAGGTGCAGAAACCTCATGACCTGAATGGACTTGGTCTCCATGCCGTCAAGGTGTTTTTTGTTCAAAGAGCACTTTCAATGCTCAGAAAAATCTACAATAAAAGAGAACAGGATCAGAGTGAAGATTGTGTGGAGCCCACAGATACACCACCTCCCATACCCAGTAAATGTGTCAAAGTGCTACAAGATCAACTAGGGTCAGTTACTGAGCAAATAGAGAAAGCAAAGCCACCTTACTGGGAAATGTACAAACTTCTTTTCCCAAATCAAAACCTGATATCTCCCCCGATTAAGACTGTCAGTGAAACAAATGCTCAGGAAGTCAAGATACTGGTGGATAGGACCAAAGCTGGTTGATTTTATAATTAAGTTTAACTTGTCCTCTTTGCCCACCAGTCACTTTTTGCTGATGCAAAGAGGATTTCGTCAAATAAGCCCCATGTGTAAACTTTGTAATATACATGAAGAAACACTGGAGCACATCTTCTATGCTTGCTCATACTTGAGTTACACTAGAAACAAAATTATCGCAAGCATTTCCTTTGGCTGTGGCAATGTCCTGTCAATTGATTGAGCAATGAAAGAAGGAAACTATGCAACTATCAGGCTAGCAGCATGGCTACTACATGCCTTATGGATCACCAGGTGACATATCTTCAGACAAGGACATAGTGATCTTTGGAGAACTTAAAAAAAATTCTAATAAACATGAAGAACAGAGATTGCCTCCTTGGGCCAGAGCATCTCTTTGTAGACACATGGGCACAGATTACCATATCTGATGATGAGACAACATTTTAGACTACTGCACTAAATAATATGATGATAATGCCACACAGATTGGTTGCAAAGCTTTGAACTTCTACATGAAACTATTGTAATTAGCAAATGTAGCTACCTGACACTATAAATTTTTTCTTAATAAAAAAAAGTATGAAAAAAATATAATGCTACCACTCTATTGTTTAGCACTGTTGATATTTAATCTTAGTTTATTGATATAGTTTAAATAACACATGATCACCATCTCTATACTAGCACATAATTGTTGTACTATTGTATGCAGAGTTTTGCCATAGTTTAAACAAGAGAGTGAATTTTATTTTAATTTTATGTACAGAATAAATAATATGCTATCCCTATTCAAATATTCAGAGGATTGGAGGGAATCATTCCTGAGTTAAGTTGTGATTATTTATTATTACATTAATTAAAACTAACTTTTCATTTGATACTTAGAGTTGTTAAAACTGAGGTTTTGCCACAATCCTCTGAATATTTGAATAGTGATTTCAGATTATTTATTCCTTACACAAATTAAAATAATAGGCAGAATTCACTGTCTGTTTAAACTAAGCCAATAAACTAAGTTTAAATATCAGGGAGAACTAAAAGATAGAGGGATATCATTCCATCTTTTTGTAGTTTGTTGATATTTACACAGGTCAGTGGAAGGTACAGTTACTATCATTTCAATTATATATATATATATATATAGTGTGTGTGTGTGTGTGTATAGTAAGTTTTTTCATTGTGCAACGTGTGCAAGATTTTGAAACGACAATTTATAAGCAAATTGCAAATTCTAAAACATTTTATTTATGGATATATATTTGTAAATAATAATGTGTTTAATAATAATTTGTAAATAATGTGTTTTACCAGTTCTTACTTATGGATCTGAGGTGTGGAGTAACAAGAAGAGATCGAAAACACAATATATGAGTAAGAGAACAAACAGTTGTTATTGACCTCTTTGAAAAAAATAAAAGACAAGAGGAATTGGGCTGGACATATTTCTAGAAGAGATGATAATAGATGGACAATTGAAATCTTAAATGGGATGCCATGAGATTGTAAAAGACCCAGAAAAAGACCACATGTGAGATGGTTGGATGAAATAAAAAAGTGTGCAGGGGTGATGTGGAGAAGAGAAGCTAAAGATCAGAAAATGAGACTTTCAGTGGATTGATAATAGATGATGATGATAATTTGTAAATATTTACTTCTGGCACATATTTTAAAGGGTTAAATGTTTAAAACTTATTTTATTGAATTTAAAATATAATATCATGCTTGAGCAAGCAAAAAAATTAAAACATACATGCAAATGATATGCCATATGAAAATCATTATTTTTAAAAAAAATTAAGTAAATCTAAATTGCATTGGATAGCTATCAATCGGATAATGTAAATCAGTTTAAATTTTTTGGAAGCTTTTATATAGAAAACCAAAGTTGGATGTCGCAATGCAGCATAAATCCTAGCATTGTGTTACTATATTTAATAAATTTTTCAAATGTAGGATTTCATTCTGATGATATACCTACTTCAGTTTAATTATATTTGTTTTTATGGATGTGATGGTATGGAATCTACTATTATAGATTACTTCCTAATGGAATTGGAACATGAAATGCATGAATAATAATAGCATTTTCTTGAAGGTTTGTGATGATGATGTTTTAGTTGTATTTATATATTGGACTATTTCCACCATCTAATATTAAATATTGAGTCTTTAGAAAAATTTATTTAAATTTTCTTATTACATTCAACTGTTTGTAATAGCACACATGTTAGTATATGCACAATGTTTCCAGTGATACTATTCTCCTCTCTTTTACAGGTGTTGCTAGTCTGACCAGTGACAGTATTAGCATGGGAATCAAACCTGTACCCTTATATTTTTGAATATTGATTTTAAGGTAATACTCCAACCAACTGAGCCATCTTGCCAAATACAACAGTCAGTAGAAATTTCATATTCCCTTTGGCAGGATGGCTCAGTTGGTTAGAGGATTACCTTAAAATTCAATATTAAAGAATCTAAGGGTCCAGATTTGATTTCCATGCTTGTACTGTCACTGGTCAAACCAGCAATACCCGAAAAAGATAGGAGAATAATATCACTCAAAATATTGTACCTATATTAACCTGTGTGCTATTACTAACAGTTGAATAACATTTGTCTAAATCACATGTTGTTATTAAATTAGTAATAATTGAAAGGTTGCTAGTCTTTCACATGCGCCATCAGTTGTTTCCCAGATAGCCAATCAGATTTTTAAACAGCTGTCTCAAGAACGATGCGTAAGACTGGCTTATATATATAAGTTAAGTAGAGAGAAGTTTTGTATCATCCTTTTCTTATCAAAAATCTCTGTCATGTGTCAAGGCCTGATCGTTCTTAAGACAGCTGTTTAAAAATCTGATTGGCTGTCTGAGAAACAACTGATGGCACATGTGAAAGACTAGCAACCTTTCAATTATTACTAACAGTTGAATATAATTGGAACTTAATATTAGATGTGGAAATAGTCCAATATATACATACAAATAATAATAGGCTTTCTCAAAAGGATGTTTCATGGGGAATTTGGACATGGTTTTAATAGAAGGACCATTTATATTACAAACTTCATCTGAAAGAAATGCTAATAAGGTATGATATTTATTGCTCTCTTTGGGGAAGATACGACTAAGAATAAAATAGGATGGAAAACCACACTTACAATATGTGTTGAAGGTGCTCAATGAAAGAACACATTTCAAGATGTCAAATAAATAAACCAAAAGAACAGTGTCTACTGTCATGTTTTGTATAAATATGCACATTGAAATTCAAATATAACTTTTGTACTCAACAAAAAGTAAACAAAATATATTAGCGAAATATATTTTAGATCGCTAACTGATATGGATTTAATTAATGATTAAATTTACATATTTGCAGTATCCATATTTGTTCGAGTTTTATACATTAGTTTGCATAGTTGTCATGATACTGTAACTTTTTATCTTTTTTTTTAGAGTTACGATAATCATACTCATTTGCAGGTAGCTCTAATCATGAAATGATATATTTTTTTACTATTCTGACTTTTTTTTATCTTTTATTGTGAGTGAATTGCTAGTCCTTCACAAAAGGTTGCTCAGGGATATGTTTTTGGTTTCTCTACCAACTCTTGCCCACCCAACTTGAAAGATCTTTCTGATATTTAAGGATTTAGTATGCTCTTTTTCAAATCTTGCCATCAGCAAGATTTACATTAGATGACATATAATAAAGGCCACTCATGTATGTTGGATATGTCAAGAAGATGGGGTGCTCCATCAAGGCAAACCAATGCACTCAGTCTGAGACAAATAAAAGAGGATGCCTAGACAAAATTTTTAGGAATAGCAATGTGGAAATTGAAGATGGTCCAAATAGAATGAAATGGTGACTGGATACAAGGAAATGACAGCATCTACAAATATTCTACAACATTAAAAAAAAAAGTTAAAATATTCTATATTGACAATAATAAAAGTTCTTTGATGTATTTAACTATCTTTCAAGCATGAATTTACATTTTGCTTAAAAGGCCTATTTATTTAAAGTTTACTAACTTGATATCTTGTATCGTATAGTTGTAAGTAATCAAATGGTTTGCCATTCAGGAGGACATAAAATATTTCAGTACACTGGAATTCATTTAACCAAGTTTTGAAACCCATATCTGTAGTCCTCATATGTTGACACTCTAACTCTGCATTAAACCCCATAGGGTATATGTTATGATTGAAACTGGATAACAAGGTGTTATCCATTTACACCATTATTGTGCTTTAATATAGAATTATTATAAGCAAAGCTTAATTCTTACAAAGTGATTGATTAATTAAGAAAATCTTCATCTAAAAGTTGCTGATACATTCACTTGTTTTGACTGTGCTTTAAGAAACTTGGGTAAAATTTTTGTCGAAATGAAAAGTTATTATGTAGATTCAGATTAATTAACAAATAACTAAGCTCTCTGGCTAGCTGTAAACTATAATCATAAAGATGTTTGATTATAATATGGGACTTTAACCTCACTCAGCAACTCAACACATCTGAATGATATTATGATTGTTGTAAATGTATGGTTACCTTGGAAGGTCATGTGACATTTTAGCATCAGTTTGAATGCTTCAGTTTCATTTGTTTTCAAAACTCAGATTTTTTTTTTTACCTTTTGAGTTTGTTATTATATAACTTGCTAAGTGATGCGAGGCATTGATAATTCATTACATTTGTTTTTGTTTTGATAATGCTATTTAGACATTTTTATGATTATAATTTCATTTTTTATATGGTTTTTATGTATATTAAAATTCGCCCATTTTTAATGTGAAGTCGTTGCATCTGATTGTGTTCTGAAATCTAATTTATATTTTGATTAATTTATTTGTAGGATTAAAAAAAAAAAACGTACCTAAACAAGAACAACTTTAGTATTTTTTTTTCTTTATATTGATGTAAACATTACCACCTGTTTTGCAAGTGAATTTTCACCTCTCCTTTGTATGTGTTTTCTTTTCTTTTTTTTTTTAGCCATTCGAGAAAATTTTAAATTACCTGAAAGTATATGAAAAAGGTTTAGATGAACAGAAAAAAGGTCTTGCCTCCGAGTGTTGCACATGTGTTCACTCTACTGACCTGCTGTCATTTTTAGTTAAAATCAGCTTTTGAAAACACCAGGCGAGTGACATTTTCATATTGACTTTCCAGTGCTGTGAAAGAAAATAAGTATCTGTGCTTGCTAAGTATTAGACGTGAAAAATAGCTTTTTTTTTCTTTTCTAAGGTGGTCCTGTTTGTTAAATATACTTGGTTAGAAATATAAAAGAAAACAAAATCAAAAAATAAATATAGGTTCTACTAGTAAGTGAAAGCTTAAATCTGGAGTCCGAATAATAATAACTAAAGCTAATAATACAGAACAGTATTTGAAAACTTTTCTCATTAAAACTATACTGAAATTACTAACACTTCAAAAAGTTTTAGAACTTAACCGGAAAGAAAGACCATTACATATATGTGAATGGTGTGTGAAGTGAAACTTGTTTTAAAAAACGGAAAAGGACTAAAAAGAGCTCATTACTATGTGTCCAGCCCACATATATATGAACAGTTAGATTGTAAAATGTAAAGTAGCCATGGACGAAATATTTATAGATATATAAAGGTATCATGTCTTTAGTCAAAATAAGAATCATAGATCACATGACCCTATTTTTTAAGCTTGTAAGTTATAAATAATGAGGATTGCCAATTCCTCTACAAGCTTTGTGATAAATGCTTAGCCAGAGCCAGCACTTAAAATATCTCTGTTAGGAACCCCTCCTCAAATCCCTGACCATGGTTTCATGCTTTGGCACTCTTCAGAGAGGTGTCAGGGTAGGTTCAGACACTAGATCTAAAAATACCAACCCAAAGCCAAGTACCTATCTAAAAAGTTATCTATTGAATGGAAAATCTGAAATTTTCAGACATCTATATGTCTTCAAACCCAGCCATCTAACTCAAATAGCTATATGGGGCTGATAGATCTTCAGCCATACCATATATTAGTAATATCATGTCTTTCTTTTTCATAAATGTTGAATAGTGAGAATGAAATAGGATTGCATGCAAGACATCATGTGCAAATGTGTGTTGTATATATGCCAAATAGATTGTATTGCTAAGAATGATTGTTATCTCTTTTTTGAGAGTGTAATTAGCATTTTGCAATAAAATATTGTCAGCGTTTTAAAAAGTTAGACGTTGATTTAAGCTCTAAATGAAAAAAAAAAATCACCTTAAAATATTAATCTACTGAATTACTTATCGATAGTTGTTACATATGAATGAATGTTTCAATATATTTCTTATATATATGATGTACTAGGGGGAATTAAAAAAAATAACTGGAATCATTCTCTGGTAAATGTGCCTGTTGTTGCACATAATTCTGCTGCTTGTGGAGATCCTTCCGCATCAATCTGCCAAATGAACTTACTGTGTGAAGTGATGGTATGATGTAGTACCAAAAAAGTGCATTTTGGGTATTTTTTGTGTTTTATAGTAGCTGAAAAGGTGAAATAATGTGAATTTCTGTTTTCTTTTAAAGGAAAAATGGCAGTGAAACAGTTGCAGTGCTTGAATCAGATTACAAAAAAAAAGCTGTTCTTGGAAAAACACAAATTTATGAATGGTTTAATGAAAGCGTCAAATTTACCACATCCCCAAAAAAAGCATCCCATATGAAGTCCATTGTTAAAATGAGCTGTTTTTTATGCAATTAGTATTTTTCTCTCAGAATTAGTTTATAACAACGAGACATAAGTTCTGAAACATTTGTGTGATGTGGCAAAATGTAAATGTCCCATTTTGCAGCAAAGTGAAGAGTCTTAGCTTCACCACAATAATGCCACTGCATGCAAAGTCTTGAGTTTGTACAATGTTTAATTAAATTCAACATGACCCAGCTTATTTATCTATCATATTTGCCTGACTTCTAACCATGTGACTTCTTTCCATTCGCTTGAATGAAAAAAATACTCAAAATTGTTTTTTTTTTTTTTACAGACGTAGAAGTGATGAAAAAAAACCATGTAGGCAATAAAAGGCTTCACTATGTATTTGTGGATTTTTTGAAAAGTGAAAAACTTATTTAGATTGGTATATTGTATTAAATAGACAGTACTTTGAATGAGATTAAATGTATAATACACCCGGATCTCATTTTATGCGGATTTTTTAATGCGATTTTGAAGTTATGTGATTCATGTTTCTTCTTAATATCTTTGTATGCCATTTTCTTTTATGCGATAAAAAATATTTGATCAGAAGTTGAGCTCCGATAATGTGCTATTATTGTAAATATTATAAATTTTGTGCACTCACACATCATATTTAAAGTAATAGCACATTATTGGAGTTTGACTTTCATCTAATAATTTCAATATTTTCAGCACTTTGTAATAGTACTGTAATAAATTTTATGCAATAAAGAAGTTCATAATTTACTTAAAATCAGAATTTCCCTATTTTATATACACACATTAAATTTTACAAGATTATAATATGTAAATAAGCATTTATTTTATATAGCATCTGTATATATAATTGTATTACTCTGTTCAAACATCATAGATGCCTATACTATGCATGTTGTTGTTTTTGCATTTTAAATCACAGCTTATTTTTCTTTTTTAAAAAAAGAGTATGAAATCAATTATTGAGTGTCCGCAAGTTTATTTTTAAAAGGTGAGTAACAACAGGTGGGCACAATTAAATGTAACCATTAAAAATTAAAATCTGATTTCAAATTATAATTAACAATTTAAAAATTACATAACGTGATTGAAATTAATGTGATGCGAAACAGTGAAAATTGATTTTTAAATATAATTGAAAATTAAATAATTAAAGACAAAAATAAGAATTTAATTTTTAATTGTTATTTTTAATTAAATTTTGCCCAACAATGGTGAGTAGGTGACTTTTTATTATCATAAATCTAAGTTCTTATTTTTATTTTAAACTTTTAGTTTACCCTAATGGAGAGGAAAAAGCACTCAAGAAAATGAATTTCTTTGGAAACAAAAATTTCAATTTTAGATCACTTAGCGAAATGGGAAGGATCAACAGTGATTGGAAAACAGTTTAGTTTGGGCGAGTGTACTATAAGAGCAATTAAAAAAATGAAGTTGATGCTAGTTGTATTTCCTCTTGTGACGAATCTGATGTCTTCCTAGTTTACAAACGAACTTACATATCATCAAATAGCGGTAATGATTAAAATACTGTACGTATATGAAAAAATGTAAAATACTATAAATTACGCATAAAAATGTATTGTTTTGAATAAAATTGAATACTGTAGTTAATAAAAAAAGTAAAAAAAGTTTGTCTTGTATCAATTTTTTCCAAATTTGAAATTTTTTATTAGTCATATTTTATTTCCTTTTTTTAATGCATATTTTAAAGTAATTTTACGTTGTTGCTTTGCTTTTATGTGATTTTCAAAAATTACAGTACGTATCCCCCATTTTTCAAGGTAAGTTAAGTCTATTTTTGTGTGATTTTTTTTGTGCGCATTTTCCGAGGAATCTATCTACCGCATAAAATGAGACCCAGTTGTACTTAAAGATAAATAAACATTTTTTTATTGTAAAATTTCAGTTACTTTTCAGTATTACCTCATATATACATTAGTAAGTAGCCATTTTTTTAAGTCTTTATGAACGCAAAAACTGATTTCCATCTAGTATCTGTTAATTACTCAAATTTGCAACAGTTGGCAGCAAAAAGATAAAGTGACTTCATTTATATATTTGAATATTATTGGATAGACTGTTGGTTGGGATAAAGGTCTCTCCAACAATTCTCTCAATAAACAGTGACAAAAACTTTGCCATGCTCATTAAATTCCAGATGATAAGAATTTGATGTTTTACAAACTCATTTATTGATCAACAATTGTGAGATTCCTCTGGATTGACTATGAAATGACTATCGAAATAATAATCCTTATTTCCTTTTCACTTAGGAAAAAAATCCAAATAAAATTTCGACTAGTCAAGCGTTGGTGACCTAGTGGTTAGCATGGCTGCCCTTCAAGCAGCTGACCCGGGGTTTGTTTCCTGGTCAACACATTTGACATATGAAAAAAAAAAATTGGACTTAAAAAAACAAAAGAGAAGTTTCTTAAAATTAAAAAAAAAAAACCCAAACAAACATTGAATTCAATGTAACATGACATTGAAATATTTTTTATATAAATATTTAAAAAAATATTTTTATACTTTTAGAAATTTCAAATTCTTATTTAGTTCAGTGAAATTTATGTGAGTAGTCAAGTGTTGGTAGCCAAGAGGTCAGCGCTGCTGCCTTGCAAGCAAGCAGTTGCTTGCAGATAGTTATTGCGGGTTCGCTTTCCAGCCGATGCTTTGACATATGGTAAAAAGAAAAAATTATGTGATGAGTATATACATATACATAATGTGTCCTTGTGAAAAGTAATTGATGACTGGTTTTTACTCTAATCACCTGCAACACTATATTTCAATCAACACGTTTAAATAGAGATATAATTTAGCTGTTTGTCCAACAAATTTTTAAAATGCAATTCTATCTGGATTAAAGTTGTGGTGTGAAATATTTTATTTCTAAATGTTTATCCCTCGTTTCAAATAATGTAATTCTTATAAACTTCTTATAGTTGAATATTATGAAAAGATAGAAATTGAAGTTCAAAAGTTCTATAATGCACTAAGAATGCTTTCGGCAGATGGCTGCCAAAATGATAATGCTGTTTAAAGTTTAGCAGTTAGAATTATGCCTATATATATTGTCATAATTTGATATTACTCCCAGAATTGTAGTGCTATTCAAAGTTTAGTTGTTAGAACTATGCCTACATATATGGACATAGTTTGATATCAAACTATGCCCATATATACAGGCATACTTCTAACCGCTAAACTTTAAACAATACTAGAAATCTGTTGAAATATCAAATTACATCCATATATATATATATATATAGGCATAATTCTAACTGCTAAATATTATCTGTTGAAATATCAAATTACATCCATATATATATATATATAGGCATAATTCTAACTGCTAAACTTTAAACAGCAGTATGATTCTAGCAGTAATCTGTTGAAAGCATCCTTAGTGGATGTAGTTTGATATCACACTACCTTCATATATATATAATGATAGTTTTAACTGGTAAACTTTAAACAGCACTTTGATTCTGGCAGTAATCTGCCAAAAGCATATTTAATGCATTATACAACTTTTGAACTTCAATTGTTATGTTTTCATAATACTCGCTTATAATAAGTTTATAAGAAATATTGTATTATGTTTGTACTTTTTTTTTTTTTAAGTGTCATAGCATCGGCCGGGACGCGAACCCGCAACCCGGGCAACTGCCTGCAAGTGCAAGGCAGTCACGCTGACCTCTCGACCACCAATGCAAGACTATTATGTTTGTACTTTATGCCATGATCAAATAACATACTAATATTAAATTTTGTTTTAGATTAAGAAAAACTGCTCCTGGAATGTTGAAATGACTCATACCACGTATGACATTGAAACCATGAGTCACAAACACATTTTTATGTGACTTACATGATTTTATGACAGTGGTAAAAACCTTGAAGGTGATCTATGGAAAGTATTTATTACACTAGATCACATTTTATATTGTAACTCATGATCATTTTATACCAGAATCTGAATTTTTTTGTGATGAATAGCTAAAATCTTACTATCTAAATATGCATTGATTCAGAGAAAGTATTCTCAGCAATTTGGAAAGAAAACCCATCATTTTTTCACAGAGATACACTGTGTGTTTTCCTGAAGGTTTTTGATGATGGTGTTCTAGTTGTATTTTTATATTGGGCTATTTCCACCATCTAATATGCGTCTTGAATGTCTTTAGAAAAATTTAACTTTATTTAAATATTTCAATTACATCCAACTGTTAGTAATAGTACATCAGACAGGTTAGTATATGCACAATGTTTCAAGAGATATTATTTCCCCATCTTCTTCAGGTGTTGCCGGCCTGACCAGGGTCAGTACTAGCATGGGATTTGAACCTGGTCACTTTAGATTCTTGAGTATTGAATTTTAAGGTAATGCTCTAACCAACTGAGCCATCCTGCCAAAGGCAACAGTCTGTAGAAATTTCATATACTTCTCTAAGATAGCAGACCATGTATGTGCCAATGAATATATGTTCAATTGGGAAAATACAAAAATATTGGATAGAGAAGAAAAGATACAAAGAAGAAAATTTAGCGAAGCTCCTCACATGACAAATAGCAAAAAATTCCATAAGCCAAACCAGTGTGACTATACATAATGTATAGAAACCACTAATCAACTTTGCTGTTAGGAAAAAGTGGAGAAATCAGGAGGAAACTCATAGATAAGTATATGAAATTTCTACAGACTGTTGCTTTTGGCAGGATGGTTCAGTTGTAGAGTGTTAAAAGTGAATACTCAAGAATCTAAGGATCCATGTTCAAATTCCATGCTAGTACTGTTACTGGTCAGGCCATCAACATCTGAAAAAGAGGGGAGAATAATACCTCTTGAAACGTTGTGTGTATACTAACTTGTTTGATGTGCAATTATTAACTTGAATGTATTTGGAATATTTAAATAAAGTTAAATTTTTCTAAAGATATTCAATACTCATATTAGATTATGGAAATAGTCCAATATAAAAATACAAATACACTGTGTGTGTATATATATATATCACAGGATTCCTATAGCTGGAAACCCATTTCATTTAATTTTTTGTTCAATAAGCTCATCTTTAACCATTCTTTTCTACAATACTTTCATCTCTTTTTTTTTACATACTAAAATAACTTATGCATTTGCGGAATCTATTTGAAAGCATTATTTTTAATTGTTTCTATCCCATGAATTATTTTATTTCGACTCATCAGATAAATTATTCGCAACCTCCATTTGCTTTTTCATGAGTTTATTTTTAACTTGGATCATTTTTAGAAATTTTTGTTCTAGGTTTTTAAAATGGTATATCTCCACTTTTGCATTTTTTTAAATCTTTTCTCTTTTGTATTGAATTAGCATTTTCAGATCTGTAGATTGTACTTATTTCTATGATTGTTTAAAATATAGATTTTTTTTTGTTCTCAACTATTCATAGAGGAAAAGTGAAGAAGACGGTTCTTCTATCTTCATTTTTAGTACTTAGATATGTATAGCTAAATATCTATTATTCAACCACCATTGCATTGTTAGCTGACTTGATTATGGGTTCGCTACCAATAAAAAAAATAAGTGGAGCCTAAAATACAAGTTTTATCCAGCATGATTTCAAAATTCAAACAGTGAGCATGAACAATAGATGTGCTAACCACTTTGCTATGAAGCTGTATTTTCTTTCATAAGTGTATATATATATTAAAATGTTCTTAAGATGTAAAATTCATTTATCTCTACAATGACATCTATTAAGCACAATAATGTCAGTTTTAATACGTTATACCGTTATTTTATTGTTATTGATGTGATGTATATATCCACATGCAATTACGCATTAAAAGTATTATGTTCTGTCCTTTTTGCAAGATACAGGTCATTTGGAAATCAGATCGTTAAATGAAGAAAAAACAACATTGATGATTCCATTAACGTGAGTAACTTGGTTAAAAGGAAATCTCCTACCGTTCAAGTTGTGACTGTCCTTAGAATATTTTAGAGGGAAACAAATCAACAGTAAAAAAAAAAAGGCAAATTTTATTTCATATGTGTGTGAAGATTATATATATATGTATACCAAATAAAAAATGTCTGCATACATAACATCTTTTTCAACTGTTGTTGTTAATTCACTGCAGATTGAAATTGTCACTATTGGTAAATTGTCCATCTCCCATGTGGTTTCTCTATAGTTTTTTTTTTTTACCATGTTTTGGAATCCAGTTTAAGACTTCAGCTGTCTGTCCATATCATTTCTTCTAGAAATATGTTCGATCATACTCCATTGCAATCTTTTCAATCTTTTTTAAGATGTCAGTGATGACTGACCTTTCTTTCATTAAATATTTCACTTTGTTATTCCAGTGTACTTATATAGACATACAATGAAATTAAAAACAGGCACAATAGTATCTCTCTTCAGCATAGTGAATCTTATATAAATTTAACATTATAAAATAAAAGACAAATGGCAATTTTTATTTACAGAGCTGGCTCAGATGTCCATCCTAATCAGGAATGTGGTTGTAATGTATTGATAGTGGTTCTTTAAACTTTGTTAATATCATTAGCTTTGTATTTAGATGCATTATGATAATGTTATCCTCTTTTTTATTTCCTTGATGACTTTTATTTTTCTTCCAGTAGTTAATCCTTCATTTATTTTTTTAAAGTATTCCATGGCTTTGAACTGAAGCCATTTGCTTATCTACCTTTATGCATTTACTATTTTGTCAGAAGCTATATATTTTAGGGACTTTACTTTTATACAAAATTAAATTTATACATCTTTGATCTTTTGGCAAAAATCAATTGTGCAATAATAGTATTGGAACATCAAGTGATTTTTTAATATTTAATTAGGAATATAGTATCCTCCATTTGTTCAAGAACCAAAGTATATTTATGTGATTAATCTAAAACAGTATATCTGGATATTAAATTAGTAACAAAGTAAATGTTTTGCATCATTGCTAAAACTTATTTAAACAATAGATAAATATGTCTTGCATTGGTGGTCGAGAGGTCAGCGCAACTGCCTTGCACTAGCAGGCAGTTGCCTGGGTTGCGGGTTCGTGTCCCGGCCAATGCTATGACACTTAAAAAAAACAATAGATAAATATATGTTTGTACATACTTGCACCCTAATATATAGTCAACTTTATTAGTTGCTCAAGAGATCATTTGATGTTTAAACACTAGAAGTAACATATTGAACTTCAATCCAGAAATCTAAACCCCTGAACCTACCACTACCACTGTTCAAAAGTGCACAGGATTTAATGGATTATGCCCAGGTTCAATATTCAAATAAGAAAAGAAACAAAATCTGTTGCTAGTCATTTGCTTGAACATCACATGACTTCGTGAATAATTAGTTATATTATACAGTTGCTTAAAACATATTGCCAAGATAGAACTGAATCATCATTGCTTATTGTTGATTTAGATTGCATTGAAAAACAATATTTAGAATCAAAGAGGCCTTATTCATCTCACGAGACAATGATGCCATAAATAGGAAGGACACGTGCTATGCTTTATTAAAGAAATGGAATTAGCATATTTGCATATCATTAAATGTATTAGCAAGCTATGATTATGAAGGCAAGATCCTTTGAAAGTGCTCAGCTAGTTTCTTATTTTTAGTTATCTATTATATTAATAGCTTTTGGGAACAATTGCGCTGCACACGCACTCATGCTTGAAGAAATTTGTATTGTAAATTGTGGACAAACTATATAGTGTGGGTTCTAAAAATTTTTAGAAGCATAGGTCCTTTCTTTAGATTTTTAACCAACAACAATGGTAAAATGATTTATAATATCTCTTTGAGGCCTAGCACTGATAAAATTTATACATATAATTTATTTTATTGTCCAATATTTGCAATCTTAGTGAGTTAATTTCAAGTTTATGAGTCTTTTTTTTTGTTAGTGTGCCCATAATCATTTGACTTCCTTGGTTTGATGATATATCATTGATTCATATCATCCAGCACAGTAGTGGTTTCCAATCTGGGGTAATCATACCTCCATGGGATATACAGCAAGCTTGTCCAGGGAGTACAGTAAATAGCAGATAAATAAATATATTATACTATTAATATATTTCAAAAATAGTTACAGTTTTAATGTTTCTGGGCTATTTCATGCTGGTATTATCTGTCAGCCACACCAGCAGTATTTCAGGTCTCTTTTTGGACATGGATGCAGTGAGGTGGCATCGACTTTTTTCTTATTGTAGAGTCCAATAATTCAAAATGCCTGGTTAAGATTCAAGACAACTATTGAAATTTTGAGATCAGTACTCCCTTAAGGTTTGCCTCCAGGGCATCTGTACTTCTTGCACTTGCTCATGATATACTGTATGGTCCACTCTCCTACTACTTATTTATTATTATAATGAATAGGGGATAAAACCAAGGGGTTACAGGGATTCCAAAAATTGGGAATCCCTGATCTAACAGAAGGTATTTTTTATAACTTTCTTTATAACTTAATAGTAATGAGTGATATTAGTTAACTACAAGTGAAAAATTTGTGTGAATGAGATATTAAACAAGAGTGAAATAATGTTATATAAATATTATGTTGTGCAAAGATTGTGAATCCCAATCTTCATTATTCTTTTTTCTTGTCCTTTTCATATTTTTTTTTTGTTTTACTTTACTGCTTTCATTACTGCCTTCCTTTATTATTAGAGATATTAATCACCAGAATCTCTCAAGACAACAGTCATTTCTCTGCATTAGCTGTGGCAATAGGAATGGATATTTGTGCAATCACTTTACCACCCTCTAAGTGCAAGCCAGCACAATTTTGATTCCATTTTTTTGTTCCCATTGTTTGCCCTGGAATTAAAATGGCTGTTGTACTTTATGAATCACAGCTAATGATGATGATGATAATGCATGTTAATTCAATTTATAGCTAACAATATAAACACAAAAATCATAAGATTAGCAAGTAAACATATTTAGTTGGGTTTTTTTTTTTTTTTTGCGTTCACTTACTTTTTATGATGAGGGTCAAAGGTTGCTTACAATTACGTTTTAAATTAATAAATAAAAAAAAAAAAACAGGTTTATCTTAACGAATGTTTTTACTTCCTAGCTTCCTTTATTTTTTTCCGTTCGCCTGACTTAATTATCTCTGAAGTAAGATTTACTGCAGATTTATTTTTTCATTATTTATTTAAAAAAATAAAACAAAAGAAAGGAAAAATACATTAAAGAAAAACTCTTCTTTTTAATGGAATATGAAGTCTTTCGTAAGACTGATATATATATAATGCAACCCTCCAGCAGCCACCTTTTATCTCGATTTAGCTACAAAACCATGAGAATAAAATTGAAAACACAATAATGTTTTCAATCCAAGCTCATTGTGTTTTCAATTTTATTCTCATGGTTTTATAGTTAAATAGAGATAAAAGGTGGCTGCTGGAAGGTTGCATTAGACTATCCTAAGGTCTAAGTGCAGTGCTCTCAGATCCAAGGTTCCTCACTGACAAAGGCCACAAGCCAGAAACTAGTCTGGGGATATTGGATGAGTAGGCACTAGCTAGGGATTTTATGCACAAGCTTTCTGGCATACATTGATTACTCTGGCTTGCATTGAGTGGCACGACTGTATAGAGTTTTGCCTGTTTTAATAACAGTTATGAGCAAGCATTCTGTGATCATGTGATGTTGGAGTTTTTGTTGGAGTTTGATTCTCATGTAATGGTGATGGTAATGTAACGCCTTACTGAAAATTGAAATTTGTCTACACTTTTGACCTCTGTTTTAGGAATCATTTTTCACATTTGGTTATCTATTGGCATTTTATGTATATTCACCTTTTGCCATAATTGTGGCTAAATAATGTGATGATGTCATGTGTCAAGTGTCATTCACACAATAATATTATTGAGACACAGATCTTGGTAGCAAATGATAACATACCTTATTTGAAGTAATTATGTGAATTAATGCTAAAATAACAGTAAGGAAAATCTGATGTAAATTTATTATATATGTCTAATGTAATGAACTCTTTAGAATGTATGCATTCAGCAAGGAAAAGCTTGTATATGTTTTATAGTAATAAAATGCTTTTATCAGGATATCACATGATGTTGAAACAGTAGAAATGATAGAGACAAGCTTTATTCCAGAGACCATTATTTCTTGAATCTGTTCTTTGATCATTGCTTTAATCCAAGGTGAGTGTGTAAATCACTTATAGCAATAGTGAACTGCCTGTAGATTGAAGCTTTTGTTAAATATCTGACTTTTCTCAAATAGTTATTTTATTTTTAATGGAAGGATAAAGAATAAAGTAGGATCATTCTCATTATTAGCTTTTATCTTCTTTTTTTTTACTCATAAAGTTAGAAAGTTTGGTTGTTCTTAATCTCCATTTATCTTACAAATGGTATATTCTATGTCCTAAGTGGTTTAGTGCAGTTATAGAGTTTCAGGTCCATGAATCCAGTCCTATCATCACCAGTGCTGAAATTTGTTATGAACTCCTGAGCAAAGTATCTCCTAAATAAGGTAGTCATCAAAAGATGATCATTTGCAAACTTTACAAGCTGTTAAATTAATAGAAACAATGCAATGAAAATGAAAGAAGGTCTGTTAATAATATAACAAAGAAAAAATATATAGAAAAAGAGAGTGACAAAAAGATTTAAGTAACAAGACAATGAAGTGAAAAAAGTTTTATCGAAAATAATTTATTGTAAAACATTGCAAAAAAAAAAAAAAAAAAAAAAAAAACAACAACAAACAAACAAAAAAACAACAACAAAATAATGTTTTTACATTAAAAAAAAAAAAAGGAAATCATTCCATTATTTATTTACTATAATTTATGATTATCTCAGAATTTTTGGAGATACAAGTTATTTCCTTTCTCCCAATTTCACATTAGCCTGACAATATTTATTTGAAGATCTTTTCAAAGAAAGGTTTGGATATTATGTAAGTTGTCAGTTTATGTCGGCCTTTCTTATATTATTGTAGGTGAAATCGTATCTACAGTCATGTGTCTTCTCTACTGAGAATTAAAGTTTATATATATAATAGAAATACATTTAGTGAACATTGCATCATGAAATATTTTTTTTTTCATTATTTGTTCTTCATTCTTTATATCTTCATTAACATTGATTGTGGTGTATTCTGAAAATGTCATTCATTTCTTTGACTGTGGTAGTTACATATCCTTTTATGAGCATAGGGAAATAATTATTAATAAATAACTTTTAGTAATTCTTATTTTTATTGTGGTTATTTATTGCTATTTTAAATACAGTTTATGTTGTCTTTTTTTTTTCTGGCACTGTTTTTTACCCCCATTATACTTAAATACGTTTAATTTAGTTGTAATTATAAATTTTATTAAACGCACATTATTATATTAAGTAATATTTACTAAGGCTGTAACCTTATGAATAAGCGTCTGAAAAATTCGAAGGTAGGGACCTCTACAGGTCTTAGCCACAAGCTTACGCTTATGATTTTTCTGAAATTTCAATTTGTCTTGTAACATTTATTATGTTACTTTTGATATCATTGTCTTATGAATTCTTTCTATTTTTTTTCTTCTTCTCATGTGTCATAGCATCAGCCGGGAAGCGAACCCGCTAACCCGGGACAGCTGCAAAGCAGCAGTCGTACTTTTTATATAATAAAATATTCAGTTTTAATATAACACATTAAAGAACAAAGACGTCTTGAACAGTTTCATTCATATAAAAATCAAAGAAGAAAGCCTTAGATTAGGGATTAGACAGTACCGATATATCTGCAGTATTTATTCTTTATTTTGCCTTTTAGCTAAGAATACTGTAGTTTATAACGCATTTATTATTCACCAATAGTTGAATATCTGATGAATCGACTGATCACCATTTTAACTGGGAAAAAAAATTAAGCTTGTTTGGAAATTGTCAACTACTTGAAAAAGTATTTCAGATTTCATATAGATTCAATTCTTAGATTATAATTGCAGCAGACAAATATATTAACCACTACAAGACTCCAATTATTAAGTCATATATTTTACCAGCTACTAGATAATTTAATTAATTATTTGTCGTGTGATTTGATTACTTTTAGCTTAAGTACCGTTGTGCAAAAAACCCAAGTAGCAATTAAGAAACGTAACAGTATTATTAGAGCTTAAATATCATGTGATCTCTACGTCTTCGCACTCTATGTAATCATGTTGATAGTAGGCTGTTTATGAGAAAAATATTAATTTGATTCCTAAAGCAAAAAAAAAAAAAAAATATGTTTAATATACGTGTAAGTATCTTAATTACGTTAATAAACATATGTATGTTATGGGGTTTTCTTTTTTTTTTTTGCGTCTGTTCATTTTCTTTTTAAATATTATTTTTTTAGAAATTGCCAAAGGTTATCTATAATTGCTTTTTAAAGAAGATAATTCGAGTTATTAATAGGTTTTCTGTTGCAGGGAATTAACCTGTTGTAACACTTTTCCATTATGTATTTTTTAATATTTTTTTTGTAAGATGTGTTTTTTTTTAAGTGAATGTTTTATTGCTTAGCTTCCTTTCTTTGTCAAATCTTTTGCTAAGTTAATTACCTTTATGGAGGGATTTATTTCTGATTAATTATATATATAATACATTAAATAAAAGTAAGCAATTATATCAATGCTTGCTGATTTGTAGAGAAAATATTAAGAACGTTAAATAAATGTTCAAAATATTTACTTTAAAATTTTGAGTATAATATTTGTATTGAAAAGGATGTACGGCTGTCAAGCATTGGTGGTCGAGAGGTCAGTGACAGCTGCTTTACAAGCAGTTGCCCCGGGATAGCGGGCTCGCTTCCCGACTGATGCTATGACACATGAGAAAAAAGGATGCACGGCTGCTGAAAATGTATTAGTTATATTTAATGCTGTGCAAAAAATCATAGCTATAATTTCTTTTAAGCAATTTTTTTGCTAAGTAGAGAAATCTATATAACCCTCAACCCCTTCCCCCCATAATTTTATACCACTCTATTTCCCAAAGATCACGCTGAAGCTCACTTTCATTTTTTTTCTCATATGTCATAGCATCAGCCGGGAAGCGAACCCGCTAACCCGGGACAACTGCTTGTAAAGCAGCCATCGCTGGCCTCTCGACCACCAATGCTTGACAGCTCACTTTCATTAGCAGTCTGTATCAACACTTTAATCAAAACAATTGAAAAACCATTTAACAGGAATAACAATAAGCATTACCTGCGTGGATTATCTCTGCACCAACGTTATAAGTACATCTGTAATCTATTTTGATAATTATAATATTATTATTGTAATCGCATTTTTGCTTGCTTTATATAATATTTACTTACTCGCATATTTGCGTAATACATGAGTTATATATATATGATGAAATTTTTTCGTTTCAAAATGGAATTTAGTTCTTACTGTACCATTCACTGTGTCTTTATTCTTTGAAGCTCTTTTCAAATTTTTATTCATTCCTGTAATGATTTTGAAATAAAATAATATAATTGGGGAATTCTATCAAACAAGAAACATTTTCAGCTTACCCGCAGTAGGTGGTAAAAGAATAGCTACCAAAAGGCAACAAAAAGCTGATTAAACCGACTCCCCGAAGCTTTCAATCTATCCCAAGGCAGATTAGCAAAGTTAGTTTATATATATAAGGAAATTAATAAAGTCTTTTTTTTTCTGTTTAGAAATGAAGTGTGATGTGGTTTGAGAATGGTCAATTCAATTTTAACCCTGTAGCTCATGTTTATTTGAAAGGTTTGATCCTCTTTTCTTGTGGTAAGCTAGAAATTATTAATATTTTATTGCTTCTGAGGTTACTTAAAAAGCCTACGTTTTTCCACGTGATTTTTCGATTTTAGTTGAAACTTTTAAAATATATATATACCGTGTATAAATTAATTATAACTTGGAAAAATATTTTAACCATTGCATGTACTCTTAAAAAATCACCAACTCACTTATATTACAAACGTTCATCGACTATAGAAATCAGACCAAACTCCCACACTATAAATACATTTGAAACACATTTTTCAAGTAAGTGATAATAGCACCTTACAATTTCGACTTCATTATACACATGATTTTTAGAGATTCTTAAACTTCATATATATTTAAATAGATTCCAAACTTCTATTCCATCACATATTATTTGAAACGTGATCAAAGACGTGAAAAAGATGATCTCGAAGATGCGCATTTCATGCTGAACCAGCACTCATCATTGGACTCAAATCTCTTATATATATGTACCTCATTTGTTCAGTATATATATAGCAAGTTACTATAGTTTAATTGAACGATTTCAAATTTTTGTACTCACAATTTTGATACCAATTACTTTATGGAAATATATTAATAACTTTTACTATCATTTATTTAACTCGACATTATCCGTAGCTCAAATTTATACTTTAAGCCTCACTTAATGAATAATAAAATTATTGTCTTATAGAGATATTTCCCACCTGATTTCCTCACCCATGTTCATGGTTTTGATAACTTTCACTACAACCCTCATGCAAGGCAGGGACTGGATTTTATCCCATTTTAACACCCTGTGCAGGAGTATACCATTCTTTGCACTGTAATATATTTTCAAATTATATGCTGATCTCACTGCAACTTTTATCTTAGCCCAATCATACCACTTGGAAATTCATTAGAAGTTTGAGTGCTGGAGGTGACAGAGCAGTGCAAAATCAATGAAGTTTAAGCACCAAAATCGGTACTGCACCAATTCACACAGTATAATGGAAAAATGATTGTATTGTTGATTATAAACCAAAACTTATATATAGTTTCAACTTCCTTTTTCAAACAATTTTTCACAAAAATGAAGATCATCTTTTTTTTTGTTCTTGGCTTGCTTTTTAAAAATTTGTTTCACTTGTTTTTTTGTTCCTGTCTTACTTAGTATTGATATTTATATTATGGATCTGCTATATATGGGGTCATGTAACAAAATGAGACAAATTAACCTACTTGATTGCCCGGAATGATGTTTATTTATCAAGAACAACCATCACAACAACAATATAGTTTTTGAATAGTTTATTTAAAAAAATAATGTTTTAACCAGTATAAAGTCTAATAGTGACAGTTTTTGAAAATCTCAACCTTACATTTCTATATAAATCTTTATTTTAGAACTCAAACTCAAAAAATTGTACTTGATTTCTTTTGAATGTAATTTTATAAATGAATAATATTACAAAAAAAAAAATACATTTGATCTTTTTAATCATTTAAACACTTGATTCTATATTTCCTAATTGATAGTATAGTAATTATTTTGATATAATCTCTTAATAATATCCACTAAAGCTCCATCCATTCCCAAATATCATTTATGATGTTCGTCTAAACATTCTTTTAAAAAATGAACAAATTCTTTTTATTTTAAGTTTATTTTTTTTAAATGTGAGTGAATGAATGTTGATTTATGACAAAAGTATCAAATTCTGCTTTAAAATCTGATATTTGCTTTATAATTATTAAAATAAGAAACCATTTTAACTCTGGGTCAATTTTAACAGGTGATGATGTTATCGATGAGTTTCACATGGAGTGTCATCATGAAAGAATGAATGCCCTTATAATAAATCTTTGGTATTTTTTAGAGAACAAAAGAGTAAGTATGTTAGCCACTGTTTATAAAATACTGACCTCTTTAGATTTTTTTTTTCTATTAAAATAATCAATAAAAGCATTATGGAAAAATCTTTTATAAAAATTATGTTATTATCATCTACAATAACATTAGTACTGAATTGTTGAGCTTCAGAACAACCATGTTTTTCTGAGGAAAATGATTCTTGATGAATATAAAATTAATAAATAAATATTTAAATGCAGCACCTTACCCATGGTTCTCATATTGCAATAGTAGCACTTTTTTGTCCATGCCCTACTATGTAATTCGAATTAGACCAGTGGGTAAATTTGAAAAATTTCCCCAGATTCTAATCATGCTAAGGATTTTTTTTCTGTTTGATGGATGATAGTCAACTCCATTAACTTTTTGATATTGTTTGATAAGTGGGATGTATCACCATTCTTAGCTAGAGATCAAAATGAGGGTGGAGAGCCATCCAAATTCTCACCATTCAGCATATAGCTGGTCTTTTACATTCTTCTATCAGTAACCTCTGAGAAAATGTTTACTATGCAGCGAGCTATGTAAAAGTTATTTTATTTTTACTTTACCATAATGAAAGTCGTAAACTTTTTAATATTAAGATTCTTTCATGCTTTATCGTCCGGCATTGCGCAAGCTAAATTTTCTAGAAATTTCCAGATATTAGTTTACACCACAATTATTAAATAACTTTTAGCATTACATAAGTCATCATCAAAATTATTTTCAACCATTATTGAGCCACTGTAGTACAAATGTTTTCCCAAGTATAATCCAGTATCTCTAATCCATAACTCGTCTTCTCCAGATTATTCCAGTTAAAAATTATCAGGCTACTGAGAAAAAAGATCATATTTCTTGTTTTAAAAATCAGTGATAAAAAAGCTACTCCCCCTCGACTGATGGATGTTGGTGAGCAGCCTATTCTTGTTTGCTATATGAATAGTCACATAATAATAACAGCTGCAATTACAGGTGTGTTTTGAGATGGATTATGAATTTGCTTCTCATTTTCATTAATGCCTCGAAAATGAATTATAGTCTCATTTTGTTTGAAGTATATATATATTTAAGGGACTTATTTGTTATATTTCACTCATAATCAAAAATGAATTTTCTGTGCTATTTTTTTTAACATACACACACACCAATCGCAATATTCCCCAATCATGAATTTATTTTTAAGGAGTCTAATTCTTCTCATAATACTTGAGGATAAATAACGTCTGCGCATAACAAGATATATGTAAAACATATTTTAGAACAAAGATCTTTTCAAGATACTCCAATAGAGATATGGTTAAGAACAGATAGAGCCAAATGTGAGTGGTTGAAGTTTTCTATCCTGTACATTGCAGTAAAGAAGTTCTTGATATATATATATTGTGGTAGATGCCTTTCTTTCTGGGTTGGCTAGTTATCTGAAAGTAAAAAATTAAAACTACTTGGAATATGAAATTCAACCAGGTTTGAATCCCAAGTCATAGTTATGAATAACAGATGTGCTAATTATTATACAGTGAGATTTTTTATATAAATATCTCTACATGCTATCCATGTGTGTGCGCGCGCACGGTTTGTAATCTTATACAATTTTTTTTTTACCTAAAAATTATCGATAAATTTCACTTCGTTATTTTTGCTTTATTTTTACCTTTCTGTTTTGATGATGTTTTAGATTTACATGTTGTGTTATAAGTTTATATATATGATTGTAATAATATTGTAACAAGATGATAGAGTATTTTTAATTAGATACAGGAGAAAAAGTATTCAGAAAATCTTTAAGGAATAGTCAGAAATTAAGTAAACACATGAATTAAAGAAAGAAGGGGATTTTTTAATGTATTTAGTTTTACTTTGCCAGGATATTAGAATTTCCAATTGATTGAAATATAACTATCTTTTTTTAGAATTATGTAAAAGTCTATTTTCAAAATGAACTTTTCTCCATGTTTAATTTTATTATATTTACTATATTAGCAAACTCCCTTATCTAGAGATCATATTAGTTGAGGATAATCACTAATTAGTTATTAATTATTCAGGTATTGTAAAAAGACTAATGTAGATATTCCTTAAAAAGTTTTCTGAATACTTTTTCTCCTGTATCTAATTAAAGATACTGTATCGTCTTATTACAATATTATTAATATCAAATATATATATAAGCTTACATTCAGCCTTTTATCTAGTTAATTTTTTAATATATGCAGTTGATAAACAAAGACAGTTGATAGGTGAATGAACCAGATTTGATTATTCTTGAAAAGTCACTGCTTGCATCTGCACTAATAGTTTAATTTGGGGGTTACTTAAAACATGATTTTTTTTTCTACAGAACAGGCTTTTTCATACCTGCACTTATATATGTAATATATAGGGGGTTTGAACTCAGACTTTTCCACGACCCTCAACCATTACGCTATCTCATACCGCTGATGCATGTGTGTGATCAAATGTATCAGTGGTATGAGATAGCATGATAGTTAAGAGTTGTGTGAAAGTCCGAGTTCAAGCCCTCTATAACAATAACTTAAATAAGAAAATTTTCAATTTTGTAGCATTTTTTGATTTCTCATATTAATGAGTTTGTATAAGTATGCGATATCAGATTGGCTAATGGAGAGATTCGGTATTATATTAACGAGTCTGAAACACATCCTTATTTTGAAGCAATGATATTCATGTAGAATGCACAATTAGAACAGTAAAAAAAAAAAAAAAAGGACAATAAAAAAGCAACAACAATAAAACTGAAAAGATATAAAATAAATAAATAAATACCTTAGCAGCTAAGAGGATTAAAGATAATATTTTTATGATGGCTGTAGAGAATTGATTTAAATCCGGATCAAAAATATTTTTATTTGCAGTCTTTATTGTATGTTCTGTGTAAACAATATAGAAGTGAAAGTTTTAACGTATTAAAGTATAAATTTTAAGTTGAAAAATGTTTTGTGGTTGTTTATAACGTTGTTCCTTGATATATAATTTGGGGGCAGAGAGTCGGAGAAATTTATATAATAATTTAAGATCTCTTGTTTTCCATCTCACTATTAATGAAATGTGCGGATCACTGTTTACATGACTGAATTTAGAGCATTTGCCAGACAAATTGATTTTTTATATGTCTATTTTAGAATATGTGTGATTGAATTTAGAGCATTTGCCAGACAGATTGATTTTTTTATATGTCTATTTTAGAATGTATGCCACATCCAGGATGTGGCAAATCTAGGTCAACGAAGTCCACCCTAATTTGCATATTTTATTCCAGCTACTTCTTGAAAATGAAGGCTTAGACCTTCAGAAAGCGCTTGAGTATTAAAAAATATATAATTTGTTAAGACAGTGATTGTCTATTTAATATAGAAATAGTATTTATATATTTTATAGTTTACGTGTGTATTTATATAAACACAAATATAGATTTAACAGATATTCAAAGTAACACATAGTTGAACGTTAAATATTATATGTGTTCTATGTTACTAGCTGATCTATAGTCTAAGATCAAAAGTAGTACCAAAGATATGAAGGGTTTGAATTTGTAAAAAAACATTTCCATATATTTAAATGACTCCTAATTCACCCATGAATTCTTTATGTGATGAAGGAAGGATTATGGGAAAATAATCCTAGAATTTTTTTCATGACTATTTGATATGGTTTTAGAGCCATAAAAATAGCACTGAAATGTTAGATTTTTTTTTTTTAGAATAAGATACAACAAAGCATTTATTCATATTTACATTTAGTTTACTATTTTCACATCATTTCAAGAAATTGTGATGTAAGATGCAATCTTTAATAGAACAAATGCTTTTTGAAAATTTTACAATCATCTGTATAACATAGATGGTGTGAAATTTAATACTATTACTGAGATCATCAGCATAAACGTTTGACATATTTGAGATATTCCAACAAACAACAATATAGTTATGAACACGTACTATTGAACTTTCCAAAAAGACCTATCTGTAATCAAAACATTTAATCAGGTTTTGGAAAAGCTTAATCTGAATAGCTTTGCAAGAGTTCTCTGATTTACTTTGTCAAAAGTTTGGGACATATCAAAACAGACAGCATTCAATCTATATTGTTCTTCAGTAGTATGGAAATGTTGTCAAAAAATTAGCAGACTCATTTCAATAGATTTATTAGGCAAAAAACTATTTTATCCTAGTGATAATTCCTTGTTGACATCAAAAAATATTAATGATGATGATGACATTGGAATTTGTAGAATAAACTGGAATATTAAATACTGAGAAAATTGATTAGCTGATAGTAGGGGAATGAGATTGAAACTAAAATAAGGATTAAAATTACTAACATGCTATTAATATGTGAAATTTAATACAATCTTACATTGTTGTTATGATCTCCATTTTCATGCATATGGCTGATCTTTTTAGTTCTGGAAATATCTAAATATAAATTTTTTTTGGGTCACTTTATTAATCTGGGAACTGTTGTTTTATCATTCCAGTCATTGGCAAATCTTGATCATGATGCAATATTTTCTTGGATTGACATTACATACAGTTTTTTTTTGTTCTTATATTTTTCTTTTAAATTAAATGAATTGGAAACTGTTATCAAGAATAATATTTAATTGCAAACAGTTACGGACTTGCACTTTGGTTTATGTCCACCAGTTTTAGCCATTATTTGGGTTTATTATATTTTATTCCTGTTACTATTTTGTTATGCTATAGCATTTATTTTATGTAATGAAAAGAGGGAAAAATAGTAAATTTGAAGTTGTACCCAACTTTGTTAAGACCTAGAAAATAAAAACATTTAAGTGCATTTTTTATGTACATACCATGCATGTAACATAATAAAACAATGATTATAAAGCCTTCTAGGTATTGAATGATCATTCTTTGAAATGAGCATAAAGTTTTCAGGAAATAAAATGTCAATCAAAATTTTTTTTGCAGTAAGTAGTGTTTAAATTTTTACCCCCTTTCCCCAACCATCACACTGCGTACCAAATGATTTGTTTTTAATTATTAAAAAAGACATTAATACACCACTTTCTGTAAATAATATCCACTGAGGCTATAACCTCGATAATATGCGTGTAAAAATGCGATAGTAGGGACCTCTACACTTTCTGTAAAGTAATTTGATTGTGCATCTCGGTAGAAAAATAAAAATATTTTGGTACAATTTTTATATATCCATTTAGAAATATTACAAAATAATTGTAAAAATAATAATTTCTAGAATTAGTTCCATGTTTGATTTTTTTTTTTTGTTTCAATTAAGTCTTTTTTCTATATGTTATATAATTAATTTCTCTTTTAAAACATATATACTTAAGCCATCTAATGATTTCAATTTTGAAAGCTAATAGTTAATATTTTAAAAATATGAAGGTAAATATCTAAATGAAGTCCTTATTAATAATAATGGAACATGTGGCCATTGGATGTAATTTACCTATTTCGAAAGTTGGAATAACAGAATATTAAATGTTTGAATTTTATGTTATTAAAAAAGCATATATTTAGGATTGGTTATCACCTAAGAAAGAACAAAAAAAAATCTAAAAGTTAATAAATTATTTTGTGTTATTAAAATTTTAAAGAGCATTATATTTACTGTCATAAGCTATTTCTTTTCAGCAAATGGGAAATGCTTTGTAGCTGCTTTCTGTTTCTGTAACAAACTTTCTTTGAGGTATCTTTAAAAATTAAATGTTTTCAAAGACAATCTCCTATTAGTGACATAGTTTTTTGTTTAAAAAGACACCGTTTTTTTTTTAAGTGTCATAGCATCGGCCGGGACGCGAACCCGCAACCCGGGTAACTGCCTGCAAGTGCAAGACCGTCCCGCTGACCTCTCGACCACCAATGCAAGACTTAAGACACCTTTTACAAAAAGATTGCATCATAATCATTAATCTGTAAACAAATTGTTTTTTCTTTATAAATTGCCAATTTTATCTTAGGCTAAATCACTTTGAAGCAGTAATCCAATCAGAAATTAGCCACCTGCTTCACAGCTTTACCACAACCATAGAGGATACTGTCAATCACACAAAAAGTTCTGTATGTTGCTGACATTTTCAAGTTTTTTTTTTATTGAAAAAAATACATAAAACTGTAGCTACAGGGAAAAAGGAACTACAATCCATTGCACAACATAATATAAGGTTATAGATAGGCTTAAAACAAGATAGAAAAGATAGTGATCACGGTACCATTGTAATGCTCAAAATGTCACTTCATGGTATTTAAACTATGATCATGAAATAATTAAAATTTTGCAGTTAATATATATGTAAAAGTAATAAATTATTATTACAATTTTATTGTTTTAAAAAGTGCATATTTTACAATTAAATATATATGGAGTAAATCACCCTCCCACAGGCTATGAATTAAAAGTATTCTTTATGTTGAACAAAGAAGCTAAAATAAAATGAATCAATCTATTCTTGGGCGCCCTGATATTTATAAGCACATACGTTGTGATAATTCACAGTGTAATTAATTTATCAGCCAAATGGAGTATGATATTTAAGAGTTATTAAACTCTTTTAATTAATTATTCAAGGTTGGAGACAGCATCTCTCTTTTATGACATCGATTGTAACATTTATGTAAACTTTAAATTAAACAGCTCAATGTATATGCAAACAAAGGGAATAAATCACCCTTCCCAGACTATAAATTAAAAGCACTAAATGTTGAACAAAGAATCAAGAATAGAATGAATCCACCTATAGCTTTGTTAACATTGTTGGTAATTCACAGTCAAATTAATTTATCAGTCAGATGGAATATGGTATTTAAGAATTATTAATTTCATAATCAATTATGCAAGGCTGGTGGCAGAATATATATATATTATACTGTTTATATATGGTACAAATATATTTGGCATTTGGTAATATTTGAAAAATCTTCAAAAAAAGTACAATTCAAGTCAAGCATTGGTGGTCGAGCGGTCAGCGACAGCTGCTTTGCAGGTGGCTGTCCCGGGTTGGTGGGTTCGCTTCCCGGCTGATGCTATGACACATGAGAAAAAAAAAAAAAAAGTACAATTCAAAGATCGTTTAAAAGACGATATTTAATTTTCTTTTTTTTTTAATTAGTATAATTTATCATTTAAAAAACATACAATGAATGTTAATTTTTTGTTTCATATTTATCTATGTAATGTAATTAAAGTTAAAATTGGAAGGACTAAAAAAGACAACCAGATTACTAATCCAGATAAAAGAAATTCCAAAGTAAAAGATTACAATCAGTAAAACGTTTTTGAAGCTAATTAAAGATGGCAAAATTATTTTATAAAAAAAGGACTTTGTAGCTGAAAATAAAAAAGAATGTATAAGATTACCAACACATTTTGAGAACAAAACAAAAAATAATGTGTGCAGAAATCTAAAAAACTGACCACTAGTATAAAATGAATAACTTTGATCAGTGAACTAGCAATTTCTATTAGGTCCAGGATAGAGAAAATGTCCTATCCTGGACTACTACTCATCTGCTGAAGTAAGTTGTCAGGCCGGAATGGAATTGATGCGTTTACAGATACTTACAGATACCTTTCATCAGAGGTCACTCAGAAAAAAACCTTTAAGTCTTGCACTAGGACGGTCCAAGAACATAAAAATTGTCGACAGAGTGAAACTAGTTAACTTCAATGAGCTCTCCAAAATGTGTACTCTAAAACCTATTGGTAAGCTTAGATTATTCATATCCCGATTGTGACTAATTAAAATATTTACAAACTGTAAGTTTATAATATACTATGGATGTAGACATTTGCTATTTATTATTCAAGAGACTTTCACTTATGGCTAAGAATATTAATATTAGCTGGATTAGCATATGTATGTTCCTTTCAATTATGTTAATCATTAAATATTTTAATTTGTTTGAATAAAATATTTTACTTTTAATATCAACTTTCCATTGTGCATTATTATTGCTAGTTGATTATAATCTATTATGTATAAATTACCTTTGCCAATATTCTTGTATAGTTAAGCCCTGGAAAGACAATACAATGTTAAGTGATAAGAAGCAATCCTGATTTTATTTTTAGTTATTTTCTTCTTAATTTATGATATGCAATGCAATGGATATCAGCGAATTCTTGTATGGATTCTGGTGCCCTATTGTAAATAAATAAAAAACTGATTCCACCAGCATTTCAAATCGTAAATAATATTAGGTCGAGTTAATCAGAAAATATAGCTATATTCTTGAGATACCCAGACTCATAAATGATCTGAATATATTTTGTTTTTCATAGCTTGATTAACTCTCGTGCATTCTAGTGTGTAATAGAAGGCCTAACCGAACGTGAAAAATTTTACAATATATACCTGTACAAAAATATAATTATATGCTTCTCATATCAAACTGCATAAAGAACACATTAATTTAAATGTGCATGTTATAATTAATTCATTGCATTATTTAATAGTATACAAAAAAAAAAATCAGCTTATTTTATTTGTAATCTTGACAGTTGAAATTGCATCCTGCATCTATATATTGATCTTTGATTTCATTTAACTAAAAATTTTCTAATATACAAAGTATTCCATTTATTGAACAAAACTGTAACTAAAACACACTGCTTTTGAATGAGTGTGTGAGCTACAAAAGTCAGAAACAAAAACAAGTGTTTCATGGGATAGCATTTAGAGCATAGTAGAACTACTGTGAAGATTTTTACAAAGTACAATAGGAGGGTTATGACATATAAAATATATTGTCGTAACTTTAAATACATGTTATTTGTGTAATTTGTAAAATTAAAAATCATAATTGCCTATAACAATAATACGCTGATGCGTTGTGGTGAAACTTTTTTTTTTATATAATAATTTGTAGGCTTTTTTTATAAATAATATAAAAACTCTGTCAGATAATGAAAATTATTCTACACGAATAAAGCGTGATAAACAGAGCACAAAAACATTAATTATAAACAACAATTAGCCAAGCACTTTCGGTACTGTATACCAGAATCATGGAGTTCCAGTATGTCGTCATGATTCTGGTATACAGTACCGAAAGCGCTTGGCTAATTGTTGTTTATAATTAATGTTTTTGTGCTCTGTTTATCATACTTTATTCGTGTAGGCTTTTTTTTTTTAGATATTTTAATATGCAGACTTAGCGCTTTCAGAGCCCTTGTTGCTCCATATTCATAGTCTTTGCAGATTGTTAGTTATATGCAAATGTATACAAATTGCCTCCTATACCATCCATTTTTTAGAAATGGCAAAACAAGTGTCTCTTCTATTTATTGATTTGGCATCTCTGGTGATGAAACAAGCTTCCTTAATTTTTCTTTTGATATCGTTTCTTTCCGTGCATAAAATGTCAGCCTTGGAGGGCTCAAATCTGTGGTTGAGCTCTTGCTGATGGTCAGTGAATACAGAGCTGCCTTTTTTTTTGGTTATTGCTCTTGAGTATGTGTATTTGTGCTGAACCAATCTATTTCCCACAGTGGCTGAGTTTTTCCATAAAAACCGAATCACACTTCATTTGAGGGCACACAATTTTATATACCACCTGGGGGGTTTCTTCAATGTTTCTTTTATCTTTAGTATTATTAATAAGACTATTGATGTTTGGAGGGGTTCTGAATCCCAGTTTAAATTCGGAAAAGACTATGAATATGGAGCAACAAGGGCTCTGAAAGCGCCAAGCCTGCAAATTAAAATATATAAAAAAAGCCTACAAATTATTACATAAAAAAGTTTCACTGCGCAACTCATCAACTCATCAGCCTATTATTAATTACAAAGTGAAGTTGTTATTGCATATAACAAATATAAAAAACCCTGCTAATATCTAATCATTATCTTTTATATTCACTTCGATTTTTAAATGATCTGTAATTAAATCATGGAATTAAAGTTTTCGATACACATTTTGCAAATAATAGATGTGGCTTATGAATTATGAAATTTTATTTGTACTTTATAGTATTTTAATAAATAATAATCATTACGTTGTTCTTTATAATTTTTAATATTTTTTATCTTTCAAAAGTAACCTTTATTAGTAAAAGGATTACAAAAATTTTGGGTACACTTACCCCTTGAGAATTACAAAGGGTTCAATGTGACAAACAAGGTAAAACAATTATTGATTATATAAAGTAAATATGCTTGATAATAATTATGTCCATTAAAGAGTTGCTATAATGTTGATATTAATGTGTATCTGAACATGAGTATCTATACATGGATCTACATGGCCCAGCTACTGAGAAGCTATCCATCACCCAATGATCCCACCCCTGGGGCCCTGAAGCAAAGACCCAAATGCTTCAGCTGAATAGGTGGACAAGTCCAGCATTGCGCCAAACACCACAACAGGCAGCGAGGTCCAAGGCTCAAGTCCATTGAATAATAAATTCTCGACCTGCAGCCGAGCCATGTCAAGACCATTCCAGATGCCCCTGTCTCCCAATCAACAGCCCAAATGTGCAGGGACTACATTTGGTCTACCTGCCCAGAATTGGAAAGCCAATTAAGAAAAACACATAGCGCGCACAGATCTGTACTGCCTAAAACCAACCTATCAAAGGGGCACAGCAGCCAACCAGAGCAGGAATGGTGCTGAGACTTTGACCAGGTACCCTCCCAGCAGGTTTTCCAGGTAGAGGCAATAATTGTCAACAGCCTGCACCAAAGAACCAGCCTCCTAATGACCGCCACCACCCCCGAGGAAGAAAAGAGGAGTGCAGACCCATGCCCGGAAAATTATTGCAGCAAAGCCTCCATCAAAGTTACAAAATTTGGAGGTGGCCCAAATCAGACCAACCACCTTACAAACTCTCTAATTTTAAAGTTAACCAAAGAAAAAAATGATTAGCTCAAATCAACATTGGCATATTTTTAATATTTTGATTAAGTTTTTCTGTTGATATCATTTTGCTTCTTCTAACTTCTTGAGACATGTTGGATTAATGGTTGTTGTTTTTTTCCTTGTAAAATTATTTTATTCACTATCAAAATATTTTAATTGGTGATATATATATCAGTAAGAAAATAAATATAAAACAAACATGGAGGATTTTGAAATGTCAGTTTGCAGATAAGCTGGATATGATTAGAGTTATTGAGATAGTGAAGAAATTGGGTCACAAATGACTATTATTGCAGAAATTAAGGAGAGAAAGAAATGTTTCCAAGAATGTGATCATAGAAATAGAAAATATTTAGGAATATATTAGAAGAATCTATAAAGTAAAGTAGAGAATAGATGAGAAAGGGAAAAAAAATACTATTAAGGAAATTTTAAAGATAAACCAAGAAATGTAGGGAAAATATCTGAAAAGACTTGCAGAATCTTCTTATGGATAGATAGAAAAGAATGATATATATTAATAACACACATACATGCATTTGTATTACATCACCCCCCATAATTAGCATATTGTTGCACTTTGGATATATATACTTTTGTAATCATCATATTTTAAACCATTATCAATCCATTACAAGATCAAAAATCTTTCCAAGCTTAATTAAATTTCTTTGATCCATGTCTTATTTTCTTAATATCACTTTATCAATTTTTTTTAAATGTATCCATTTACATGTGGTTTTGTCCTATATATTTTACATTCTGTGTGGATCGTTTGATATCTTAGCTGTCTATGTTTCATCATCCATTCTAGTCACATGTCCACTTTAGCTCCACTTTATTATTGTTTTTAAATGTCAGTGATACTGATTTATATTTTTACCAACATCCATTTGTGATCTTTCCTTGTCATTCCCAGCTTATATCTCCATATTTATTGTTTATTAAATGTCCAAGTCTTAGAACCATAAACAAGCACTGACAGATCAGATTTATTTATTTATTTTTTTGTTTATTCTCGAAAGCATACATCTTTTCAATATTAAGTTAATTTCTGAATAACATTTTACATTAATATATTTTTATAATTAGACATCTACTGTAGTATATAATATTATATTCAAGTGTTGTTTACGTGTTATGTAGAATTATAATTCTTATCTAAATGAAAATTAACAATACTTTTGATTATTATGAAAGGAAAACAATGACCAGCATTGTTTGGCATTGTAGTCCAAAGTAGACCATCTATGGATCACTTCTGCTCCTCAAACTTCTTATGAATTCTTAGCAATAAAATTACTGCGTTATTTTTTTTTTTGTAATGAAAAATAATGGTTAAACAATTGTGTAATTAAGATGTCTTCTGCGTAAATGTAGATCTGCTTAAAAGAACTGTTTAGAAGATCTGATGATATAGAGAATGTCTCTGTTCTTATGTATGTTTCTTGTTTTAATATTTCAATTAAGAAA
Source organism: Epiperipatus broadwayi (assembly GCA_028023455.1). Taxonomy (NCBI): domain Eukaryota; kingdom Metazoa; phylum Onychophora; class Udeonychophora; order Euonychophora; family Peripatidae; genus Epiperipatus; species Epiperipatus broadwayi. The sequence goes on along the minus strand of JAQFVV010012453.1, from coordinate 3,267,272 downwards.
TCAAGCGTTGGTGGCCGAGTGGTTAGCACAGCTGCCTTACAACTAGTTGTCCCGGGTTCGCTTTCCGGCCGATGCTTTGACTTATGAAAAAAAAAAAATCAATTAAGAAATAAATACTTGAACATAATGTATATTTTTTTACCCCACAACAAATTCTTGAAACATTTGAATAAAGACAAATGGATCCCAAGGTTCATTTTGGAGGTAATTTGTCTTCAAGGTGCCTTTAATCATATGTTTCAAGAATGCATAGTGTAGAGCAGGGGTGGCTAACTTTTGTGTTCATAAGATCTACTTTTTATTTTTAAAATGTGTTGCGATCGACTTGTTGTCATAGGCGTAGTCTAAATAGAGGGAGGTGTGAAATACATACTATTTATATATATACCTAGTAAAAAATAATTATTTAACGAGCCAAAAAGCCCATGTCCAGGGGAATTAAAGCAACATGAGTAATTAATTATTAACAATATTTATTAATTCAAATTTACATTATGTCAAGATTAAAATATTATTTTGAGTAATGACACACCTTAGTGGACTTCACCTATCTAGAATTGAAAAAAAAAAAAAAATAGAACAAAAACTGAAATAACAAAAAAAACCTCAAAAATCTTGACTTAATTTGTTTCACTCATTATCCAACAGCTCTTACCAGATTGGCCTTTCGCGATCGACCAAAATTTGCTTTGCGATCGACCGGTAGATCACGATCGACTTTTGGACACCCCTGGTTAGAGGAGTAAAGATTACCAAGATATTACACATGGAAAAAGTGAAATGAAATTAAATTACCCCATGCGTGTGTTTAATTAAAAAAAAAAACAACAGATGTATTACTTTTTAAGTAAGGTTTAAAGTTTATATCTGGTTATATTTCAGTTGTGGGTGGACCTAAATTTGACACTTGTAAATTAAAATGTAACAATTAAATTTATATTATATTTATGTTCTCTCTTTCTCTCTGTTTATGTAAATGGATAATAAAAGAGAATTTTTCAATTATCACTATGGTCTTTATTTTTAGGTTAGTCAGTGACCCATTAATTATTATGATTATGGAATTGGCCCATCTCTTTGTTGGTTATCTTCATCTTATATTTTCAATTTTTTTAACATAATAAACATGTTAAATAAATTAAATCCTGTCATGACGTGATTAAAAGAAGACCGAATTTCAACTCGATTGTTTGTTATTCATTTGTTCATCCCTCCACCCCCACCCATACACTCGCACACCTATAAAATTATAGTTATAATATATAAAGAATATCAGTGAGAGGGAGTCACCGCATAGAATATAATTTTTATTCAAAGAAACTCAACCTAGTGTCTTAAATGATATTATATACTTAAAGAAGATATTTTGAATACCGTTCCCTGAGCTCATTACTTTAAAAATAACAGCCGTACTGTTTTCACAATTTTTCATCATTTCTATTTGGGAAAAATTGTGGCTAAATCCTCCTGGGGGCAGCACAATCTTTAACCTTTATTTTTCCGTCTTATTTGAAAATCTGTTTATTCAATTATTATTCTCTCGGGTGCAATTTACTTAATTGTTACATTCAAAAATGTATTTTCTGTCACTGCTGGAAGATATATAGATTGTAAACTTTAGCATAAGTTTGAAATATTTTTGAAATGGTTAATATTAAAGTTAAATATTTGTTATTGCAAGTTATGTTTTATTTACTTTCTTGTTCAAATTGTAGATCACAGCAGGAGTTCAGGTGTAATTTTTACATTTCAGTGATTTGATATGTTTAATTGATATAAACGTACTGTACTGCATTTCAAAAACGTAATTATAGGAGTTGTTTTGATTAAATTTGCTGAAAGGTGGATTGATAGCTTTCCACGTGGTGACTTTAATTAGCTGATTTAATAATATTTGACTAAAGTATGAGATGTATGGATGAAATAAGGAAGTGTGCTGGGATAATGTGAATCGGAGATGGATTGAACTTGGGGATATCTTCATCCTGCAATGGATCAATAATGATTGTTGTTGATGATGATGATGACTATTTTAAGGTATTATATTAACTATAGGTATATTACGTTATTGTTAAAGCATGTGGGGTTACTTATCTCTAAAGCATTATAATCAAACACTGCCAATTGATCATCATCAATCATAATTTGCTTTTGCTTGCCATATAGTAACATTGTTTATTCTAGTATAGTCTTATTTAGAATTGCATTAAACCTTTAATGAGATATTTTCACTATTTTATGATCCTTCCGACTCCTGTGGATGATCTTGTGGTCGGGCTTTCATATGTCACTTCCTTAGCATTGTCTTCTCTTACCTCATATTTAGCATTTTTTCAAAACCATTAATGAGGCTTTATACTATTGAAAGACCACTCTTCCTATAGATGAATTGAACTTAATGTTAGAAATGTAAATGCAATTATTATTATTGGTGAGTGGCAAATGTTGAAAGGGTCCTTTGTGAGGGCTATGTTTAATGCATAGTTATGTTAGTTACTCTGAATTGTGCCATGAAAATAATTTCTTCCAATAAAATTAATTGTAGATTGATTTTTTCTTTTTATAACCAAATAAATAAAATTGTAATCAATGTTTTAAAAAAGAAATTATATACTATTGATGAAGAAAGATGAGTCTAATTCCAAAACACCAAGCCTAAAATTATAATGCAAACATTTTTGCATGACAGTGCATGAAGTGCTGCATAAAGTATGTCATCTTTGTTTACAAAGTACAGATACATTACGCTTTATAGGCTAATATGACATACTATTTTGTCTATGATTTAGAGTAATGTTTGTCTAGCAGTATGAAAAGATAAGTTTGAGATAAGTATTAAAGTTGATAAATAATATGCTTCCATTATTTTTTGTTTTGTAAGTAACTTCATGAAAATTCCCAAGAATGTGTGGCCCAATATTTTAAAGATGATGCATAAAAACATATCAGTCTGTGTTGTTTAACAAAGAATAAAGTGAGGAGATCTTGAGAGATAAAAAAATTAAAGTACATCTGTTTCTTCTATTGTTCTAATGTCACATACTGCTTGAGTAACTAAATATTTATTGTTGTCTTTTTAACTAGCTACTCATACTTCTAACACCATTGTACAAATGGAAAATATTTAGATGAAAAAATGTTTTCTTCATAATATATAATAATTCGATTATTAGTTGCTTGGAATGTCATGTTATATTTGAGCAATATAAATGGATAATATACAATAATCTTTGGTTTTTAAGTCCATAATTTTTTTGCTGCACTATATCCAACTTTATGTTATATTGTTATACTTCCTCTTGAATATTGTTAAAAATGCTATGTAAGTATTAATCTACTTCACATCATTTCTGAACTTCCCACATAATTATTAGTAATCAAAAAATATTAGATGTTACTTCCAGATTATTTGCTATAATATAGACTGTCCTCAGTAGTGAGTACTGTGAACCATATCTACCTGATAACTATAATTTACATGTGTTAAGGTAGCCAAGTTCAAGCTTAAATATTTACTAATCTCCCAGGTTCTAAATTCAGGCACAATTAATTTTTTTTTTATCAGTATTGCCATAACAATAGGCTATGCCAATATAGTACGCATTTGACGCCATTTTGAATTTTATAACTCACCCAAAATCCCCCCTGACCTATTCAAGTGATAAATGACATCTATTATCAACAAGCATACTAATCATGAAGGCCATATTATATAACAATTGTACTTTATTTTTAAATTTAATGTATTTGTAATCATCTAGCCCAGTGGTATTCAATCTATGGGTCACAACACAAACGGGGTCACAAAAAATTACCTTGGGATCGCAAGATGGATGAAATTGTAAATAAATTTAATTGATTATAAATATATCATTGCTAAAAAATTTTGAGAAAAAATATTAATTTTTAAAATGTGAAATTTCATTAAATTCTAGAAGATCACTCTATTTTAAAAATGACAACTTCAAAGAGATAGAGGTTCAGATACATCTCAGACAACATCGTGTAATATCGCTTTCAGCTAATCACATGACCTGGCAAACAGGTGATAACAGCGTATATTCTATTTACATCGTCATCGTGGCAAATTTGTGAGTTTATTATTTTAGTGTAAAATTTCTTTTTTAACTTAGTATTTGTGATAAACGGACTGCTTTTAAAGTTATAAACTTTATGAACCCTCATGGATAAGTGGCTACAAACTAGTAATATAATTGAAAAAACAGACCATAAAGAAACAAATAACAAGAAGAGCACTTCATTTTCAGCTGTTTTAACTTCCGACACTGACCAAATACGTTTGGAAGCTTCTGCTTCTATAGAGTCAAGACATAAAAAAGTAAAAGCCAGCAAATGAGTTCATAAGTTTGACAATGAGTTTATAAAATATGGTTTTGTATGCATTGAAAATGACAAACCAAGGGCTAGATGCCTTATGTGGCTGGCAGTACTGTCAACTGAGTCACTGAAACCAAATAAACTGCAGAGGCACCTACACATCAAACACACAGAATCCAAGGATAACCTTATGTGGCTGGCAGTACTGTCAACTGAGTCATTGAAACCAAATAAACTGCAGAGGCACCTACACATCAAACGCACAGAATCCAAGGATAAAACCATTGAATTTTTTCAGAAAAAAATAGGGCATTTAACATATAAGAAAAACTTTATGTATACTTTTATCGATATTAACAAAAAAACAAACTAAAAGTTATTGAATCAGTTTTTAACGATATAACAATTCACTTGACAGATCTTAAAAATTAATTTAATACTTATTTTCTGGAAGATTTTTCTGACTCTGAATAGATTCAAAATCCCTTTCAGTGTGTATTACCCAAAAATTTATCATTTCATTTAAGAGAAAAACAGAGTTATCATTTGATGGAGAATTAAAATTTGTTTTCAAAAAAGCCTGAATTAAGTAATTTTTGGCTTAATTAAAGTTCAAAATGAATATACAGAACTGTCTGATGCAGCTCTAACGGTATTATTACCATTTGCCTCATCTTATATGTGCGAGATGGGATTTTCCCAATTTCTCTACCTAAAATCTAAATACCGAAACAAATTAGCAATAGAGCCACCTTTAAGACTCAAATTGAGCAAAATAGAGCCGGAAATATCGCTACTTGAAAACAAAAAACAGTCTCTTAGATCTCATTAAATATTTTCTTTTTGTAATGTTTTTAAACCGAATTTTTTTAAGCTCCTACGTGTTATACGCCATATTTTAATTTAACTAGTTATAAATGATTAATACTAGTCGATTTTTCAACCTAATATTTTGGTAACTACAGAGTTGATTTTCAGTTTATTGTACTTGTATTGACACTTATGTTTATTTTGTATGAAATAAATTAACATCTTCCTAATTTTTAATATTCCCTAGTCCTAGTTTTTGAGCAATTAGAATTAGATTATTGATTTTTTAAATTTTGGGTCGGCATGTTACCTCGATGTCCCATGCGGGGTCGTACTGCTAAAATGTTTGAATACCACTGATTTAACTTATTTAAATTAATCGTGTTCTTTATCTTCTAGTTATTGAAAAAAAAAATCTTAAACTAGCCATTTCGGTCAGGCTTTAAAATAAGCTAATTTATGAGTTAAATGCAGGTACTTTTGACCCTTTAGTAAATGGAAACAAAATAATATTTTTTTTTTTACATTGATGTTATTTTGCTTGATGTATAGATACAAAATATTTACCTTGTACAATATTTATATTTAATGTGTGTTTGTGTCTATTTTCAAAATGCGTTTTTTTTTTTTATAGCCTGACACCAATATGTATTTTATTTCAGATTTATCAGCATCTTCGATATTATACCAACCCTAGTGAGCAGCGTTGGATCATTCGCATCTTGTTTATTGTACCTATTTATTCTTTTGATTCCTGGCTTAGTCTGCTTTTTTTTAACACAGACAGCTATTATGTTTACTTTGACAGCGTTCGAGATTGCTATGAAGGTATGGAATTATTTTAAGTATTATTTACATAAGAATTAACGTATTAAATAAATTGTACATTTATAAATGCTTTATGAAATAATCACGTCCAAATATTTTACTAGGAGAAATTACTAGCAGATTCTAGAGAATCATTTTATAAATAAACTTCCTGGTACATCATCTACTCTTTTGTATATCAATGACAATCTATCAGATGAGAGAGATCTTTTATCTGAGAAAATAGAGTATTGTTGATATATACGCAAGTATAGATATATTTATAAGTTTATTTATAAAATGCTTCTTTAGAATCGGCTTATAATTTGCCCTCATAACATATTCAGATATGTCTGATTGTTTTGTGAAGTATTTATATTCCTAACATTATATATTTAATCAGAAATAAAAATCATTTATGTGTGATTGAAATTATGTTCTTATTTAATGTTTTTAGATTAAATTGTTTTTGGTTTTTTTTTTTAAACAAGAAAATCATTATAAAATTCCATTTCATTTTTAATATTTTTTTTAATTCATTAGAAATCTTTCACATTTACTAGAGAAACACAAACATCATTAGTGTTTTTTTTTTTTTAATTCATTAGAAATCTTTCACATTTACTAGAGAAACACAAACATCATTAGTGTTTTTTTTGAAGGTTTGTGATGATGGTATTTTAGTTGTATTTATATATTGGACTATTTCCATGATCTAATATGAGTACTGATTGTCTTTAGAAAAAAAAATTCTTTATTTAAATAGTCCAAATACATTGAACTGTTAGTAATAACACACAGGTTAGTTAGTATATGCACAACGTTTTGAGACTTATTATTCTCTTCTCTTCTTCAGGTGTTGCTGGCCTGACCAGTGACAGTACTAGCATGGGAATTGAACCTGAGACCTTAGATTCTTAAGTGTTGAGTTTTAAGGTAATGCTCTAAACAGTTGAGCCATGTGGTTATAGCATTACTTTGAAATTCAATGCTCAAGAATTTAAAGTTTAACGTTCGATTTCCATGCTAATACTATTACTAGTCAGGCCAGCAATATCTGAAGAAGAGGGGAGAATAATACCTCTCGAAACATTGTGCATATACTAACCTGTGTGCTATTACTAATAGTTGAATGTATTTATAATATTTAAATAAAGTTAAATTTTTCTAAAGACATTCAATACTCATATTAGATGGTAGAAATAGTCCAATATATAAATACAACAGAAACACCATTAATATTTTAATCTACAGTGTGACCAAATGTTGGTCAAAATAAAACTGATGATGCTCGTCTTATATAAAACAAAAATTTTTTTTTCTGTTTAATTAAAAAAAATATATTAAAGAAGAAATTAAAATTATTTTATAACATTCTGATAAACGAGTATTTTTTTATTTATTTATTATAGAAGTATTAAAAGTGCTAATAATCTTAACTCTGTGATAAGTTGTTTCTCCATTGTGCTAATTTTTTGATTGTTTTTCTGTTAGTTTTTTTTTTGTTTATTATTTTTATGATATATATCTTCTGAAATAAATAGTAAAATATAAGTATTTTTTGTTTTTGGAAGCATATTTTTTTTTAAGTGTCATAGCATCGGCCAGAACGCGAACCCGCAACCCGGGCAACTGACTGCAAGTGCAAGACAGACGCGCTGACCTCTCGACCACCAATGCAGGACAAGCATCTTTAATATTATATAATTAGTATTAATTTAAATCAAACGTAATGCACTTTTATGTGTGTTTTATCATGAATCATAACTTCAAAAATTAGAAGAAAAAAAGCCTAATATATAATTTGAAATATTATTTAAATGAAAACGAATGATTACATAATATTTTATTGCTGTTTTAGAAATGAAGAAAATAATACTCACTTGATTATGTCAAATTTTATCCCAAAACAACTTGAGGCTTCTATGAAAATTGTTTTATTATAATTGCTTTTATACTGACAAAAGAATGCCATTTTTTTGCTAGTTTTAAAGGATCCATTGATTGATTAGAATTACAAGTAGAATTTGTAAATAATAACTATGGTAATAAAACTAAGCATAGCAAAATACAACATAAACACATACGCACAGAGAGACATCAAAAGAACATTCTACATAGAGATTATTGCAAAACCTGAAGTATACGATCTATATGAGATGAAAGGCCAAATAAAAATTTATACCTAGTAATTCAAGTGCTTTTTGATCAATTCTGGATTATATTTTCTGGACTATAGCCACATTGACAATCAAATAAGAGGATATAAATTAGTTTGAGTAAGCAACAATTGCACCCTTTAGAATGGAAATGTTTAAATCTTATTTAAAGAGCTCTAATATTAAAGTACTTATTATACTTGTTTAGAGTTATTCAGTCAATAATTACAGATGTCTCTCAACAAGCATAATGAGGATCCAAAAGTTAGAAAGGGATTGTAACATGTAAATCAACATGCCCCCAGTTTTCAAATTTTTTATACAGCATGAATAGTTGGGGCAATGTATTTATATTTGACAACATGGTAAGCATACACCCAAAAGGGAAGGGGGATGCAAAATATTTTGCACATGTACTTATTTCAAGTGAAATTCTAATGAATTTAATTAATATATAATATGTAACACTAAGAATATAGGCATATTCACAGAACAAACAAGTTCAAAAACGTTACTAAGATAATTTACAAACTAGATCCATAAAGAATCATGAACTTGTACATAATACTTATAGTTTGGCATTATATCGCAAAAGGTAGGCATCATTTACAAGTTCATTAATTGATTTTTTAAGAATCTAACTTGTGAATTATCTTAGTATTGTATTTGGATTTGTTTGTTATGTGAATAGATTTATGGTTTAGAAATGAATATGAAAATGATACATCAATATGAATATAGATGGAGTTTATCTGCAGTGAACTTGGTTTTGGGGTTTCAAATGTCTGACCATTATTACAGTAAATCTGTTTTTGCATTGCTAAGCTGTACATTTATGAAGTTTGCTCAGTTTTTTTTTTTTTTTAAAACGGATTTCCCCTATAGTTTTGTTGCAGAATGTAGGGGGGAAAAATCAACCAATAAAAAACAAGCTTTTTGATAAATCACAAGAGCTGTTTGTTCAGTTTGGTATCCATGACAACTGCATTCTGTATCAGCTTGTGCATTGCATCTTTCAAATGTTTTGAATTTTAAATATTCCAATATTTTTTTTTTTTTATGTAAGTATTGATTTTCATCAGAAAGTTTGTGATGATAGAATTTTGATTGTAATTAATTATAAATTGGATTATTTCTATTATCTCGTTTTAATTGTTCAATATTTTTTTAAAAAAAATTCAAACTTTATTTAAACTTTCAAATATATTTAAATGTTAGTAATAACACAATATGAACATATTATTTTTGTGTGCTATTGTTCTCTTCTCTTTTTTAGTTAATGCTCACCATGTTGACATATTAGTCTGGTTTGTTAGACCGCCATCTTAATTTTAGTATTCCCACATTACTGCTGTTATTAATTAAGCCACAATTCTTGAAGAAGAGAGAATAATCTATGTATTATGTAATGTACTAGCCTGAGTATCATTCACATTACTCGAATTAATTTGACATGTGAAAATAATGTTAATAATGAAAGCTGGATTATAGAAATGATCCAAAATATAATAGCAAGCCAACTTGGTTAGAATGTCTTACCTTAATTTTGCATTTGATTCCCATATTAGTACTATCACTGGTCAGTTCAGCAAATTTCATAAGAAAGGAGGGTGATAATACCATTCCAAACATTATGTCATAAAATAGTCTCATGTTATTTTAACAGCTGAATACATTTGAAAAATTTAAGTAATTTTAACAATCAGAATAGATGACGGAAATAGCCCAAAATATAATTACAAGAATTGACACACCTGTATTGGAGTTACATATATCAAAAGCCTTCACTATTCACTCACTTCCGGATTTGAAAGAGACATGTTTATCTTTAAACATTGGACATTTTTGTAATTTATGTTTTATTCATTACTTAGTTACCACTGCCATTTGGCTTGTGTGTTTATGAAATAAAGTACTTAGATGGTTGAGGGTATTGGGGAAAATCTGAAATATGCAAATGTGATTACACCAAAAGTTGTGAACTACATTGCTTATGTAAATCTAGGATTATCTATACTTTATTTAAAAGTTAGCATGGATTTAATATAGCAATGTGAAATTAAATGGATTTGATAGAGTCATAATAAAATACATTTGTAATCATAGAAAAGTAAACCAACCTCCAGTTATGTGCTGTTCATAAATATATATTAAAATCTCCATGCACCCACTTAACCAGTAATAGTTTAAAAGCTTAAGTGATTTCACTTATGCTTAAAGCATATTCTGTATAAGCCAACCATTATTGACTGTGCATATCTCAGGACTTGAATTTATTATATGCCTGATATTCACATTCATTTATGCTTTTAAACTATTACTGGCAGGTATGCATGAAGATTTTAATATATATTTATAAGCATCACATGACTGGAGATTGATTTTCTTATCTACAATTATAATCATTTCTGCATTTAATAGTAATAGAATAAAATACATTTAATAGGTATGGTTTCTATATTTCTACTCTAAAGCCAAACTAAATTTATAAGTATTTATTAAATTCATAACAGTTAGATGGTAGGGTGATTTCTATGATGAAATGTATCTAACTTGATCTTCCTTAGTAAATTGCAGGTTACACAAAAAAACCAAAGTTCTACGATCAATATCTAGCTAATTAGTCTTATTCTGGAGGAATCATTCAGATTATTATTGATTATTTTGCATCCATCGTCTCATTAAAAAAGGCCAAATATCTGAGCCTAAACATGTTATTTGTAGTTTATGAGAACAATCATAGAGGAGAGATATTTAAGAAAAGTAAACTAATTTATATAGGCTTTTAATCCTGAAAAGGCATTTATTAATAAAATTATGTTATGTTGTTGAATATTTTGAAAGGAGAAAGGATAGACTGAAGGCAGCCATTGCTATTCAAAATGTATACTACAGTAGAAAATAATTGTAATGTTAGTCTTTTTTATGGAAGAGGTGATGTATGTTGTTTTTCTCTTGATTTATTTCAGTATTAATTGACTTGTTTTGATTAAAAGAGGGATTAGCATTAGACTTATGAAGATTTGTGGTATAAGATTGAATGATATAGCAGAAATAATAAGATAGTCTAATGTTTGAACTAGGATTAATGGTATTTATAGAAAGTTTGGAACGAGAAAGTAAAATGGTTGTCAGAAGTGATAAAAGTTTAAAAGTGATAGTTGGATGGATAGATCAAAAACAAATTAGTGTTCATAAATATTTTAGAAAAAATATGTTTTTAAAAATAAAATAAAAAATAGCACAAAACATCTTTTCAAATACATTAAAAAAAGTCGATAAAATAAAATTAAATAGTAAAAAAAATATTTATCTTTAAAAGCAAAAAATAATTATAAGTAAAATATATTGAAATATTTAGTATGTAAAAATAATGTTTAGAATGAATACTTTCTACAATAATTTAATGGAACAACTTTAACAATAAACTATAGATAGATATGTAATATAAAATGCAACTAGTAAAACATACAGGGGGTAGTTAAAAATTTGTTTAAAAGGTTTTAAATACATATAATAAACGACAAATTATGAACTTTAAGCCTTTTTAATCATCATATGATAAATAACATGTTATGTCTCGCAATGCTCATTTAAAAATCGTTAAATAAGCAAAAGTAAATAGCTTTCACTTGTAGTTAAAGATCTTATATAGAAATGGATATGGATAGGAATTTGAGCATAGTTTGTATTTGCAATAAATACGTTTTTATACTCATAATTGTCTACATTCATTTCTATGTAAGATATTTAATATTCAGTATTATTTACTAAATGCAAAGATCATATGTAATTAAAGAGAAAGGTGCTGACATTTTTGAGCTATTGTAAGATCAGTACAGAGCATATATTAAAGGTGGAAATCCTTTATCTTTAATAAGATATTAAGTGCACACAAAAGTAGCTAGAGGAAAGAAGGTACATAATGAAAGTAAGAGACCATACTAACTATAAATTATGAACTTTAAGCCGTTTACTCACCATATGATAAATAACATGTTATGTCTTGCAGTGCTCATGCCAAAATCATTAAATAAGCAGAAGTAAATAGCTTTTACTCATGGTTAAAGATCTTATATAGAAATGGATATAGATAATAACTTGAGCATAGTTTATATTTGCAATAAATATGGTTTTATGCTCCTAATTGTTTAAATTCATTTTAGTACAAGATCTTTAGGTGCAGACAAAAGCAGGTAGAAAAAAGAAGATATAATAAAATGAAGCTATAAGACCCTACATACAACATAACATATTATGGTCTTCAGAGGGTTGATAGTCTGTGACTGAATATCTACTGGAATTTTAGCATATAGTGACATTATTTTCATTTATTTTTTGTAGTTGCATGTAACGGGACAATATGATATTATACTATTTAAGTGTGTTTCATGCCCAATGATTGGTTATATCTGATGTAACAGAAGTCTTTTTTCCCATGAGAGGGGTATTAAACTATGGCCATCCATTTGGTCTCTAAGGTAGGGCACTAAACCTTATAAGGCAAGTTAATTATCTGATGATTTACCTAAGCTTTATGAAAGTGGCTCCATGATGATTACTACCTTGAGTGGGATGGAATTCACACTTGTATAACTTCTTTTACTCCACCTCTTTTTGATCTTTGTTATCCCCAGAGTTCAAACTCAGGAAGAATGTACTTGGTTTCAAAGTATGATTATTTTGTATCTGACATGTGCATTGGATATGCATATTTCAAACTTACATCAAAGACAATTTAAAAATTATATTTTAACAATTAACTTGTTGCTAAAATTTTTGTCATTATTTGGTCATTAATTTCCAATATGTCTGTCTACATTTCATGATGTCTGTCTACATTTCATGATTTGTTGAGAGTTGCTTTTAGATTTTGAGCTCTCTCCTATTCTGGTGTCAAATAGATCTATGATAGAACAGACCAGTTATTCAAGTGTTTCATCATGCATTCTGAATAACAAATAATTAATAATTAAATTAATTGGACACAAACATTGAACATCAGATGTTGTAATTGTCAAAGTATGAGCACTTAGTATTATATATGAACAAAGTCTCACCTTTCAAGTCAGTAGATTATTGGGTCTATTAGCAAGAAAGCTCTGGAGTCTCCACCTATATTTTATTATTAAATGAAAACTTAATATTATAATAGATGACTCTGATGATTGGATGCATTGACTATCTGTTTCAAAAGAAAGAAATAAAATTAACAAGCAAATATATATATAGAACATAATATGAGATATTAATCCAATGCAGTCTATCCACAGTTCAAAATCTTATAGTTCATATTGGAAAATGTTTGGGTATCTTTGTCTTTAGGAAAGTTCTTTTGCATTAACTGGATGATAATTTATCTTATAGTATTCAGTCCCCATTTGGATCTTCACGGTGGTGACTCCTTTTATAAACTATCTTTTCTGTGCTGAGATAATTTCTTTAATTGGTTGCAGCGTGTAGTAGATATTTTTTGCTAATGATAATCATATTAGGAATTCTTGGTTGTATGACGAACAATTTAACCCCCCCCACACACACACACAATGTTTTTTCACTTTCTGGCCATGCACGATTTGTTCTTTCCTAGCTTATAAATTGGATTAAAAATATAAGCTTTATGGAATTTACTTGTGGTTTTATTTAGACACCTTTCTCAAGTTGCGATTATAGTGGCTTATGAGCTTTAAGTAACTTTTCTTGAAGACGTAATTTATTTGCCTTTGTTTTTTTTTATTTTTCTTAAAAAGAAAGACCAAGTTATTCTATATTGTCTTATATTTTACTTAGTGATGTCTGGGTTTTAAGTTCGCGCTTTTATTTTCATTGTTGACGTTATTTTGATATTTATAGAATTTTATGCTGGATTAATAAACAGACAAATTTAACATTAATTCTTTCTTTCTTTTTTTTTGAGATTTTTGCTGATATATATATTTCCCTTTTTTATATATTTTTTATGAGTCGGTATTGTCATAAATATGGTTTTAATTAACAAATGTATACGTTTATTAATAATATGTTTTTAACTATTGTTAATAGATTTAATCTTTAAGATGGGTGTATGTGTGTGTGGAGATTTTTTTTTGTGTGATCGGTTTAATGTATTCTTACCCCCCTCCCCCACTCAAGGGATTAAAATAAATATGCATTTATTTTAATTCTCAAGTTTATTTTTTTGTAGTTGGTGTATTTAGTGATCTTTAGATTCGTTATTTCAAGTTAAAATTTTCTTTCAGTTTACTCTTTCTTAAATTGTTGGTTTAGTGTATTGCACCGGTCGAAAATGTATGTCCATCCAACAAGATTTAGAATCTAGGCAAAAGTACTCCGAATCCAATCATGCGCGAGATACACAGGTCAGGAACAATCATGAATTCTAACCTATTTGCCCATTCCCCAAATCTATAAAATTATGAACAACACCTACGGTGATACCACATAAATTCATTACATCCCGGCCCTGTGCAACAACGTTTTGCATGAGACTCAACTGGTGATGATGATGAGAGATTGAGTGAACTCAAGATATTAAATTATGAGTATACATAAATCTAAATATTAATAATGAAATTCGAACAACTGGATTAAGTTTAAAATATTAATATTTATTTTAACATAATTGATGATGAGTTTAGATATATGTAATTGACTCTATGCTTATAAAACTGTTTTGATTATACACATTAAAGAATATTAAGATTATATTGATATTGACAAATATTAAGTTAGTGCGGCGGTTACAAGAGACGGATTTGTCGGAGTGGTTTGATGGCCGTTTTATACATAAACATACATTTATAAAGATATAATCGAGTTTCGCTAATTAAAAGATTTTAATACATAAGTTTATTGTTTTTATTTAGATATTTCATTTATAATTAAAATGCGGATACATTTTGATTGGCAGTATAAAACATTATTTCTTTTATATTTTTCAGCATTTAACGATGGGATATAGCGAAAACTCAATATTTGCGGGAAAAGTTTATTTCAGTAAAGAGGGAGGGCAGCTTTGCGATAAGTTGGGTTTAAATACCAACAAATAGAAAGAGAAAAACAGAACGTTTTATTATCACATATTATTACGATTTTACTTTGCTAAACAGGCTGAAACTAACTCGTAAGAAATAGCGGTGCTAGCATAATATCATCGAGAGGAAATGGCACGTTTGGCCAGGATAAGGTCATTCTCCAATTTTATATAACGATGGTCCATGCCAGCTTTCTGCTGAGACGGTACAGGAAGAAGAGGGTTGGTAGGAAGATACTATAGGCCGGACTACGGCAAACTATACATTGCTTCATCTACTTTAACCTGGACGATCTAGAAGTAAATGTAGACTTCTTTATGACGAGGATACGAACGACGAAGCTTTGAATCCCTGGAGTGAGGTACAGGCGATTCAAAGCAGTATATAATATATATACTTGTAGGAGAGAATGACTAGCGAAATGATCGTGATTCCCTGGAGTGAGGTACAGGCGAATCAGATCGAAGCCGTATGCGGCTTATAAATAATTAGATATATGCTAGCAATGCTATCATAATACTATAAAATCAATAAATTTAACTATTAAAGAAAAGCCTTAAATGGTTTAACAAATACGTAACAACATGCGAGTATAATGACCTACGTAATATAAAGTCATTGATTATAAAGTAACTAGTATTAATAAAGCTTGCATTGCTCCCCACTTTCTGAATCAATATTTTAATATAATAATTAAGAAACTCAAGGATGCAAATTACAAAATAAAGTTAAGTCGCCAGTCTTTGTGGCGATAATGATCAATAAGAATATTCATTTAAAATATAACCCAAACTTACGAAGTATTTAAAATAATTAATAAGAACTCAATTCCCCACCCCTTCCCTGTTTAATAGAAGTTCGTAAGATTAAGTTTTTAGTGGCATTTATAAATAAAGGAAGAAAATATAAAAATATTCATAAACTTAAATCATAACCGCACTAACTAGTAAAAATAATAATAAGCGTGAGTTGGATGAAATAATAATTAGGCAGCAAAGAATTGATATAAACGGTTAACAAAGCTTTAAGAAAACATTAAATATAACGAAATTATTATCTTACAAATTAATTTATATAGTTAAAGGTGGATAAGGCGGTTATACATTCTTTTGGCTGGTAACCTCAGGGTTCTTTGGAAGTACTGGCGAATCTGTTGCCGCAGGCGGCGTTCTTTGGGGCTACATTGCGGCAAGGCTCGGCTGAAGACAGCGGATGGCAATTTGGTTCTCCCAAATTTCAAATGGACGTGAAGTCACCTAGCAACGATTGACCCAACTCTAACATAATAGATTTTTAGCTTTATTTATATCAGTTTTTGGCCCCTTAGAGAAAACTTATTCTAAAATAGATTTCCTGCCTTTAATGGATCTCTATTTTAGGAGAATCTTTTCTCTATTGATAGTAAAGATTCAGTTTTAAGATAACTGTCTAAAATCAATTCAAATTAATTTCCTGCTTGGAAATGGATTTGAATAAAACAATATTAATAGCTAACTAAAATGCATTAGCTTTGTTTTAGCTTTTATTTTTTAAATTTTAATTTACAATTTCCTGGTTTAAAATCATAAGACAAACTCCCCACCTCTTTAATTATTTCAGACAGTTATCTTGAATTTACATTTTATTTTATGAAAAAGAAAATTATAACGTATTAAAATATATAAATACAATTTTTAAAAAATACAAAATTACCTAATATTTTTGATTACGTATATATGCTACTATAATATATGTTTTACAAAAAAAAAAAATGATGACATGTGGACAGTGGTAAAAGTGTGAAACTCGACCTTGAACTAAGGTTGACTGTTTCAGTATAGGTTGGTTTGATGATTGTTAGTTAGAGATCTGGTCATTATTATGCATAAGTATCTTCTGTAGATATCATATATGCGTGCATATAATTAATAGCATTAATCCTGTTTGTTTTAATGCTTTTTAAACGGTTGAGTATCCATTTCTACCTGAATGGGGAACTCGTTGATTTGATCAGTTCTAAGGTACTCTGTTGCTTGTATTTTAGCATTTCATGTGAAGTATCCTCATCAGTAGCCTCATCAATTCATCCCGTGTTTTACACACACACACACAACAAAATATTTTTTTTAAGAGTAGTTGCTTAAAAGAAAAATTTTCTTTGTTGGTACTTTCTTTTCATTTTTACTTTAACCTGATGTAATCTTATTTTACACCTATGAGAGGATTAATTGTTTGAGGACATTACTTAGTTTTTTCTTGGCAAGGTTTTAGTATTTGGGCATTGTATGTGTCATGGATTTCATCCTTACAATCCAGCCAATATGCATTTGGACTTGCACATTTGACGATAGTGAATGGACCATCATATGAAATCTTGTGGTTTACTAACATGATGTTTTTATGAACACCATGTCCCCTACTTTGAATTGGTAGTCCTTTTTTATTGTATTTAAGTCCATATGCATTATCCTTTTATATGATTTTTTTATTGGGCATGGATATATGCTCATTGTATTTAAAATGTACTACAATTGGTTAAAATATACATAGATATCTAAGTGACTATAATACATCAAGTAATATATGATCTAATTTGATGCTTCAAGCAATCTCTTCTGTGATCATATAATCTATGCAGTGGAGTTTTAGGTCGATACTATTTAATATTACAGTTTATATTTTAAGCCTGATGGATATTTGTGAAATGAATCCCTCATTAACCCTGCTGAATTTCAGGATAACTGAAAATCGCCTTTTGGCCACTTCCCACCCTGGTGAATTTTTTCGTAAGTATTATATGTTAGAATGCATGTAAAATGGTATATTTTATTATAATAAATTTTTTTGCTGAAAATTTTGTGCTGAAAGGTGCAAAATTCAAAATTCCTACTCTTACAATAGACATAAGCCCTGCCCTGACATGTTCAACCACTGTCTGTTGCCAAGGCTGTAAAATGTTTGGCATTTTACGACATTGTAGTTTTCAATGAAGCAAAAACATGTTTATTTGCGAATTTATTACAGTTTTAGATATATTTTTAAAAATAATTTACACTATATTTATTAGATATCAAGAAATATAAATTATTACTAACTTATTTTGGCTTGAAATACTTTATTTTCAAAAATATAACTATATTAGCAGCTAACATAAATATGGCCTGAAGCAATTTAAAAGACTAACTTTGATGTAAACAATCTACTTTATATTTACGAGTAAGAAAGTATTGCAATTTTGCAATAAATATTCTAAAAATTTAAACCTTTTAAAGCATAATTCATTAGATATAAAGAAATAAATAATTATTCGGATGCTTAAAAATAATATGAATTAAAAAATATTTCATTGATTTTATAAACTGAAAATAATCTTTTTAAAAATGATGACGTAAAATCTTTGTTTTGATTGCAATCTCATTTTTTTAATATTTACAGAAACAAAATGTGAACATTTAAAATTTATTTCAGTAGTAAACAAAAATATCTATCAAATGAAGTCAAATTTATTATTTTTTGATAAGTAATAATCATTTTATCATATATTTTACATTGATATGTGAGCCAAAGAAAAATGTCAGAAATATCAGAAAGATAGTGAAATTCAACAGGGCTAAATCAAAGTGAATGCATTTAAATATGTATCTTTATACCAGATAAAATATTTTTCTTCTTTCCTAACCTGGCAAGCAAAAATCTCAAAAAAAACAAAACAAGAAATAATTAATGTTAAATTCATTTGTTTATTAATCCAGCATAAAATTCTATAAATATTAAAATAACATCACCAATGAAAATAAAACCGCAAACATAAAACCCAGATATCAATAAGTAAAATATAAGAAAATATAGAATAACTTGATTCTTTCTTTTAAGAAAAAAAAATGAAGGCAAATAAATTATGTCTGCAAGAAAAGTTACTTTATAAATTCCTAAAAGTAACTTAATCATCATCTTAACTATCCTCAATATTAAAGCTCATAAGCCACTATAATCGCAACTTGAGATAAGTGACTAAAGAAACCCACCACTAATTCCATAAGACTTACATTTTTAATCCAAGTTATAAGCTCATCATACAACCAAGAGTTCCCGATATTATTATCATTTAAAATTAACTCATGATGACCATATTAGCAAAAAGATCTATGATGTGCTATAACCAATTAAAGCAATTATCTCAGCACAAGAATGATAGTTTATAAAAGGAGTCACCATTGTGAAGATCCAAATGGTGATTGAATAGTATCAAATAAACTACCATCCAGCTAATGCAAAATCCTAAAGGCAAAGATACGCAGACATTTTCCAATATATATTAAGAGTGGTTTAGAAAGGGTTGACTGGAATGTTAATGACTGATTTTTTTATCATTAATTATTTTTATTAGTCATTCATTAGACTAGAGATGTTCCACTTAATGAATTCTATTTCTGCATTGTAATTTTCACTATAACACTCTCAAGGTAGGGTCTGGTTTCTATCTGCCTTTAATATCTTGTGGAGTGGTGTATTTATAAACATACGACGAAAAACATGTGAAGGTACCCCAAGACACACATTTCATATTGAACCAGCAGTCATCAGTTGGCTTAGATCTCAATCTCTTACACATATGTTTACCACCGATCATTATATACAGATAGCCAATTCCTACGGTTTAATTGATGTGCCAAACTTACTGCTCTTATACCTTTGACACAAACCACTTTATGGAAGTATATTAATAATTTTTATTAGTCATTCATTAGACTAGTGATTATTTACTTAATAAATAATATTCTGTAATTTCCATCATACCGCTCTCATGCAAGATAGGGAGGGATTGGTTTCTATCCGCTTTTAACACTTTGCGGAGGGGTGTAGTCATAAACATATGATGAAAGACATATGAAAAGATGTATGATTCTCAAGATGCATATGCTGAACCAGCACTCATCAGTTGGTCATATTAACTAAGTCTCTGTATATGCGGACATGTAAACACACACACATATTATTTTCGAGTTTTTAAAATTTAATTTAGTTATTTATATCTGTTCAGGAAATCGTCATGTATTATTTATGATCTACAAAAATGTTTACTGTTGTAATTTTAGATTTGAAAAGGTGTGAATAATGATTTTAAAATTCATTAGGCATAAAAAGATTTAAATTTAAATGCAGCTCGTAATTTTAAATTGACCATAAAAGATTAAATTACATTATTTAAGAACATGGAATTTATTAATTGGAAATTTTATTGGATTTTATTAGAATACGGGTGTAGCGTGTATATAAAGGAAATGAAAAAAGAAAAAAAACTCACAGATATTAATATTAATACTAACATCTTTTATTCATATGTATAATACCACTATACACATTTTCATTTAGTTTTATATGTGAATTATAAATAATAAGGTATCACCTTAATATTTAAATAAAATAATCACAATTATCCAGTGTTTTTCAAGTAACAGAATTTTGACTGATGTAGTTGATTTAGTAATTAGAAGTATTGATGTAAGTATATCTTTTTAATAGCACGAATATAGATGAAATTAGTAGTAAGTACTGAAAACCCCCAGCGAGCTATATGTGAATTTACCGTCCCTAAACATAAAACGTAGAATTAATCCACTTACACTTTAGTTACGATCAATCATCGTATATAAGCATAACATTTACGGACATACGTAGATTGTGACTTATATTTACTAAAATAATTTCAAAACAACTAAGTTATTTTTAAATCACTATAACTAATTAGAGGGATTTACTGAACCTTATATTTAATAATCTCTAAATATTAAATCAATCTTCAATTACTAGAAGTAAATATAACTTTTTAATAGGACGAATATAGATGAAATCAATCTGAAATGGAGGTGGATTCATTATATGTTTACTGATGGTTAGTTCATATATAGCTCGCTCGGGTTTTTCAGTACTTTCTACTAATTTTATCTACATTCGTACTATTAAAAAGTTATATTTACATCTTTTAACTGAAGATTGATTTAATATTTAGAGATAATTAAATATGAGACCCAATCTTTCTCTCTAATTAGATATAGTGATTTTAGAATAGCTTATAGTTGTCTTGAAATTACGTTAAAATATATAAATCATATTTTGCATATAAGTACATCAGTAAATTTTATGCTTATATATGATCAAAGCTGAAGTGTAGGTGGACTCATTCTACATTTTATGTTTTACTGATGGTTATAGCTTGCTGGGGTTTTTCAGTACTTCTTGTTAATTTCAAATAGTAATATATTAAAACATATATGAGAACCACTGTTCCTTTGAAAAGAAAACAATAAACAAACAAAAGAATTTAATTGAATACATCAGGACATATTTTTGGTAGAAAAGTTTATTGGATAATAAGGCAACTTTTTCTGTCATTTTATTTATCTAGTTAATTTTCTCTATTTTTCTCCATATCTACATCTCATAGGCCTCAATCTAGTTTTCTTTTATTCATTTCCATGTTTTATAACCATACAATAATACACTCTACATGTAGAAATTTTTTTTTTTCTTAATTCTCTATTCAAAGACTCAGAAAATATTTTCTTTTTTTAATAAATGTCTCTTTTAACTTCCATTTTCAATCAACCATCTACTCAAGTATCACAATCCATTCACTGTTGAACTATCTTATCCACAAACATTTGGTCTTCTTCAACATTAATGTTCATTCAATATTTAGAAAACTCTTTTTATCCTCAGTTATAAGAGCCATATCATCTGCATATATATATTTTATTATTCTGCATATAGCATTAATTCCTCCACCATATAAATATTTATATAGTATGCCCTCTAAATAAATATTAATTTATAAATGCAACAAATTAATACATATTTTGATTTAACAAGAGCTATAGAATTTTTATCTGGCAAAAAAAGGAATTAAATCTGGATTAAAATTACCTGAAATTTTTAAAAATATTTTTTGTAAACTCAGCAAGTAATAAATTTGAAATATTGTACCACTTCTCAGAAATGAGTATATGCTTTCTGAATAATTTCCAAACTTTAAAATAGAAGACAATAAATTACATATGAAACCAATTAACATTTACTGTAATCTCTTTAATTTCCGCTGTTCATTTTGCCAGAGTAGCATTGTTCAATCTTATAATAACTTTATAATAGCATATAACCATTTGTATAAATTTGTTCATTATGAATTAAGTATTTTTTAATGTGGTTATTTAATTGTTTCAGTATAGAACAATGATGGTTGTTGAAATATTGTATTAAAGATGGAAAATAGGGAAAATAAATTGAGATTTATTAGTTTATTGGTAATATTGGTGCACTCAAGAGCTAAAGGTTCTTGATAAATTCTCACTAGAATAAAGTAAAAAGAAAAGCTTAGTTTGGGTAATTGAAAGAAATCACTGCACTCAACCCACCCACTGATTGAGTTTTGAAGTTTACATTCTGAGCAAATAACCATATTATTATAATAGCAGAAATAAGATTTAAAGGTTTATATTATCTTAAAAAATATTGATTCTAAGATTATAGTCATGAAGTACTCAAAAACATATTTTTTTTGGCAATTGTATTCAGTATTAGATGACCTTTATTTTAATTCAATAAATGTTTTGGTGATCTAACTGATAATTTGCTTAACAAGATATTTTACACTAGTGTGCTTTTGGTGTACTTCTTTAAAGTCAGGTATTTTATATGGATGTGAAAACTGGAGAATGTGTGCCAGACGTTAAGCAAAAATGAGGTGGTTGGAAGATGTATGAGAATTCTATGGAGAAATGAAAACATGAATTGAACATTGGATTGGAAACCATTAGAAAAATACAAAAATAAAGCTTAAAAAATACCAAACTTGTAAATAATAATTGTAATAGTAGTAATCATCATCATCATCATATAGTTTGCCCCTCAGAGGTCCAGATGTTCGAGGGATAGAATTGTTAGACTGAGCTGTGATTCATAGATATTTACTTCTCAAATCTGTTACTTTACTGCTAGACTCAACAATCTGGGTTCTGGAAAAATGGGCCAATTAATTTTACTATAAATATAGAATAATTTAAAATCAGATTATGCTTATAATTTTTATAAAAATCATATGGGAAAAAGAGCTCTTTAGTGTTCATTTAAATTAAATGACTGCTTTTAAGGGTGAGGAATGCTTATAAATATATAATTTTTCTAATATCGTTGATTAACTTTCCTATTTTAGTGAAACAAATATTTATCAAATGTTGTGCCCATTTTTAATCGTCTAAATGAATATTGACTAAGGATCATTTTAGTTTCACCTTTGTTTTGTATTTGTGTAATTATGATTTTATCATCAGTTTTATGCAGTTGTGTGTATTGAGGGAATCTGGATAAGATGCAAGCATCATCGATTAAGAATTGATAAAGGAAGTATGAACAATCTGGCATGCTGATGATAGTACTCTTATCACTGAAAATATGTGAAATCTTAAGAGCCTCTCATCAGAAAGAAACGGAAAAGATGAGTCTGTGGTTAAATATTAAGAAGATAAGTTATGGTCTCAGCAGCTGATTTAAAAATGATAATGAAGGCATAGTAGTGTTTGGTAAGTTCATCCCTCCTCCCCTGAATCATCCATCATTAGCCCAAGATATATTGCTGAAGAAATTCATTGCAGACTAACATTATTTAAAAATATAAGGATAAACACGGAGATATTTTTAAGCATTAGTGTTTCATTATTGTAAATGAAAATCAAAATTGTTCTGAGCAATAATGTTTTCTATGACTTTATATATATGCTAGATGTTGGACTCTTAGCATTAAGGGTAGGGAAAAAGTATAGATGTGTTTGGACAATTCCAAGGATGACATGGAAAATGAATACTTAGATGAACATTCACTTAAACACAAATAAGCAAGTTTAAATTGTCATATTTTAGTTGTATCATGACTAATTTATTAGAATCTTGTATAATGCTAGAAAATATTATGGCAAAAGAATAGGATGTCCAGAATTGATTTGGATGGATTCCTGTTATTACTATATTACATATGTCTTGTGACAGCCTGAAAAATTAAACACCCAATAATAAATTAACCACCAAACATCAGCACTAGTCTTCTGGCATCCATTGATCTGGCTTGCACTGAGTGGCACTAACTGTATGGAGAGTTTGCCTGTTTCAATAATAAATTGTTGGAGGAATTCTCTTCAAATGTTTGCAGAGAGTTGACATTAGTTTTTTAGGCACCTAATAATAACTAAGATCAAATTTTGAAAAGTTTACTAAATTTAAAATAGTTTGTTAAAAATTAATTCATCATTATATAATTATTCTACTAATTGTAAATCAATACTAATTTATTTTTAATATTACTTAATACTTTTTGTAGGTTAGTGATTCTCAACCTATGGTTTGCAATAGACTTTACATGGTGATATGCAAAATATAAACTATTTTGGAAAATTATATTTATATAATTTTGCTACATAATATAAAATTGGTATTAAAAATAAATTAAATCTACATCTTTATTATATCAATTACTGCCTTGTCAGCCCTTTTCTATAGATAAAAATGCCCAGGCTTATTGCATTGTAGGTCACATTTAAAACTAATGTTAAATATATAAATGGTTGGACATTTAACATAGAAAAGGTAAGGTATATATGTTTTATAAATTTTAGCTTTTATTCATGCTAAGCATGCTTTCAACACAATATGCATCATAATCATAGTTCTTTTGAATTCTATTATGGATGGTTTTTAGGATTGTCTTTATACGTACTTTATAGCTATTTTTATATTTAATTATTCAAATTTATTGTTTGTTATTCAAATAAGTTGAAAATTCTTCAGAGAGCCCACTTTTTTGAAAGACGGATGCTGATATCTTTTTTGTCTATAGTAAATTCATCTTTGGTTAATATCCAAGCCTCCTTGATCTAACATTTTTTATCCTCCCTCTCAATGCAAATGGCATCTGCTTTGGACAGATAAAATTTATAGCCTGAGTGTTGCTCATGTTCTACGAATATAGATGAGTATTCATTACTTCTCTTGGCTCTATTATATAAATGTTTTGGGTCAGCCTTGTTCCCGTATTTGCCCTCATCTCTCCATAATAGGCATATTTACAGTTGGCTTTGTTGCACCTGATTTTATAAATTATTTGATGATCTGTTTCCTTAGTCAGCTTCTCTTTTGAGTTATTCAGCAGTTTATTTAGTGAAGGAGGAGAATGAAAACACAGAACAAATGTACATATGGAAATCTCATCCATTTTTTGTTCTCACTAGATTGAGATTGTACCATTTTTTTTTTTTTTAGCTTGTTATAAAATCTGTCTATTGTGCTGTAAATAAACTGTTGAATAACTTGAAAAGTAAACTGACTAAGGAAACAGCTCATCAAATGGTTTATAAAATCAAATGCAATAAAGCCAACTGAGACATGAGGGCAAACTTGTCGACAAGATTGACCCGACACAATTATTTATATAATAGGGGAAGTAATTTTTTTTTCTTTTTAAAAAATCTCTCCCCCCCCAATTTCCCAATTTTTTATTTTTTTTTGGGAAATTTTTTTTTTAAGGGAATTCTCCTCTATATTCATAGAACACGAGCAATACTTGGGCCATAAATTTGATCAGTCCAAAACAGATGTCATTTGTACTGAGAGAGAGGATAAAAAATGCAAGATCAAGGAGGCTTGGACAGTAGCTAAGGATGAATTTGCTATAAACAAAAAAAGAAGTGGGCTCTCTGAAGAACTTGAAGCTTATTCGAATAATAAACAATAAATTTAAATAATTCAATATAAAGATCGCTATAAAGTAGCATAAAGACAATTCATAATTCAAAAGAGCATGATTATGATACACATGGTAATTAGCATGCTTAGCATGAAAAAAAGCTAAAATTTATAAACATATGTATACCTGCCTACCTTTTCTGTGTTAAATGTCTGAGCATTTATACATTTAACATTACAATTGTGCAGAAAAGAGATAATAATTCTAGTTATTTAAAACTAAGTAACATCGGAGCCTGATATAAAAAAATTATGTTTTGCAAAACAATCTTAAGATTCATTAATTTTGATTTCGTACTGAATCGGCACTCATCAGTTGGTCCAGGTCTCTATTTTTCGTGTATATCTTTATTATATGAAAAATATTTATCTATATTAAGTAATTACATTTTGAATTACAATTGTCAAATCAACTCAACCACATCTTTGAGATCATCCACTTTAGATAAATATAGTTATGACTATTATTATATTAGTCATTTACTAAACTAGAGATTTTTTTTTGTAATAATTTTGAAAATGATAGTAATAATAATAAGCATTCTGTTTCTGAATAAATGTTTAATTTTTGTTATAATAATTATATTTTGGTTGCCAAAAAATAAAATGAAATCTTTTTTACTTCCCTACCTATTTTTATTTATTTTGATGCCAAGTTTTTGTTTGTTATAAAAGGTAGTGTACTGAAACATTTTGATGTTCTTTATGTGGTACGCGGAAATGGCCGTTGTTGCACGTTTTATCCAAGAGCTTTATGACTTCCTATTTCAAAAACTGCTGTTATGCCATTGAATGGAATGCCAGAGAAAAAGGAAATTTAGATATCAAACAGTTTTACATGTATATATTACGCTTATAATCTTTTATTAAATTGTAAAGCATATCTGACAATTTAAGAATTCATGTTATTGATTTGAAATGATAGTGATCCGTAAAGGGTTTAAGTAAATACGCAGTTGTCATTACGTACTTATTTATTTTCCTCACTTTTACAAAAAAAAAAACTGTAAAAATCATTGCCGTGATAAAATTAAAAATTCTGTTTTTAATTTAATTTTAAATTTTCACTTTTTTTTTTTCTTAAAAAAAATAATTCGATCAGTCTTTGAGTGCGGATTAAGTTTTAAATATCAAGATGCTTACGGAATTCATTAAAGATTTTTATTTTATTGATTTCATGAAAGCAAATTTAATGTTGAAAGAGAATAAAATTTTTATTAAATTTATTGACCACTTGACAACCATTTCTTTTTTTTCTTTTTTTTAAAAAATGCTTCGTTTTTGTGATCACGTTTTTAATTATTGAAAAGTAAACTCAGTTCTATCGGAAAAAAGTCATCTAATATTTTTGTTTCTAACATATCTTTATTTAAACTTATTGTAAAGGATTTGAAAAGATAAGAATGTCGGATATATATATTTAAATAAAAAAATTTCAATCTACTTCTCGCAGTGATGTTATTACTCTGCTAAGAATTGATTAAAAGCAGTTATGCATTTATTAATAAAATAAACTTTTAAAAGAAATCGGAAATTGCAACATTTTATGAAATGTTATTTTAATTTTGGGAAAGATGATGAGAATCTGGATAACTTTAAAGAAAAGATTTATCAGGGCTCCCGGAGTCTTTAAAGGGGATCGGAAAAAAGCAGTTGTATGTCATAGGAAGAATGCAACTACTATTACTTATATCAGGGGTGTCCAACAAGTCGATCGTGATCCACCGGTCGATCGCGAGGCCAATCTGGGAAGAGCTGTCGGGTAACGAGTGAAACAAATTAAGTCAAGATTTTCAAGTTTTTTTTTTTGTTATTTTTGTTTTTGTTCTAATTTTTTTTTTCAATTCTAGATAGGTGAAGTCCACTAAGCCGTATCATTATTGAAAATAATATTTTAAATCTTGATTTAATGTAGCTAATTTGAATTGATAAATATTGTTAATAATTACCCATGATGCTTTAATTCCCCTGAACATGAGTTTTTTGGCCCGTTAAATAATTGTTATTTTCACACCTCCCTCCACTTAGACTACGCCTAGACAACAAGTCGATCATCTATGACAACAGGTCGATCGCAATACATTTTTAAAATAAAAAGTAGATCTTATGAACATAAAAATTGGCCGCCCTTGACTTATATCATTGTCTTGACAAACCCACAACCATCTGCAACCAACTACTTGCTTGCAAGGCGGCTGCGATGATCTCTCGGCTAACACACTGAATGATATCGAATATATCGGTAGCATTTCAAGTTTTGAAGGAGGGATTGAACATTAAAGTATGGAATTAAATCTCTATATCTTTGGTTCTCACTCTAAGCATGCAAACTATCTCTAAACCAACGTGAGTTCTGTTACAATACCCCAATACCCGCATACCATGTGTTATTAACGGAAGACAGTTCTTATTTATGATTTCTGTACCACAATAACTACTTCGCTTCAATGAAAATCAGATTACTATAGCAGTCAATAAATTTTCTGCAGATACAAAAATGAATAAATTATCTAGTGCTTAGTTTGGTGTTCAATGAAAGATCGGTGAAATAATATTCAATAGAAAAAACCTAAAGCGTACACAATTATTTGTATGTTAGTTTTAAAATGTCGTATGATATTTATAATTTCGTTAATCATTTTTATATATATCATTTTTATGAAAAAATTGAGGACAGAAATTTAAAATTTAAGGAAGCAGAATTAGAGAGTTTTTGTTTTACTTCACACAACCAGTACGTTATTGGCTATAAACCTAAACTCTCTTTTCAATTTGAAAACTTTATCCAATTAAATATTATTTATATTGTAGCATTTTAAGAAATTACCCAATTATCTCAGTGCCTCAGTGTTTGGGGGAAAGAATTATTATATCAGAACTCAGTAGAAAAAACTTAAACTATATAATGTGATTATATTGAATGTCTCATTATTCGGTTTACCATTTTAATATTTATTTTATTCTATATGTATGTATAGTTTTGGTGAGGAATTGGATAGTAACTTTAAAACTTGAATCAACCAGCGGTTTCATTTCACGTACTTGATCGTAATACCTTAGTAATTATAGACTAAACTCTATGTTGCATTTATGATCTTTATCCAATTAAATGTTAGCACTTTAAAAAATACCTAATTGTTTTGGTACTTGGTGAAGAAATAGGTGAAACAGAATTTGGTAGAAAAAGCTTTAATCATATATGATGATTCATATGTTAGTGTTAGAATATCTTATATTGTTTACTGTTGAAGTAATTGTACAATTTTGATATGTAAATATAGTTTTTATGAAGGAATAGGAGACAGATTTAAATCTTGAGGAATTAAAATCAGAAATTTTGTGTTTCACTTCATATACCACATTGCCTGTTTAATTATAAGTTACTTATAGCTCTTTAAGAACCGACTTGCTTATTATTATTTTAAAAAGAAGTCATAATACCATCTCCAAATCCAAAGTTCTTTTATAATTATGCTACCGGAAAGATGTTTTAAACATTGAGATAGATTGAAAATCATTATCAATATGGAAAGGAAAATTAGTTTTAAAAAGTGAAATGGCTGATGAAACAAATTATTATTAATATGTAAAGGAACACAGTCTGTTGGGCAGAATGAAAAAAATTGTGGAATTTGTAAGTGGGATTTAATGACATTTATTGAACCTATTAAAAATTATAAGCCCCATTATCAATTATTGATATGGAAGTTTCTCTAAAATCTTTTTATGTTTTTACTCAAGTCTTAGTGATGATAATGATTTCCACCTGAAACTTCCAATTTTAATGTGATTTTTAAAATATTTTGTATGATATTTTTAGTTTTTGGTATTTATCTAATTTCTTTAGGATTGTGGTTGAAATATCTAATGGTTTGCAAACATCTTGAATATTCTTAAAGATTGTGGAATTATTTCTCCATGATTGTACCAAACAACATAGGTATTGATGACAATGCTGACATTGACATCTGATATCTGAATCAAGCCCATTAAACAGAAAGTAGTTTGAAGATGTGGTAGCTCTATGAATTGGTATACATTGATTACTCATGCTTAGATAGGTAGAGTGATGTTTGATATTGCCCACAAAAATGTGCTACTGTATTCAGTTTGTGAGTAATTCATTTTTTGAAAGTCACTTTTAATTACTGAAATGTGCACTAAACAATGGACTGTGTTATCATTTATTAACATATGCATACAAACTGCTATATCTCTCATAGATATTTCATTTGTTATTGACTTATTTTAAGTACTTCATATTCTATAACTTTTATAAATCTAACTAATACTAGCTTAATCTAATTAAAATTCGCTTACATCCAAGATTAATCTTTTTCGCATTATTTTTTTTAAGTTGATGTATCAGTTTTCTTCTTCTAGTTCTAATACTATCCTCCTAGTTTATTTTTCCTATAGCTAATTATTTTTATATTTTCATAAAGATTTCGAGTATCATCTCCTCTTCCTGATTTTCTTATCATCATCATCATCAACCATTATCAATCCACTGCAGGATGAAGGTCTCCAAGTTTAATCCATCTTCTCTGATCTTTAGCTTCTCTTCTCCACATCACCTCTGCATATTTTCTTATTTCATCCATCCTTCTCACATGTGGTCTTTTTCTGGGTCTTTTACAGTCTCTTGGAATCCAGTTTAAGATTTCAATTGTCAATCTATTATCATCCATAAAAAATTGACCGAATGCATACCATATATTTAGTGCATGGTATTTTTTTATAATGTATTTGAACAATTAAAAAAAAAATACGGGGTGAGGGGGACGGGACGGACATTTGAACGCTCTTTTTTTCCATATGTTAAAGCATCAGCCGGGAAGTGAACCCGAGACAAAGGCGGCTGCCTGCGCTGACCTCTCGGCTACCGATGTTTGACATTTGAACGCTTTTTGAAATGTGGAAATAAACAACAATTGCAGAACATAAGCTAGAGTTAACTAAAAGGATAGAAAACTGAAATATCACTTTAGGAAATAATGCTGCGGGGGAGGGGGTGTTTTGTATATATAAAAAATATTGACAGTTTTAATTAGATCTGTGAATGTTATAAAATGTGGTATATACAAAATAAGGAAGTGCATTATAGTAAATGGATGAGTGCTTAAACTGATTAGATGAAAAAAAAATAGAAGATGGATTGAGAAAATAACGTACTGGTAAAATTGTTTTATATAGAGAACATGTTTAAATTTGTTTTAATAGAGAGAGCGTTGTCTAACAGTGATTTGCATCATATTCTCCTGTCAAATTAAGATTTAGAGTTAAAATTTAAATGAAATTTGGACTCCCTCCTCTCTCCGGTAGTTGAATATTTTTAAATAAATTTAATATTTTTCTCTCAAACACTCAACGAATTAGTCGTCCCAATTCATAGGGTGATAATCGGAGATATTGTTATTATTAATTAGAGATTAAAACAACCAACCAATAATGTTTGTTAACTACTGGGAAGCTCTTTGTCTTGCATTAAGCAATTTAAGAGATGTTTTTTTAAAATAAATTTTCCCAATTAGTAAAAGAATATCACTTTTATTATTAATTTTATAGATATTGAAGATGTTTAAGTTATTTCCTTTAAAGTTTTATTTTTCTTCCCCAAGATGCCACTAGCAGTCAATATTTTTACATCGCATCGGATTTTTCCCGTTTTTTATATATATTAACGATAAATTGAGTGTCTTTATTGTCACCTCTAAAATATTTATTATATTTTTATAAAATAAATCCTATAATCTTGTATTAAAAATGATAATATAATCATTATTTATTTTTATAAATTATTACATTTTAACTTAACGATTTAATGACTTCCCTATTTTTTTTTTGTAATGTAGTTATTTTATTTAACGTGAGGAAATGTGTTGTCATTGAAATAATTATTAATTTCTGTGTATAAGATAAAGATTAAAAAAAAGTTATCATAGAAGAATAATAAAGGAAGTACTCATTAGGTTTCCTAACTATCGGATGGCAAGGGTTTGAGCGGTTTTCTATGTTTGTTCTATCTTTACCTATAAGTAGCTAAATACTAATCCACTCTCCAATAGGGAATGATTAAATGAGTTGAAAACTACCTGAAAGAAAAATCTTAAGACTTATTTGGAATTTGAAAATACTTTCCGGGTTTATCTAACCCAGATTCAAACACAAGTTATGGGACTGACCAGGATTGATCTACCGCTGCACCCTAAGTCTTGATTTTTTTTTTTTTTTTTGCATATTTACTAGGTATTTTAGTAAATTAATGTAAAAATATCAGTAGTCACCATCATTTCTCTTTATTTTTTAAGTAATTCATATTTTTTTGTGTTTCTTTTATAAGCAAAATGATTATTTTTTGTTATTATTATTTTTTTTTTTATACCATTTGATAAATTTATATCGTATATTAAATGCCAGTGAGCAAGGAAAATAGCTGTTCTTATCTTTGCTTTTTTAAACTAATGTATATTATTATCTTACAAACTGTGGAAATTATGTAAGTAAAGTAGGAGACTGGAGATAAACTAACTCCATTCAAAGGTATTGTATTAGCAGCTAGCTGGGTGTTCACACACAACACTACTTCACTAGCAGAGACTTAAGGGATATTTGGGTGGTCATTTTATTTTAAATATACCATTGAAAGGTATCCCTTTCATATAATCAGTCACCTGATTTGTACTGCAATTTGAAATTATTGCCTGTTTCTTAGTAAGAAAAGATAAAACTAAAAAGTTAAAGAAATAGTCTTGTTATGAAAATTGCATCAAACTTTAATTAAGAAGAAAGAATTGATACTCTATGAATTTGCTTAAAATGTAACCCTAGTTCAACTACCTGATTACTCACCAATATTACATGTTTATTTGGATTGGCCATGCGGAAGTTTTTGGCAAATATTTAGGGTCTTTAAAAATTCTTCCAGTTCTACTCTAGATTATTTCTGTTTGTGGCACTGCAGATGAGTACATGAACCACTGTTGAGATTTTTATAAATGATTTAATCAGAATAGGATACTGGCAATACTTTAATATCCATGGGCTGGAAGTAGTTGTGCTTGCCTAATTTTGTTGTAAAATTAAAGAAATTTTACAACAAAATTAGGCAAGCACAACTACTTCCACCCCATGGATAAGTATACTATATAATATTAATATCATTTACTTTCTTTATTACTTTTACAATGCTTCATGTAATTACAACCCACTGTTGATGGTATCGATTGCCCCAGCAATCTTCTTCAGAACTTCTATTTATATTTTCAAATCTTAACTGACGAAAATTTAAAAATTTGAATAGTTAGCAATTAAATGATTTGAAAATATAAGTAGAAGTTCTGAAGAAGATTGCTGGAGCAATTGAAACCTTCAGTAGTGGGTTGTAATTATATGATGCATTGCAAAAGTAATAAAGAAAGAAAATGATATTAATATTATATCGATTTGGCAATGCAATAAGATAAAGTTATAAAAATAAGTATACCATATATACTTAAGCTCTCATATAAAATGAATAAGATCTGCACCAATATATATATAATATTAAGTCTGAGAATCCGCATTTCCCCCTAACATGAACAGGCTATTAATTACATGAAAGATAAAATATCCTAGATCAAACTTTTCAAGTAGTATACAAGATTAAGTGCAGTAATGCTAATTTCAAATCAGTATATTATAGGGAGTCTAGGGCAAATATAGCCACCAGGGTCTCCCAACCTAAATATTTGTACAAGCATGCTGAAAATAATCCAGAATGCAAATTATTTTTTTTGCAGTAAGAACAACTATTTGACACATTTTCAAGTCAATAAATGTTAAAATGGTCTGCCTCGAAGGAGATGACCGAAAACGTAAAGTGAGAGAAGCTTTGTTTATCGCTTACTATAACTATGCCATTATATAATAAAAAAGAGAATAATATACAACTCTCAAAAAGTGAAATATGTAAATCATCAATTTTAATAAATTTTCATTTACATATAAATACTACAGTATTACCAGACACTTACGAGTTATGAATCTGGCTTAACCGGCTGGAAGCGTACTCAGCTACAAATAATAAATTAAACTGAATAAACCTTTATTTTGAAAAGTTCATAATGTTGAAAAACTAATTATAATTCTTTTTCTAGAAGTCAACCTTACCATTTAAAAAAAAATTTTTTTTAAGGATTGGCCACAATTGATTACCAATGTTCTGTCTAGATATGTACAATAAACTGATATCAATTTTTTTTTTTGTTCTTAGCTGCTTTTAAAAGAGAGATGATTTATAAGATTAAAATTTACAATGATTCATGGTTGCATATCTAAGTTCAAGCATAAGCTGGGTAAAAACAAAGATTTTAGGTTTCATGCTTGGAATTTTTTGTTGTTTCGGAAAGCTGACCAATAAACAACACAACCTATCCAATATTAGTCACAATATGAACATCTGGCTTTTCATAGTTTAAAGACAAAAGAAGAACAGAAATTACCAAATCTTCATCATTTGAGATTATAACATTTGTGGATTAAGGTCTTCTCCTTCACCATTTTCTATGAGGTCTGTTAAAATACCTTTGTTTTGCTAAGAAATAAAAAAGTAACTATTTTGCTTTTTACCTATTATATTATAGTTTTATTATATTTGTGTATTAACTGAAACACAGGCTTATTATATATCTATATCAATATATGTAATATATACGGTATATGAGCACAGACTTTCACACGATCCACCACTCTCCACTCTATCTCATAACACTGATACACTCAAACACATATATGTCGAAAAGATAAATAATCATCAATATATGTGTTTCATGCTAAACCAGCAATCATCAGTTGGTCCAGATTATCATTTCCACACATATATGCAATAAGTGCTCATATACAGGCTATCTTAATATATATCTGAGTACTTATTGCATGTAAGTGTGGAGATGATAATCTGGACCAACTGATGATTGCTGGTTTAGCACGAAATGCGCATATTTGTGATTATTTATCTTTTCAACATATATGTGCTCAAGGGTATCAGTGTTATGAGATAGAGTGGAGAGGGTTGGGTTATGTGAAAGTTTGTGCTCATTATACCCTATTATAACGATCCAAAAGAAAGTGAAGAACGAATCTTATCGTATTCTGTACTACAAGGGTGCCATCTAGGCATATGAACCTAGAAAAATTTATATAGTAGGCAAATACGTAAGTTAAGGTCCCACTTTATTTTATATTTAGACCATTAGCCCATTGTCACTAGCTCAGTGGAACAGCAGAGATTTATAGTTTATAATAAATTCTTATCTAAGAATATTTTTTAAAAAAAAGAATAAAATAAGCCACTGCCAGTAATTAACACACAAACATTTATTTACGCACATATATATATAAAATTTAACATTATTATTTTAGTATGTTTACTTTAGCATTTTAAAATTTAACTTACATTTTTAACTTTTATTTTAGATTTTAATTTACATTTTTATTTTATAAGTTTGCACAGATGGATTTATAAAAGTTTGTTTTATAAATGTTGAGTATAGATCGGTTACATAGATTACACGGTCAAAAACATTTCAAAATAAACATAAACGATCAAAATATAAAGTCATTGATGGAAATGCAGAGGGAAATTTATAAGAAACCCAATGGCATTCATCATAAGATGCCGCATAGACACCAATAACTTA
Organism: Epiperipatus broadwayi; assembly: GCA_028023455.1. Taxonomy (NCBI): domain Eukaryota; kingdom Metazoa; phylum Onychophora; class Udeonychophora; order Euonychophora; family Peripatidae; genus Epiperipatus; species Epiperipatus broadwayi. The sequence goes on along the minus strand of JAQFVV010012453.1, from coordinate 3,231,677 downwards.
AAAGACATCCGAAATAAATACATCTTAGATACTCACCATAAGGTATCAGTATTTACCGAATGTCTATATATTTCGATCAAATATGAAAACCAAAAACACAATTAACCGATAACGAATCCACGCAAGCGTCTATACCCAACTTAAATTTAATGCATTTTTATTTAGAGTGTCGAGTATGAATAGACTACATAGATTGCATTTGAAAACAAAATATTTTATCCCTTATTTAACCTTAGGCCAAAAGTTCGCAGTTAAACCAATGTCAATCCATCTGATAAATCGATGTGTTCAATGTAATACGAATACGACAGCACAATTAGGTTAAGAGAAGAAATTGCCTCTCGTCAGATAGGAAAACTACATCTATCTGATGATAAGAGCAATAAAAAAAAAACTCCATAGGAAGGACCTGTGGTCTCTGTCTTATAATTCCTTCCATAGGCAAAACAAATGTGTGCGGCGTATAATAGCGATTCTGCCTGTAGCGAACCTCGTACTACATCTACTAATTACACCAATATATCCAATCCATTGACCTAATTCAATTATGGAACAAATAACCTAAGATTACCCTCCCCTAATAAAATTTTACAAATCTATATAGCCATTCATGCCCGACTTAAGTTTAATATTTATATAATTTAATTTAACGAAAAACAGAAATCATAATAAAAACTTAAAAGAACAAAAAAAAAAAATGGAAATGCTTTTACAAAAGAAATATATCCAATTAAAATTACTTATTAATAAATAAAGTTGGTCAGATAGGATTCTATTGCAATTATTTTGAATACGGAAAGTTTTTAATTTAATGTTCACGAATTATCTAAAGTTCTTACGGTTTTAAAAGGTCCATAATTTGTAGTTGTTTGTAATTTTGGAACAGGAATTCCCACGCTGTCCTGAAGATATTGGTATCCAGTTAGCTGTTGTTTTTTTATTTATTCGGAGGTCTTTTACTTTAGCTGGTTCCTAATGTAGAAAACGATCGGTCATTTCTCTTTCTTTCTTTTTTTATAACCACTGAAGGAATTGAAAGTGCTTCTTTCAATCCCTTCACTTCCAACTCTCTGACTTAACACATATCTGTCCTCTCTTAAATTTTCTTTACTCACTCCCAATTTATTTCCAAACTTCTTCTTTTATATGTAACTTTCAGATCCAATTGACATTATGTCATCGATGATGATGATCCTTCCATTGAGGTCCGATTTCCTGATGGATTTCTTTCATTGGCCATTAGTTTCAATTGTTTTCCTATCTGACCATTGCTTATACATTTAAATGCCCAAGGGCTAGTTCACTTGGACTAATTAAAATAATCATTTCCATTTTTTCAATAACATTAATTAATTTGTTTTGTACAAACTTAGATATATTTTTATCTTTAAATCTTTACTGATAATTTAGTTTTAAAATACTTTTTCTTTTTTTTAATAAAGTTTATTTTTTTTTAATTTCTCATCGGTGCGATTTTCTATATATATGAGTTTAGTATAGAATTTTAATTTTCAATTTTTAATTCTTAAAAAAAGAAGTTTTATTTGCGAACTTTTATTTTTTCATGTTTAATAATAAAAAAAATAATGTAACGTCGTATGTGCCCGTTACACTATATATTACATTTGTTGATACAGATATATAACAAGTCTGTATTTCAGTTATTACATAGTAGATATGTCTGCCCATTCCTTGTATATGTACTAAATGCATTATGTCCTGTACATGAGGAGCAGATTGACTTTAGGTCAACATGGGTGTGACAAGAATCTCGGCCTCAGGGTGGCCTTTGAGCATTCCATCATCAGAATTTTCAATTGGGTGGACGGTTGAAGAGTTGGAGTGTAGAGTGGATTGAAGCTTGTCCATTAAATTATGAAGATTGGCTATCTAAATATATATCTGAGCACTTATTGCATATATGTGTAGAAATGATAATCTGAACCAACTGGTGATTGCTGGTTTAGCATGAAATATGTATATTGTTGATTATTTATCTTTTTTAAATATGTGTTCGAGTGTATGGTGGGTCGTGTGAAAGTCTGTGCTTATATACCCTATATATTATATTTGTGTATATATTTTAGCATGCATCTATTCACAGTAATTCCTTTTTGTGTGCCAATTAATTATATTATAGTTTTACAATCTTTACAGTCTACTTCAAATGCATAGATGTAAGAATAGGAAAATTGTGTTAGTTACTCCTAAAACACATTTCAGGTAGTTATTATAAACTAGACTTAACCTCACAGTCCTTCATATATGTATAATTATTTTAAGTAGACAATGTCCCAATATTAAAATATACAGTTCTTGGAAGATCGCACGACACCTGTTTCTCAACATTCATTTGATAATGATTGCAACCTTGGTCATAGAAAGTACATCTGCATAAATTATATGTTATTATTTATTTACAATATGATTATAATTTAAAAGTTTCATATATTATATTGTAGTAGGTAACTTATTAATTATATACACATGGAGGCAAAACTTTCCATACAGTAGCGCCACCCAGTGCAAGCCAGTAATCAATGGATGCAGGAAGGTATGGAGAGTTTTGCCTCTGTGTAAATAGCTTGTGTAAGCATAAAGAATGGGGATCATGTGATGTTTAGTGGTTTAATTATATATATATATATAATATAATATATATATATATCTAAAGACTGACTCTATATATATATATAGGTTGTGCCCCAGTGGAGAAAAGTCTGGCAACTGGTTCTTTCTCTATGCTGCCAGAAGCATTATCTCTGAAATAATGCATGTGTTATGGAAATGACATAGTTTAACTACTCACAATAAAAACTTTAAGGTGTGTGCATATGTGTCTAAATTTGGAGTTGTGGCATGTAATGTGACAGATTGTTTCATAAAAGCCATGATGGAATCATATGCTAACATTGAATTTTGTTTTGAATTGGGCAAAACTGCTACTGAAATATTTGAAGTGACTCATATTGTTTATGACAGTGCAATTACGAGTCACAAGAATGATTTCAGTTGGTTTGTGACATTTTGTAATAGCAAGGAAAGCATTCAACATAGGACCAATCACTTTTTCATTGGGACACTGTATATAATGACAAGAAAGTTTGTTAAAGATTTTATACCTATTCTGCAAACTATTCAGTGTTAAAAAGTCTCATAAAGATTTGTTATTCCATGGAATTTTATTTAGTCTTATGTGAAAACTTTATTTATTCTGCACAAGTCATCCCTTTTTAATATTCAGCCGATCTCAATGATGCCAATACTCATCAAAACAGTTGAATCACTGATGAAGGATAGAATATAAAGCAACAGCTGTTCAAGACAATCTCTGTGCACCAATTTGCCTGCAAAGGATCATCCACCATTGAAGCGGTGAGGCACTTTATGTTACTGGCAGAATATGTAAGATCCAAAAAGAAATCTGGGCCTATCACAGTCCAATTAGACTTTGCGCCCCACATTTGACTCCATGTTGCCATCTAGACTTTTGTTGCTGCATAAGCACTATGGAGTCATTCCAGTATATATTAAAATCATAGCCATCATGTTGCTAAATAGATCCATTCATACATTTTTGGATGGCGCTTTGACCCCTGGGTTTATACCACATCTCTCTATCCCTCAGGGGTTCCTGCTGAGCACCTTCTGCTTCATTACTATGTCAACCCCCTGCTTGAGAAGCTAGAAAATCAGTTACCAGGGGTCTATGTTCCAGCACTTAGGGAGGGAGTTCACCACATTTCTTATGTGGATGATATTACCATCTTCCTCCCATCTCAGAAGTGCTTACCACAAGTGCATCAGCTATTAGACCAATACACCGCTAAATATAAACTAACAATCAATCCCTCTAAATCTGCGAGTTGGACGATCTGCAGGGGAACCCTAGTTCCATCTTTATTCACTGGGAAGCTGCAAAGCTTTCTTAGGTTCCCTGTAGCTCTGTTCAAAGCGGCGATGAGGAAAGTACTTCAATCAAGCATTTCTCAAGAAAATCAGGAAAGTAACTAGGTAAGGCAACACTGCTAAACATGATGGTCCTTCCGCACATAAACTATTATCTTCCGATCTTCAATCTGACCAAGTTCTTTCAGGATTCTATCAATTCCATCTGCATTAAATTATTGTGGAAGAGGAAAAGTGTTTCCATCAGCTTAGCCAAAGTGTAAAAACCTAAGGACCTAAACGGGCTTGGTCTCCACATGCTCAATGTGTTCTATGTGCAAAAGGCATTAGCTACTCTAAGATTGATACCCTTCAAATCAATATGAGGATTCAGGGGAACCTACTGATACACCACCACCAATACTAAGTAAATGGGTATTGGAATTAAAATCTCACCTAAATAGTGTATTCAAGTCACGAAGCAAATAATTGAAACCAAAAGTTTATATTGGGAAATATACTTACATCCCATGCAGAAAAAATTACCCATTGAACTAAACATCAACAAAACTGAACAAAAAATCAAGGCAATGGGGATTTGAACCTAGATTCGTAGACTTCATTATAAAGTACATCTTAGCCTCCCTTCCTATGAAACACTTCTTGGTAACTCGGAGGGGTTTTCTCCAGATGGATGCATTGTGTAAATTTTGCAGCTTACAAGATGAAACGACTAGTCATATTTTCTTTTTGCCCTCCAGCAGGGCAAAGCACTGACAAAGTGCAGATATGCGCAGATTCAACTTGCTCAGCCATGGACAATATATAAAGAAAATTAAGCTAAAAAACAGAGACCGCTTAATTGCACCGGAGCGTCTCTATGCAGAGACCTGGGAGTAATTGTTACCATTTGTCGAAGAGTTATTAACTCAGAGAATTTTAGCCTAGCTATAGAACTATAATCAATGGTGAATGTATTCAGGCTTGTTTGTTCCATGTAAATCTTATAAGATGCACTTTTCTGTATCTTTGTAATTTTGAAAACAATGTAAATTTTAATTATTGCCAAATTGTAAAATAATTTTGAAAAATAAATATGTGCTTTTGAACCTTATTCAATTTCATTTTAGAGTACATATTTCATTTCATTATCTGATTTTTTTGCTAAATTATATTTCTATGGAGTTAAGTCACAAAGTCATTCAATAGTAATCTCATATCATACAGGAAAACTACACTAATGTAAAGAATATTAATTTTTTGACAATAAATTACTGAAATTCTGCTATAAACCGATACACTGTTTGCACGTAACACATTTTATTGAAACCTTACAATTATTTGGTTTATTAAACACAGAACTATTTAATTATATTTCCCTAATTTCTATAGAAATTCAGTTTATGGTCCAAATTCTTATACAATTTTTATTTCCATTTCTTGCTTACTAAAATATTTTTACTTCATTATCATGGTAGCCAAAATAACAATAAGCTTCCACAAGTTTTATCATATATCCATGTGCACTTTATTTTTTATTCTTATAAACTTTTCTCAGTTTCTTTTTCTATTTCATGCTGTTCATTTTATTTACCCCCCCCCTATAATTGGGACCAGTACCATGGTGAGAAAGGAGGCAACTGCTTCAGATAACGAATTGGAATAGGCACCAAATTGAGATCATATTTTAAAACATTTTTTTTATTAAATTAGTAGCAGGAAAATAACTGAATAAAATTTTTAAGATCATTTTTTTAAAGATTTGTCTCGGACATCAATATTGATTAACACAGTCCACTTATTATTATGTAGAAATTTATTTTCTACTCATCTATCTTACTTTTTGTATAAATTCATAGTAAAATATTTATTTTATTAGCTTTACATATTGTAAAACGTTTTTTGCCCACTGTCTTCATTATCATCTTCACATAATTCAGTTAAATGCCGTTTTTATTAATTTATTTATATATTCTAGCTTTCCAAACATTTTAAATTTGCTTTTAATTCTATTGAGTTCCTTTAGCCATTTTATTCCCTTTTCTCTTTCATATTCTTTTTTGTTTTGTTTTATAAGACTCATATTAACTTTAAAACTTTTTTATTTTACATTTTACCTTTTTAATAAACTCTAATATTCAAAGTTTGACCTCCTGCCCTATTTCAGATCTTTGAAGTGTCCTTAAATGAATTCGTTGTTAAATAATTACAAAGGAGGAAATACAGAGAAATGGATCAAGATGCAAAAAACAAAATGAAAATGTTTGGTTGATTGCAATTTATGGATAATAAGAGAATAACCAAAATAGTATTTTATTGGGTTATGATTAAAGGACAGGCGACAAGATGGGTAAGGAAGATAGTACGGTATGCAGGCAGAAGATTTGAATAAAGAGTTTATGACAATTATACAAAAGGTGGGATGATTGTGTTAGAATTGCTGAGTGTTATAGTGACAAGAAATGGGATAGAAGAATAGATGCAATAATAAAAAATAGGAAGTTGGAGAGATGGAGAACTAGTATGGAGAGTAAAAAGAATTTAAATATATATAGAAGTAAATACCACAATATTTGGATGTAAATTAATTTATGATAATAAGCAAGGAAAGTAGTTTATTGTTTGAGGCTTGAAAGGGATCTTGAGCAACATAAGTGAATTAGTCTGCAAGTTATATAAGGAAGGATAGAAAATATTAGGCACCTGTTAATTGAATGTAAATGCCTGCAAGCAGAAAGGGTACAAATAATGAAGTTGTGAGAATAAATATAAATAAAATGATTATACAGAAAGTGGGTTCTTGGTTTTTATGCCTGGGTTTGGGGAATGATGGGGGATACGGCCATAGAGTTGACAAAGATTCTGTTGTGGAAATGGGATAGAGCTGGATAGTGAAGAGTATGGAAAAAACTTAGGGCTTAGGGTGAGGAATGTGAGGGGAAGATAAGGTATCTAACAGATTTCTCTGGGCATTATGGCTGAGAGATTCCTGAATCTGATAAAGGAGAAACCATAGTGCATCACATCACAGAATATCTTCCTATTTTTATTTCGATCTTTTATTTTGTTAACTTATTTTGATAAAAGTTTAGTTATGAATTTTTTTTTGTTTTATTATATTAAATTTACTTAATTATAAGTTTTATTGTTCTTTTTTCTTTCTTTTTTATAGCATTTGTGATCTACAACTTTCTTAGTTTGTGTTATGAGTACCTTGGGGGAGAAAGTAATATTATGTCAGAAATCCGAGGAAAGCCAATTCAGTAAGTTTATTTATATATTCATGTTTTACTATAGTATGTAGAAGCAGAGATAAGATGTAAGTTGTCCCCAGATTATTATTTTTTTTTTTGCAATTGATAATTAAAAAAATATATATAAATTAAGTCCTTAGAACTTTTTTATCAATATTAGTTAACTTATTCAAGACCTAACTTTCCATATCAGTTTTGATCCCCCCCCCCCCCATGATTTTTGGAGCACTAATTTTTTTTCTTCTACATTTCAAATAAAACAACTTGTGAAAAGCTTTGCCCTGCAAGATAGGCTCAATGATACCATTAACATGTGGAATTTTAAATAATATCAAAATACTTTTTGTGTTGTTTATATATATTAACCTATTTTTAAATTTGACAATTTATTTTTATAATAACACAATGTATCTTTTCTTACTTTGGTTTCAATACGTAGTTGGGGTTTTTTTTTTTTTCAGATTTTGTGTATTTCATATCCTTTTATTATTTCACACACCTCTAAGCGGTTCATCTTACATTTTATACATATAATTATAATGATATCAATAAAGTTTTATCATTTGGGAATTTGTCAGTGAGTATATTTATATGAAAGAGCTCTTAATGAAATAATCAGTGTTATACACATAAGTTGGAGTTCGATTCTAGGCTTGGTGAAACTTGAAAATGTTTTCAAGTTTAAAACTAATTATTAGGATTGCTTTTTATTTTTCCTAGTCAAAATAGTTAGCAAACTAAAACTGGTCATTACATCATTATGTAATTATTTTTTAGCTTTAAGATAAAATGGTCAGAACCATTTCCACTTAGATGGAGGAAAATATGGTAGTGCCTTCTTCATTTTGAAGTTTGTCTCATAGACTACTATTTATTTTTTTTAATCTTTTATCTATATACATATACTGTATAATCAAACAGGAAGTAATTGGAGCTTTCATCGGAAGCTTCAGTTACTTCCTGTTCCGTTACATGTAATCTGAGTTATTTATTATTTATATTTAAATATTAAGAAGGCATCGTAAGAAAAGATAAATGGCAATATGAAGACCTTTTTAAATTTACCAAAAGCGTTACTGGCCAAATACATTATTATATAAGGTTTATGCTATCTTTTGTCATTTAATTTATATATATTGTATTTCTTACTGTCAAAAATTACACGGTCTCTAGTATCTCATACTAGTAACTTAACTTCTAAACGTTATGATGGTCTTAAAAAGATAAAGATTTATGGCTGCATCAAAATCTTTTTTTGTATTTGGTTAAAAGAAACCGATACTAATCATTTAAATGATTGATTCATTCATTGTCAGGTGAATGATCGTTTTATTTTTCAGAAATTAGTAACTACTGTATATAATATCCAAAAAAAAAGAATCATAGTTTCATTGTTAGCCGAATAAGCAATTTATTCATGTTTTGAAACATGTATTTATAAATTTGACATTGTAGGCAAAACATTAATAGAGCTATTGAACAGATCCATAAAGTTTGATTTTGTATATATATTTACCTTGCAATTAATTGTAGAAGTATAGTATAATTAAAGGGGATTTCAACACAGACGTTTAAGCTCCTTTTAGTCATCTACTCTATCTTATATAACTAATACCCATGACCACATACATATGAAAAAGATGAATGATCTCCAATATACATATTTCATGCTGAAACAACACTCATCAGTTGGTTCAGATCATCATCATATATATAATCAGGGATCGGTTTATATTACGATTCCAAATATTGTATAATGAGCATTAATACAAGCTTATTAAATTATGTCACGTGATATATGACTTTATTTATACAAACTTTAATGGATAGGCTTCAAACCTCTCCATTCTCCAATTCTTCAGCCATTTATATCATTGAAAATCTAATGATAGAATGTTCATCATGGATATCGGTTATATAAAATAAAGTAGATGACGAAGGGAGCTTGAAAGTCTTTTTTCAAATTCCGTTTAATAACATCTATCTTAAGTGTATATACTATACTTGTATTCAAATATTAGAAGTATAGTATATAAATATTTTGTGATTATTCTAGAATTAATTTTATTTGAAGTTTGTTATTGCTATTATTATTAGATGACATCAAGTCATTGCTAATTTCTAGCATTCGTATAATAGCACTTCTCGGAAATAATATATATTTGATGTGCAGGTGTGCTGAGGAACTAATGGTCTCTCAGTCGAAATTTCATTCCTGCTTTTTCCAGTGCTTGAATGTCACATTAGCTCCCCACTCACGAACCTTTAAATTATGTACTATATTAATAATAATGTATTCATTTTTGAGTGATGTGTATTTTGATTTTTATATATTAATGCTTACTTACTTTTTAATTATTTTTCATCTTTGTAATAGCTTGTATTTGCGCCCGTTGGCTTTATTATAAATAAACAGATTTTAAAAAGGAAAATATATATATATAATTGTTGTAGTTGAAAAAATAACACAATCTTTTTTATGCAAATAATTAAATGAATTGCCGAAGCAATAATCTCCCTGTAGGTAATTTACATCTGTTTTAATAAAATTGATAATCGTAGTTATATATATATATCTTTTATTGAATTTCATATTTAAAAATTAAAAAAACAAATGTTAAAAACATGAAGATTATTTATCACATATAAATTTCACTTTTATTAATTCATGTTAATCAGTTGTTGATATGAAAGGGCTTTCATACGTAGAGGTGAGTACATCGATCTTCTAGGTCAATAATCTGGGTTTGAATCAGAATCAAACTCAAAAAATTGGATTTTTCTCCACCAATCCAGCTGATCATCCAATTCTTGGTTGGTAAATGGATATCTAGCTGTTGTGTATAGATATTTTACTGCCGAAAAATGTTTTTAACTAATTAGAAAATGAAAATATAAGTAAATTAGTATTTCAATTATTCATTGCATCCATTTACAGTAACAATATAAGTACAACAGTTAAATTGATTAACACTCATTACAATTGGTATGAGTACAAAAATATAGTTCTTGCCAGTAATATCTTGATTTCTTTAAATAAACCTAAAGCTTCCACTCACATTGGCTAACTTTAAGAAAAGCCCGATACTATTCGATACCAGCTACTTCTTGCTCCAAGTTTGTGTGTGTTTGACTGTATTCTGCAAACAAACAAATTGAATTTATTGTTAGGATAATTCTAGGCTGGTGAATTATTATTCTGAATGTGACTCAATAAAATTTATCCTAGTTTTTTTTTTTTTTGTCAAATGAACCTGTTTTACAGTAAGCTGTCATACTCTATAGTGGACAATCGGATGTATTGGCCTAATTATTTGATTGTTTTATATCATTGGCTATTTGTTTATATTATTGCTGTTTCATTGATTGGTCATACTATAGGCTCAATTGGATCTTAAGAATTGTAAGGTTTATACAAGTCCACTATTGAGGATAAAATTAAGATGAATTCCCAGTATTGTTATTATCTAGCTGTTAAAATACTAAAGAAACAATAGATATTCTTAACAATCAGCATTGATTAGTTAGAAAAACGCCATCTTTTTTCACAATTTTTTTTATGGAGAGATCTGGAAAAGCCTCGGCCAGGTGTACGCTGTTTAAGACTGTTTGGTATTTCTTGTCCTCCTTGGTTTGTGATGTAGTTGACGGTTTCTTTCTCAGTCTGTTAACTATATGAAAGATGTTCGTGATGTTGACTATCAAACCTGAAGCAGAAGCTGAGGGCCAACCCTGATCTTTTTTTCACTGATGTGGTTAGTTCATTTCTGAAAAATTGTCCATGGGCTAGAACAAATGTGGGAATGGTAAACTGAAAAATGATTTTGAATCTTTTGTCATTGCATTCGTTGTTTTTTTAGAGTATTAACCAATAAGCTGATAACAAATTAACTAAAGGGAATGATTTTTTAATATTTTATTATTACTTATTTTGTGGAATAAACTCACTTTCATCAGTTAATTTGTTTTGAATGAGCTGCAACTTCTTTCAATGTCTTTCTCGTTTAGGCACCATATTGGGAAGGTATTCAACAATTTAATAATCCTTCATTAAGTTCAAAATGTTTTGTACTTATTCAGATTTTGTTGCCATTGCTGATTAATTATTTATTTTAATTTCTTGTTTATAGTTTTTTTGTTGGAGTGCTTTTGTATATATAAAATTTAATTATTATCATTATCAACATTATTATCATTGTGCTATTAGGTTAACATCGACTCCATAATGTGTATTATCTTTTGATTTTTATTACTGGTTTCGTCATGCATGTGCAATAATCATTTTGATGATGGAATCTATTCATATCTTTGTTATGGTCTTTTTTACCTTTAAATTTTATCATGACCCAAGCATTATTGTGTATATTTGTTTTCTCTCTGACCCCTGTTACTTCAATCATAATCTGTTAATTGATATTCTTTATCCGATTTGCTAGAAACTGGAACTTCCTTTTCGTTTTATGAATTTTCCTATTGGCTAATTCATTATACATAGTTCACCAAATGGATAATCTATTACCCATTACAAATCATAAATCACAATTATTCATGCAGTACTCAATTGTTATGGATTAAAAAGGAAAATGGATATATTGTTTGTATGTATATTAAGTTTTCTGTAGAATTACAGCTTTAGCAACTACCCAGTAGACTATTGCAAACAAGTAACAACACTTCTTCATCATCAGTTGTGGTTTGTCATTGATTTTAACCATTGTAACACAATTTATTTTAGGAATTTTTCTATTAGGAGCAATAACTTAACAAAAAAATAAATAAATACGGATTTAGATTTTTGAATAATATTAATAAAGTAGAAATATTCTTTTCTGGAAAGTTTTATTGGTTATAATATTTATTATCAGAATGCAAACTTCTGATGGAGGGTTAGAATAATACTGTGTTAGTGTAAGTAGGCATGCCAAACCTCATTTAAAATGAAGCAGTGGGTCTGTGCCTGTAATCTTAAAATAATGCAGTGGGTGGACTGCTTATTGCTATGAACATTTTCAATTGGATTTGATGATCAACCTTCATGACTATAATTTGCAGTCACAAAAGTATTCCATTCTATATCTCTATTTTAAACAATTATTTGTAAGTATATATACTAACTATCTTTAAATAGAGGGACTTGAACTTAGGTTTTTAGTCTATATTCAGCCTTCACTCCATTTAAACAACTGATACACATGACCACACATATGTGAAAAAGATATCTGATCCCCAATATAATTATTTCATACAAAACCAGCACTCATCATCAGTTGGGGTCAGATCATAATCTCCAATCAGTGCTTGACTTATATTAAGATAACAATTCCTTAAACTTTAATCGCCAGACTTCAATCTTTTGACCTTTTCAATAATTTATCTGCCCATTTCATTGAAAAACCAATGATGGAATGCTTATTTGAGATGAAATGGAGGATGAATATAGACTGAAAATTCTAAGTTCAAATTCCTCTATTTACTATAGTAAACATTTATTATGTTGCTTGAATAGGTTAGCTAGTTTTAAGTTAATGTAACATAGAATGGACTATTGTTGTTAATGTAGATTTAAACTAAGACTCCTATTTAGTATTTTTTAATTCTTGAAGGCTTACAAATAGATGTTTTTTATTAGCTTTTAAAATTTTTATTATTTATCAAAAGTAAAAAAATGCTATAAATTAACCTTTAAATTATGAAAAATTAACAATATGGGATTCATAAAAAAAAACTGTCACAATACATACTTTGGTGTGTGACAATTTTATTATAATGTTTACTCTTTGTGTTGGTATTTTCACTTCCGTTTTTGTGTTGTTTGGAACATTTCAAGTAAAATTGCCAATATGAATTCCGATGTTCTGCTAGGTAAAGGCCTGGAGCTTAAATTGAGTACTGATTTTAAAATGACGTCTTCAAAAAAAAAAAGTCATATGGCTTTATTGTTCCAGAGTTCATAAGAAGTTGGAGCGCCAGGCCTGCGAGTGCCAGCTGATCTTAGGACCTTCTGATCCCAAGTCGTAAGCTCTGCAATTGCACCAAAACATGCAGGGTAAAATGCTAATGATTGCTCAAGAGTTCATAAGATGTTTAAGCACCAGAATTGTGAGGGTGAGAATCAATCCTGAGGTCTCCTAATCTGAAGTTTGATGTTCTACCAACTGCACGGATCTATAGTAGGCGAATAATGTAAGCATCTACATTTGTTAACTTAACTTGAGTATGGATTTTTAAATGGCATCTAGAACTTAAATTCAATAAGAGTTAAGATTATCCTATACCATAATATTAGTAATATTATCAAGAGGCAAATTATTCAAATTATTTTCAGTCTATGTAAAAGCTTTTTTGTGAACTTAAATTGAGGGTTGATTTTTTAAAATGTCATCCCCAATAGGTAAACTGATTTTAAAATGGCATCTACTGCTAAAGTTTTAATCATTGCTGAGATAATCTTATAGTATATTGTTAGTAATATTTTCAAAAGGCAAATTATTTAAATTATATTCACGGTCTATATTTTGTAAATACGGAAATATAATTTAAACAGAAGTGATTTACACTCTAAGCACGTATGCTGTAATGTTGTTATCATACTTCAATGTCGTCTTGTTGAGTACTGAGACTACTCTCAAATCAAAGAACAAGACAAAGTCTTTTGAAAAAATAAGAGTGGCCATCCTATTTTTTGTACCTAAATTTAGTTATATAGACCAATCTAAAGTGTCTTAGTTTCGGAGCATGAAAATGTTTCTTTAATCATTATGTTAATGTTTGTGAAATTTTTCAATTTACTATGTGTTAATATTATGAACTATTAGAAACTATGTAATTCAATTGTATTTAACGGCACAGAGATTGTATGTAATTGAAACAGATGATATTTGCATCCTAAGCACTTGCTTCTTTTACTTTTTCAAAAGTTTCTTGTTCTTTGGTTCAATGTTATCTTCAGTACTAAAAAAGACATCATTGAGCTATTATAACAACATTGCAGCACATGGGTTTAAGGTGTAAATCCCTTCTGTTTAAATTACATATGGTTTCTGGGCTAGTAAATAAAATTGAATATTACACAGTTTCTAATGGTTCACTATATTAACATGTAACAAATTGAAAAATTTCACAAACATTAACATAAAGAAAGAAATTAATGGATGTAAAGTAAGTAAAGAAATATCTTCACATTGTCAAACTAAGATGCTCTAGGTTGGCCTATATAACTAAATTTAGGTACAAAAGATAAGATGACCACTCTTATCTTTTCAAAAGTCTCTTCAACAAGAGATTGTTAAGCTATTATAATAATATTGCAGGATTTGGGCTTAGGTTGTAAATCCCTTCTATTTAAATTACATACATTCTTTAGAATAGTAAGTAAAATTGAATATTAAATATGGAAATGGTAATGTCTAGAGTTGTGAAGAAGCTCTTGTAAAATAGAATTTAGATGGAAACTTGGAGTAGAGGTGAGGGGTTGTGTAATGCTAGATTCTTGTGATTTTCTGGATAATTTTCTATTACTACATCTAATGAAGTCATTCCATCCTTTCCCCATAGATGAATAGAAATTGATCCCTTTTCCAAAGTCGATTTCAAATATTCATATTTTTGAACAAAAGTTGTAAAATTAAAATTACCAGAATTTCACTAGGTTTTTTTTTCATTAGATAAGAAAATTTCCTACTTTAAATTTTATAGGTTTCAATATGGTTGTCAGAATTCAAACTTCTGATAAAAAGGTCTAAAAGGTACACTGTTTGATACTAATGATAGTGAATCTGTGTATGTAAGAAAGCATTCTCTATAATAAATATTTAGCCAGTACTCAATTTGGTTTATATAAAATATCTGTGAATGCAAACTATATCCTATCTTGCAGATGTAAGAAGTCATTAAAGTTTGGGATGAAAATCAGTGGATAGCAGCCAATGGCAAACAACTATTACTGACTATCAGGGATTGTGGTGTGGTTGTAGCTCTGTTGCTTAGTTACAGCATTTGCCTGCAAGCATTAAATTTAGCATATTCATATATAGCAATATGATGAATTTAGTCTGCCAACTTTATTAAAAGTGTCATCCTTTTCCTTTGGTTTCAGTTTTATCTTCCATGTCAATATTGTCAGGATTCATCTTTAAATTGGAGGATATTGCAAAAGAATTATATTTATATATCATTAATAAAAATAAGAGCACACCATGAAATAGGTGTAAATAAGTTCGAAGAGATGTTACTTTCAATTGTTACATTTGATACATGTTTTACTACACAGCCATGTAGCATGTAAACTGTTACCTTTTGCATGAGTGGTTGGCAGTGCTCTGAGGTTGCTGATGAAGAAAGTTATTCCTAAAATGCATGTATACTACTGAGTCCTTTGTGCAGTTTCTTTTTTTCTTTACATAATATAGCAACTGTAATAAAAAATATATTTTGCTTGATGGCTGGAATCGTCATCTCAAGTTTATTTATTGTATATCATTATTTCTTAATTAATGCTTGTTTATGTTATCAGTTGATACTTATTTTTCATGATAAAACGAATTTGTTATCTTGTTTTTAACTTTATAAAAAGAAAAGTTTAAGGGGGAAAAATGCTTCTGTCATAATTCAAATTTTACACATGCGCACATTCTGCAATTAGTACGTATAAGAACTAGTCTTACAATTTATTAATATTATTATAAACATAAATAATAATATTCTTAGTATTTTTAATATAATTATTATACATATAAATAATATTTAAAAACACATATATTGTCTGTATAATTAAACGGACCTCTTAAGGTCCTATGTATGAGGTGTTAGATTGACTTAAAGTGAACATGGGTTTAACGGTAATATTAGCATTAACAAGAGCTTTGAGAATTTCATCCTAAGATTGTCAATGATATGGATTGCTGAAGAGTTGGAGAGTGGTGAAGATTGAAGGTTGTCTATTAAAGTTTAAAGATTTGCTATCTTAATATAAACTGAGTAGTGATTGCATATATGTGTGAGAGATGGTGATCTGGACCAACTGATGAATGCTTCTTCAGCATGAAATATTTATATTGGAGATTGTTTATCTTTTCTCCATGTATGTAGTCATGTGTATCAGTTGTATTAGATAGATTGGATAGCTGTAGGTAGTTTGATAGTCTGAATTTGAGTCCCTTATAATCTACATATAAATACTATTCTTATTACTTTTTAACATTATTATTATACATATAAGTACTATTCTTACTATTCTTTAATATTACTTTTTCTTATTATTTTTTAATATGACTTTTAGTAGTATTCTTACTATTGTTTAATATTACTGTTTATATGTATACATATTTTTCTTACTATTTTTTAATATTACTATTATGTAATATAGGGAGCTTACCAATAGCTCAAACAAGCTTTTATTTAATAAGTGTGGTAAGAGAAAATATTTAAAATCTCTATCAGGAATATTTTTATTCACAGACCAATTGGTTTTCATCTTCACCTCAATGAGGAGCTAGAACATCCAGACACTAGATGTAAAATATCAACTCAAAAACCAGCACTTATTTAATACTTATTTAATATATATTTATTGATTATTATAATTTTATCTTTAAGGCTTTAGCGATGTTAAGGCTATTAATGTATGGTGATCTGAATTTGGTTCAGTCCCAGAAAGCTATTTAGGTTAGATAGCTGGATTTAAAGACATTTTTGTGTCTGAAATTTTCAGATTTTCTTTTCAATAGTTAGATATTAAATAAATGCTGGGTTTATCTAGGGTCTAAATGTTGTAGCTCCTCACTGAGGTGAGCCATAAACTCAAAACCAATTGGTCTGGGAATAAGAATATTCTAGATAGAGATTTTAAATATTTTTTTCTTACTGCACTTATTCAATAAGAGCTTGTTTGAGCTATTGGTATGCTTCCCATATTATATATTTGTAAATATAAGCTTTTAAAAGCATTGTCATGTTATATATGACTTGCTTTGAAAAAGCCTGTGCTGTAGAAAAAAATTCATATTTTATTGATTATTATAATTTTACCTTTAAGGCTTTGGTGATGCTAAGGCTATTAATATATGATGATCTGAATTTAGTTCAGTCCCATAAAGCTATTTTTAGATATCTGGATTTAAAGACATTTTTGTGTCTGAAAATTTCAGATTTTCTTCTTAATAGTGCTGGGTTTTGAATTGATATTTTAGATCTAGTGTCTGAATGTTTTAGCTCCTTACTGAGGTGAGCCATAAGCTTGAAATCAATTGATCTGGGGATAAGAATAAATAAGAGCTTGTTTGAGCTATTGGTATGCTTCCTATATTACATATTTGTAAATACAAGCTTATAAAAGCAATGTCACGTTATATATGACTTGCTTTATTGAATATTACTATTATATATCTAAATATTATTATTACTACTTTTAATATTACTATTATATGTACGGGTATTTTTTCTTATTATTTTTAATATTACTGTTGTATTATATTTAATATTCTTATTATTTTTAATATTATTATATGTATTACTATATTTAATATGAATACTATATTCTTACTATTATTTAATATTACTATTATGCATATAAGTATTATCGTTACTATTTTTGTTTAATATTACTATTATAAGTATAAATATATATATATTTAATATATTACTTTATTTCCTCTAAATTTAATAAAAAAAATTGAAACTTAGATGAATTGTATTGTTTTGAATAGTTTGTGTTCTAGATTAACTGAGTTAAGTTTTTAATAATTGAGTTCAGTGATTAGATTATATTTCGTTTTTGTTATGAGGAAAATCTAATAAAGGGGGAAAAATTATTTGAAGTTTAAATTAAAAAAAAGTTAGATTATACTGTATTCTAAATATTTTTCAAATTTTGTTTTTTTGACGATATTTATATATAAAAGCAAGACATTCTTTGAAAACAAACTCAAATCAAACACAAATGTTCATTAAACATAGAAAATCTTTAATATGGTTAGTGGATTTATCATCAATCTATATACACTGTTGTTCTTCAAATTTTTATTTATAATGAAGTCCACTCCACTCATAGTTACCATATTGTCGTTGTAGTAAAACACATGTCCACTTTTCAAATCAATTGTCTCTTCATCTTATAACTTCACAATGTCCAACAATGTCTCATTTAATAATAGACCATTTACTTCTTATAATCTACTTTCACTCAAAAGTTAAACTGCAGTTGTAGGTAGCTAAATACAAGCTAATTATTAAATGGTTGCCTGGTGATGCAATCAGAAAATCTTAGCAAACTCTGTATTGACTGCCCACTAATTGCTTTTGCAATTAATTTTACAGCCTTGTTAGAATAAGATTCATAATTTAGTTGTTTTTTTTTTTTGGATTTTAAATATCCAAAAAAAAAAAAAAACTTGTTCACACACATATTTCATCTTGTTTTTTTTTTTATCAAAAGAACTTTTCAGTTTTCCAGTTAAGAACTATCAGATAATGCAAGAAGGAAAAATCTGGTATTTCGTTCGTAACAAAAGAGGTCATGCGTTGTTAGCCGAGAGGTATCGCAGCAGCCATGCAAGCAAGTAGTAGGTTGCAGACGGTTGTGGGTTCGCGTCCCGGCCGATTCTATGACATATGGAAAAAAAAAAAAAAGAGGTCAAACACTAATAAAGTCACCACATTGATAGATATATATGTTGGTGAGCAGTGTTCATTTACCATATGAATAATTATATAATAACAGCTACAACATTAAGAATGTATGGGGTGAAAATTAGGAATGAGCCCTGCTTGGTTCTTTTAAGATCACAAAGAGGAATCAAAGAGTGTCAGTTTTAACTTTAAAAATAAAAGAACTATTTAAAAAATATGTGGAGCAAAAAAAAACTTTTTCAAAGAACAAATATGTTGGGACTGGGGGGAGGGTATTTCAGTTAACCCTATCAGTACTTTCAGTTAACATCAAAGCTGCTTTCAGATAATGTCAGTGGGTTTTAATTACTGCCATGTTGTAGTGGAATAGCTAGGTGAGTCTTTCTATATCTCTGAATAGATCATTGAACCAAATTCATTAAAGACTAAAGAAATAGAAAGATTTGGATTGTCTGTCTTTCATCCAGAAGGATAGCGATCTGTTATTATGCAATAGCTTCATTTCAACTTGCTACATTAAAAAAAGATCCTGGAGTATGAATAATCAATTATCTGAAGTGAAAAAGTGGATAAATATTTATCAGTGAATAAGTAAGCCAAATCGAGCAATAAGATAAATTTATAATCCTATCAATAACCCCATATCTACAAGGACTTTATAAAAAGGACATTTTCCAATTTATTCAGGTTAATTGACCATAACAATATATAACTATAAGTTCACATAAATCTATCAAACTAAGATTTAATATTTAACTTTATCATAATAAAAGTTTTAGTATTCTCTTTTTATATATCTTTGCATGTTAAATACTTGTGTGCAATTAGCATATTTAAATACACATGGGAAAAATCAATAACATGTTTTAAAAGAAAATTTTGTGAACTATTGTTTTAAGGTCTTTTTAATTAATCTAGTATATATGTAAATGAAAAAAATTCACAGTGATATAAAAAAAATCATTTTTTTTTTTATTAAAAAAACTTTTTTAAAAAGGAAACCATTTATGAGATGGCACTGAGAGTCATGTGAAAGTCTGAGTTCGAATCCCGCATATATTACATATGTAAATGCAAGTAACAGAAAAGAGCAAATATAAAAAAGGAAACAAATAAATAAACTCGAATTTTGACTTCAAAATTTTGTTAGAATTATTTATTTAATTTAAAATATAAAGTCTCATTGATTGTACTATCATTTAAATACATTGAAATATTGCATAATAAAAATATATAAAGTAAACAAATAATATAACAAACACTTTTTTTCCCCTATTAATTTAAGATATATATATATATAGGCTGCATAAAGGAGTTTGCTATTAACTGAAAGGAGACCCTTTGATTCCTCTTAGAGGCCTTAAAGGAACCGAGCAGGGCAAATTCCTAATGTCCACTCCATACGTTCTTGTCGTTGCAGCTGTTATTACTATGTTATTATTCATATAGTATACGAACATGGATGGGCTGGTCACCAACACGCATTAGCCAGCATGGTGAGTTTATTGGCTTTTTATCTCTGAGTTTAAGATCAAGAAACACCATGGTCTTTCTTCTCAGTGCCTGATAAGGCAGAATGAATGTTTCTATAAATGATAAATATTTTTCCAATACATATATACAATTATGACAGACAAAAATAAAGCATGGCCCTTATTCCCAGGAGGCTGCAAAGTCACCAACCAAGGCAGCGGTTGGTGGCCGAAGGCAGAGGGTGCTAAGAATCCCCTGATTGCGGACCCAGGCTGCCATTTGATGACGACTTTTTATTTAGGTACTTACAACTGCAGATCACTTTCAAGTGAAGGAAGATTGCAAGAATTAGAAGAAGAACTGTCTTATATTAAATGGGACATTATTGGACTTTGTGAAGTTAGAAGAAAAGGAGAAGAAACAATTGGTTTAAAAAGTGGACATATACTCTATTATAAAGGCACACATATTGGAAATACAAGTGGAGTAGGATTCATTATAAATAAAAAGTGGAAGAACAATATTGTGGAGATTGATGGTGTATCGGACAGAGTGGCAAGATTAGTTATACAACTTAATAGCAGATACCAAATGCAGATAATTCAGGTTTATGCCCCAACAAGTTCTCATAGTGATGAAGTAGTAGAAGATTTTTATATGGATGTACAAAAGGCTTTTGATCAGAGTAAACAACATTTTAAAATTGTTATGGGAGACTTTAATGCTAGAATTGGTAGACAAATGAAAGATGAAATTGCTGTAGGTAATTTTGGTTATGGTAATAGAAATGAGAGAGGACATAGACTTGTGGAGTTTGCAGAAAAAGAAAAACTTTATATTATGAATTCATTTTTTGAGAAAAATGTTAAAAGGAAATAGACATGGAAGCATCCAAATGAAGGTACAGCAGAATTGGATTATATTTTGACTAACAGAAAATACATATTTCAAGATTGTAATGTTCTTAATAAATTTAACACAGGAAGTGATCATCGATTAGTAAGGTGTAAGTTACATGTTAATGTAAAACTAGAGAGACAAAAATTATTAAGAAAAACAATATTTACAGTTGATATTTCTAATCTTCAGAAACATTCTAATGAATTTAAATTAGAACTTACAAATAGGTTTCAAGTGTTAGGAGATTTTGAACATGATTCAGATTTGAATGAAATTAATATGAAAATAACTGATACACTTTTAAAAACTGCAACAAACATAGCTGGTAGAAAAAAGCAGCAATTGACTAATAAAATTTCTACTGAGACTAGAGAATTTATGAAGAAAAGGAATATGAAGATATACAAAAATGATGTATTAAAAAAAATTGAATATCTCAAATTTTGTAGAATGGTACGGAAAAGAGTTGAAAATGATATAAGAAAGTATAACTGTGAAATAGCAAGGAAAGCTGTAGAAGAAAATAAAAGTCTCAAAAATGTTAAACAACATTTTGGTATTGGTAGTGAATTTATATCTGCAATAAGAAAAAAAGATGGAATTATTACTAAAAAGAGAGATGACATCATGAAATTGGTAGATTTTTATCAAGAATTATATAGTAATAAAGAACAAGTACCTCCTATATCTATTACATCTTCCGAATTGCCCAGAATTTTAAATGAAGAAGTGAGACATACAATTAAGTGTATGAAGAAAGGAAAGGCTCCAGGTAATGATGGAATTATAATTGATATATTAAAAGAAGCAGGTGAAGAAATAGAAACAATTTTAGCAAAGTTATATACCAAATGTCTAAATGATAAAGATGTACCAGAAGATTGGAAGAATGCAGTAATAATATTAATATTTAAAAAAGGTGATAAAGAAGATATTAGAAATTACAGACCTATCAGCCTTTTATCAGTTTTATATAAAATTTTTACCAAGATAATTACAACTTATCTACAGAGAACTTTGGATTTCCACCAACCAAGAGAACAAGCTGGATTTAAAAGTGGTTTTAGTACAATAGAACATATCCAGGTATTGAGAGAAGTCATAGAAAGGACAAACGAATGTGAGTTGTCATTATGTTTTGGATTTGTAGATTATGAAAAGGCATTTGATTCTATACACATTTCTTCAGTGATTAAAGCATTGGATCATCAAGATATAGATCCAGGATATTGTCATATTTTAAAGAATATTTATAAAAATGCAACTGCAACAATTAGATTACATAATGATACTGGAAAAATCAACATTGAGAAAGGTGTAAAACAAGGTGACTCCATATCTCCAAAACTCTTTGCAGCAGTGCTGCAAGAAGTATTTTGTGGATTAAAATGGGAAACTAAAGGAGTGAAAGTAAATGGAGAGTATTTAAGTCATTTAGATTTTGCAGATGATGTAATTGTTTTTGCAAATAATGCTTCAGAGCTGCAGGAAATGTTGCAGGAGTTAGCAGATGAAAGTAGAAAAGTAGGACTAAAGATAAATTGTTAAAAAGACTAAAGTAATGTTTAATCGATTTGCTCAGAATATGAAACTAAAGATTGATTATGAAGAATTAAAAGAAGTTAACAGTTACAAATACCTTGGTCAGATTATTAATACAGATGGAAACATAATGGAGGAAATTAATCATAGAATTAAACTTGGTTGGAGTACTTTTGGTAGAAATAACTTGATACTAAAAGGAAATATGCCTATGTGTTTGAAAAGGATGGTTTTTAACAAATGTGTTTTACCAGTTCTTACTTATGGATCTGAGACTTGGACACTTAATAGAAGAGCAATACAGAGACTTCAGACCACTCAAAGGAGTATGGAGAGATGTATGTTGGGAGTAACAAGAAGAGATCGAAAATGCAATGTATGGGTAAGACAACAAACAGGTGTTACTGACCTTATTGAAAAAATTAAAAGATTGAAATGGAGTTGGGCTGGACATATTGCTAGAAGAGATGATAATAGATGGACAATTGAAATTTTAAATTGGATTCCAAGAGATTGTAAAAGATCCAGAAAGAGACCACATGTGAGATGGATGGATGAAATAAGAAAATGTGCAGGGGTGTTGTGGAGAAGAGAAGCTAAAGATCGGAGAAGATGGATTAAACTTGGAGAGACCTTCATCCTGCAGTGGATTGATAATGGTTGATGATGATGATGATGATGATATATATATATCATTCAGTCCAATATCAGCCTTTCAAGCTAATTGAGCACGCGCCTTTTGAGAGTGTTAAATAAATGAATACTCTCCTCTTCAATCCAAGATATAGTATTTATGCAAACTAGAATGACAGACATATTTATTCAGTGATCAACACCTGCAGATCACTAAGTGACTTATGAATAACTTTTGGATAACCTACTAATTGTCGTAACCATAGATTTGATAATTAATATCTACATCAGTCATGGTTTATATTTTTCAAAACTTAAATAGATAAGTGTCTGTTAAATTATCATCATTATCATATTTCTGAAAAATTAAATCAAAACGCCCTTTGTTACAAACCCACCACTTACGTTCTTTTGTGGTAATACGATAACATGATTGCAATATGATGTAGCCATCACCACAGTCAGTGAAAGTTTTACGTATTTTCAAGTGCTGAACTCGCGGTGACTTTTTCGATTTTTACACGAAAACAATAAAAAGCATTAAAACATTTGTAATTATCTGTTTCAAAACTATCATTCATTAATACAGAAAAAAAAAAAAAGTTTAAATTATTCCACTTCGTTTAAAACAATCATAAATTTTAGCTAGAATAAATCAATATTTTCATTTATTTTGTTAAAATAACTATATTTATCTTCATTAGTCATCATTACTTCAATAAAACAGCTGAATTTATATCAAAAAATCACATTTGAAAAATAATAATACACTGCATTCATATCAATTTATTTTAACAATTCAATTATTGATTAAAAAAAGTTATTCATATCTTAAATTATATATATATACACACACAGGCACTATTAATATGCAATATGGAAGTTGAATGTGATATTTATTAACTTGCTGCATCCCTAATCTGAGTTCAAATCCAGATGTGAGCTGGAATTTTTAAGACACGTGATACATTTTTATTAAAGTTCAGACTTTTCCGATAACAGGCTTATAGTAAACAAAGACAAGATTGTCTTATCAATTAACAATACTATATAACGAGTGGCGAATTCGCCAAGATAAGATTGGCAATCTTCTTACTTCATGCTGTATGGTTAACAAGAAGTCATTTCATATTTAAACTGGATGGTGCTCATCCATGGACAATATGCAAGAACATCATTCGTAGAATAAAGAACAGGGACCATCTTCTGGTGCCTGAGCGCCTCTATGCGGACCTTTGGGCGCAACTTATGCCGCTTGACAAAGAGCCTCTCGCTCAGAATAATCTAATATAGCTATCACTTATTAGTTTACAAATAACGGGATTCAAACATATACATCGTGTATAGATACTACTTGCAACCTGAAAGTATGATGTACCTTAAAATCACAAATATTGCCACTCGATGAGGAGTCTGTTACTCGGATTAGGACTAAACTAATTTAATTTATTTGTAAAAAATGATTTATCAGATGTAAGATAAAAATAATTGTACTATAGTAAGTATATAAATATATCTTCCTTAATTAAAAAAAAAAAAAAGAGGACAATCAGCCAATATTAACCATTAAAAAATATGTAGTTATTTTTTATATGTGGAGAGTAAAATAGAAAGAAAACTATAACAACTCTTACCTTTCAACCCTAAATAGTAGTGTGCAATCATTTCAGATTGCTCAATAATTGGAAACCAAATGACAAAAAAAAAATTTTTTTTACTTGCCTGGAAAATCAAGTAATGAATATAACTATTGTTTCATTAAGCACATATTGAAATTTCTTTTCATATTCACTGGAAAGTATTCTAGTCGTCAAGCATTGGTGGTTGAGAGGTTAGCGACAGCTGCTTTACAAGCAGTTGTCCTGGGTTAGCGGGTTTGCTTCCCGGCTGATGCTATGACACATGAGAAAAAAAAGTATTCTAGTCAGAGGCTTCATCTTTTAAATCTACTCACTCTGACTATCTAGAATAGTATTAACATTACCCAATCTGATTTGGTTTGGTCATAAAGTGATAGATTTTGTAAGCTCGAGGTTCACAGATTGTGACTATATTCTTACTTAGATTATTCAAACTTTTTATGAATGTCCAAGCAATAAACCATTGGAATATGCTACATAGTGTCAACATTTGAAAAATATTTATCAAAATGCAACAACAGTGGTTAGACTGTATAGTGATACTAATAAGAATATCACTGAAAAAAAGTAATAACTTTCTTCATACAATATTCCAACTAGTTGAAGCTATAATAAATGGATACTAGAAAGTGTGTTGCTCTCAGATTCAAGACTCCTTAATAATGAAACCATAAGTTAGAAAGTAGTCTGGGGATATTGGAAAAATAGGCACTAGATAGGGATATTAATACATAAACCTTCTAGCATATATTGATTACTATAGTTTGCACTAGGTGGCACTATTATATGAAAAAAGTTGCTACTGTTTAACAGATTGGGTAAGCATATAAAATGGTGGTTATGTGTTGTTTTAATGTTGTAAGATTATCTATGATAGGAGGCAGGAAATAAAGAATGGTGATTCAATCTTAATAATGGGTTTAAGGGAATTTTTGTAGAATAAAATGAGGAGTAAAAGAAAGTAAAAACAAATGAAGACTATTCAAATCATCTAGAATGGTCATACCATATGGATGTTTTTGTTTTATTGCTTTTTTTCTTAAATGATAATTGACATTTGAAGAAAAATTTTTATTGTCATCTAAGGAAAGCAAAAATATAAAATTAAAATCCAATACTGCATTAAAGACACCATAAAATTTATGACAATGTATCTGGAAATATAATCATTACCATTAAAGTAATGAATAATAATACTCTTTATAAATAAATTGAGACTTGGTTTGATTATTGTTGTTAATTTTGAAGTTGTATAATATTTGAAAGTAATGAGAAAATCAGTAGTGCCACTCAATCTAGTGTGGTATACAAACACATATAGCTATACGTTTATTATTAATACATTGTAATCATCTCATCCTATTACATTTGATTGCCCAAAGTTTGATCCGTATCAGAAAATGAATATTCAGGAAATGTTCTTACCTTCATTTTATTTGTGTACTCACATATTAAGTATATAAAATGCCTACTCACTTTTATAGTGTTCCATCAACAATAGTCTGTATATATTTTTTATTCTCACTTTTTTTGGTTTTATGCATTTTCTGTCTGCTGTATATATATGTGCTTTGGTTTGTAGATTATAATATTTGATTCTAAAAACATTTTCTGCAACGATTAAAGCTTTGGTTCATCAAGATGTAGACCTGGAAACATATTATGAAGAATATTTATCAAATATATAACAGCAATGATTAGATTACATAGTGATTTCATATCTCCAAAACATATTTACAGCAGTTTTATGAGAAATCTTTTGTTTTAAAAGGAGAGCTGAAGAGATTAAAAATAAGGAGAAATTATTTTTTACGTCCCTAGATTTTGCAGATGATGTGGTAGTTATTTGTGCAAAGGTAGTTATTTGTGCAAATAATGCTTCAGAGTTTCAGAAATTACTGCAAAAGCAGTCAAATGAAAGCAAAAAAGTAGGACTAAAGATTAACTCTACAAAGAGTAAAATAATGTTCAATGGATTTTCCCAGAAGAAAATAAAGATTAACAAATATAAACTAGAAGTTAACAATTACAAACAACTTTTATCTGATTATTAATATAGATGGGAACATAGTTAAGGAAATTGCAATACCGATAATTTAGAATTAAAAGGAATTGCGCCTATGTGTTTGAAAAGGAAGATTTTTTTTTAAGTGATATGTTTTATCAGTTCTTATTTATGGATCTGAGACATGGACATATGCCTATGTGTTTGAAAAGAAAGATTTTTTAAAATTGATATGTTTTATCAATTCATACTTATGGATCTGAGACATGGGCATATAAAAGAATAGTAATACAGTAAGTTCATGCCATTCAACAAAACATGGAGGGAGGAACAAGAAGAAAATGCAACATATGAATAAGAAAACAAATATCACTGTATTTATTATGTATATTATTGAAAGAATTGACAGACTAAAATGGAGCTAGGCTGGACATTTTTTTAGAAGAGATGATAACAGATAGTCAGTTGAAGTTTTAAGTCAGGTTTATTGTAAAAGATCTAGAAACAAACCAAAAATGAAATAAGAAAATTTGTTAGTGTGATGTGTAGATGATAGGTTACAGATAAAATAAATTGGATTCAATTTGGAGAGACTTGCATCCCACAGTGAATCAGTAATGGTAGAAAATGATGATGATCTATATACAAACACACACACACATATATATATATAATAAAAACAAATTATAACATCCTAAATATATTTCATAAATAGCTATGGAAATACTTTCAGTTAAATGGTTTTCATTTGTAGATGATTAAGAAATTAACTGAAGGTGCTTCTGTGTTTTATTGTTGTTGTTTATAAAATGTATTATCACAGTTATAATTTATTATTTTTATTTCAATAATTATTCCATAATGCACATTTTATTTTATTTATATATGCAGCTATCTATGCAATTTAATGAAGTTAGGGGAATTATTTTGTGGTCAACTGAAATTGAATCTAAAAATAAAACTTAACTCGGTTGTTTGGAGTATAGTGTCTTAGGAAATGGAAACACAATAAGATAAAAAACTGAAAGATTTTAAATATATGAATTTGAGGGAGAATGGAATAATTAAGTTAGGTAGATGAGTTGCAGAAATGTAAAAAAGACTAAGTGAAAAAAAGATTCTCTATTTGGGAAATTTATGAAGAAAAACAGGTGAATTGAAAATGAATGCTACTTAGAGGGAGAGAAATTGTGAAAAATATTCTGGAACTGTGGAAATATAAATAAATAACATAAGTGAAGAAAGAAGTTTACTGGTATTCTTTAGAAGAGAAATAACTACAAATATTTTACTAGTAAATGAAAAAAATAAAAAATCCAGACAAAATGATCTGATTTGCTATGGGGTATCTGATTTTGGCAATCAGCTCATGATCATATATTTATAAATTTACTAAATGTGTTGTTATAATAGTTTAATTATAATATATGGATGTCTATTTTTTTTTTTTAACTTTATATATAATGATTGTGTGAGTAATATAGAAACAAGTAAAGTAAACAGGCAGTACTGGTACAGTTATTAAACAATGACACTCGATTGTTAATTGCCATTTTCATAATTGTTACTTCCCTTAACACAGTTTATTTTAGCTTCTCATTATGTAGAACTATATTTAATGTTTAATGAACTTTTTATTTAATAAATTTATGAATTTCCCTGCATGATTTGGTTCAGGGTAGAATGGCAGACTGGAGCCTGAAGTCCACAGGTCACAGCTCATCTCTAACACTTCTTTTGCATGAAGTTCTTATAAATTCCTGAATAATAAACTATTCAATTACTCTAAGCTCTCTCTGAGTTCCCAGCATGCTTTGGTGCAGTGGTAAAAGCATAGATTCTGAAGATCAAGTTCCATGGATCACAGCCCAGCTCTGGCACTTCTGATGCTTAAATTTCCAATGAACTCCTGAATAATAAATCATTCAATTATTATAGTCTTTCTGAGTTCCCAGCATGCTTTGCTACAGTGATAGAGAATTAGACTCTGTAGCTCAAGGATCATAGATTTCAATTCAGCTTTGTTACTTCTGATAATTGAATTTTTTATGAATTCCTGAATAATAAACCATTCAATTACGGTATTCTTTTTGAGTTCCCATTATGCTTTAGTGCAGTGGTAAAATTGCAGCCAAGGACTGTCACTTCTGATTCTGGAATTTTTTATGAACTCCAGAATAATAAACCATTCGTTTACTACATTTTCTTAGTTCTCAGCATGTTTTTCTGCAGTTGCATAGCTACAGGCTCTGGAGCTCAAGGTCCACGGAGAGCATACCCAGCTATGTTACCCCTGATGCTGGAATTCACGCTAAACTTCTGAATAATAAACCATTCAATTACCATAATCTTCCTGAGTTCCCAGCATGCGTTACTTCAGTGATAGAGTAATAGATTTTGAGGATCAAGATCCACGGATTGTAGCTGAGCTACTTCTGGTCCTCAAACTTTTTATGAACTCCAGAGCAATAAAGCCAATCGCTATTGCTACTTAATTTGTAAATTTAAAAAAAGTACTGATTAATATTAAATGGCTAATGGGATTAGCTATTAGCCAGTTATCTGGACTAGCTTGAGACATTTTAAAGTACCCAATTTTTTTTTAAAATTTCACCTGAATTTCAATCCCAGGTCATAATTATGTCAGAGTTATACTGCAATGACCATTTAAAAATAATAGGTGTGTATTATATTTATTCATTCACGCGCATTTACGCGTTTACATACACATACATTACCACAGCCCTCATTCTTATACGCCAGAAGTTATCAAATGATTGATAATATATAAGTATGAAAGTTGTGGTGACGCAATTTGCATGTGATGGCAACGTAGTTTTGGCATTTATGGTTTAAAGTATATATGTGATCATTTACCCACACAGACACATTAATTTTTGTTTTTAAAATATTTATTTGGATTTGATATCATTGAAACTAAATCTAGTTCCTAATTGTTGCTCATTTATGGTGGCAGTGTACGTTATATATCATCTATTACGAGTGGTTAAAGTGTTGAAGCATTGACATTATGTCTGTTATTAATTCTCTCTTGAGATGTTTTGTGAAGATGAAATATATCTGTACTAGAAGTTAATGCCTGCTTAGCTTTACACTTTTGAGACTATTATAAATGGTTCCCATTGTAGCTATTTATAACAATTATTATTTTTTCTCTGTGTTTGTCATAAACACGATTACATCCTGCTTGCTATGATTATTTTTTAAATTTATTTATTATTACAGTCTAAAATTTGTCAGATACTGTTTTACAAAACTATGATTTACGTTTGTGTCCGCCCTTCCGTCTTTCTAACTTTTTATTTCATTAGTTGACATATGCTTCTTGTCTCATGATTTGAAATAATTAACAAAAAACATTTTTCTTTAAAATTTATATTATTGTAAACAGAAGGATTTGAACTTAGGATATTTAGTCTATATTCACCCTCTACTCCATCTCAAACAATCGATACACCTGGTCACATACGTGTGAAAAAAGATAAATGATCTCGAACACTCGTAGTTCGTGCCGGACTAGCATTGATCATATGGGCCAAATCATCATTTCCCACACATATATACAATGAGTACTCGGGGATTATATTAAGATAGCAATTCCTTAAACTTTAATGGACAGGCTTCAATCTTCTCTCTTCCAACAATTCAACCATCCGTTTCATTGAAAAACCATTGATGGAACGCTCCAAGCCCTTGGTGAATTTGATATTGTAATCGTACCAATGTAGACATTACGTCAATATAATTCCTCACACTATCGGACCATTACATATTGATTTATATTAATAGAAGAGGGTTAATTTATACTATTATATATTTTTCATATGTATAATTTACAGGTTGTTTTTACCCACCCCCCACAATTATTTTTTTAATAACAGACATGTACTTCTTGTCACATGATTCGCAAATAATAATAAGAAAAATATTATTCTTTAAAATTTTTAGTATTGTATATTTTTAATATGTATAATTTGTTTTTCTATTTTGTGCAGGGGATTACTAGAGCTCAAACCGGAGACTTTTATTACGAAGGTTGACACTTGCATTAAAGTTAAAAAAAAAAAAAACGCACAAAAACGGTGTTAATGCAGCTGTTTATCGCCCAAGGCTTTTCCTTCTTTATTATTAGTGCAAAGCATATTTGAGGGGAATGTGTTTATTGGGATGACTTACCGGTTGACAAAGATATGCTGCTACTGAGAGGGCGTGTGTGTGAATGTAAATTAGAAAGATATTGATGATTAGGTTATGTGGGAATATTTGGATAGAAAGGTTAGGTAAAAACAACATAAGACAGTGTTTACTATGATCTGAATTTTAGATATTGTTAAGATGTTAGAGGAATCAAATAAAAAAAAATAATAATGTTGCATTAATGATGGGATCAAATAATATAAATAGAGAAATTGAACAAAAAAAAATAAAACCTGTCTTAAGAATATTTTCATGAAAGTGAAGGAAAGAAATGAGCAGTTAAGAGGGGGGAGTAGGATTGTTATCAAGGTGTGATAGTAGAGTAAATTTAAATAAGATTTTAAAAATTAATGAATTTTAGCCTAAAACGATTGTGTGAAAATAATAGTGTTAATTTTTTTTGTATGTATAGAATGCGTTCATTAGAAATGGGTACAGATTTAAAAGAAATGCGTTTCATTTATTGGGGGGTAAATATTTAATGAATTACTTGGGAATAATTTGGAGTGGGGATTTATATAAACAATAAAGAGCCAACGGCGGAAGTAAATATCAATAGGAATAATGATGCTTTTATATTTATAGGTATGGACAAAACAGAAGCCATTGTAGGCGAAGATACATTTTTTTTTTTTTTTTTAAACAGAGGATGCTTGGAAATAATTATATGAAAGAATTATTTTAAGAAAGAGCTAAGGATATTAATATATATAAACATGTAAAGAGTTAGAACTGGGAATAAACGGAGAGAATTGAAGGGGGGGGAGGGGTTAAAGAGAAAAAATAAATTTGGGAGCAGTAGTAGAAACATTTAAGAGGTAAAGAAGGAGCACATCTTCATAAATGTGAATAGAAAGTACTATTTGCCCTTTCTTGCAGATTATTTTTTTATAATTTAACTATCAGCCTTCTGAGCATTATGCTAACCTTTAGATCATGAGATAATCTAATGATTTAGATCATCTCATAATATGATGAGGAAACTTAAGTTTAATGTTTATTTTAGCACTTCAATATTTTTGAATTACATTACAAATCCTAATGAGCATTTTACATTATTAAGATGCATAATTGGTTACATTTAGTCTACTGTTATGTCTACAATTATTATTTTTTCTTAGGATTATGCTGATATATAAATTGTTAACTTTTGTTTTTATTGTATATTTATAGTTACAGCAAGTCGTGAGTGCATATAGCTAATTGGTTATCATATGTAAATTACATTTATCCTACCATTCCTCAACATTAACCATTACAGTAGAGTATCCAGAGTATTAATAGAGTAGAGTATTAATGGATTTTCTCAAAATATGAAAATAAAGATTAATTATGATGAGTTAGAAGAAGTTAACAGTTACAAATACCTCGGTCAGATTATTAATACAGATGGAAATATAATGGATGAAATTAATCATAGAATTAAACTTGGTTGGAGTGCTTTTGGCAGAAATAACTTGATACTAAAAGAAAATATGCCTATGTGTTTGAAAAGGAAGGTTTTTAACAAATGTGTTTTGCCAGTTCGTACTTATGGATCTGAGACTTGGACACTTAATAGAAGAGCAATACAGAGACTTCAGACCACTCAAAGAAGTATGGAGAGATGCATGTTGGGAATAACAAGAAGGGATCGAAAACGCAATGTATGGGTAAGAGAGCAAACAGGTGTTACTGATCTCATTGAAAAAATTAAAAGACTGAAGTGGAGTTGGGCTGGACATATTGTTAGAAGAGATGATAACAGATGGACAATTGAAATTTTAAACTGGATTCCAAGAGATTGTAAAAGACTCAGAAAGAGATCACATGTGAGATGGATGGATGAAATAAGAAAGTGTGCAGGGGTGATGTGGAGAAGAGAACCTAAAGATAGGAAAAGATGGATTGAACTTGGAGAGACCTTCATCCTGCAGTGGATTGATAATGGTTGATGATGATGATGATGATGATGATGATCCAGAGTCTCATGTCAAGGCATTACTTAGTAAATAGCTAAATGTTGCCTTGATAACAGATTGCTGATATTCTATTTGTTAAGTTTTAAGTCTTAATATTACAAGTCATATCTTAGCTTCACCCTTAACTGTGTTCCAGTGCATTTAGACATATAATTTGCATTTATATATATATTTTTTTGGTTTGTATATATTTTTAAATCCTATTGTTTTTTAGAGATAAATTTTTTTTAATTAATCACATTATTGACAACAAGCTCTCTCAGAAATCATTCCATTAGAAGTGTTCTTCCAAAGGCTACTTTTGTACAGAGTACTTTAAGCCCTTTCATTTTAGTGTAAAATAATAAAAGCATTTTTTATAGGCATAGTAAATGTGATTTGCTTTCAAATAGCTTAGCTAAATCATTCTTTAATATTTAGGATCAAAATTTGAGCCTTTGTTTTACTGAGTTCCAGCCTCGCTTATTAAATTGGAATTTATTATTTCATCTGGATCAATCAAAACTCTAGTGTGAGATGAGTATTCATTGTTAGATAATTTGGGAAGTGTTTATAATAAATCTTTTCAGAAATAGAAGGTATAGGGAGAGGATTGGGCATCACTTTATTTTATTCTTTCAAATGCTTTTCAAAATTTTAAGTATCTCCTTAAATGTTGAGTAGAATGTTCACTTGATAGCAGTTACATTTGGATATCAGTCACACAAATTTTATATATAGCAGATACCTGAATAGTTTGATTCAAAGGAAGAGTGACAGACTCTAGAACTGAAAGTCCATGGTTGCAGCCCAGTTTGGACCCTTTTAGCCGTCAAATTTCTTATGAATCTTGAGAAACAAACAATTCAATTATGCATAATAACTATAATCATTCCAGAATTGATCTAGGATTTTTTTTTGCAAGTACATAGCTCATGATTACTCATTTAAATACATGATTTCAAGTGGGTATTTGCTTTAGGACAATTTAAATCATTAAAGATGAATGTCATTGACCAATCATAATGGACTGGAATAATTAACCAGCAAAGACACATTGATAACCACACAATTGCTAATTTAATTTGGAATAGTATATAATAGTTTTTCCACATTCATGATATTTGGTTCAACTATTATGTCATGGAAACTAAAGATCACAGATAATAGTGAACAGTATTATAATATGAATTTTCAAACACACACACACCTATTTACAGAGCAATGAAGTCTGAAAATGTTACTAAGGTAATTCACAAGTCAAATTCTCAAAGTATCATTTAGATACATTTGCAAATAATTCTTACTTTTTTATATATCACCAGTCTACTTGTCAGATAGGAATGTTTTCAGATTTGATTATTCAGTGAACCGATTTTATTATCAGCAGTTATATTTAAGAAGCTATAAAATTATTTGCAAACTTGCCAAAAATCATTAGAGCATCATTTTTTATTTGACAAATAGGTTGGCATTTAGAGACCTTTCTTGGAAATGATCTTAGTAATCCATTTTTGGACCTGATTGTTCCATGAAAGATTATATTCTCAGCATTACTTATTTGAAAAACCCAAAATTATTAATGAGCTTGTTAAACTTATTAGAATTTCATCTAAAAATATAAGTACACACACATTTATGTGTAATGTAATAAAAGTGGCATTTCTCCCAATAATATATTCAATTCTCAAACTTGATTAATGAACTAAATGCTATTAATAAACAGTTTCCAACACTGCTTTATTTATTAGATTGTTCAGCTAACACAAGGCAACCATTTATATTAGTTGCCCCAGATAGATGTACATAAAGATTAACAGATCTAGTAAGTTCACAATCAAGGGTGAAATCCATTACAGATGCAAACATAGCTCTCATTCACAACTCCAATTGAAGTGCAAAACCATTTGAATGCACTTGTTTTAATAAAGTTTTCTAGGATTAAAGATTATTTCTTTTATTAAGGTATAAATTATTATTTAATTTTATACCCTGATGGAAACTTTAAATTCATTTAAAGATTAATCGATCTTTTATCAAATTACAGGACATGAATATTTAACACTTCCTACTTTATTCCCTGGGTGTGGTATACTTGTCTTCATCATCATAGTTTAATATTTATCAATAGCAAATAATTCCTATTAAACTATGATGATGATGTGGCGCCAGGCATTTGGATGAACTCATGAGGACAGGTTTTTTTCAGAATTGCATCTTGGTGATTGTTTGCTTTTTAGATTTGTCTTATGCGTTTTAAAGTGTATTGAATTTAGAAGTTTCATTACATACTCCATATATACACACACACATTGAAGTTGGATATAATGTACATAGGTACGATATATTAGGGGGGATTTGATCCCAGACTTTCAATCTGTCTTTAATCATCCATTTCATCTTACACAACCACACACATGTCCACATATTTGTGAAAAAGATAAATGATCTCCAACATACATATTTCATGTTGAACCAGCACTCATCAGTTGCTCGAGATCATCGTTTCTCATACATATATATAATCAGAGCTCGGTTTATATTAAGATAGCAAATTTTAAAAACTTTTATGGACAGAGCTTCAATGTTCTTTACTCTCCAACTCGTCACCCATCCATATCATTGAAAATCTGATAAGGGCTTTGAACATGTCATCATCAAATTTTCAATGATATGGATGGCTGAAGAGTTGGAGAGTGGAGAAACCTGTCCATTAAAGCTTGAAAATTTGCTTTCTTAATATAAACCGAGCACTAATTATATATGTGTGTGGGAGATGCTGATCTGGACCAATTGATGAGTGCTGGTTAAGCACGAAATACATATATTGGAGATCATTTATCTTTTTCGCATGTATGTAGTCATATGTATCGATTGTATAAGATGGAATGTTTGACTGGGTTCAAATCGCCTCTAATTACACATAGCTTAAAAGTATATATAATATGCTTTTATTTAAGTACAGTATAATATATATATATATGTAGATATGATTACAACATAATCGAAAGTGCTTCTGCTTAATTTATATATTACTATTTTTATTTACCGTTGTTATAATTGAAAATTTACATACTGCATACTTTTAATGGGTAACTTGTTTTTTTAATAATTTTTAACTTGTTTTTTTTTTTATATGTATACATAACATATATTCACTATTTTAAAAAAAATTAATTTATTTTTATTAATTATTTCTTATTAATTTTTACCCCCTCCCCTTTCCCCAAATTGCGGACAGCTGAAATTACCCTTATTGAGATCGGGGATCTAGAAATTTTGATTCTAATTATTTTCAATTCTGGAAATTTAAACCTTTAATTTTAAAGTCAGGCAGAGATTTCACAAACGATGAAAATTTTCATACACCTACTGGTACTTTACCTGTGGTATATCTTTATTTATTATTTGTTAAGTATTAAGTTTATTATGGTGATGAAATGGTTAAACATTGAAAAGAAAGTAATCTTCAATTTGTTTAAATTTTTTAGTATTTTTTTTAACAAAAAATAAATAAATAAACAGTCCCTTATGGTATAATAATATTTAAACATTTGTCAAGAAATGATTGATTTCAAAGATATTTAGAAACTAAATGTGGACGCAATTTATAAATAATTTACCATGACAGATGGTCATTGAATCATATAATTTTAATGTTCATTTTTTTTCTTTTTTTTCGCATTTTATTATATACATATCTTTATTTGTTTTCCAATAAATATTGAATCATTATGTTTTATGTAATATGATAATAGGATTTGATATTATCAGGGAGAAATATAATTAAATCGAAACTTTAAAATTTTTCTTTCAGAAAAATATGAAAAACGTGTGAAGTTTATTTCATTATTGTTAATAAACTGTTTCTAGATTAATTATAAAAATTCTATTAATCTATCCTATAGGGTGATAATTCTGCAAAAAAAAAAAAAATAGAAAAGAAGCGTTGGTGGCCAAGTGGTCAGCATAGCCGCCTTACAAGCAATTGTCTCGGGTTCGCTTCCCAGCCGATTCTTTGATACATGGAAAAAAAAAAAAAATAGTCCAATATAGTTTAATTAAGATAATGACAAAATAGCTTAATTTAAGAGTTTTATAAAGGTTTCTTGATCAATGTCAAAAAGAACAACAACTCTCATCAATTTGGTCAATTGAATGAAACTGTAATGTTTGTTATTTTGGTGCTTGAAAGCCAGAAGTGTTCTGTGTTGAGTTCAAAATTCATGATTTGCAATCCAACTCTATTACTTCCTATTCGTGAACTTCTTATGAAATCCTAAGTAATAAATTCTATTATTGCCACCACTGCCACCATCATCACTACATTTCACTGACAAACTTTTATTTTTCTTAGATAGTTATAAGAGTTTTACATAGCTTAGATTGCTTTGTTTATATGGGCAATCTGTAGTAGTTGTTTTACATATGTAAAAGTTAATTTGTTAGTTCACATAGGATTGCAGGAGTTTTTACACACCATGCATTAGTTACAAGGGTTTTGAATAGCTTGGATTGCTGCGGTTACATGGGCAATCCATAGATGTAGGTTTACATATGTAAAAGTTGATTTATTGATTTACATGAGATTACAAGAATTTTTTCATGCTGTGGATTAGATACAAGGTTTTTACATGGTGTGCATTGTTGAGGTTACATGGGCAATCTGTAGTTATAGATTTATGTATGTACAAGTTGATTTATTTACTTACATGATATTACAGGAACTTTTATATGCTGTGGATTAGTTACAATGGTTTTACATAACTTGGATTGCCATGAATACATGGACAATCTGTAGTTGGAGGTTTACATATATATTGATTTACATCAGATTACATAAATTTTAGAGATCTGGACTGCTGTATCTACAAATGCAAACCAGGGTTAGTTTTATGTAGTTGGGTTACCTGGCACTACCAATTTCCATGGTAGTGTGGCAATTATCTGTGATGTCCACACTGGTATGAGATCAATATGTTATTTTTGATTTTTTAGGCTGCTGGATCTTCTTTGGGTGACCAGGTTTTCCTTTTGGTTTCATTGGAAATGTGGGTTGGGGACAATGTTGGTGTGGATGGGATACATGGTGGGATTGCTTTCATAATTAGTACAACCACACCATGCCTACTTTCTGGTGCATTTGAACAGATGAGTGTTTCAGAGGGGGTTAGGGTAACAACTATGTTAGAATTGGTTGCATTTGTTAAGTTGGAGTTTGTGGTAGATTGGTTAGACTCTGGGTCTATCTGTGTCTTAAAGATAGAGGCTGAGTGAGGCTTTTGACA
The DNA here is from genome assembly GCA_028023455.1 of Epiperipatus broadwayi. Taxonomy (NCBI): domain Eukaryota; kingdom Metazoa; phylum Onychophora; class Udeonychophora; order Euonychophora; family Peripatidae; genus Epiperipatus; species Epiperipatus broadwayi. Next base: position 3,193,271 of record JAQFVV010012453.1, on the reverse strand, counting down.
AGTTTTAAGTGTGAAATCCATGAGTAGATAGCCCTGATTTCCAGAGGGGCTGCTGGTACATTTATGTTAGAACTGGTTGCTATTTCTGAGTTGAAGTTTGTCATAGGCTGGTCAGATTCTGGATCTATCTATATTTTAAAGATAGAGGCTGAGTGAAGTGTTAAATTCATGGTTAGAGAGTCCAGATATAGGGAGACGACAAATCTGGATAGTTAGTTAACCTCAGCATTGCTATTGGAAATGACATGTTTTTTGAAATTATCTAGTAACTTGATGTTAGTTGATGATTAGAGTGAAACATTTGACACAAAATTGGAAATAAAGTTATCAATTGATTGGAAATTAAAAAAGATATATAAAGTAACTTTTTTTTTATCTTCCTTGACTAAAGTTTTGACTTCTTTATAAGTATAAACAGCCAGAGCTTGCTAACTTGGTTGTGAGCAAGATAATTAATTGCTGGGAACTTGAAATCGAATTTTTTATTACTAAACAAAGATCATTTTGCTACAAAAACATTAAAAATAAGTGTATTGGTGGCATACATTGGTCATCAGGTGGCTTTTTTTTTTAAAAAAAATTATCGTTAGGTAACTTGATTTTAATTGGAAGTTTGAATTGGAAGTAAGTAATCAATTGATTAGAGTATATATTATCTTGCATTAGACTAAAATTTCTAATTCTTTTTTAAGCATAAAAACTAGCGCTTGTTAATTTGTTTGTGAACAAGTGAATTGCTTACTGGAAAATTTGTAATTGGATTTTTTTTTCCCAACAAAGATCAGAATTTGCTACAATAAAATTAAAAATAAGCTTACGATTGGTTGAATTTTGGATTTTGAGACTTCCTGCTGGTAATATTAGCAGGAAGCATCTGATCATGTGATGGCTTTGTCTCCATATTGTTTCTAAAATTATCTTTGGGTAACTTAATTTTAATTGAAAATTTGAATTAAAAATCTAACACAATATTATTAATTAATCATCAATTCATTGAAAATTGAAAATGGTATATTGGGGTATGATTTTTACCTTGTCATGCTTAGGTTTTGAGTGCTTTTGGAGTATGAAAAACTAAACTCTTTAACTTGTTGGGTACACATGGACTATTGCTGCCGAACTTATTATTATTATTATTATTATTATTATTATTATTATTATTATTATTATTATTATTATTATTATTATTATTATTATTATTATTATTATTATTATTATTATTATTATTATTTAAATAACAGAAATAAAATTTGCATGTATTTAAATAAGTTATACTTTTATTTAATCTTAGAATAATATTCCTCATTTTCCCCTCCTTAGTTTCACTCAGTGGTGGCTTCCTGGAGAAAACTACACCTATCAATGTTATGCTTAAAAGTCACATAACTTTTTCCTCTATTCTCCATATTTGAAGAATATTTCTTAACTATATGTAAACGTATACCTCTACCATTAAAAAAGTTAATTGGTTTATTGCTTGACTTCTGCAAGAGTCAGAGCTGGGTCATGAACCATGGGTCTTGACCTTTAGGGTTCATCACTCTACCACTGATCTAAACCATGCATCTTAGACATTAACCATATTTCATTTCAAATTCCTCTATAAATTATCAATTAAATTGCTCATTTGTGGATGATGAATTTTAGATTTTGACACACCTTTAGTCGGTAGCAGTCCAAAAAATGCAGTGTTTTCAAACATTGTTAGATATTTAATTGTCTTTTTGCCGATTTTAATGTTTATTTTTATTTTATGATAGATATAGATAAAAAGTTAAAATTGTTTTTAAATAGCCCACATTAAAACAAATTCTCTTGAATATTTTTTACAGAAGAACTGATGAAATTACCTATTGGGCTAGTTTAATGCTATGTGAATAGTGAGATATTTATAAAAAAAAATGGATGGCTAGCTGAGTTAATTTGACACCCTTAATGCAAAGCTCTGGTTCCAGGATATTTTGGTTCTAATTTGACACCCTTAATGCAAAGCTCTGGTTCCAGGATATTTTGGTTCTAATTTGACACCCTTAATGCAAAGCTCTGGTTCCAGGATATTTGGTTCTAATTTGACACCCTTAATGCAAAGCTCTGGTTCCAGGATATTTTGGTTCTGTGAATTTTTCAGATTTCAAGGATACATTTTAAAATAAATAATATTCAAGAGTTCATAAATAATTCAAGGGCTGGATGTGCAGAACTGGATTCAATCAGAGGACTTTACACTCCAGAGTTTGATACCCTATCATCACATTGAATCACATACGGTTTCATCTCTTGTAAACGAAACTATTCAGATAAAAAAAAAAATCAGGCAAAACACTGCAGTTAGGCCTGTCATTTATAATTATTTACTGAATATTTTTTAAATTTTGTTTGTAAATGTATGTACTAACTTTTTTATTAATTGTAAAAGATTAAAGATCACTATTGAAATTATGTTTGGGTAATAGGAGTTTTGAATATTGTAAATGTTAATAACATACAGTTTCAAATTATTAAAGTCTATTTATCTTAATAGATAGCAAATTTACTGATGTATTTTTAAAATACCCAACGTTTTTTAATTATAAACATCACACGACCACCACATTTTATGTTTTATAAATATGTCATGCATTGGTAACTAAAAGAACTGAGTTCTTTAGATTTATCATCTTTCAATGTAAGTACATATTACACACAATGTGTATCAATAAAAATAATAATCGGTTCTCTCACCAAGCTGCCTGCAGTATCATCTATAAAATTTTTAAGGTGTGGCATTCCTGGATCATACATTATGACATGAAGAGTGATGGTGCATTGAATATCTTAATCTCTTGATAGAATAATTCACTAATGTTAAATTTTATTTAAATTTGGCATAACTACTACTGATTCATTTGAAATGCTCACTAAATAAACTGGTGAAGTTATGTCGTAAAAATGTTCTAAGTGGTTTGCAACATTTTGTTGTGGCTGATGATTAATGAAGATATAAAACCCTGTCACATTCCATGCCACAACTCATGATACTGACATGCTAGTGCCTTAAAGTGAATAACTAAACTATATCACTACAAAACATATGCATTGATTCAGAAAATGGTATTGGAGACAGCTTGTATGGTTTAGCATTGGATTTTATCCTGATGTAATGTTTTTTTTTTTTTAAAAAAAAAGTATTAAACCATTGAAAATACATCAACACTTGTACACAAAGTCTAATAGAATCATTTCATAATTTATGTAAATAAATCAAATTTTTACATAAGTCATGTTTTTATTCAGGTGTATGTTGGCCCTTAGATATGGCATTTCATGTCTTTTTGCTTGAACTAAATTTCCACAGGTTGGATTTATATTTCAATGCATTTTAACTATGAGACACAATATTAATTATGATTTTCTTTTTTAATAAGTTGTACTAAATGCATGAATATGAAACATGAAAGCTGCTCTCCAATATAATACCATCTAGCATGAGTTTGAGTAAGCATTGATTACCAGATACATATTAAATCACCATCTTTAGTATTCAAATCTACATTAAGATAGGTTTCAGTTTTATCAATGAGATTTGAGTTTCAAAAGTTAAACAAAGACAAAAGTCAAAAACAGTTCTGAGAATGTAGACTTGAATACTAAGGATAAGGATTTTACATGTAGCTGGTTTTTATTAATTTTTCAAGCTTACACTAGAGGGCATTAGAGTGGAAAACTATTCTTGTCATATTTTCAATATTGAGGAGTTTGGTAATTTGTTATTAAACAAACAATAATGAAGTGCTTTTATAAATTTTAATTTTTTTTTTAATTTTATAAGTTTTTTTGTGTGATATATCAGGAAATATATTAATAAGTTTTAATTTATATATGTTTGATTTCTCAAAGTAATTATGAGTGTGGTACATGTTAAACACGTTCATTTTGCACTTTTTATTTTTGTTAACTAATTCTTGTATTATGCAAATAATTTTTATTAATTATGATTCTACATATTGATTAAATAACACAATATTTTTTTTTTTATAAACAATTTGTGCCATTTTTTATGAAAAAAAAAAAAGACAATTTATTTGTGTTTTAGTAATGGTTTTATAATATTTGACATTTGCAGTTGACTTTTATTTTTTTCCATTTGAAAAACAAATAAAAAATTTATATATATATAATTTACTATAAATAAGAAAATTAAAAGGTACTTTGGTATTATTCCTGCTATTACATATTACTCTGGTGACATTTTCATTTGGTAATAATTATTTAAAGTTTCTGTTTATGATACCATGCCATCCTAGAATCTTGGCATGATTAATCCATACCAAATATATATGTTACCAACTTTTCACATATATACATGTCACCAAGTTGGAAAATGTGCTCATCTGTGAGATTTTGTGTTTTTTTTACTTTTACTGATTTTATGCTATCAAAATGGAAATATATTCATTATAGAAAAAACACATTACAATATTAAATAAAAACAGGTAGTTATGAGTTTTTAATATGGTATTTTTTGTGAGTTTTTATTTTGGCACTTTGTGCAATCAACAACCTTCCCTCTCCCAGCATAATACAGCACTTTGTACTATCATAAATACTCAGCACATGTAATACCAAATTCCAAATAAAGAAAAACCATATAAACTTTTATCTCTCACATCATTTGTAAGTAATATTGTTTCATATTAAAAATATATATTTACAACTAATATTTTATATATTTGTAATTTTATTATTTGCTAAAACTTTATGTATGTTTTTTTTTTCTTTTAAAAAAAAAAAGTTTAAAATATAACATTAAACTTATAATTTTAATGCACAAATCAGCGCATAACAGCAGAGCTTCTTCAAATTAAATCACAATTTATTATAAAATTAATGTAAATTATAATACATAATAATTAGTGCCTGAGCACTTTCAAGAGAACAGCTCTCATAATCATGGGCAATAAAGAGTAAGCATAACCAGGTTGCTATATGCAAATATATGCAGATACATGTAAATTAATTGATTAATTAATTAATTAATTTTTTTTTTCCATAGTGAATATCTCTCTCTATCATCAAAAAGAATATTTTTTTTTTTTAGATTTGAAGTTTGGTATTGCATATGCTGGGTACTTATGATGGCACAAAGTGCCATATTGTGCTGGGAGGAGGTGGGTGGCTTTGAAAGTACAATGTGCCATAATAAAAGTCATAAAAATCTTAAATCCTCACAATGTGTTTTTTTCTTTTTCCATAGCTAAACACCTTCAAACAGATACGCTTTAAAAAATGCTTACGTGACAGCCAATCAGATGGAATAATGGCATCACATGGGACTCTAAATTCTAAAACACAAGCCAGAACTATTAGAAAAAGATGGGACCCCATCTTAATCTATGCCTCAATTATATTTAAATAAGCCAGACTCAAGCATTTTGAACTAAGAGTGTGAAGCTTAAATACCTTCACATTTAATCCACTAAATATTATATATATAAATTAACAACGCGAAATCATCCGATTTACAACGAAGCAATATTTTAAATCTAATGAAATGATATTAATAAATGTAAATATATTAAATTTAAGCGTAAACAGATAATATTATAATAATGTGAAAGCTAAACACCTTCAAATAGATAAGCTTTAAAAAATGCTTATATATATGTATATCTCCATTTTTTTTTTTTTTTTAGATTTGAAGTTTGGTATTACATATGGTATGAGGTATTATTCTGGTGATGTATTTTTCTAAGTTTGCAATATGTTTAAAATAATACCTCCACAGGATCTGCGGATAAATTTTATCAATTAAGTTTGTCCACACCTCTTTTGGAGGTGTTATTTTAGACATAGCACAAACTTAGAATAATACATCACCGGAGTAATACATCATAGCAGGAATAATGCCAAAGTACCAATTAAAATATATAATTTATAAAAAATTTCTGCTTTAATATTATGTACTGTTATAAGAATCAAAATTTCAATGAAATGTTGAAATTTATGGAGTAGTTTTTACAGTATGGCTCTGTGGCTCCATGCAGTGTGTAAAAACACAAACTGAAATGATAAGTGAGCATTGATAATGTATTATATTGCTAGTCCTGACTGTTGTGTATCTTTTTAAAATAAAATTAAAGTAGGCATTTGTTTTTCCATAATTAGATATTTTATATGGAGCTGTGATTTGGACATGTAGGAAATGAGAAGAAAATAAGATTGGAAGCCATAAAAGTGTAGAGGTAGTTAAAAAAATGTAAATTAAAAAAGAAAGAATTTAATGTCAGATAAAATAAAAGATTATGTGTGAAGATGAATTGGACTGGACATATTAATTAGAATTATAGAAATATTATGAATAATATTTAGAAGATATTGTGAAAGATGACAGGAGAAAAATGAAGTTATAGATAATCTCAATAAAGGAGATAGCTATGAACTTGAGAAGATCAGAGTAAGTGATAAGATGGCTTGAAGATGCCGTGGTTTTGAATCTGACTTTTAGAAGATGATTGAAAGTGATATTTATTTATAAAAAGTATGACTGATTGATAAAAATTATTAATAAATATGTCCCAATTTTGTATATATAATAAGGTTTATTTGGGTGTATGTGTGCGTATTGTGAAAGTAATAGTCAGGAAAGATTAACAAACAGGTTTTTGTTTGTTATAATCAATAATTACTATCAGTTAATGAATTCTATAAAAAAAAATTGAGGGAGGGGAATTGGCTATTGTTCTCACAGGATGTCCTATTGTAGATTGTGTTTCTAGGTGAATGTTAGTTGTATAGAATATTATGAAAGGATTATTATTACTTTTTTTTAATTGCTGATTTTTTTAGTCAAACTATTTGACTATAACTATGCAGGAGGATGGGGGGGGGGGGCAAATCCTTGACATAATTAAAAATATATATTTAAAAAAAAAACTTGACATAGTGAGAAAACGAGATTTGCAACCAGCCAATCATCATTGAATAATTTGATCTTGAAACTTTTTCAAATTAATCTTGAAAGTTAGGGTTTGAATTCGATCGGTCATCATTGAAAAAATGATATCGAAGCTAGCGTTTCAGCGACCCATTGATAACAATATTTGCTTTCAATTGATCAAGCTATTTTTTTTTTCATTTTATTTGAACTGAGGCTTGATGCAGGGATTTTTAGCTCATGTTTAACACATTTATTGTAGGTTATTCTATAGACTTTTTGACTATTAAGAATTAATTAATAAACAATATATTGTGAAATCGAATCACAAGATAATAGTCTTGCATTGGTGGTCGAGAGGTCAGCGCGACTGCCTTGCATTTGCAGGCAGTTGCCCGGGTTGCGGGTTCGGGTATCGGCCGATGCTATGACACTTTAAAAAAAAATCACAAGATAATATGTTTAAATATTTGGTACTGTGGAATTAGAGCTGCGACGTGAAGAATTATAATCGTTTAATCATTAAATTAATTAGGTTATTAAATCAAAAACATATTTTAAAATCTACATTAAAAAAAAACAATTTAATAAAAAAAATTACGAAAAGCGTTAATGTGAAGAATAGTTAAAATGCGTGTTTAAATCAAATTGAGTGTGTGTTTGCACGTGCATATTCTGCGTAATCTGTTTTAATACATTGTACAGGTTTACACTTGCTTTATATATGTAATATATGCGGGATTCGAACTCAGACTTTCACACGACCTACAACTCTCAGTGTTATCTTATATTGCTGACTCACCTATTTTGTGCTAAACCAGCCCTCATCAGTTGGTTCAGATTACCATCTCCACACATATATACAATTAGTACTTAGCTTTATATTAAGATAACCAATCTTCATACTTTAATAAGTGCTGGTTTAGCACGAAATATATTGGTGATTGTTTATCTTTTCAACATGTGTGTGATCAGGTGAGTCAGCAATATAAGATGGCTCTGAGAGTTGTAGGTTGTGTGAAAGTCTGAATTCGAATCCCACATATATTACATATATAAATGCAGGTGTAAGATCTGTACAATGAATTAAAATAGATTATGCAAAATATGGACATGCAAACACACACTCAGTTTTATTTAAACACGCATTTTAACTATTCTTCACATTAATGCTTTTCGTATTTTTTTTTTTGTTAAATTGTTTTTTTTTTTAAATGTAGATTTTAAAATATGTTTTTGATTTAATAACCTAATTTTAATTTAATGATTAAGCGATTATAATTCTTCATGCGTAGCTCTAATACCACAGTACATAATTAATGTTGTGGCTATCCTGAAAATTGAAAATTAGATAAGTATTCAATGTTTTATTGATAAAAATCAAAAACAATATTGGAGATGTTTAGCATTGTTATTGGGCAATCACATCTTTTTTTGTGTGCAGTACAGTTATGGATTTTAAGTAGAAATAATACTTATAATATGGATTTAAATTCAGGCTGAATAAACAAAAAAATTATCATTTTTCTTTTGGCATGTCAGCCCATAGCCAATATCAATCATAAATCGAAATGTAGCTATTTTTACCCTAGAAAGTTAAACAAAAATGGAAAGTCACTCAAATCCTTCACCACCTGATAACCGACAAGTCTATAAAAGTGATTAAAAAAGATATTTGCCTAACAACAGATTATTGAAAGGTTAAATAAAAAAGTATTGTAGTAAAACATTTGAAATTTAATTTTGAATAAAATATAGTCTATTTTATAGTATTAGAATTAATTATAATGCAGTAAATTTATTATAAGAATGCCATTATATTAACTGAAAGGTATATAAGAGATGATTAATTTAATTCTACACAGCCTTTGATGCACACGTAGATATTTGGTCATAATTTAATAGCAATATTTTTTTTACTCTTCATTTTTTTTTGTAAATTTTGCAAAAAAATATATATTCAACAATTGTTGTTAAGAATCTTTTATTTTTATTGTAATAACTGGTGACAATGCGTGCTTAATGTGCAAATCAGTCACTCTAGCAAAAGAGGACAGCCCAAGACATCTTAATACCCACCATGTTGATTGTAAAACTAATATGTTTGAACTCGCTATTGCAAAAAAATGCAAAATAAGTCACAGAAATCATTAAAAAAAAAAAAAACCCTCAACAAATCTACAAATGTAATAGTGATATCATTAAAAATGATGTATTGATAGCAAATTATTTAAGGAGGCATTTATTGAAGCAAGTGAAGTCTTTATTTGCCCTTTGCAGCAATAAGACAATCTAGGCTAAGTGAATGAAATGCAGCTTATAGAGGTGATGGTTGTTGATATGTGAATTCATTTGTAAGTGGATTACTTTTAATATAATACATCTCTGGATGTAACTGATAAGGTTATGTATTTGTTTAACTTTTCCTGGATTTTACTACTAAAGAATTATCCATAAAACAAAAAAATTAGAGAATATATTGCCAAATCCATTAAAAATTATTTAACTATTAAAAACTTTTATTATTAACAACAACAACAACAACAACAATAATAATAATAATAATAATAATAATAATAATAATAACAACAACAACAACAACTTGTAGTATTATTTATAATTAATAAAAAATAATAATTGAATGACTATTTCTCAGGAATTAATCAGAAATATCAGTGCCTCTGGATCATGGTCTTTGAATTGCAATCCAGATTTTGCCACTTTTCCATCACATTAAAATACATAGGTGCTAATGACTAATAATGGCTGAATTGTCAGGATTGGTAAAGGATTATTGCTTATTGCAGAAAAGTTCAAGATTTTCTCCCAATTTTAAACTCGGTACTTTATAAGTTGCTCCAATGCTTTACTTCAAAAAAATATATATTATGAGCTCAAACATAAAAGTGAGTGCTTTGAAAAGATAAAGACTTGATGTTCTCTTGGCATGGTTGGTGCATAGGCATACGTTATCACAGTGAAGTCGGGTTTCTATGTAATAGATCCATTTCAATAATATTCAAACAGTTGTTACAATATGTAAAAGAGTTTTCACAATAAATATCGTCTATTTTTTTAAGGAGAATTATCATTGGCTATGAAAAAAATTAATAGCATAAATTTCAAATATAAAAAAAAAAGTCACCTTGTCATTAATTCATTTTCAAGAAAGTTTCATTTATGCTTATATTGAATATGTTGCAGCTCTGAGGAAGACTGTTGATCTGTCGAAACTGTCAGCTATTTTACAAGTGTAATACAGAAAGGTTTTGCATTGTGCAGAGTGCATAAAGGAGTGCTTTTATTAATTCTATTAGTAAGAAAGTTAAAGTTAAGTACCTGCCAAATATGCATATGGGATTCGAAAAATTTTTTGAGTTTGCAAAGAACATTATGTCACAACAAGCAACGGTCATGAAAGGTTCATAATTGTTTTAGAATAAATATTAGTTCAATTTTAGCATTGATTTTGCTATTATGGAAACATTCCATTAGTCATCTGTAATTCAGTCTTTCCAGTCACTAAAACTGATGTCATTAATATGGAAGAAGTATTAAAAGACTATTCATGTCTTTTAACAACATTATAACAACTTATAAGTTAATATTGTAAAGCCTCATATATTAATACCCTTGCTCTTTTCTCTAGCTGTATCATAACTGGTAAAAGGAAGTCCACCTGTCATACCCATGTAATTATCAATTCCATTACTTACTTGAACTGATTTATTTTTTGTAAACTTTCGTCTTATACCTTTCAGCAGTTCAGTTGGACTTTTGCCAGCACTGGAGGATTTTGAAATTTCATGTTGACAAAATCATGTCTTAGATAATATAATATATATTCAATGTCTTAGATAATATAATATATATTCAATAGAAAGTAAATCGTCCGATTTTCAGTTTAATTTTTGCCAAGTATATATTAAAATAATCAATTGGTTTATTGTTCAGGAATTGTAAGAAGGAGTGGATGTGATAGAGTGGGACTACGACCCATGAACTTTGAACTCCTGAATCTTCCATTACTATATAAAATTTTATTAATTGAAATATTAGGTAATAATATTTTACATATTATAAACATTAAGTATTGAAAAATAGATATTTTATTTAAAAGTATATAAAAAAAATAATGTAGTGAATTTATTGTCCAGGAGTTCTTAAGAAATTAAAGCATGGAAAGAGAGATGGGATATGATCTACGAATTTTGATCCAGGGCCAGCTAGAGGTTTTGTTGGGGCCACATAAAAAAGTTATTAGTTTAGCCCCAAAATATTGCAAAATGGAATTATGTTATCATATTTTTTTTAGAAATTTGGAAGTCTATGTTTTTAGTAGGCCCTCCAAAAAATCAATATCTGAGCCAGCTCTGTCTTGATCTCCAAAACCGCCTACCTTTCTTGCCATTCCACCAAACACTACAAAGCAATATTTTATTTTAATAATAAATTGCAATGTTAAAAGAAAGGAAAAAATGAATTCTAAATTTTTTGCTTAATTATAATAATAATGATGATAATAAACAATTATTCAATTTATTAATATTTCAACAATTAAAACCAATTAAAGAAATATATTACAACTTAAATATTTGAGAAACTAATAATTGGTTTCTCAACAAATGTCTTCAGATCTACAGAAAATATATCAGTCATGGTAATCTGGACCAACTGATGATTGCTGGTTTAGCATGAAATACGTATATTGATGATTATTTATCTTTTCAACATATATGTGTTCAAGTGTATCAGGGTTATGAGATAGTGTGGAGAGTGATGCGTGCTGGCAAAGTCTGTGCTTATATACCCTACATATTACACGTGTGGTAATCTATATAATGCTGCCAAATACAATAATAATGGTGATGATGATCGTGGTGATAATGTCAACAACAATTACAGTAAAAATAATAATATTGCATTGTAATATCCAAACTTATGTCTCTCGAGTTGTCTTAAGGCACAAATAAAGGCATTTGAAAGTAATAAAAATAGAATTAAATTATTATTATTTTATAAGTAAGTAACCATGGACTCTGCTTTTATAGGAGTATGCTATTTCCTATCCAGTAGTAAAGGCCACATCTTATTATAATTGCATTTCTGTTTTTATAAACAATTAATCACCATTCATGTGACCAAAACAATTTTAATGGTGACACTTTATTCTCGAGCTAAAAATATTTAGATATTCATTTACCATTGACATTTGAAAGAAAAATCCTGAGTTTGTGTTCTGAAAAAAAGTTTAGTATTCCCTCAGCCCGGATTCAAATACTAAAGTGTCGACGTGATGCAGATGTGCTAACTCTTATGCTATGAATTTCTTTTTACTATTACTATTATGTTAAAAACATTATTTTACTAAATTCTACAAAAAAAAAAAAAAGCATAAAAAGAGAAGGGGGAAAAAATCCAATTGATCATATTATTATATATTTAATCCACTATCAGGATTTTTAAAAAAAGTCCATATTGTTACTAATTATTTGAAATCGCTTGATTAGATAATCACCCAACATGTAAGTATACTCTATTCGGTATATTATTCTATATCTTTATAGATAGATTACTGTATAATGAGTTTTATATTATTTTTTTATCAAATTATTTATGAAAACAGGGCGCCCACAAAAATAAATGCTGAGTACAGTATAATCATACACACACACACACACACACATTAATAATCAGGGATATCCCTCTCCCCCGTGATGTTCTAACTAGTTTAGAGCAGAGCAGTAACGGAATGCCGAACTCAAAAAGTTAAAAAAAAGTTCGAGAGTATCGGTGCTCGAATAACTTGACCTCCTAGAAATTATTGATTCAGTCATTTATTTGTTGTAGCTTATAATTTTAAAAATAACTGTATTTCATCTTAATTCACCATATATATATATTTATTAATAAAATCAAGCAATACATCACATTTTATATATATTTATTCTGTGCGCAATTGCGAATAGGAGATTATAAAATTTTATTACTGGTTACATTCTATAATGTCTAATTTGTTTGGTCAGGCTTGAGTAACACTTATCTACTGTTCTAATTTTTACTTATTTATGAAAAGGAAATGCATTAAATTTGTAAATAGTTAAAGGAAAATCATAATAATCGTTAAATTAGCAAACTGTGTCACTGTGCAGGAACTAGTAACCTCTATTCCGAGATGACCCGCATTGCAATTTTTTATTTAATTATAGCTGTGGGTATTCCGACTCTGTTTCCGCATTAAAAAACCTGAAACTTATTTCTAAAAGAAGCCACGCTGAAATAATTCACGAAGGTTATTCACATTCTGATATCCTGTTTTCTCAATGCGTCTGGAATATGAAATGACTTCCAGGTGCGAAACGAACGCTGATTAAAAATACAGTACCCGTAATGTTGATATTCTGAAAAAAAGAAAACATACCCTCAATTTTTTTTTCATGTTGTGTTGAGAATCGAAAAGAAATTAAAAAAACAGTTAATAATGTGAAACTTTGTGGTATTTCTAAGCAAGTTCCTTTTTAAATTAAATAAAAGAAGTTAAATTGAAAAAGAAATTGGTATTATAAAGGGAATAACATAAAGGAACTAGCTTTTAATTTATGTATGTTGTTCGTGTGAAATTATATTCAAATACTATATATATATGCGCGAGTGTTTCCATATAATGGTTAGTATTTTCATCTATCTCATATGATTTAAATGAAGTGAAGATGGGGAGTTCTATTTTTTATTTGGCTGGGTAATCTTTTCTTAGTCAATTCAGCCTGTTCTAAAAAAATGAGTATCTAGTTATTCGAAATTGATTGACATCCTGGATAACCATGTAACTGTTGATATATCCATTATGAAGAAAACGTATCACCATTAGTTTGAAATTGAGATGCTAAAAATTTAAAACCATGGCAGGCAACAGCAAATTACTACTAAGATTAAAGCATTAAATTGTGGTTGAAATAGTCTATTAGCTTAGCAGTACTTAGGTTGTTTTGGAGTAGACACTTTAATATGAATCCCTAAGATGATACAATTTTCAATACTGATGAAGTACCATAACCCCAGAACTTTATTTGTCATCGTCATTTTATATGATCATGATTGAATAATCACAGAACATCAGGTTAAAAGTCTCTGCACCTTGTAAGATTGAAGCTTCATGATAAGAATTTCATTTATTTTTTATTATGAAAGATGGATAATAGCTAGAAACTAATCTGGGGATTTGGATTTGACATTATTACTTGATGTCCACTAATTGCTCAGACTTGAGTGAATAGGTCAGCAGGTAGCAAATGAATTGATTTGCTATCCCTAGTAGAAAATCTTGTTTATTTATATTGTTTACAAATTTTTTTTCATCATTTCATTTATATCATTAACTTACTAGGATTAATACATATTAGTAACATTAATTTTAAACATCTATATACATTTTCATGAACTTTCAAATAGCAATGTTTAATGAACAAAACAATAAATCTGTGTTGGACATGTGTCTGTTAATAAAGAATGTCTTCAGCTGCCTGGAAATTTGTTGATATTGTACCAAGAATATCAATGCAATTTTTATCCAGTCTCTATCACATTTGATTTGATATTGAAGCATGTATTACTTAATTTCTGATTATCCTTCAATGATGATTATTGTCTTTTGAAATAATTATATTAATGCTATTAATATTTTTTTAAACTAGAGATTGTTATATGGTGTCAGGAAGTGTTGTAAGCAATTTATAAAAAAGAATATATTGACCTTAAACTAGGCGAACAATCCTGTTAATGCATTTTTATTGAAAAAGCACTGTCAGCTGATATGGTGATCTGGATAAATTGGTGGTATTAGCTTATCAGAAGTATATTCTTGGCTGTAACTTGTTTTTTTCTGATATCTTTATTCCTTTGTTTGAAGGGTGGTGGTACAAAAATGAATGTTTCTGTATGTATATGATTGAGTGATAATATTATCCTCTCAATTTAATACATTAATAATCATTACTACAATTAAATGTACAATTATCAAAACTTCCTGCACTCATATCTTTGCCATCATCCTCTTTAGATTACATTAATTATGATTACTAGTAATTTATTGTACCATAAAGTCCCTGGCTCAGACATGAACTTTGAACTTAGTTAAAGATTAATATATCTGTTTTTTATTTTAGAACTAAACTAAACATCACTATTTTTTTTCTTATTCTCTTCATTTTTTTTTTTTTCATTCTTATCTTCAATCACTTGTATCAGTATAGAGGCTAATTGTCATGAATTGCTCATACCATCCACACTACCTTTGCATTGTAATAGCATGATTGGGTAACTGTGAAGCCACATTTAATTCATTTAAAGCACCAATCTTTTCTCTACTTTAATTATAAAGTGGGAGGGCATATTTATTCAATCACATTACCATCCCTTAATTATTATCACAGCAATTTTGAATTATTTTTTTTTATTTCTTTGGTTTCTAAATTTTTTCTGCTAGTGTTAGAATGGTTTCTGCTCTATTGTATACATGGCTGCTTAAATGAAAAAGAAAAGATAGCTTGCTATTAAATAAGCTTTCAGTTTGTGTTTTTAAATTTATGATTTTTGTGTGTCTATCCAGCTTTATTTATATAGAAGTTTAACCATTTCATCTAGATCTGGTGTATTACATCACTGTTAGCTTTGGAGATAATGCTAGTAGTTTTTTTTTCCAGGTGAAATCATTCTTGTGTACAATCCTTTAACAATTTTCCAGTTTACATCTCATTTGAAGCTATAAATTAAAATTAATGTAATGTTGATGTATTAATAAAAAATATATGAAGAGATCATTACACTCTGATAGCCCAGCATTTATGTGTTTGATGGATTTATTCCTTTGCAATAGTTTTGGTATCAATTGTGAGACTACTTGAAGAAAATTTTTGGAATGGTTAAATACTCAATTTTTTTCATAATGTATTAAACATTCATGATTATTTTATTATTATCATTATTTATAGAAAAGAAGGAAATTATTTATAGTTGAATAACATTGTCATTGTATAATAATTATTGGAAAAGAAAAGTGTACATGATTACATTTTTATTTTATATGTATGCATTTTATTTTTAAAAATAGAAGTTAATAAATTTTATCTTAATGGTAACAAAGAAATAACCATAGCAAATACAATGATATCAAACCTTATGAAACTGATCATTAATATTTTGACCACTATTGTGGTGAGATCTTTTGAAATTTTTCTAAAAATTGTAAATGGATTTTAATTTTTGAAGTACCAATTTATAGATTTATCATGACTCTACATTTATTCATTGCTATTTTAAAAATAAATTTCAGTCTTTCTGGAGACACTTGATTGGCTGCTTTGTTGTCCAATGATAATATAATCCTGTACTCTCATTATATACTATGTTTATTATTTTTTCAATATTTGCAAAGTTCAAATATGATTTTTTAGAATGTTTTTTTTTGGTTGTAAAATTACATTTTTAACAGAACAAATCCAACTTATTGAATTCTAATATAAAATAATGGTTTAATAATTAAACCAAACATTGGACATTAATAAAAATTGCAATCAGGGCTACCAGTAAAAAAATGTCAATCTGTTAAAAAGTTTAATTTTAAATAATCCATTTCTAATACATTAAAGATCAGCCTTTCAAGCTATTGTGCATGCACTTTTTATGAGTGTTAATAATAAATGAATACTTTCACTCCCAACACAAGATATAGTATTTATGAAAGAATAAAATGAATCCACTTATTCTTTCAAACCCAAATGCTTATATATGGGCAAATCTTAAGTACTGGAAATGAAAGCGTGAAGATAGACCATTCACTTTAAATTACTGTTTACAATGTCTGAATGAATGACGTCAATGAAATTATCTAGAATTTACTAAATATCACTCTCTCAAATGAAACTTAAACATATGTAAATAAGCATTTATTTTTATATAGGCAATGTTTATAAATTGTAATACCTTAAAGATCAGCCTTTCAAGCTATTGTGCATGTGCTTTTTACGAGTGTTAATAATAAATGAATACTTTCACTCCCAACACAAGATATAGTATTTATGAAAGAATAAAATGAATCCACTTATTCTTTCAAACCCAAATGCTTATATATGGGCAAATCTTAAGTACTGGAAATGAAAGCGTGAAGATAGACCATTCACTTTAAATTACTGTTTACAATGTCTGAATGAATGACGTCAACGAAATTATCTAGAATTTACTAAATATCACTCTCTCAAATGAAACTTAAACATATGTAAATAACTGTATTTTTATATTGGACTATTTCCATCATCTAATATGTGTGTTGAATGTCTTTAGAAAAGTTTAATTTTTAGTTAAATATTCCAAATGCATTCAACTGTTAGTAATATCACAGTCCAATATAAAAATACAGCTAGAACACCATCATCACAAACCTTCAGAAAAACAATATGTAAATAAGCATTTATTTTTATATAGGCAATGTTTATAAATTGTAATACCTTAAAGATCAGCCTTTCAAGCTATTGTGCATGTGCTTTTTACGAGTGTTAATAATAAATGAATACTTTCACTCCCAACACAAGATATAGTATTTATGAAAGAATAAAATGAATCCACTTATTCTTTCAAAACCAAATGCTTATATATGGGCAAATCTTAAGTTCTGGAAATGAAAGCGTGAAGCGCATGCACAATATCTTGAAAGGCTGATCTTTAATGTATTACAATTTATAAACATTGCGCTATATAAAAATAAATGCTTATAATCCATTTCTATATTGTAACGGTATACATATATGCCATTACATCCTTTTAAATAAAAAGGAAGAAGTTTGATAAATAAAATCACTCTCAAAGAAAATATAAAAATCAATAAATGAAGTGTTATTTAAATCAATATATATATATATATATATATATATATATATATATATATATATATATAAAGTAAACAGATTGTAAACTAATTAAATAATTACTTAAAGTAAGTTAAAAAGTTAAAAATCTAAGGACAAAAGATTATTTGAACGAATGTAAAAGAAAATAATAAAAACTGTAATTTATTTTCTGTTAAAAGTTATTTTTAATTTTAGAAGAATGGAAATGATTTTCTATTAAAATGTAATGACATAATAGCAAACTGGCTCTTGTGGCAGTTAACCGATTGTAAGTCAGATAAGAGATAAATTAAAAACTACTAATAAAATTTAGTGTTTCCTCCTATAAAGTGAATTGTCCAATAATGATGTGAATGAACACATGGATCACAGAGAAAAATCATCATGGTCAATAAGAACGGCATCAAACCAGGCAAGATTGATCCTGGAATTTGATGATAAGCAATTCAAAATGATCTAAAAAGAAAAAAAAGAAAACTTGCAATTTTGGATTGCTCTTGCTGATTACTGACTTTAATTGAAACATATTTGATTCGGGCATGGCGGATCTTCATTTCCTGTATTTGCACCAGCTGAGACAGCCTCCAAAGTGATGATTCCTGTGCCACGGCAAGCAATGGATTTGTCTCCACCAATAACAATATTAATATATGATAGATGGAACTTTGAACTAAGTGGTGTGATGCATCAGAGACCACAAAGATGGACTCCAAGTAACTGATACCATGAAAAGTATGAACTTTTTCTTTAAAATAAGATTTGAACTTCTAAGCTAAAATATGAACTTTTCAAGTACTAATTCTAAACATCAATTAACTCTTAAAAGAAATCTTTTATCTGACAAAGTAAATATTAAATTATTCATTAATATTTTTATGTATAATATGTTTGCTATTATCATTTTCATTCTCAGTAAATTAAATTAAATTAATAAATTTAACTATAGGTGTAAATGGCTGCATAGATTTGTTTAAGATTATGGTAGTTTAGGTTGGTTAATTTGGTGGAGGAATATACTGGTGTTTTATGTCAATGTAATCTGGGAAGGTGCATTGGATTCTCATTCCCTCATGCCACATTAGCATACAGGGTATATCACCCAACTGAATGCATGTTCTGAAAATGGTAGCCATAATGTTGTCAATGGTCATAGATGTATTTCCTATGCCGTTGAGTCCTTACACTCCGGTTGGAACAGTAAGCTGGCAAAGACTGCTATTCCTCCATTATAGAGCTTTTTTTTAAAAAAAATATACCTTATAAGACAGACACACATTCCTGTACTGGATGAGGATTATTGTTTCTATAATGATATCCTGCTACAGATAAATTCCTGTCAGCATGATTGTTTTATGTTAACATGCTCATTTTGCATTGATCACATCGATATATCAATAAACTAGCATTGGCTTGGATGTGAACTTTTAGCCTGGGATTAAAGGATTTGAGTTATTTAAATGCATATTCTATATAATGTATTTATGCTTAGCAAAATACTAAAATAGTGTTGAAAATGTTGAATTCATCCATCTGTGCATATAACCTAAATGAAATATATTCAATAATTGATTAAGTTCTCGAAATTTGTTTTTTGTGTGATGTATGTTTGCGTAATAAAAAATGTTTTGTTTAATTAGTTTGGGCAGTGGCTTATTATATATTTTTATTAATAATATTTTGAAAATCAAGAATTTTAAATTTACAATGTTATATTATTAAGTTCAGCTTCTCCGAGATTTAGCGACTGGGATTTTCAGTTAGATAAAAGATGAATTTCATTGAACGTATCCACCACGTATATAAATTTTTCTAGGTTCAAATAGCCTAGTGGTGCCCTGGCATGGCAGGTTTTGGGAGAAGTTGGTCTAATTATTACATACATTTGAAAGTAAATTTTAATAATTATTAATAAGTACACAAGTAAATTACAGTTTAGGAGAATATATAATCCATATGTCAACATGTTATTAAACATAATTTGTGTGCTTATTAAATAATTGTTAGAATTTACATCTTGATTAGTATTTGATATTCTAGCAGGTGATGAATATTTTATGAATGTCACTGCTAAAATAATGTTTCATCATTTTCAAATGTCAGTATCTGATTTATTTATCATATAACAACATGGTAGCTGGATAAAAATGGATCATTTTTTCTCTGATAGTTTAATATTGATCCAAAATAGAAGGCATTGCTGACAAAATTAATAAAAGGTTTATAGAAGCTGACTGTGTGATGCATTGTTATAGTATAAACATTCAGACTTTTTGTTCCTTGAATGTATATTAGGGGAGGGTAATCTTAGGTTATTTGGTCATTGTTGATTGGGTCAATGGATTGGATATATTGATGTAGTTAGTAGATGTAGTCAGAGATTCGCTACTGCAGGAATCGCTTCATCGCTGCCTCCCCGTTTTGCCTAGGGAAGGAATTATAAGATGCAGGCGCAGTTCCTTTCTATGGAGTTTTTTTATTGTTCTTCTCGTTGGATAGAAGTAATATTCCTATCTAATGAAAGTCAATATCTTCTCTTAATCTTTTTGGTGCTGCCGTATTCGTATTACATTGAATACATCGATGTATCGATGAATTGATGCCAGTTTGACTGTGAATTTTAGCCTAAGGTTAAATAGGGATAGAATATTTTATTTTCAAATGCAAATCTATGTGGTCTATTCATAATTGACCCTAAATAAAAATGCATTAAATTTAAGTTGTTTATAGATGCTTGCATGGATTGGTTATCGGTTAAGTATGTTTTGGGTTTTCATATTTGATCAAAATATATAGACATTCGATAAATAATGATACCTTATGGTGAGTATCTAAAATGTATTTATTCGGATGTCTTTTAAGTTATTGGGACAATGCAAGTATCTTATGGTGAATACTATTGGGTACGATAAATTTCTCTCCGCCATTGTCAGTAATTAATAATTTTGTATTTTGATCGCTTATGTTTATTTTGAAATGTTTTTGACCGGAAATCTATGTAACTGATCTGTATTCAACATTATGCTTTCATCAATTCATCTTAACTTAACTAAATAAATTGAATAAAATTAAAATAATAAAATAGTAATATAATGTAAATTAAAAAAGAAAAAAAAAAAAAAAAATAATATTATAAAATGATAAAATGTAAAAAAATTAATATAATTTTTATAAATGTTTTAATTATTATATGTATGTGATTTTATTTTTGTTAATGGTGGTAGTATTTTTTTTTTTATATATAAAATTATATTATTAAATTTATTCTATCCCATTTAACTAACCCAGGGGGATACCACCGGGACTCAAACAAAAAAAAAAAAAAGAGGGAGAAAAAAAAATTTTTTTATTTTTGACTTACCCATCTCCCCTCTATAAAATTTTTTTTAGGTAAAAAGCCCAAAGGGGCCCCCCAGGAGAAAATGCCGCGACGCCCCCTCTCCGGATCGTCACAGTATATTTAAGTAAAATGAAAACAATGGACAAAATTAATCATAGAAATAAACTTGGATGATGTGCTTTCTGGGAGGAATAACTTAACATTAAAAAGAAATATGCCTAAGTGTTTGAAAAAGAAAGCTTTTAATAGATATGTTTTACCAGTTCTTTCTTATAAATCTGATTTTTGAAGAATTACCAGAAGTTAATTCTTCAACTTCAGACCACTTAACAAAGCATGCAGTGATGTGTACTAGAAGAAACAAGAAGGAATTGAAAATGAAATATATAGGAAAGAGAACAGGCAACAATCACTGATATTATTGAAATAATTAAGAGACTGAAATGAAGTGGTATCCCAAGAAATTGTAAATGGCCTAAAAGTGACCATATGTGAGACAGATAATTGAAATATGGAAGATTGTATGTATGATGTGGAGTAGAGAAGCTAGAAATCAGAAAAATAGGATTAAACTTGAAAACATCTTCATGCTGCAAAAAGACATTCATTGACATATGTATTATATGATGACAATTTTAATGGGTAATTTATCATGTAAAAAACAGAATTTACAATGTACTATCATTCCTATGACCTCAGTTTGTATTCAAAGTAAAACTTCAGTTTTGATTTATGCTTAAGATTTTTTTTTTGTTTTCAAGTAGGTAATTATGCCCAATCCAACTATCCAAAAAATATTTAGTTGCTGTATGTATCTAGATATTATGTGAAGAATAAAACAGGATAGATAATTCTTTATTCTCTCACTGTGGGATTATGGACAAACACAGAAAGAAATGTTTTTTTTGTTCACACTCTCAATGAAGAACTGTTGGAGTGATCTCAATTGGATGTTCCTGTATGCTTTTATTTAACTTATCTGTCTTTTGTCTGGCATTGATCTCTTGTAGCTCAATTTTCAATCATTTTCTACTCTATCTGAAACTTTGCATACACATGTATTCTCAATAACAATTCACTTATTTAAAGTTTGCATACAGTTTTAGAAAAACAGTTAAAAATTTTAAATTTTTTACTGGATTCAGTATTTTTTGCTGCAGTGCCATCTAGCACTATTAAATTGGAATTAAACGTTCTTTATTAATAATTTCTGCAGCTTTATGAAACTAAAAAGTAAAGAAATTGTCTGCAGTTTTCACAAATAAAAACATGAAGTGATTGTGTTTAGAAGTTGTACCAATGTCAAGCTATTCATCAGATCATTTGCAACCATAACTCACTTTCTTGTATTACTGCTTATCTATTTGCCACATTGTTCTGTTTTTCTTTCTGAAAGCTGAAGAAATGCTTTTTTTATCTTGTAATGCATTTATATGGATAAAAATGTGTCTTTGATTTTTTTTATCTCTGTATCTTAAAATGTTGTGTTACTTTAAAACATTACAAATCAGTCCATAGGATTGCAGACAGTTTTTGGCCAAATTACTTTATTATTCAATAGAGATTTTTTTTTTTTTATCAGAATTTTTTTTTGTTTGTTTAACATCATGAAGATTTTCTTCCTTCTCTTCACACACAAATTCGTCATTTAAAAGCGATAAGTGAAAAAATCCACAAGTATTCATTTTCACAGAGGCAAATCTCTCCATACAGTTGTGTTACTCAGTGCAAGCCAGAGTAATCAATGGATGCAGGAAGGTTTGCCCATAAAATCCCTATTTAGTGCATACTCATCTAACATTCCCAGACTAGTTTCTAGCTTGTGGCTTTCATCAGCGAGGAGCCTTGGATTTTATGCTCAAACCTTCCTGTATCCATTGATTACTATGGCTTGCACTGAGTGGTGCTACTGTATGGAGAGTTTTGCCTCTGTGAAAAACAGCTTATGTGAGCATAAAGAATGGATATCATGTGAAGTATTCATTTTCGTGTTGTTCATTAAATTTGATTTAAAATTGAACATTTCAGTTAATTGCTGCTCTATCAAATGTTGCCTAATGTTTGCTTTTCATTGCTATGATATTTTTACCTTTCATTTATTTAATTTGTATATTGCCTCTTGTTTTCATATTATCCTTTATCTTTTTTTCTTTTTTTTCCTTTTTATTATTAAAGTTGACATAATTTGAAAGTATCTTTATGGCTTTCTTTTAACTTAATTCTTTCTTTTTTTTTTTTTGCTTTGTCTTTTAAATGTAACTTTCTTTTTTTTATTTATTGTTTGTTTATAAAAATTTATTATCAAAACAAAAACAATATATGTTCATGCATAATATTTTTATTAAATAATATTATTTCCAAATGGTGGTTATTAAGATATTTGGGCTAAAGATAGATACCCTAGTGGGTCATACAATTATTGGCTAGTAGATTTATGTCTAACTTTCCTAAGATTTATTATTGATCAGATACTTTTTTATTATAATTTATTCGAACTTAGTGATCTCTGGTATTTATTTATTTTATCTGACACTTGTTTTCATATATATATATATATATATAACAATAAAAATAATAAATATAATGGTAATTAACTATTGCATACAGTCTTTCAATCCTCAAAAATACTTTTGGTTAATTCCTTAACTCTCCTCAATGGCAGTTGAAGAGGGTTAAGGAATTAACCGAAAGTACATCTGCAGATTGAAAGACTGTATATGATAGTTACATTATATTTATTGTTTTTATTACAAGTTTTTTTAATTAACAGACATTTTATTTGTATATATATATATATTTAATCTTCCATGTTTTCTTTTTGTTAGCACTGTTTTTTCTTTTCACATTTTCATTTTGTTTTACTTTTAAATATTTTTTTAATTTAAAATTATTTTTATTTTTGAAGAATTTTGCTAATATATAATTATATTGAATCTATTAGCAATATTTACAATTTTGATGTATCATTAACTATCAATCTCTGACTCATCAAGCTGTTTTAAACATATGAGGTTGTTTGCCTCAATATTATTAATTAGTATTGTATTCAGCATAACACATTTATAAGGAAGAGTAGATAATTTTAAAGCAACTGTTAAATATTCCAGTGTTGTGCAAAGACATCTGCATTTTTCCCCCAATGGTAAAACAAGAGATAATATCATTAGGTTAATCCTATGCTGGATTAGTAAGAATTTATGCTTTTTGTTTTTAGTTTCACTCTTTAGAAATTATAATATGACTTCCATTTATTGACCAATAATTGGATGAATATCTGTTTTTAGCTATGGGTTTGGTTCTTCTGAAAAATTTTAAGCTCATGTAAAAATGCTTAGCTACTTTAAAGTTTCTATTAGATTGTAAATCTCAAGATATGGGCATAGATGAAGGATGTCTGTAATTCTATGTTAAAACTTTATATGCAAGAAGACAGCATACATATTAATATATTTAAATCAAGTGTATAGTGAAACATAAGAATGTTAGTTTAGTTATGGCAAATGTAGCATTATTTTAAAAGTAGATTTACATTTTTTGGTTAAAGCTGAACCTGTTATATTTTTAAAGGAGTAACTTATTGCCCTGTGTGGTTTAGTGCAGTTGTAGAGTAGCAGACTTGAAAACTAAACATCCCTGAATTGGAGCTTGACTCTGCCACTTTCGGTATTCAAATATCTTATAATTTACCCAGCAACAAACCATTTGGTTATTTATTTTTATATAAGATTTGGATTTTGAAAAGTGGAGTTGTCTGAAAAATTTGTTAAAAGTAAGAAAAAGAGAACAGAAGAAAAAACCCAATTTTAATTTAATCTGAAAAAAAGAGTAAAGAATTAAAATGAAGATAGAACAAGTCATTGGAAGAAAAAAAAGTTACTCAGAGTGATTAGAATATTATTATGGAAAGCCCGGCACTGTACATCCGACTTGGGATTGGTAGGTCCTAGGATTGATTCTGGGCCACTCACTATTCTTGCCCTTTAACTTCTTATGAAGTCTTGAGCAATAAAGTCATTAACGTTTTTTTTTATGGAAAATAAAAGGCATTCAACTGATACTTCTAAAAGAAAAGCTCTTAGCGTTGTGGCTAACTACTGATATTAAGTACCGAGAATGGTATGAATGTGTATGACACATGAAAATAAACATTTATAAATTTCTTTCATTTTATTTTGATCACAAAATATGTTTGTGTTGTTGCTGAACATATTTGATAGTATCAATAATGTTTTTTAAAGTAATTTTTAACTTTTCTTGTAGCAATGTAATTCAATAATAAACACATACATTGTGTATACTAAGTAAACATTGTGTATACTAAGTAAAGCTTATTTATTGGTTTGATTCCCTTTGCAGAAAAAATGGTTATTTTTCCAACATCATAGATGCACATTTAAAAATTAATTTATAAAAACCAGTTGCACCATATGTCACTTGGATGGTATCTTCATAGTATTTTGTAAATGATGGTAATTTGGTAAAATCATACTCAGATAATCAAGTTGTAGAGTTTGAGGAGTTGGATGCTATGTTTGCACACAATGGGAACAGTTTTGGCCAAAAATAACTTTGTTTTCTGGAATCACTTCTTTACTGATGACTGTGCACATTGTGCCTATAATGCATCAGTTGGTCAGTTTGTTGTGACACCCCACTTGGACTTTTTGTTCCAGAATATTTTCTCTAATTTGTAAAGATTCACTATAACTGTCAACTTTGCTTCAGAATATTGCATAATCATTCCAGGACTTCACTATGATTATAATCTCATGCTTGCTAGCATACTGTCAAAAGAAGTTAACATATTATGTTAAAATCAATAAATAAGCTTTTCTTAGTATGCACAATGTACTTGTTTATTATTAAGTAATAATGGTTCCCCCAACAAAGTAATTTCATGATTCTTATTATAACAATTTGTGTTGTCTAGTTGTTATGTATGGTTTCTAAGACATGATACATTTTCATTTGTAGGGTAGGTGGTTAAAAATGTCTTTAAATCAAAAATGTTTTGAAAAAAAAAGGAGTCTGATATTATTGTGAAATAAAGCAAATAGTGTTTGTTCTCTGTGAGGTTTTGAAAAGTTTGTAAAGAATTGGATTACATCATAATATTGAAGTTGAATATATAGATATGATAATTTTTCAAACCTAAGAGAGTTGTTGAATGATTTTTGTAATTCAAAAAATATCAAGTAAGGTGAATTATTGTTTTCAGATAATAACATTTTTTTTTTTTTAAACTGATAGTCTTAAGCATATATTTTCTCATTTGTTTTCTCTGTGCCTTTGTTATAACACCAATAAAATTAAGACTGCTTTCATCCCAATGATATTTGGTTATCATAATAGTTATGATTATTATCATATTGTTCTATATCGTTTTGCAGCTATTTCTTTAAGTTATGGTCTTGCATATAAATGAGGAATGTTTTGTTACAGCTTTTATGTTTTATTGATTCAAATAAATGTTATGAACATTCATATAGAGAAAAAAAAAATATTGGGGTTTGTTTTATTAATTCCTAGAATTAATAAAACCAACTTCATTATTTTGGTATTATAAATATAATCTGATTGATCTTATAATTGTTATCTGTGTTTTTTTTTGTAAATTAATTTCTCTTTTTTTTTTTTTAAATTAAATATATTTTAAATACACACAGAGGCAAAACTCTCCATACAGTAGCACCTCTCAGTGCAAGGTAGAGTAATCAATGGATGCAGGAAGGTTTGTGCATAAAATCTCTATCAAGGATCTACTCATCCAATATCCCCAGACTAGTTTCTAGCTTGTGGCTTTCATCAGTGAGAAGCCTTGGATCTGAAAGCACTGCAAGTAAATCTTAGGATCTAATGCAACCCTCCAGCAGCCATTTTTTACCTTATTAGCTAACTATAAAGCTTTGAGTCCAAAATGAGAACACAATAATGTTATCAATTCAAGCTCATTAGCTTGAATAGTTGTATAGATTTGAAATCAATTCAGCATTCATAGTTTTGGTGTGCGCTGAGTAGCACTACTGTATGGAGAGTTTCACTTCTGGATAAACAGCTTGTGTAAGCAGAAAGAATGGTGATTATATGATGTTTAATGGTTCATATTTTAAATATATGTAATTTGATAACTTACCTGAATAATTCATTATGATTTAATGTGATAACACCCTAATGTCCCTTCCCTTCAGTTTTATTTGTGTACTTTTTTTCCTTCTTTCTAGTAACCATCTATTATATGTATCTGAAATAACAGAACACTATAAAGACAACTTTTTTTTTTTAATTTAATTTTATTTTTTTTTCGAAAAAAATTAAAACTCTTTTTTCAAAATTGGAATAGGGGCATAATAAAAAATATTGGCACTCCTAGGAGTTACTGAATCAAAAGGATATCCTTTGAAAATAAATAATAAATAAACTTTTACAAAATATTTGAGTGAGTAAAAAAAAAATATTGAAACATCACATAACAAATTCCAGCAAACGCTGGTTACAATTTTTAGCATAACGCTAGAGGTCACAACTTCAAATGCTTTATGGGCATTTATACGTTAACATACAATGGAACACTACATAATTTAAAACCGCTTAGTATTTGGCTACAGGATTCTTGTTTTGCAAAATATCTTGAGTTTTATTTGAAATTGTATAGAATACAAACTTCTAAATGATCTATGTACAAGGGTCAGTTTTTGCTTTCTTTGTACAGCAAAATAGCATTATGTTGCATTATTGTTAATTTCTATTAATATGATTATTTTTTTTAACTATCAGCTTGAACTTGTCGTTGCTTACTAATTAATATTGAGCAGCAGGTTTTTCAGAGGATGTGGGTTATTGATTTTGTTTCATTTACCAATGGTTTTATAGATATGTACAATTCATCGGTGAATACTGTTGGCGTTTTAGTTATTATGCTGCCAGTTTTTTTTTGAGAAATTCTGGGTTGTCATATGCAGTGCCGGCACTGCTGGGAACTGGAGGAGTACGTATCCTAAGACAAAGAATAATTGATGTGAGGCATGCAAGAATCAAGAGAGCCAGAAGAATAACAAGTCCTATTGCAAAGCCTGGTGTAGACATACAAATGGAAGATGAGTCCATGAAACGTCTGCTGTAGACAAGGGTGTTGTTATTTCTCTCAGGTAGGAAAGTTAAATCATTGAGTGAAACAACTCGGAGAACATGTTGGAGCTCCAAACTTTCAGTATCATTGCTGATTGCTCTTCGCCTTCTGTGAGAGGCCTTTTTATCATCATCAAGACTTCTTGGAGTCCCAACTGCTGGATAATTAGCAGTATCAGGGCCAGGTGGTGGACCATAAGGATTAGCAGGTACAACGTTAGGAGGGTAGACAGGGTTTGCAGGTGTTACATAGGAAACACTTGGAGGAGGATTACCACCATAAATAGGTGGTCCACTGGGTTGATTAGTTGCTGGATTGCCTCCATAAGTAGGACCTGCTCCACCTGAACAAAGATCCATACACTGCCCTCTGCATATTTGAACAACACACTGTATATGGACTTCCATACTGTCAGGAAATTTGAAGGCTTGGAAATATGAATAAGCCACTGCACTAGCCATTGTACCAAAATTACGGATCTTTTGGAAAGGTCCCATTAATTTAGTTCTAACAATACAACCACGATCATCTACCAATTGTATAGGGGCACTTTTGCCATCACTTGCTAAGCAACTTTTGGGCAGGACATCAAATTCATTTTTGGGATCATTGATACCAATTACCATTGTTAGGATGTCACCAATCCGTACAATGCCATTAACTTCACCTGCATATGGTCCTTTACCTTGTTGAATTTGTAACCAGGCCCCCACATTATCTCCAACAAATTTGGCTGTTACAACATCTAGATTATCAACATTGAATGTCTTAAAGCTGACCACTTTTTCATAGCTATCATACCATTCACAGCGTATAGCTCTAGCAATATCCCATTTTTCTTGGATATTGGGGTCGTATTGAATAATGATTACAGATTCCATAAATTTTTCCCCACTTGATGGTGCAGGTGCTCCTCCATATGGCCCACCACTACCAACAGCGTTATTTCCACCTCCAGTGGTAGAGCCACATTTAGTGTAGCCAATAATAAAATTATAACTTTGCTGATTTGAACCTGGTGTAACATAAACACAATCTTGTTGACTGTAATAACCTTTAGCAAAAATAATACCACCAAAAGGTCTGTCAAATTCTACATGAACTCTGAAGCTGTTATCTGAACACTGTACCTCAAGCTTCACCAGCTTAGCCATGTCAGGCATTGCTATAGGAAATGGATCTACACCACCAGTATTTCCATAAGGATTTCCCGAAGATGATCCTCCATTATAAGGCACAATATTTCCAGAGTTTCCGTATCCTGGCTGTCCTAATACCTAAAAATTAAAAAAAATAATATGCATATATACAATTTGTAAAATAATGCACACACATCACTTTTTAAAATATTATATATACACACATGTATACTTTAAATTCTCTGCCAAAAATAGAAGGTTGGGTTAATTTCATAAATGATACTATAATCGAATGATGTCACATGATGACTATAACTGAATGATATCACTTGGCATCATTAATGGTAGTTTGTTTTTAATATCACTCGTAAAACATCAAGATGCAGTCTCCCTTCCCACTACTTCATTATGCAGATGAACAAATATTGCAAATTTGAAATATTTAGATAAGTAAAAGAGACAAATGATTACTAGCATTGTTTAGAGAGGAAGAGTAAAAGAAAAATGTCTGTTACAGTTTAGCCAATTGCTGTAACATTTAGTTAAAAATAGTTACATACTATTTAATATCTATTATGATAGCTTGCTTATGGACCAGCTATAAAAAATTTACTAATATTTCTTTGAAATCCCATTATTTAATAATAATCAAAAGTTCTATATTCAAACCTCTGGTTGCACGCATAATAAATGAACGTGCTAAGCAATAGACTTCCAAAGTAATAATAAAGGGAAATTGCTTTCCATACTCTATAGCTAAAAATAATTGCATGTCCCTTTACCATCTAATAATTTTATAGTTGGCTTGATTGGATGGGAGCCAACTGTCTAAAAAAATGATAATGCTATTGGAAATCCTGTTATTGAAAAAGTCTTATATATATATATCCAAACCTCAAATTGTAGGGGAGATAAATGAATGTCCTACCCAATATATTTTGAGGTTTGTCCTATTGATACATAGCCATAAGATTGATACCATTTCTTTAATAAAATTAGTTCTATAACTTTAAGAAGAGAGATTGTTTACACATACAGATGTACATATACATACAACTTTTCTTAATGAATAATATTTCAATAGTGTAATTTTCACTACACTACACTCACCACGTTAGGAACTGGTTTCTATCCACTTTTAATATCTTGTGGAGAGGTGTAATCATAAATATATGACCAAAGACATGTGGAAAAGATATATGATCCTAACATGCACATTTCATGTTCAACCAGTACTCATCAGTTGGTCCAGATCACAATCTCTTACACATAATCTTTATCGTTGTTCTTTATATATAGGTGTTAAAAGTGGATAGAAACCAGTTTCTACCTTGTGTGAGAGTTGTATATTGAAAATTACACTGCAGAAATATTATTTATAAAGTGAATTAATTACAGTCTAATGAATGACTGATAAAAAGTATAAACATATTTCCATTAAGTGGTTTGTGTCAAGGTTATGAGAGAAGTAAGTTTGACACATCAATTAAACTGTAGTAATTGGCTATATATATATATATATAAAGGACAATGATAAAGATATGTGTAAGAGATTGTGATCTGGGCCGACTGATGGGTGCTGGTTCAGCATGAAATGTGCATCTTGGGAATCATAATCTGTCATTGGTTATATGTTATTTAGATTCACTACTCTTTCTTGCACATGTATAAAGTGGTCTGCAAAATTCTGCATGAATTCCCCCTCTCTCTCTTTCTATATATATATAAAGAGAAAGAGGGATTTCATGCAGATCTCTCTCTATATATATATATATATATATATAGAGAGAGAGAGAGAGAGAGAGAGAGAGAGAGAAAGAGGGATTTCATGCAGTGTACCAATAGCTCTAACAAGCATTCATTGATGAGATCTAGTGTCTGAATGTCCCAGCGCCTCACTGAGATAAGCCAAAAGATCGAAACTGATTGAAGATAGAGATTATTAAATGCTTTCTCTTGTAACACTTATCGATGAAAGCTTGTTAGAGCTATTGGTATGCTCCCTATATTATATATCGGTAATACAAGCTTAAAACAAGTCACACGATATATGACTTGCTTTTTCAATTATATATATATATATTGCAAATGCTGGAATAGACTTTGAGAGACCATCATCCCTGTAATAAATTGATATTGTTTGAAATTGTGAAGATATAATGTTACCCACATTAAAAGTCAAGTAACATTCTAATAACAAAAAGCAAATCTGATTTGAGCAGTTTTATTCATTTGATCAATCTGAGGTCTTTAAAATGTTCATAAGCTCACAATTAATGAATTGTGAGTTGGTGCATTATACCAACTGTTAGATTCACCACTTTGTCTCATCAAACACTTCAAAAGTGTTGAATAAAATTCATCGGTGATTGTTTGATCTTGCAGAATAATTATTGTGGATAATGCCTTTGCTATCGAATGAACATTGTTTTGATTTTTTGATGGTGTTTTTTTATTTTTTTTTTTTTTATTTCTGGTGAATGACTTCTATTCAGCACTTCTTGTTTTTGAATCATACTGGAAATACTATGCATCAGCACCAGATATAGTCAATTCCAGGATGTTTGTATCATTTTTATTGGTTCAAACTATTTCTCAGAATGTTGAACTCACATCAGTTTTTGATCATATGACAAGCTGTGTGGAACAATTTTAGACAAACCTTTTTCTTAAAGCCTCTTTTAAAATTAATCAAATTGTTTCATGATTGATGTTGAAAGCTTCTTTCATGATTCCAATCATTTTTGCATAAAATCATGCACTTTTATATTATTTTGGGTGATCTGAGTGCATGATGATCTTTTAGCTTTTCTCTATCATCCAGAAATCATTTATGCCAATTGTCACCAATTGAAGTTTAAAATAACATATTAAAAACATAGATGTCAGCACCTGTTCTTTAATAAATCCAGTCTACAAACTTTATTTTCAGACTCCATATATTTCTATACTAGCTGGGAATGAGTGCAGGTTTATAACTTATATTTGTGTGTTTCATATCCATATAATCTTTACATTTCTGAAGTTCCAGAATTTTGTTTTAAAAATAAATTTACAAAGCTTCCACATTTTTCTCTCATGTGTCATAGCATCAGCCGGGAAGCGAACCCGCTAACCCGGGACAACTGCTTGTAAAGCAGCCGGCAGCCACCGCTAACCTCTCGACCACCAATGCTTGACAGCTTCCACATTTTTGCAATTTATTTATTTATTTTTTTCATTATTTGTGTATTGTTATCTAAAGGTTTTTAAGGAAGCCACAAAATACTATTTATTCCTATCATTACAAGTGTTACATTGACATTGATAAATCTAAATAAAGTAGATTTATTTATTGAATAAACATGGCAAAAGCTATGTATTATGCATACAGGTAATATATTAGCTAGAAAATCATTTTTTTTTTTAAAAAAAAATAGCATTTTGAAAATAGTAATAAGGCTGCTACAGTTGTTGTTGCTTTTTTTTAATGATTTTTTTTTATAAATTTTTTTTATAGGGGAGGGGGGAGAGAGTGCAGGACATTAAAGTACATGAATTTTAGATTGAATTGATCGATATTTCAGATTAAGCGATCAATAATTACAATTTTTTAATAGTAATTTTTATTATATTGAAATGAATTGATTCGAAAATTATTTCAATTTATTCTTCAAAAATTAAACTACTTTATTACAAAAATACAAATAAAATTACAGATAATTTGTATAAAAAATTGAACACACATACTTATATATATATATGTATGCATGTATATAAATTACTCGTATACACACACATATATATATATATATGGACGCATGTATATAAATTACTCAAATGCTGTTGGTAATGTATATTTGCTTTTCTACTTATATATTGTTAAATGTTATTTTTAACAAATGGTTTAAAACAAATTATTACACAATGTAATATTTATTTTGTTAAAGAAAAAAGACACCCTCCCCCTAAATGGTTGTCTTCACATTTCATATTAAAGAGAAATAACAACATGTATCATGTCTACAAAAGAATGTGCTAAAAATATAATTGGAAAATTGCGTAATGTGTTCTATATATGTGTTTGTTGTACGCACAGATAATGAAGCTAATATATATTATCGAAAGCAAATATAAAATACTATTTTAACTGAGCGCTTTCGAGACTTCCTGCTGTCATACTCATAGCTACTATTTTGTTAGAGTAAGAGTCTGAGAGCAAGAAGTCTCTCGAAAGCGCTAAATTAAAATAGTATTTTATATTTGCTTTCGATTATATATATATATTAGCTTCATTATCTGTGCGTGCAGCACATATATATTATTTTACAATTTAATGAAGTAATAAATTTAATTATAAACACAGTTTTTATAGAATAATTTAAAATTAATAATAAAAATAAAAATCTTTAAAAATGTTTAAATTCTTTTATTTTTCTAATTTTATTTTATGGTAATGATTTTTTTTTTAATGTGTCAAAGCGTCGGCAGGCAGGGAAGCAGGGAAGCGAATCCCGGGACAACTGCTTGTAAGGTAGCTGTGCTAACCACTCTGCCACCAACGCTTGACATGATTTTATTTTTTCAGTTTTTTTTTTTTTTTTTGTAGTATGTCAACTATGTGAAACATACAATATTTTATTTTTATTATATGACCTAATAATTATTATAAAAATTATATCTTCAACTAAATGCATAAAAAAAACAATATGAGGGTGTATGTCAATATAAAAGCTATAAATGTTTTTATTTTGCTCTGTATATCACAAAGGAATCACGATTCCACGAACCTAAAAAATACAGTTGCCTGAATTTATGCTGAAGTAGTTGGATTGTCTTTAGCCAACATTTAGCACCAAGAGAATCTTTTAAGCTTAGTCATTCACGCCATCTATTGGCCAGAAAATGATTTCAGTTTATTCCTACTGTTTCATTAATGAAATCTGCATGTTATTTTAAAGATATCTCTTTGATACACCAACACATGATTAAAATTTAAAGATTATCTTAACCGTTGTTTTGCTAATTTATATTTAACTGATACACTTGATTTAGAATTTTTATCCTTGATTAAGAATAATTGAATAATCATTTGTTGATTGAAGCTAGATTGATCACTGATAATTATCTGAAATAAATGTCAGCTTCAATCTGGGTTTAAACCAATTGAAACCAATTGTGAACACTCTGACCATTATATCATGAAGCCTCGATTAAGTGTGTACTTTATTTTACATTCTGTAACCTGGGAATGAGTGTAATAGATTTCGTTACTAAATTGAAGGTTGACAGACTGATTGCCAGCCATGGAAAGTAAAATCAAAAAGACAGTTCAATTATCAGTTAAATGATGATCGAAAATCACATGATCCGCTTTTGTAACAGAGTATATAATTACTTTATTAAATTTTTAATTTAGCTTTAAAACAGGAAATGTTAAATAATCAGCGTTAAAGAAGTGGCCAGCACTCACTGATGATAATGAAATGTGAGTGCTTTGTTATAGACCTATTGTCTATTTGAACACAGACTTTCAATCTCCCTTCAGCTATCCATTTATTTTATATAGCCTATATATACGGCCACACACATATGAAAAAGTTAAATGATCTCCAATGTATGTATTTTGTGCTGATTCATGGTGGTTCAGTACGAAATACTATATTGAAGATCATTTATCTTTTTTTACATGTATGCGGTTACGTGTGTCCGTTATATGAGATAGAGTGGACAGCGGTAGGAAGCTTGAAAGTCGATGTTCAAATTCTTTATAATTAACCTAATTTGTATAAGGAATTTATCAAAATGCTTACTACATATTAATACGTACATACACCACATACTTTTTGTATGAAACAAATTTGACCTATATTTAAATAGGAAGTGGTTACCATTTTTATGACTGAATTCCATTTTTATGACTGAATTAAAAAAAATATTATTGTTATAAAACTTACTTATGGCTTTAAAATATCGAATAAGCGGTTTTAATTTATTAAAACGTGATGGTTTCTTTAACCTGAGGGTATAGTTTGCCCCAGTGACCATTTACCATTTCTTCATTTTTCCAATTGTGTTTTTATTGCTTAAGGCAAGAATTTAACATACTGACCAGGTGATTCCTGCAGGTATTATAACGATTAATTAAAAAAATAAATATGTACAGTACTGTGCGTTATTTAAAGAGGTCAGTGAAGCAGTTGACGGTTTTATTATTTAGAAAATACATGTATATTATTAAGATTTTTTTAAATTTTATCATGGATATTTTACTGTGTTGTCAAATATTTTACTTCTTACATTAACAGAGATTTGGTGGTTAAGAAGATAAAAAGACTGATTTTAGGAAAATATATTTAAATTGTCATTTGAAAAACAGGTTGTGTGACCCCGAACGTCTCTTGATAAAAAGATATTGTGATCGAGTTCAAAACATTTGATCGTTACTGATAGATTGTCGTTTCTTTTATCAGAAAACAATTATACTGGATTGCAGGTTTTATGACTCAGAATAGTTTTTTAACAAAATGGCATTGCGATGGAATATTGGAATTCGTCATCATCATTGATAACTTATTAACAGAGATTTGGGACTAAGAAGATACAAATATTGATTTTAGGGAAATATATTTAAATCATCATTTGAAAAACAGGTTATGTGTGACCCCCAACATCTCTTGATAAAAAGGGTGGTATTGTGATTGGGTTCAAAACATTTGATTGTCATTGATACATTGCCATTTTTTTTATATCAGAAAACAATTATACTGGATTGCAGGTTACTCTGAATAGTCTTTTAACAAAATGGCATTGTGATGGGGCAGTATAATTCATCATCATTATTGCTAACTTAGCAATTTGTTTCCATTAAGCCTTAACAAAAATTGTTATATTCTTTTTCTTGGAAGATTTTTTTATTTTTTATGTTCTTATCAATACATTTTTCATTTCAAATCCACAAAATCATCTACTGGCAGAAACTTAGACACCCCTCATTGTTCAGTCACTTCGTAAGCACTTGTTGCCTATCAGGTGATGTCAAACACTTGAATCTCTTTGCCCTTGTTGATAGCTCAATATTTTTTAATTATACCATGCTTACATAAGAAAGGGACTGGTTTCTACCCATAGTTAAAATTTAGAAAAATAAAGAAAGAAACATCTACAAAAAAAAAAAAAAAAAACAGCAGTTAGTTTATTCTGAGGAATAACATTTTTTTTCATTGTTTCCTCTTTTATTGGAAGTGTGGTATATAAGACTCTTATCTTTAAACATGTTTTTTTAAAAATATATATTAAGTATTTTCATATATGGCCTGATTTGATTTGCTCTGAATCTACTGGTTATCACTATTAATTAACTATATATAGTATAATTCCAATGATGTCTTGCAGAATTTTACACTTGTTACTTCTTTTTTACATCTAATCACCATTCTTTTTTTCAATCCACCAAACATCACATGATCATCAGTCTATGCTTACATAAGCTGTTTGCACAGATTCTAAGTGCAGTGCTCTCAGATCCAAGGCTTCTCATTGATGAAAATCACAAGCTAGAAAACTAGTCTAGGGATATTGGATGATAGGCACTAGATAGGGATTTCATGCACAAATCTTCCTGCATCCATTGATTACTCTGGCTTGCACTGAGTGATGCTACTATATGGAGTTTTGACTCTGTGGGCACCATTCTTTTTATTACAGTCCTTATTTCTATTCCTCTTATTCTTGTAATCTTTTTCCTCTTTTAGTAGTCCTTATAAGTAATTCTCTCTTTAATATTTTGAATGGACGTTTTTCATCCTCTATCATTTTGACATGTTCATACTATATATATATATATGCTATCTTATCTTATACATCATCAACTACATCTTTATATATATATGCTATCTTATCTTATACATCATCAACTACATCTTTCTGCATAATCTATTCCTCTTATTCTTGTAATCTTTTTCCTCTTTTAGTAGTCCTTATAAGTAATTATCTCTTTAATATTTTGAATGGAGTTTTCATCCTCTATCATATTGACATGTTCATACTATATATATATGCTATTTTATCTTATACATCATCAACTACATCTTTCTGCATAATTATTTGCTTAAGAATTATCTACCTCATCATTTCATTTATACATTTATTCTTAGAAAACTTTTTTTAATTGTAAATTATTTTAGTATACTTTTTACTCGCATTCATTTACCCACAGATTACTATATTCTGCAATGGATTCTTAGAGATTATTTTCCGTTTTAGTTTATTTATTCTTTAATTAAGTTGAAAATTTAATAATATTGCTGCTACCTTTGATGTACTATTTTCTTGATCAAATTTTTAAAACTTATTTCATTATATGCGCATATATTTATTATTGTTATTATATACAATGCATATAGTTTGTACATAAGGTATTACACGTATTTGTTTTTATTTTGTGTATTTTTTTAGTTGCCTGCATGCATTTCTAGTGTCATAAGACCCCCCCCCCCCCTAAAATGATTTGCTTATCAGAACAGAAGGTTGATTTATATACTTAGCAAATGATTTCTCAGGGTTTTTTTTTTTTAATTTTTTGATTGTGTTATTCAAATATAATATAAAACAAAGTACCAAACATTTTTATAAAATGGAATTTTGATATAGACTACATTGTAACTCATGCAAGTCCCTCTTCTTTCCTTTCTTGTCTTTGCACACTTCGACTATGTTCCGCGATTTTTTTTTTACTGTATTACTGTAAGTTAATTCAACAATCTGCTAATAATTTAAATATATAGGGATTTGAACTCAGACTTTCACACGACCCTCAACTATCCACGCTATCTCATATTGCTAGAGTGTGTCAGCAGTATGAGATAGCGTAGATAGTTGAGGGTCGTGTGAAAGTTTGAATTCAAACCCTGTATATTATATATTGGAGTGCAGGTATGAAAAAGCCTGTACTGTAGAAAAAAAATCATTTACTAATAATTTAAAGTGAAATACAACGCATTAATTAATTCAAGATTTTGCTGTTTAAAAAAATGTTATTGAATATATCTCTTATTTTATTACCTTTTTTTTTCGTAATCCAGCAATCTACTATCTGTGAGTTATTGCTTTTCACATGGCCAGTGCAATTTAGTATAGAGGCAAGAGTGGCAAACTCATGGTTTAAGCTCGAATGTCACATGTTCATTAGAGAAAATTATTACTAATAATTAATAACTCTTATGTCCCTATGGCTTAATGCGGTCTCAAAAACAAATTGAATATATAATTGTTTTTTTTTTTTTAGCTTTTTCGACTTAACCATTTGTACTGATCTCCTTTAATATATTTTTTTCTTTCTATTTATGCATTTATTTTAGCTTTAGTTATATATATATATTATGGATTATTACTCGATATTTTAATGAGTGACAAGCAGCGTCAAACTTCTATTAATGTTGGTCACATGATATCTATCATCTGGCCCATTGCATTGTCAATTAGCTTGTCTTTCTGCAGAGAACTTAATACAAAGATATATTAAATTATTTAAATTACCAAGTTATGATCGGTGGTTACTATAAATTACCAACGATGATGATCATGCATTCTTATTTCTCTCACTGCCTTCGAACGAAGACTTTTACATATACCTACAAAGTTTATTAATATCACATGACATCTACCCAGCATTTATATATATACTCTAGAAATGATTTGTAATATTTTTTGTTTCATCTTCGTAAAAAGATTTTTATTACAATTTAAACCGTGTGAGATTTGAAAAATAAAGAAACTGTCTAATGAACGGTTTTTTTTTTTTAAATTAAAATATATCTACTAATATTCTCAGCTAAAAATATATAAACGGTGTTACCTGTCCGCAGAGAATGACTAAGGAGATCAATCGTAGAATCATGGCTGCTCCTAGGGATTGTGCCTGAAACAAATAATAAAATAACAGTTACTTTTGCAGTTCTTCATCACTAGAAATTGATTAAAATTGAACGTTAAATACATTCAAGCAAGCAGGTAATATTGCGAAGTTTGCAGGAAGCTAAAATTAAATTGTGTAATCTTTTGGGTTTTGGGGTGTTAATAAATTTATAACTGAGACTAATTCCGTGCTCGGAATAATTGAAGAGCCAGGAAATGAATTGCAGAAGTGATAAATGGGTCACTTTTTTTAAAAACAAAAAAAAATCTTAATTTAGCTTTTCAATTAAGAAATGAAAAAAATCAGTCCGTGTCTAAAATTGATTCGATTGCATTTTTTTTGTTTTAAGAATTAAATTATCAGGTTTTTATACTTATATTTTTGGACAGTTTCTTTGTTTCAGTACATGAGAACGATTGCCACACATTTGTTTGTTCTATTTCTCTGGTAGTAATACTCACCACTTGATAGGTGATATAGATATATTTGATAGAAATGTTTCATTGCTATCAATATATATATATTTTTTACAAGTGAAACTTTTCTTTTACCTTGGTCACATGCAATTTCAGGTTACGCACGCACACATATCAAAAATGGAAATAAATATTCATAATGCAATTTTTTTTATATGTATATAATTTATAATTAAATACTATAGAATATCTTTATATCAAAGACTGAAGTAGAGTTGGGTTGGATATATTGCTAAAAGAAATGATACTCGGTGGATAATTGAAATATTAAACCGGATTCCAAGAGATTTTAAAAGACCCAGAAAGAGACCACACGTGAGATGGATTGACGAAACAGTGCAGGGGTGATGTGGTTAAGAGATCGAAGAAAATAGATTGAATTTGGGTGAGAATTTCATCCTGCAATGGATTGATAATAGTTGATGACGACGATGATCATTATATAATAGCAAGTAACATATATACATATATATTGTATATACTCATATCATATATAAAATCAAATTTATTGCGTGACAAAACCATTTCCATCTC
The DNA here is from genome assembly GCA_028023455.1 of Epiperipatus broadwayi. NCBI lineage: Eukaryota > Metazoa > Onychophora > Udeonychophora > Euonychophora > Peripatidae > Epiperipatus > Epiperipatus broadwayi. Next base: position 3,152,953 of record JAQFVV010012453.1, on the reverse strand, counting down.
ACACACAAGTTAATGAATACTAAACACTACTAATCAAGCTAGTCAGGGGCTTGTTAATTTATTAAGTGTTTATTTTATTCTTCAATAATTAATAAATACCTATTTGCTAACCACTATTGGATGTAAAGCTCAACTGATTATAGATCAGCTGTCTAAAGAAATATTTTGAGTTGCTAATTTGAAACATTTTATCTCCATTCTTGACGGGAACGAATTCAATGGGTTAGGAAGGTTAACACATTACCTATTTCTTTGGAAAAGTTTTTATATAGTACTTTAAGGTAATGTAATTTTTGATATTTAGATGTGTAAAATTCATATTGTTAGTTATAATTATCTTGTTATCTCTAATTGTATATCTTTACAGTTTAGAAATGTTTGAGACTTCACAGATATATGTCAAAAAAGGAAAAAATAAACAGCTCTTAATTTGCTTGCTGTAAAACAGAGGTCTCTCTAATATTTTTCTTTGGATAAATATTGAAGACAGAGACAATAATTATTATACTAGTCCATTGCTGGTTGTAGGGTACATGGTCGTTCTTTTTCCTGTTTTACATTTTAGCAAAGAATATTTAAATACCCATTTATCAACCAGTAACTAGATTGATATTTGCCATTGCAACTTTTCTAGAAAGATATAATCTTGCTAGCACTGGGATGTGTGTGTGTTTTATTTGATACAGATTTGAACCCTAGATTGATCAATATCACGCTATACAATTTATTCTAGCACCTCAGATCTTACAGCTGTTATGTAAAAATGAAAAGTCTGTCTCAAATGACAAAAAGTATTTTGATGGAAAAAATGGCAGCGAACTTGTTAAGCTAAAAGAAATCAAATTATTGAAGCAGCTACATTTAATTATTAATTGTTTTTTTTCTCTCAACTGCTTTTTTTTAATAAGTCGTTAATTTTATTATATGCAATAAGTTCAAATAACTTCCTACCTTTGCCTATTCATTATCAAATTATTATTATTGCATTGCACAGGTTATTTTTTCTTTCAAACAGAATTCTAGTCATCTGTAAATATAATTTTATTATTTAGATACAAAAAAAGTGGAAACAAATGTAAATAATCCATTATGGATCAAGGGACTTTTTAATATTCCTTCAAAGAAAAATAGTAATTGATATGTTATTCATCAAACTAGTCAAATGCCAAATGATGAAGATGTTGGACTTTGCCTTTTTTAAATTTTATAATATAGCTAAGAATGGCTAACTAATTGCTGACCAATATCAGGGTGTCTGAAAAAAAAAAGAAATTCTAGTTAGCTTAGTTGGCCATCAAAAAGAAAGTCACATTTTGTGACAGGAAGTTCCCAAATTTTTATCATTATGACAATTTACTAAAAAACTGCTGACAAAAAGAAACATGTTAAAAGAAACATGTTATCAAGCATAGGTGGTTGAGTGATCAGCACAGCTGCCTTACAAGCAATTGTCCCAGGTTTACGGGTTCGCTTCCTGGCCAATGCTTTGACACATGAAAAAAAAAAAACATGTTGAATTGAAACAAAATAGGACAATGTTAAGGAAGTCTCTAGCTACCTATGCTCACGTTATAAGTAAAAAAAAAAGAAAGGAAGTTTTTTAATGAAATTTATCTGAATTTATTCCTTTTTTTTTTAAATCTAACAATCAGTATTATTAATTTTGTTTTAATTTTACAATTAACACATCCTTTGGTTGTTTATAGGTCCTTGAAACTGTATATTTATCAAAAATGCAGACTGCCATTTTGGTTTACAGGAAAAACTCACAAATACCCCCCAAAAAATACAAACTCAAAGTAGTTAGCCAATGTTATAGTCATTACAATATAATTTTTATAAGCTTATTAATATATATACAATATCAAAAAATATTTTAAACTCATTCGGTTCTTTACTTCCCCACTCATACCAATATATACACTTTTTAAAAAAAGTTTATCTAAATGCTTAATTATTAAAGAGAGTTAGCAGTTGGTTCGGTTATGTAACTTCCTAGTAAACAAAAGGCTTTTATATCATTTCTCTACAGACCTGGGGAAAGGGATCACAATTTATGTATTTTGAGGCACAAAGTTTGATGTAAAACATGTGATGATTATCATAATCTTTTATATAGAAATCTCAGACCCATAATTATTTAAACAAGAGAAGAAAAGCTCTTGTAATAGTACTATGAATTAATGACTCTGATAAAAGCTCAGGTTATTCTGTGATGTTGGAAGAGACAGTGGCATAAGCATTGCAAAGATCTAGCAAGAAAATCTTGAACCGATCTTTTTGATAGGAAAACAACACATGATCATGTTTTAAGCCCATATTTGTAAGCTAAATTTATATACAGATATCATCATTAGCACTCACTCCTAAAAGATGTGTTTGTTCTAACTCCAAAAATAAACAAGGGAATGGAGAATAGAAAGACAATAACGACGATATAAAGTTATAATTATACTGCCTGAGAATAGAAAGACAATAACGACGATACAAAGTTATAATTATACTGCCTCATGCAAGATCAATCTATTAACCACTTCCACACACACCCCTTCCCGGCCACCTCTATGCATATTTGCTTACAGAAGACAAAAAAAGGGAGATATTTCTTTGCTTATTAAATGATGGAAATGCGATCATACATACCCAAAATATTAACATTGCAGTTGTTTCAAAGAGACAAACAATGATATGAAGAGAGTAATATGACTATTCGAATTGATTAACCTATCAAATGGTTTTATTGTTCGGAATTTCATCACAATCTCGAGCACGGGAATTGGCAGATCTGGAGCCGCAATCTATGTAACTCGAACTCTGTCCTAGAGTACTAAAATACAAGGCAAAATAATAGCCACGATCAACGGACTTTAGTCTCCAAAGTTTTTTAATTTATAACTGCACATATCAGAAACACTACTTAAAATCATTAACGAACTATATATATTTTAACTCTTGCTTAATTCTCCTTTTTGAAAATCACTTCACAATTCTCAAACTATTGGCCCATCGACATCTGAATTCAGCATCCGATAAAAACGCACATATAAATTTGCAACTTGCTTTGATAAATACTATATATATATATAAACATGCAAAATAGTAACATTTATAAATACATTTTAAATTTAAAAAAGCATATCGACCTATCTCATTTTTCTATAATTTAAGCAATAATTTTTTTTAAAAAAGTATATTTTATCTAAAATTTAAAAATAAATTTATAAAAGTGAAATATATAAATAAAATTATGATATTTTTTTATAATTTTGTTATAAATTTTTTATCTAGAAAATACATCCTTCACAGTTTTAAAATATTAATGAAATATATATTCCTCTTTAAATTAAAATAAAAAAATTTTCATTTCATACAGTGCCTTCATTCAATAATAAAAAAATTAAATTAAATATTTACAAAGTAGTTTTTTTTTAAAAAAAAAAATCCAGCTACGGTTAATATTTCCAGCATCAATTAATTGCAAATGTATTCATCCTTTAGCTAAAGATATCCACATACCTTTCCTGTAGCGTTTTTTTAAGGTAATCCCAGATAGCACTTCAAAACAAATTATAAAATATTATCTGTCGGTCTATAGATTTTATATCAAGACCAAACGGACATGACCTAAATTGATCCAAAAGTGGGGCACGTTTACCAAGTGTATATTGTAGAAAATATTTAACGACGTCACACCTGTAGAATTCTAGGCAGGGAGAAGCTTACTTGATCAAAACAGAGGGCCGCAAGAGCTAATATAAACACCCAAGATTCAGAAATAAACATCAATCCATCTAATGTATTTGAATAGCCTATCAGAATTTCCGTTATTGTTGTTGTTTTTGCCGCAAGGCTTTGCTAATCTGTTATCATTTTTTATCGACTGAAACCGGTGTAGTGAATTCTCCTCCCATTGGCCCATTAATAACTACTAGAAAATAATAACTTATACTTACCTCTTAAACAGGAATACTTTTGCTTATAGATTTGAATTACTTTCGCGTTAGTTAGAACATTTATTTATTGTTTTTTTTTTTTTTTTAAAAGTAAAAACAATCATTGTATATATTTATTTCAGTATGAATATATGCTTATTTCAATATACACACATATATAATCGCAAAACCCTGTGTATATTTTGACCGTTTAAAAGTAAGTAGAAAAGAAAATTGTAAAAACTTTTTCGCTTTTCACTTAGATGTTTATATATTCGGTATCAGTTAAAGATTTGAAATTAAAAAGCAGTTTATACATCCGGGTTTTTTTTCGACCGTTATCTTACTAATTTGAGTTTGAATTTGTTTTCCACTCCACTATCGTACTAATTTGAGTTTGATTTTATTAAAAAAAAAAAAAAAATTTTTTTTTATTATTTGCATTTATATGTTGGACTATTTCCGTCATCGAATAGGAGTATTGAATGTCTTTAGAAAAAATTAACTTTATTTGAATATTCCAAATACATTAAACTGTTAATAATAGCACACAGGTTAGTATATGAACAACGTTTCGAGAGATATTTATTATTCTCCCCTCTTCTTTATGCGTTGCTGGGATGACCAATACTGAATTTTAAGGTAACGTTCTAACCAACTGAGTCATGTGGATAGAGCGTTACCGTAAAATTTAATACACAATAATCTAAGATTCCAGGTTCGATTCCCATGCTAGTACTGTCACTGATCAGGCCAGCAACACCCGAAAAAGAGAGGAGAATAATGCCTCTCAAAACGTTATGCATATACTAACCTGCACGCTATTATTAACAGTTGAATGTACTTGGAATATTTAAATAAAGTTACTTTTTTTTTTAAAGACATTCAATACTCATATTGGATGATGGAAGTAGTCCAACATATAAATACACCTAAAACATCATTGTCACAAACCTTCAGGAAAACACTACATCTTAAATTTTAAAAAGCTCATTGATATTTTATGTGTAACTTCAAAGCTAAGAGATTGCATAGTATGCCCTAATAAAACTGGTGTTATTATTTGCTTGTGTTATTCTGTCTTTCTTTTGCTATAAAAACTAACACTCAAGAAGTAATGTGAAATATTGCATAGATCAATATTCCATTGTTTAGCAGCTTTAATCACATTGTGATTTGCATCCACAGCAATTTCCATATGTAAATAAGCTTAAGACTTATGGATCTGACACTTGGACACTTAATAGGAGAGCATTACTTTAGACTTTCAGACTGTTCAATGAAATGTGGAAAGATAAATATCAGAAGTAATAAAAAGAGATCAAAAGTGAAATTCTTGGGTGAGAAAAAGAAATAGATAGCATTAAAGTCAATGATGGAAGAATTAAGACTGAAATGATGTTGGAAAGGACATATTGCTAGAAAAAATGATGATAGATGGATAAATGAAGTCTTAAAATAGATCCCAAGAAATTGTAAAAGATTAAAAGATCACATGTGAGATGACTAGATAAAAAAAAACTGTATATCAGAAAAACAGGATTAAATTTGGAGGAAAGGCCTTCAGCTTGCAGTTGATTCTTCGATGTTTGAAGTTGATGATGATGGTGATGATTTCTAGGAGGCTGCTTTGACACAGTGGATAACACTAGTTTGTTCATATCCTGGAGTATGATGCAGAATGGGTTAACCCTGAAATTATTTTTTCAAACCACAAACTTGCCTAGATTTCTTTTTGTCAGATAGATAACCTGTTACTGGTTAGGAATATGATTTTTACTCAACTCTTACTGGCTACAGAGTACTGATCCCATCTTCATCTTGATTAGACAATTGATTGCCAGTGCACTTACTATAAAAAGCAAATAATGTGATGATAATATGCTCTGGTATTTATTAAAGTGTGAGAAGTTTCAAGGTCATGGTATGTTTTTGCTTTTGAAGCACTTTTCTATCACACAGGCTAACAGATGATAATGCTATCCAGTCAGTTACTCCCTATTGTTATTTATCAGTAAGGAATACTAGTTTCAAATCTTTCAAGCTATAAATGGTTTTAGAGCAGACTGATGTACACTGGGGAAGTGGTGTTTTCTTCTGTCTTTTATCCATTCTCTCCTTGCATTTTACACAAATTCAGCTTGTTGTTCATTCATTTTCTTACTGATTGTTGTCTTGTATCAAGAAGGAAAAAGTTAAATGGCTGCCATGGTCTCAGTTTAAAGCTTAAAGATGAGTAAAATTGTTTTTATCAGTGGGGAATATTTCAATATTTTTTTCTCTTATGACTCAATTTAATCTGAATTTTTTTTAACACATTGAATAAGTACAAGCAGATATCTACTTGTCAACCAGATAGATTTATTGTTTCACCATTTCAGAATACTACATTTGCTTGGAATTATATGAGCTACTAAACAATATCCAAATTCTATTTTAAGGTTGAACTAGGTCTACTAATTAAAATAGTCATCAGAAGCTATGGACAATGCTAACTGTGGATAGAGAGATAGATCCAAGCAGAAAAGATTCCTGCATGCTTGGTAAAATAAAACAAAAGTTTGATTCATTATATGGAAGTGTTGTGAGCAACCTATAGATTGGAGAGGGAATATGTCACATGACCACTTGAGCAACTAACCATACAATTATTTTATTTTATTATGAGTGGTAGCCATTTTCATTACAGAAAATGCACAAAGACAATGTGTCTATTTTATTAATAATAAATTTTAAAGTTTTAATTATTTAAAGCACTGTCAAGGTACAACATAAAGCATTTAAAGGCTTTGTGGCATAAAAAAGTAATTCCACTCAACTAGAGATAGTCTGAGCAAGTTACTTTTTCAAGTTGCTTAACCACAGTAATTTTTTGCACTTGAGTTTTGAAGAATAAGTGAGGTTTTCATTTATTTTTAGGAAAAGAGTAAAGTAAGAGATAAGCCAATTTGAACCAATTATGTGAATATTAGCACTACTGGCTTTAAAGAAAATTGAATAAAGTATAAAATAATTAGTCATAGGAGAAACATATAACTTTAGGTGCTGAGCCTGTGAATAGCTATCCACGGAGCCTCAATTATCCATTATCAGAGAAATTTTGAAGTGAATTAATCTAATTTGTTGCACATCGAATACTTGAAAGGGATATGGAAGTTTTAGCCAGAAATTCCCATAATATTTGCCATTTGGTAGGAATTAAATTTATTCTCTATGTGAAATATAAGCTATCTATCTTTAAGTTATATGATTTCTTCTAACTCATTAAAGAAGGGGACACCCTTTTATTTAAGCCATTAGAAGATTAAATTTTTAAAAAGATGTCACTTTACAACAGATCATTCATTATATAAGTAACATTTCAGCTGTAATTGTTACATTTACTTGTCATTTGTTTACTTCCATATTAAATTCATAAAAGAGAATAATATATATATATATATACATATATGTAATAGATAGGATATACCTTACTTATAGCAGAATATCTAGTTTTTGGCTAGCAGATTATTGATGGAAAGTAGTCTTAAAATAATCTGTTGTGAAACAGTAGGTTAAAAAGCGGAGCCATATCTGGGTTTCTGTATTGCATTTTCTTAGGATTGACATTTGATTCACAATGTAAAGTTCTGGAAATGGAATAAAAATGGGCCTTTATCTACAATAATACTTTTCTTCCAGTTTTGATTAAATGGGGAAAAGTATTTTATTTACAAGCAAGGCAAAACTCTCCATACAGTAGTGCCACTCTGTGCCAACCAGAGTAATCAATGGATGCCAGGGGGTTTGTGCATAAAATCCCTATCTAAAACCTTCTGGAATCCATTGATTACTCGGGTCGGCACAGGGTAGCACTACTGCATGGAGAGTTTTGCCTTGTTTATAAACAATTATGTGCTAGTATAAGAGATGGTGATCATGTGATGCTTACTAGTTTATTTTATTTAGATTATTGCAGGGGAATTTAAATGTATCTTAATTTATATTTTCCTTATTTAATTTTGAATATGGTAATGACAATATAGAACTGACAATACTATAAGTATAGTATTTAATTGCTCAGTTGTATATAAAAAATATAGATATTTTAATGAAATTTTTTTTTTTTTCATATGTCAAAGCATCTTCCGGGAAGTGAACCTGCAAACCCGGGACAACTGCTTGTAAGGCAGCTGTGCTGACTTCTCAGCCACCAATGCTTGCCAAAATTCTTTTTATTCACATAAATGCATTAAAAAGCAAACAATACATTTGCTTCAGTTTTCACAAATAAAAGTATCAGTTGTAGTTTACATAAATACAAATTAGATATACTATTTTTATATACATAATGGCAGAACGATGAAGAATGTTAAATTAGAAATACCAAATTTTAGCTTTTGGTTAAGATGCTGGAAAAATTCGTATAAAGGGACACTAAGATCATTTCTAAGCTGTGGCTTATATTTATGAAGGCTGAAGAAAATGTTTTTGACTTTTTAGCGTATTTACATGAATAAAAGCATATGTAACACTGAATTATCTAAATATGGGAATTTATTTAAATTCGATTTTATCTAGACAGAAAGATTAAAAAAGTGACTAAATGAAATAAAAGCATATAATAAAACAAATAGAAAAGTCAATTGATACAGCTTTCAATGAACATTCAGTTTTAAATAACAAAGGGGGCTGCTGGATACCATTTGCATCAACAACATTAGATTAGAAAATTAATTTAAATTTTTGTCAATTGTTTGCAAACTTAAAAAAGAATGACATCAGAATGACATAGGCAAAGCTTTAACTAGTTCAGAAATTGGTGTGAGTAAAATTTGAGTTACAAGATTTTATGCAAACAAACTACAGAGCAGAGTAAGTTAAATAAAAGCATATCAAAATGAAAATTAGTTGTTAGTAATTAAAGTTGGAGGTGGCTGGAAGATGTTGGGAAGTAATTAATAGACCTTTGATTGTAGGTCAGGAAGATGTCTGAAAGAGTGATTGAGACAAATCACATTTATTTTTGGTATGTAATAGGAAGACAATCTATGACGTTATAGATTTGATCATAGAAATAAACATAGATAAGTTGACCAAACTTTATCAGTAAACAGTTTAGGTCAGTCCTCAACAAAAATAAAAGATAATTAAGAAGGAATTATCACATATATTTTTAATACCATTACTATACAAAAATCAACAAATGATACGATTATTGTGGAGTCTGGATTGTGGAGCAAATTTAAATCAAGGTTTAAGAGTTTAATATGAGGGTAAAATGTTTGGTTAATAGTCATGTAAAGTCTGGATGTTATTTTTAGAAATTTGCCAGGTGCTTGTAGTAAATAAAAATTTATTTAAAAAGAATAGAATATTTTTATTATATAGGGATGGATGAATAAGTTTATAACAAATTTCATTCTTTCATTAAATCAGAGAGAAGTGTTAGTATATGAATATATATGAATAAAGAAAATTAGAGGTAGAAGGTTAAAGAGAGGATATGTTTGTGGTTTAAGAAAGATAAGAAGATAGAGGAACAAGCGAATTTGGATGTAATGGTAGAAAACATCTTTTAAAAGATGATAGTAGGGAATCACTATAAGAAGTAAGTACTTAAAACAAAAATAAAAGATGATAATATAAAATTTAGATTTATAAATATGCAAGGGGCAGCGAAATGGACAAGTGAGAATGAGAAAATCAGTTAGACTCATTTTATAGATGGAGTATCATATTTTTAGAAATGTGGATTAAAGGCATAAATAAAAAAAAATTGTAAGGAAATAATGTAAATGAGAGAGAAGTTAATGAGGGGAATAGTATATTTACTTATTGGAAAATTTTGGAATGAGAATATTTGGAAGTATTTATTTATATATATAATTTTAGAAAGAGTACTTATGAAATATTAATTATGGTGAATTTGGGAATATTAATAACTGATGGATTGGTGAATATAGAAGTGTGAAATAAAAATTGAAAATCTGAATATGGTATATGGTGTGTCAACAAAGAAAGAGAATAAAATATTAAAAGTTTTTGATGAAAAAGAAAACCAAAATACATAACAGCTATTATCATTCTATTTTAATAGAATTTGAGATATCTTAACATTTATATCTCAAAGATGAATGTGATCTATCTAAATTAAGTAGGGTTAGTAGTACTTTTGGAGAATATAATTTCAACTTGGAAAGAGTCAAATGATATGAAAAATAAGGTTGCTAAAGAACATTTACTTACAACTAATATGATTGTCAAGAAAATATGAATCTGACGATATTTTTAATAACAGTAAATAAAGAAGAAAAGTTATAAGGAATATAAATAGGATATGAAGAAAGAAATGGAAGATGAAATAAATGTTAAATAGTATCAAAATTGGAAAGGAATAAAAATCTTTATGCTGCTCTTTCACAAAATAATAATAAATAAAAAAACCAATAATAATTCTTTACAACAGCTATATAATCAAATAATAATTTTATACATAGAAAGCTTTTATCAGCACCTGTTTTGGTGCTCTTTTCAAATGTTACAAATCTATTTAATGTTAACGAATCACCTGACATAAAACCACCCAGTGTCCAATAATGGAATTAAAACAAGCAATAATAATATAAATAATTAAACCAAATCAAAACCCTCATATATAAATTCAATAATTACAAAACACTTGATTATATTATAACAATATCTATGGTAGATGATAACATTTTTAAGAATAATGATGGTATTGATAATGGTAATAATGAATCAAGTAAGAAATGGATTAAACTTTCATATTATCCTAGGATTTATAATACTTTAAGGTATAATAAAAGTTATATTGATGAGAATATAAATATTGGCTGGTCAAATAGTAAAAATCTTGATCAATTAATAGGTAGTTATAGGTTAAGGGATGAATTACAGTTCAAAAAAGAAATTGTATATAAAATTACATGTGAAATTTGTAAAATGATTTAATTTGGGCATACTGGAAAACAGTTAGAGGTAAGAGCCAAAGAACATAACAATGCTATTAAAAGAAGAGATGATAGGTCTGCATTATATATTCACTTCTTGAAATATGTCCATAGAATAGATGCTACAAAAAGTATAAAGTTCCAAAAAGAAGACAAATATAAGAAACATATTATATTAAAAATAATTTGACTAATTATATGAATATTTATAAGACTTCTACAAATTTGGTTAATAATTGGTTGATTAAAAATGAATGGAAAATTATATAGGTTGATATATATATAATTGTATATAAAAAATGCATGTAATATTGTTTAACATATTGATTGTAATATTGTTTAACAATTGTTTTGTAATTATTTTTTGACTATTTATAGTCTCTGCTTTAAGTCTTATGTGCTGTTATATTGTTAAGTTTACTAATATATGGTATGGCTGAAGATCTCTTGGCCCCATATAGCTATTTGAGTTGGATAGCTGGGTTTGAAGACATGTAGGTGTCTGAAAATTTCAGATTCTTCCATTCAATAGATAACTTTTAGATAAATGCTGGCTCTGGGTTGGTATTTGTAGATCTAGTGTCTGAACCTATCCTAGCACCTCTCTGAGGAGTGCCAAAGTATGAAACAATTGGTCAGAGGTTTGGGGGGGGGTTCCTAACAGAGATATTTTAAATGCTTTCTCTGGCTAAAACATTTATCACAAAGCTTGTTGAGCAAATAGCAATGCTCATTGTTTATATTTTATAAGCTTGAGAGAATGAGGTCAGGTGATACATGACTCTATTTTTTATTATTTATATTATATTTAATCAAAATAATTCATGGATGGATGGAGTAATAATTTTAATATACCTTACAGATTTACAATGTCAATGATATTTAACTAAATATATATATAACTCAATAATTGATTTCTAATTACAACTAAAAATCAAATGTAATACTAACTCAGCTGTAATATTCCATTAATATCAATATACTTTTATTAACTAAATCAATTATAATAAGATTAAATATTTAATAATAATACCAAATCAATTAACCTATCATATTTTTCCACTTTTATCAACTTAAAATAGTATATAGTATATACAAGCGCTTTAAAACACTGGGTGAAGAAGCTGTTAATGGCAAACAGTCAAAATAAATCAACATAGGCTAAGCGCTTTTGAGGTGTTATCCCTCATAATCATAGCCAAAATAGATTTTAAATCATTGTTGTGATATTGTTAAATGGTAATGTATGCAAATGCATATGTAAATTAATCAACTTGTCCATTTTCTGGAGATAGCGAAGCATATGTTTCATCTATTAATAGTGTTATTGTCATTAGTGATACAATACGCTTCTTTTATCTTCCTTTTGCAGTCGTTAGTTTCAGTGCACACAATTTTCCGGTTGGAGGGTTCAAATCTATAACTGGCCTGCTTCTCATGTTTGAGAAATATTGAAATGTTGTTGTTTTTTTGTGCTCTTCTGTATGTATACATGTTCTGAGCTGCTAGCTCTATTATTGACAGTGGTCTTGGTTTCCCCATAATATGTGGTGCTGCATCCAGCCTGAGTGCATGAAATGCTATATACAACCTGGGGTGTTTGGGTTTGGTTAATTTTGTCCTTCTTGTTATTAATAAGTCTGTTTGTATTGGCAGGTATGCGAAAGCCAATTTTAAATTCATCAGATAAAGTTTTTATAAGCTGTTTAGATACTTTGGGGTTGTAAGGAGGGTGATTTGATGTTTATCTTTAGTAGTGCTATTGGCTGTTGATTTTTTTATAAAATTGATCAATCTTTTTGGTAATCAATCTGTAGCTAAAACTGACATTTAATAGATCCCTGATGTAGCTTGAGATATTAGCCTTCCTATCAGCCTCAAACTTACATAAATTTTGATTCCTAAATAAGAACACATTCAAACCTGTAAATTTATGTGGAAGTTGGCAAAGTAGAGTTTGGGTGGGTGAATCCTCTGACTTTGAGAGGTTTGATGATCATGCAATAATGCAGAACTCTGCCTTCTCTATGGACTAGCAAATCCAAATATTTTAGTTTCTGCAATTCGTTCTTCCAGGTGGTATTAACGATTAATTTAGTTTGCAGCTGTATCTTATTTTGAATGTTCATGATTATATTTCTTGGAGCTGCAATGAACACATCATCGACATAACAAGAGTATATTAATCCAGGAGTATTAGCCTGGTATTTAGAGACAATTTGTTTTTTGAAGAAATTTAAAAATATGCTAGAGATTACACCGTTCAAAGGAAGACCCATCTGCCAACCATCTTTCATGCCATACCATTTACCTCAAACATTGTGAAAATGTGATTGTTTAACCATGTAAGGAAGGCTACAATAAAGTTCATGTGTTCAGCTGGATAATGATTACTTATTAAATCTTTGTGAACAATATTGATCAACCACTTCCTATTAATCGATCCACATAATTCTGTCACATCCATGGCCGCAATTTCAAAATCCTGATATATCTGTATTCTTATTTTTTTTAACAAATTTGAAGGAAGACTTAATTGGGTAGTCACCAAAACCTACACTATCAACCAAACACTGGTTGACTAAGTTAGAAGTTTCAAAGTAATGGACCTCTCCACTAGCATCAGTCTGAAAGTCTCACCTGGTTTATGTAGCTTTGAGATTGCAAATGTCCTAGGTGGCCTTGTGGCAGATGAATATATGCAGTAATATTCTGCCCTAGAAATGCCTTTATCTTTGTAAGCTCTGAGAATTGATGAAATAAATTTCTCTCTATTGAGCATGTTGAAATTTCCCACTAAATTAAATTTTAAATTTCTAATTTGAGTCATCATTTTTTTTTATAATCCAAAAGCACAAACCTGTTGCCTTTATCTTCTTTAATACATATGATGCTGTTAGTTTCTAGGAAGTTTGGTCTTTTTAATCATGGTATTCTAGCAATCAAATCTCACATACATTTGTTTAGGTCATATAGTTTTAACAATATTGGAGATAATGTTATCTCTTTGGCGATTGTTTAAAATACCTGATTCTATATCTGTGAATAATTCCAACTTTGGTAGTCTCCATTGACTGTCAACGAATTTACATCCCAGTGACAAAACTGCTTTTACTTCTGCTCAAGGAGTAGCTATTGCTCTATTACATAATTCTCTTTAGCTGTTTTGTAGATATTTATATTTTGTTTTCCTGCTAAGAAAATTATTTTGAACTCTAACCTACCATCAATATTTCTCTCGATGATGTCGAGTTTTCTTATAATCCATGGGGGCAAAATTTTATTTGCAGTCATCTTCCATCATCTTTTTTTTTCCCTCAATGCGCCCTTGCATCTTTTAATAATAAAGGTGAGGAGTTGTGTTTGTAATTGACTTGCAATTTTGTCATGGTTATATATTGATCTATTGATTTTTAGTTTACAGCAATTTGGAAAAATATGGAAATGTCTGCATTTTAATAAGAACTCAAGTCTCAGTTGGAATAATCTAATAGATATTTTTAAACATAGAATGTATTTTTCTGGTGTATTATTTATATCTGTAAAAATAATTTAGTATACTTCTCCAATAATCGCAATAGTATATACAAGCGCTTTAAAACACTGGGTGAAGAAGCTTTTAGTGGCAAACATTCAAAATAAATCAATGTAGGCTAAGTATTTTTGAAGTGTTATCCCTCATAATCATTGCCAAAATAGATTTTAAATCATTGTTGTAATATTGTTAAATGGAAATGTATGCAAATGCATATGTTAATTAATCAACTTGTCCATTTTCTGGAGATAGTGCAGCATGTGTTACATCTATTAATAGTGTTATTGTCATTGATGATAAAATGCACTTCTTTTATCTTTCTTTTGCAATCCTTAGTTTCAGTGCACACAATTTTGGGGTTGGGAGTCCGAACCTATCTCATGTTTGAGAAATATTGAAATGTTTTTTTTTGTTCTCTTCTGCATATATACATATGCTGAGCAGTTCTATTATTGATGGTGGTCTTGGTTTCCCCATAGTATGTGGCTCTGCATCTGGTCTGAGGGCATGAAATGCTATATACAATCTAGGGTGTTTGGGTTGGGTCAATTTTGCCCATGTTATTGATAAGTCTGTTTGCATTGGGGTGTGTGTGAAAGACAACTTTAAATTCATTAGATAAAGTTTTTGTAAGCTGTTTTGATACTTTGGGGATGGAAGGGAGGGTGATTTGAGGTTTATTTTTAGTAGTGCTGTTAGCTGTTGACTTTTTATAAAATTGATCAATCTTCTTGGTTATCAATCTTTAGCTAAAACTGACACTTAATATATCCCTGGTATAGTCTATCATATTAGCATTTCTATCAGCCTCCAACTTACATAAATTTTGATTTCTAAATAAAAACACTAGATCCCTGGTATAGCCTAACATATTAGCCTTTCTATCAGCCTCAAACTTACATAAATTTTGATTTCTAAATAAAAACACATTCAGACCTATGAATTTATGTGAAGTAGGAAAATTGGAGTTCAGGTGGATGAATCTTCTGACATCGAGAGGTTTGATGATCATGCAGTAATGCAGAACTCTGCCTTCTCTATGGACTGGCAAATCCAAATATTTTAGTTTCTGAAATTTGTTTTCCCAGGTAGTATTAATGATTAATTTAGTTTGCAGCTGTATCTCATTTTGAATGTTCATGATCATAAAATAAATTCATTCTATTAAATAACCTAAAGATTTTTAATATCCAATCATAATAATATATAAAATAGTTGATGGATTCCTATTTGATGTTTACTAAAACACAATTGACAAATCATATCCAATTACTCTTCAGTTTAATAAAGCTTGATTGTTAAAACTTTAGACTCTAACTGCCAAAGCATATAAAAATTGTTAGTGTTTATATAATCAAATATTAATATTAAAATTTAATATTTAAATTGAAATTACGATCTGCCTTAATGAATTTTAAATATAATTAAAGCAAATCACTAATTTATAACAGAATAAAATATATTAATATTATCAGCTCTTTTACAATGTTTATGGGTGTATACTGACTTAATATGAAATTCATTTTAATCAATAATTATTTAAAAATAAACTAAGTGGACATTTAATTGCAAATGTGACTTTGTTTCCTTACTATTTAATTGCAATTATCTTTACTCATCTTCAATGATTATCATATTAGTATCTCTCTTGATCATCAAATCAATTCATATATAATTTCTATCTTAATATAATTATTTGTTACTAAAAAAATAATTACAATAAGTATCTAATTATTTATTAAATATTTAAAATGTCAAATCACTTAATTTATTGCTGTATAAAATCTATTCCTGGTCAGATAATAAACACAATTCAATACAAAGACAATGATATGTAATTATACTTTCTTAATTATTCTGTGGTTTTGTTTTCCAAATTATTTTCTAACTGCTTCAAATGAATTATGGGTATAATCAATTAGTGAATATCGTCTCATGTAATTAACCAATAAATTTGCATTGTAAATTGAATGATAATGAAGCAAGTTTACTTGTTTTAAATTGATTCAAAATTTATTAACAAATGGATATAAATTAAAATCAAATACACCTGGGTCTCATTTTATGCAATAGATAGGTTCCTCAGAAAACACGCACAAACGAAATCGCGCAAAAATAGACATAAG
Source organism: Epiperipatus broadwayi (assembly GCA_028023455.1). Taxonomy (NCBI): domain Eukaryota; kingdom Metazoa; phylum Onychophora; class Udeonychophora; order Euonychophora; family Peripatidae; genus Epiperipatus; species Epiperipatus broadwayi. The sequence goes on along the minus strand of JAQFVV010012453.1, from coordinate 3,136,407 downwards.
TTATATTGAAAAAGGGGGGATGTGGTCTGTGATTTTTCAAAATTCGCATAAAAGCAAAGCACCAATGTAAAATTACTTTATAATTCGTGCAAAAAAAAAAATAAGGAAATAAAATATGACTAATAAAAAATTTCAAATTTGAAAAAAACTGATACAAGACAAACTTTTTTTAACTATAATATTTAATTTTATTCAAAATAATATATTTTTATGCATAATTTACAGTACAGTAATTTACATTTTTTTATACACGTTTTAATTATTATCGCTATTTGCCCTAAAACACGTTCATTTGCAATCTAGTAAAAAATCAGATTCTCATGTGATGTGATGTGATGTATTTGGCTTCTCCTTAAACAAAGTCAAGAATATCTCAGCAATTATTCTCACAAGAGGAAATACAACTAGCGCCAAGTTCACTCTCATGTTGTGTTAATGGTTTTCTGTTGATGACGATGATGATTTTATTAATTGTTTATGAACTTAGACTTATGATAATAAAAAGATATTTATTCACCAGTGCTGGGAAAAATTTAATTAAAACTAACAACTAAAAATTAAATTCTTATTTTTGTCTTTAATTTTCAATTCTGTTTAAAAATCAAATTTCGTTTTACATCACATTAATTTCAAGTCGCCCGTAAGTAATTTTTAAATTGTTAATTACAATTAAAAATCAGATTTTAATTTTTAATTGTGCCCACTGCTATTACTGACCTTTTAAAAATAAACTTGTGGACACTAAATGATTAATAATTGATTACGTTCTTTTTTAAAAAGCAAAAACAGAATGTGATTTAAAATGCAAAATTAACACGCACAATGTTTGAACAAATTTACATTATAATCTTGTAAAATTTAATGTGTGTATACATAAAATGTGGAAATCATGATTTTAATTTCATTATTGCATAAAATCTTACTATTATAAAGCACTGAAAATATTGAAATTACTAAGATGAAAGTAGAATTCCAATAATGTGCTATTACTTTCAATATAACCTAAGTGTGTGGAATTTATTATTTAAAGTAATAGCGCATTATCGGAGGTTGACTTCCGGTGAAACACGAATCGCGTAATTTCAAAATCATGTTAAATAAGTCCGCATAAAAAGAGACCCAGGTGTATACATATTTGGCAAATAAACATTTAAAATATAAAAATATGATCTGATTATGCTTTATGCAATAGGTTTTCAATTGAGATTAACTTCATATATAAATAGATGATTGCACATCATTGGACACTAAACACAAAACACATTGTTTATGTAACATAAATATGTTGTAGAATGTTTATACTTTCTGAAATATAAGAGAATTCAAGATATATTTTCTCTGTATTTTCATATAAGAATATATATAGTTAATCAAAATTATATATATATGAATCTACATATTTGTTAATATAAATTTAAGAGAACAAATACTTATTACAATATAATTTTTAACTCATAATATAAGTGATATACTTCAAGCCTACAATAAATAAAACAAATGAATATTTTATATTAAAATAATAATTACTATGCTGCAAAGTATGAATTCAAACTTAGGAAAACATAACTCACTTATAGTCAGCTATATAAATAGATCACTACTTAACCTAAAATTATAGTACTATTTATATCAATAAATATATATTTTAAATAAAGAGAAAAAAAAATTGTTATGATAAATATAAGCAAATGACCTGAGTAAGTCTTTAAATACAACATTTCCAAAATAGCATCATAGTTCTCATGTCTATTTCTTAAACTGCAAATCTAACAAAGTTTTATTATTCCAGAAAAAGTAGAAATGTTATGAAAAGCTATTATATTCAAAACACATTTTATTCTGATATTTACTATATATCCAAATTATCTTTTCATTCAGCAGATATTTGATCTATATGATGTTAAAAGTGTGCAAACACTAATTTATATCCACGATGATGCAATAAAGTTATCATTTCATTTAGCAAGTAATTAATTCGTAAAACATTACAAGTGAATCATCCATAATGATGCTATGGAAATTAAACTAATTTCTATTTTGTTTATTAATAATCTGTCAAGTTTATAAAATTATAGCAGCTGGTGAACATAACCTTTGTGTACATTTTTTCTGTTGTTAGCATTTAGACTTATAGATAATATACATTTTTAAAGCAAAGAAACATTTCATGGTTTTTAAAAATGCTAAGAATTAATTTTAATATTGTCTAAATTGTCACCTCTCACAAATTCAATGATACTGTCAAGCTAACGGACAAACATTGTTTTCACCCCACCATTCTGTCCATTTTTATAATCATATTCTTTTAAATATAAGTAAAAAAAAATACAAGAAGGAACTTAGATTCGCTTCTATTGAAGCCAAGATTTGAGAGAGAGTTTTTTTCTATTCAGCTCTACTTATACCTTTTTTCAATTGACCCCAGAGTAACTATAGCAATATCCTTTATTAACTTTTTAGTCAATTTTAACCAGAGTCTCAAATAAAAATTTTATTATCCAAGAATAATAGCAAACAAACAAATATTTTAGAATTATTACAGATGACAAACATTATCATTTCATAATAAAAATAGCATTTTCTCATTCTAACACAAATTAAACAATTGATAATACATTCTTACCATATCACATTAGATATATATTTACACTTATTTTCCAGTATAATATTACACTAATAAAATAACAAATATATTTGAGATATTAAACATTTAGGAGTATTGTTTGTAATTTACTATTGTGAATGCTGTAATGGAAAAATATATAATAATAATTCTATCCAAACTATATGCTTTATTATTCACATATTTTTTTAAAATGAATAAAGTCAATTGACAGCCTTATGTAAAGCAATTAATAATATACAATTTTATGTATTATTATTGCCATAGAAACACAGTTCAATGCTTCAAATCAAACAAGAATGCAAGATTTTTTTTTAATAACTGACATTTTATCACTTACTGAAAAAGCATCTCAAATTTCAGTAGGGATAACATATATATACACCTGGGTCTCATTTTATGCAGTAGATAGGTTCCTCGGAAAATGCACACAAAAGAAATTGCACAAAAATAGATTTAACTTACCTTGAAAAATGGGGAATAGGTTCTGTCATTTTCAGATATTGCATAAAAGCAAAGCAACAAAGAAAAATTACTTTAAAATTCACATTAAAAAAATAAGGAAATAAAGTCTGACTAATAAAAAATTTCAAATATTTGAAAAAAATTAATACAAGACAAACTTTTTTTTATTAACTACAGCATTTAATTTTACCTGTTTTCATACATATTTTAATCATTACCGTTATTTAACAATATGCGTTTGTTTGTGAACCGGTAAGAAATCAGATTCATGATGTGATGTACAACTAGCGCCACTTTCAGTTTTGTGCTGTGTTAATGGTTTTCTGTTTCTATATTAAAAAAATGAGACCGCAATCAAAACAAAAAGATTATACATTATTATTAGAAAGATTATTTTCAGTTTACAAAATCAATAAAATCTTTTTTATTATTTATTTTAAAAATCTAAAAATATATTTATTTCTGTTATATCTAACAGAATACATTTTAAAAGTTTAAAATTTTTTAATATTTATTGTGATATTTTTATACGTAAGTATAAATTTATTATTATTATTTACTCATTAGTATAAGTAGGCTATTTACATAGAAACTAAGATTATAAATACAGCTTCAGGCCATATTCACGTTAGCTGCTAATATAACGTTATATTTTTGAGAAAAAAAAAGTATTTCAAGTCAAAATAAGTTATTAATTTAAATTTCTTGATATCTAGTAAATTTAGTGAAATATGAAGGATATTAAGAAGAAACATGAATCGCACAACTTCAAAATCACATTAAAATAATTCCCATAAAACGAGACCCAGATGTATATGTTAATGTGGCCCTTGGATTACTTAAATTTTGGATAGCTTTGGTTTAAGGCAAAGGTACAATGTTTAGAAACTAGTTAAAGTGTAAGTAATGGAATGCTGTGGATGATAAATAATGTAAATTACATAACTATAAAGTGGAAAGGGTGAAATGTATATTTATGAAATGTGTGTATTATAGAGGAAAAAAAACATGGTATTGATTCTTGAAAGAATAGAATTTCCGAAGGGGGGGGGGTCAGTTCATATATTGAGATGCTCTTTGAGTTTGAAGAGAAAAAAAAGAGAATGATTAAAATCATAGAAGTTTTCAAAGTTATTTTATAAAATTGTGAGCATGAAATATGTATATACACATGCACACATAGCATTAACTATTTGATTTGTTAAACAAATTCCTAGGGGATGAAATCCCAATTAAACACCACATGGTTTATAAAAGTCTAATGACTAACATTTCTGATTTCATTTATTAAAGAAGGAATGGTTCCAGAAGGAAAGTCGATTTCACATTGCATTAGCTAATATTAGAAAAATATAAATTTAGGAATGTTAGTATAATATTAATAAAATATTATTTATAAGTTAGCCACAAAAATGAGGAAATATTCTATACAAATACATGTAGAAATTTGATTTGATTCATGTTAGATATGTTTAAGACAATATTTGAATGCTTATTTCTGAATGATGTAGACTAATCTTGAATCAGTAAGTTACACAATGCTGTTCAGCAGCAATTTTTTGCCTGCTACAATTATACCATCTAGTGCAAACTTTAGTCATTAATAGCTCCCAAATATTCCCAGATCCAAAGCTGCTCACTGATGAAAGTACAAAGCTAGAAACTAGTATGGGGATATTGGATAGGATAAAACTGATTTGATATAGTGCACTGCGGCTTCTTTTTTCTTGGAGTCGGGAATCTCTGAGCTACTATGCCTAGAGAAACCTGGTAGCCATCTAACCTTCCCTTCCCATTTCTCACTCTGTTTTTCCCATATTTTTTTTATCCTGCTCCATCCCATTTCCACAACATAATCGTTGTCTACTCTATGGCCTTTATATCTAAATCCCTCTTATTTTTTTCCAAACCCAGCATAAAAACCAAGAACCCCGTTTCAGTATAATTACTTTGTTTATATTTATTCTCCCATAACTTTACATTCAATTAACAGATGCTTAATATTTTCTATGCCTTCCTTATATAACTGGCAGAGTAAATCACCCCTATTTTTTCGGATAGGGATTTATTAAACATTGCCATCTGGTATCTATTGATTACTAAAACTTGTATCGTGGTGAGAAATAAAAGGCTAATAGTAAAAACATCTTTATCATCTTTGTATTTTGTTGATAGAAACTTGTCATACAAGTCCTATTTTGGTTTTCCGCTAGACAATAATCAATTTTAATAATTTTCTGAATCTTTAAATTTAGATTTTCTTTTTTTTTTTTTTTTTTTTAAATTGCGTTTTCATGCCATTTCCATGATTTATGTTAATAATTTAATCTGTACAGCTATTTTGACGATTTATATATATATAAGGTTTGATGTAAAGTATTTTGATTGTTTTATACTTTTTTTTAAAAAATCTATTTCTACGCAGTAGCATTTTAGAGAGAAAATTGACTAATGAGGAATATTAAATCTTTTGTTACCATTTGAGAGAGTTTAAAGGATTTATTATTAAAGAATTTTGGGAAGATAGCAAATTAGAAAATATGAATATCGTATTGCACTGACAACTTTAATACTTTAGAATAGTGGAATAAATTATATATATATAAAACATAGATGTTATAGCTGACTGTATATTTTAATATTTATTTGAGAAATAGAATGCAGGAAATTCATCTGTTTTTAAAAATAGAAAGCCCTCTTAATAAACATATGAAAAATTGGAAATCCTTTTCATTCCTAATCCATTAAATGTTGTATTTTCAATTTTTTGCCTAAACTATAAAGAGATAAATTTAAATATATGTATAATGTCTATACTAAACTTAATTTAATTAGGAGGGAATTGAACTCAGACTTCTAAACTTGCCCCAACAATCCAATCTATCTTATACAACTAATACATATGACCACACACATGTGATAAAGATAATGATCTCCATTGTACGTATTTCATTCTGAACTAGCACTCATCAGTTGGTCCTTGTATGAGAGATGGTAATCTGGACCAAGTGATGAATGTTGTTTCAGCATGAAATACGTATATTGGAGATCATTTATCTTTATAACATGTATGTGGTCATATGTACCAGTTGTATAAAATTAATTGGATTGCTGTTGTAAGATTGAACGTCTGAGTTCAAGTCACTTATAAAGAGATAAATTGTAATTTGAACATAACATTTTGCAATAATAGACAAATAAAATCTCACCCATGTTAATTATGAATAATCTTAGATCATAGCGTAATTCACGTTTCTCATTTATCTAAGATTAAATCTAAAATATTTTCTAGGAACAACCTTATTGAAAAACTGGCTGGCAGTATTTGAGATTATAATTTAAATTATTTTGTAAATCATTTTCCTTGTACTAGCACATTCTACTGACAAATACTTAGCCTGTTTGATGCCTACACTAAACTTCTGGATACACAAATATTACCGTGAGAAATATTAATAGCATATTTTATCTATTCTTTTGCAATGGTTTTCTGTTTTATTATATATGCCTCCAGATTTGAAAAGTTTTTTCTCGAAAAATGTCTGAAAAGCTGTTAAGTAGATCAATCTTTCCACTATCTATGTATAATTTTATCATCTAAGAATCATTTCAAATCAGGATATCCTTTCTGGATCTGTAATCAAGAAGTTTCAAACAAAGGAATTATGGACTTTTTATGAAGTTCCAAGCAAATTTATTTTTCTAGATCCTACACTAAAAGCCTTCTTGATTCAATCTTTTTAAATCTTACTAGGATTTCATCTACAGGTTCAGGATATCCCATAGTGAATGTGTTCATCTATGTTATAAATGAAATTTTATAGTTCCCCGCTCTTACTTAAAAGTGGTCAAAAACTAACCATGGACCAGATTTAGTAATTGTCAAATCTATGATTTCATTTGCTCAATTGAAAGATTTAATAAAGCTATTAGTAATTCTAATGCCTGTTTGGATTCTTTACAGATTTCTTTATGATTGTTTGTCAAATTTTATGGTGTCTAAAACAAAATCCATATACTAAAATAATATAGTTTTATAAGTTTTATTCTTTCTGTTAGCTGATATATACTTATACCAGATGTGATTTCTGATTTTTTTATTTTTGGTGTCCGCAACTCCTCTCCCCGAATGTATATTTATATCCTTTTTTTTTTTTTATCACTGCTATTTTTATATTCTTATTTTTTATATATTAAATTGTAATGGGATTTAGTAATATTTATTTTAGCACAAACAAATTAGCTTCTATAAACATAAATGTTCATCCTCCGTCTCTCCCTCCCCCTCCCCATCCTATAACTTTTTTAAAATGCAGAATATGTATTTTTATACATATATAAAACAATTTGGGTGTTTATTAGAATGTTTATAGTTTTTTTAATATATGTATTTACGCATGATCGACTCCCCTTCTGAATCAATTTAAGAATCTTTATTAAACTCTTCCCATTCTTGACAATCACATCTGCGTTTAACCACTCGAGGCATTCAATTCTTTGACAACAATATTGTCTGTACGGAAATAGTTATTCCTCTTGTGTTTACATGTCACTAGAAAATGTTTCATTCCATATGCGCACGTTTAAAAATTATTATAATGTCATTGCGACCTTAATATCATTTTGTTAGAAGTAAAAATTAATGACATGTGCAAGGAACCTTCTAGTTGAAATGTGTGTGATTTTTTTTTTCTTTTTATGAAAAACTTCTCTAGGAGAATCCGGGAGATTGTATGCCCTTGAGCTATGTATTCTTCATCCTGACATATTTCATGTGTTCCCCTCTTTTTTGTAAGCGTAGTTGCAAATAATTTGTTAGTCGAGCGTCAATAAATTATCATGTTTAGTAAGCAAGGGAAAACAATTCGACTTTCACATTTATTATTTTGGAGTTTAAATTTTATTATTGTTATTTGTATTTTACATAAAGGGAAAAAAGGCAGTCTTAACAATTATATACGTTAATATGTGCTTGTCTATATGTACATATATATTCTTTAAATATAAGTGTTAAATGAACTAATAGAATAATGTTAGGAATATAACCAGCAGTGGCATGGTTATTGTATGTTATCAATTGGTCGTAGTATCCTATTACATACGTATTTGCTACATTGGTCAAGTAATAACGAGAAGTGAACAGTTAGCATACATACATTCAAATATTAGTGATAGTTCAAAAGGAGATGAAATTAAAACAGAAGTTACTGTAAAGCCCAGCATGTTATCTATAAACAAATATGTGCAAATCCATCACTAAACGAAAAAACACAGAATGAACCCAGCTGCATTTTAGCTCGGATCGTATTTAAGTATTGTCTTTATTGACGTATTACAATGCTGAACATGATTTCTATATATTGATGTAATCTCAGTACAACCGTTTATTGACGTTTGTATTAGTTTATATACAGCTCTTTGGGGATTTACAAGGACTTCTTTTTTAGGATTTTTCTATCTTTATTTGTCCTCTGCTCCATCTCAAACAACCAACACACATGACCACATATATGCGAAAAAGGTAGATGATCCCCCAAGTATGTATTTTGGGCAGAACCAGCATTCATCAATTAGGCCAGATCATAATATCCCACACATATATACAATCAGATCTCACCCTATATTAAGATAGCAATTTCTTTAAACTTTAATGGATAGGCTTCAATCTTCTCACCCTTCTAACTATACAACCATCCATTTCATTGAAAACCAATGATTGAATGCTCAAAGTTCTTGGTGGATTTGTTATTGTAGTCATAACCATGTAGACATTATGACAATGTAACTTCTCTTATTATCTGACCATTATGTATCCATATTTATTAACTCCAAGCATGGACTCTGAAATGTCAACTCCAGGCATATTCTTATGAATTGTTATACCATTTTCTAATTTGCAAGATATAGACCTGATGAAGATAATTTGAATAATTTACTTTTTGACAATATTACTAGCATTTTCTATGGTATAATCTTAATAATGATAAACTTTTAGCTGCCAGTGCCATTTGGAATATCAATACTTAATTTATGTTCATGAATATAGATACTAATATTATTTACCTATTGCAAATAGCATTTTAAAATCTATACTCAATTTAAGTTGTGAAAATAGATAGATTGAACATAATTTGAATAATTTGCCTTTTGACAATATTATCACTATCATATCATATGGGATAATCTTAATAGTGAACAATTTAGGACCCAATTTAAGTTTATATATATATATAAACACAGAAATAATTTTAAAACAGGTAAAACTCTCCATACAGTAGCGCCACTCAGTGCAAGTCAGAATAATCAATGGATGCTGGAAGGCTTGTGCATAAAATCCCTACCTAGTGCCTATTCATTCAATATCCCTAGACTAGTTTTTAGCTCATGGCTTTCATCAGCGAGGAGCCTTGGATCTGAGAGCACAGCAACTAGATCTTAGGATCTATTGCAAAATTATGAGTCTAAAATTGAAAACACAATATTTTCAATCCAAGCTCATCAGCTTATATAGTCATATAGGTCTGAACTCGCTGAGTGGCAGTATTGTATGGAGAGTTTTTTCTGTTTTAATAACAGTTATGAGCAAGCATAAGAAATGGTGATCATGTGATGTTTATTGGTTTAAAAACGCGTTTATATAGATGGTCCAGGTGGAAGAGGAAAAACATATTTGTATTGTGCATTAATTCAAAAAGTTGATTTAATTAATAAAAAAATATTAATTATTGCATGCATTGTAATGTCAACTACTTTATAGCTCAGATCTTTACCTGGTTTAATCCTGCTTGTCATAGGAGCAGTTTTATGCAGAATGGCCTAGAGCTACAAACTTTTCAAAAGTTGAAGTGAAAAATGCCTTCACAAAGGGACAACTTAATGAAGCAATTGTTCCAGAAAACATGTGCTCCATGAAATTTTGTATGAATTCTACATTGTTAACTTTTTATACTTTTTTTTTCTCATGTGTCATAGCATCAGCTGGAAAGTGAACCCGCTAACCCCGGGCAACTGCTTGTAAAGCAGCTGTTGCTGACCTCTCAACCACCAATGCTTGACAACTTTTTATACTTTTAAATTAAAAGTAAAACATTTTTTCCTTCTATAAGTATTAAATAATTTTTTTTTTTAAAGCTGAGCAAAGAAACGTTGCTATCCTTTATGTATTTATTCAAAGATGCTTACCGAGAATAAAAGTTTAGGCATTTATATAATGTATATGAGTACATGGCATTTGAAGAATTGTATTGGTCTATACAAGAAGATTCAAACCCCACTTCCCATTGTTTACAACTATAAATTTTAAATGTAAATAAGAACAAACTTTAATTGGAGTTTCTAAAAATATAAGAACATGTTACATGAATGGAAAGAACCAAAAGGTTAAATTTTTTTGATGGAGATTGTCTAATACATCAGATATAGTGGCAGGACATTTACCTATTCAAATCCAGATTTAGTAAAAATAAAAAATAAAAAAAATTCCAGTTCCAATCAGCTTTAGGATTTTTTTTCCCCCAAATAGCAGACCATAACTAATCTGGATAGGTCTAAATGGGAATCCAGTTATTCTTATTAAGAGGATAAAAAACAAGATTGGGAAATTGCTCAGTGTTCATGTGGAAATCGGCCAGTCGAGCGAGAACTGCCTTTTTCTTTATTATTTGTTTAAGAGGGGTTGTTGGAGAGACCATTTCTTTTAAAAGCTGTAATCTTTTCTTTTTTATATAGTTGAACTTTATTAAATTTAAATCAGTATCTATCATTAGAACAGGCAAAACTCACTATATATGTTGCCACACACAGCAAGCTAGAGTAATCAATGGATGCCAGAAGGCTTGTGCATAAAATCTCCATCTAGTGCCTACTCATCCAATATCCCCAGACTAATTTCTGGCTTATGGCCTTTAACAGCAGTTATACACAAGCATAAGAGGAGGTGGTTATGTGATGTTTATCTATCATTAGATGAAATACAATAATTTCTAGTGTAATAAACAATGATCAGTAGCCATTTATAATTTGTTTGACCCAGTTTAGTTTAGTAATTCAGTGACAGACTTTGGTTACAAGGTTCATGATTCATCTCTACTACTTTTGGTGCTTGAATTTCATATGATCTATGTTTGTAAAAGAAATATTAATAGATAGCTTGAAATATAGAGAAATGATTATCTACTGCAAAAATGGTATTTTAAAGCTTTTTAGGGAAAAGAAGTAGTGATTGTTATATTAAATCCATCATCAATTTCCTAGCAAAAGGCATCTTTCATATAGCTTTCTTGTTGAATATTTTTTCACCAATACAATGATTCCATGTATATTCACTCATTATGCTTCCACAAAAGTTATAATTGAGGTAAGCCAGGCTTGAAATCTTTAATTATTTTCTTTAATTTTCAGGTTAATTTAAATACTACAAAGATGTTAAAAAATGACTGATAGATAAACAAGTGCAAGGTCCAGATTTGAATAACTAGTCTTCACTTATGCAAGAAGAATCCAGAACCGAGTCAGCCTGGAGATGGAAATTTCATAGCAATATGCAATCTGATGTCCAGTGATTATTCAAATATATAGTAGATGGTTGTAGAGGATGAAGATAATTATTTTTGATTTTTTTTTAAAAAATAAAGTTTTAATTATTATTAATCTTTCTTAAAGTCATTTAATGATTTCTATCTTCTTTTAATCTGAATTTGTTTGCCTTCGAGTACATACACAACCAAGTTTTTTTTTTCAATCTCATTAATAAATATTTTTAAATTTTTTTTTTTTTCAATGTATTCATAACTCATATCCTTATTTTTCAGTTTATTTTCTCTACTGTCTTCCAAAATTCGATATATTTAAAGGTAGCAATCATTCTTATGAAGGTTTGTGATGATTGTATATTAGATCATTTGTTAGACTATTTCTATCATCTATCATTAAATGTTGAATGTCTAGAAAATTTTTAAACCTTTCAAATACAAACAACTGTTAGTAATAATACACAAATAGACAACACAAGTTAATAAATGCAGAAAGTTTTGAGTGGGACTATTCCAGAGGTGGATCAAGCCAAGTGGGGGCCCCAAGCGGTAAAAATTTCGGGGCCCTCAAACTCAAGTTAGAAAAAAAAAATTTCAAGAAAACTCTCATTAATTTATTAACAAAAAAGAAAGATAATCAAAAATTTTATACCATAACACATTAAATGAATTAATTAAAAACGTATTTTTTACATGAATTTCCATCTTGTTTTATTTCTTGCATATTCGTCAATTATTTTTGCAGTGTCAATTCGGCCTAAAATTTCCTGTTCTATATACAGAATGGCAATATTATTTAATCTCTCTTCTCCCATAGTCATCCTTAAATAATTTTTTGCACGCTTTAAAACAGAAAACGATCTTTCTTCTGGCGCTAGATAAGGAAATTGTTAAAAAAAATTTCAATTATATTTCAGCATTCGGAAATGTGCAAGACATTTCTTTGGTATTAAGATGTTAACAAAGAAAATTTATTTTTACATGTCTCCAATCAAAATATAATTTAGAAAAAACTTTCCGGAGATAAACCAGCTTCAGGAAAAGAGCAAAATTTATTTACGATAATTTTTTCGTAAGCAGAGTATTTAAATTTAAATCAAATTATTATTTTGGGAGGGATCAAATTTTTTGTGTAATTAAAAATATATATATAATTAGTTAATTTGGGCCTATTTATGCCATACTAATTTCACCCCCTGATGTCCAGTTAAAAGTTAGAGTCGCGCCAAAACTCAAATAAATTCCCTTCAAATTCTTAATTAATACCGCGTTATAGGAGGATTGATTGTATACAAAAAAAATAATTTTCCTCGAATCCTAATGGAAAGACATTTTAAGACTAGGGCAGGGGTGGGCAATTGTTTTGGCTTGGGTGCCGCATAGAGTGGCGGAGGGCCGCATTGGGGCCACATTGTGGAACTGAAGGTTAGTGGAGGGCTGCACCTTTTTTCATGACACAATAAACACACTGCTTTATTCCCTGTATTACCAAAGAAATGTTCTCCATTCTTTATTAAACACATAACATTCATCACCAATTTTACATTTTTTCGGAGGGTTCATGGTTTCACTAAAGTTGGAAATGTATATGCTAATGCAAAGACAAAATTGAAATTAACCAAATCAACTGGACAAGCACTGCACATTGTAGCTACACTGTGCATGTGTATTGATGTGGCCATCCTGGTGGAAAGTATGAGATGAATTTTCGGTCATGCATGGGAAGGAAATCTCAGTTCATGGAAGATTTTTCTGATTGTCTTGGTGGGCCACATAAAACCTCTTAGCGGGCCGCATGCGGCCCTCAGGCCGCTATTTGCCCACCCCTGGACTAGGGGGTCCTTTACGGCCACTTAGTCTGCTTACTGCTTAATCCACCTCTGGACTATTCTTTTTTTCAGGTGTTACTGACCTGACCAGTGACAATATTAGCATAGGACTCGTACTTACATTTTTAGATTCTTGAATATCAAATTTTTAAGGCAATGCTCTGAGCAATTATTCCAAGAATCCAAAGATGTAAGTTCGACTCCTATGCTAATATTGACATAGGTCAGAAAGAATGGAGAATAATAATACCACCTGAAACAGTGTGTAATTTACTAACCAGTGTAGTCTATTTGTACGTTATTACTAATAGTTGTTTCTATTTGAAACAAAAGTTTAAATAAAGTTTAAAACTTGTCTAGACTTTCTACATTTAGTAATAGATGATGGAAATAGTCCAACATATTATCATGCCAATCATTGTCCCTTTTTTAAATAGTTATGACTTCATTCCATATAATATTTCAAACAAAACGCTCATTACAATTACTTCTCAGATCCAATTTCAATGGCTAATAGTGACATAGTCGTTAAAATCTTATTAAAACTTTATTTTTCTACGATAAAATTAAAACTTTATTTATTTTTTAACCACTGTGTACGTGGTAATATTTCCTTTCATTATAATAACTGAAACACACAGGCTTATTATATACCTGTGTTTATATATGTAATATATAGGGTATATGAGCACAGACTTTCAGACGACCCACCACTCTCCATACTATCTCATAACACTGATACACTTGAACACATAGATGTCGAAAAGATAAATAATCACCAATATCCGTATTTCAAGCTAAACCAGCAATCATCAGTTGGCCCAGATTACCATCTCTACACATATATGCTATAAGTGCTCAGATATATATTAAGATAGCAAATTCTCATACTTTAATGGACAGGCTCCAATCTACTCCACACTCCAACTCTTCAACCGTCCATCCAATTGAAAATCTGATGATGGAACGCTCAAAGGCCACCCTGAGGCCGAGATTCTAAGTAACTTTCAAGTATTTAAGAATACCAATATACCCTACAATCATTACTGTTTTATTTTCTCTATTGTTAAAAAAATAACTAACTACAGTTTTGTAGGAAAAATAAAATTTTGATTGATTAGTATTTAAGGTCAGATTTTACAAAATTATTTTGTACAGTTTTTTATTATGTTAATTAATTAACTCTAAATTGAAACGATTTACACAAAAATGTTTTTTTCATTAGAAATAAAGGTCAGTTTTTTTAAAAAAATTACTTCGTACAGGTTTTTATTTTTATGCTAATTATTTATAAATTGAAATATTTAACAAAAGTAAAGTTTTTTTGTGTGTGATTAGAACTTTAGGTCAATAGATTGGTAATTTATTTTTAACTATGCTGTCACTCTTTAATATAAAACAAAAAAAAAAAACAGTAAAACAAATTGACCTTTTCTATAAGTGTTAATCATATTCCTATTTACAATTTTCTTTTACTCATTATATTGTATTTAAAGATATTATTATAATATTTAAACTTTTAAAATTCACCTTAGGTTGCCAGGGAACTAATTCCACCGAATGAAGTTTACATTTTTCAAATCAGCATAACCTTTAATAAATTAGAAAAAGATATATTTGAAAAGCAAGAAAGCATAATAATAGTGTTATAGTAATTCCGAAGTCGTATTGATAAATAAATATGGTAATGCAATACATATGCTAAACGTAATAAATAAGGTTTTATTTTTACTTAAAATAACATCAACAAAATACGTAATGACCGATCGTTCTATTGCTCTGGAGTTCTGATCTATGGACTTTGGGATCCACCAGAGTCTGACATTCTGTGACTGAACCAGGAACACAGAGCATTAAAGATGACTCGGATAATTAGATAGATTGTATTAGAAATTGATCCAAATACGTCAGAAAATCCTAGTAACAGTATATTACTAAATGGAGGGATTTGAACTAAGGATTTTCGACTTATATTCATCCTTTATTCCATATCAAACACCCATGCATATAACCACACACATGTGAAAAAGAGAAATTATTCCCAAGATTTTCTATCTTAATATAAGCCAAGCACAGATTAACATGTGGGGGATTATGATCTGGCCCAATTGATGAGTGCTGGTTCTGTTGAAATATGTATATTGGGAATTATTTCTCTTTTTCACATGTGTGTGGTCATATGCATGGGTGTTTGATATGGAATAAAGAATGAATTTAAGTCGAAAATCCTTAGTTCAAATCCCTCCATTTAGTAATATACTGTTACTAGGTTTTTCTGACATATTTGGATCAGTTTCTAATACAATCTATCTAATTATCCAACAGAACCAGCACTCATCAATTGGGCCAGATCATAATCCCCCACATGTTAATCTGTGCTTGTCTTATATTAAGATAGCAATTCCTTAAACTTTAATGGATAGAGGGATTTGAACTAAGGATTTTCAATCTATATTCATCCTTTATTCCATATCAAATAACCAATGCGCATGACCACACACATGTGAAAAAGAGAAATGATCCCCAGTATATATATATATATATTATGCAGAACGGGCACTCATCAGTTGGGCCAGATCATAATCTCCTAGACCTTAATCAGTGCTTGGCTTATATTAATTAAGATAGCAATTCCTGAAACTTTAATGGGCAGGTTTCAATCTATTTAACCATTCATTTCATTGAAAAGCCATAATGGAACTCTCAAAACTCTTGGTGAGAAGATTGAAGCATGTTCATTAAAGTTTAAGGAATTAATATCTTAATATAAGCCAAGCACTGATTGTATATATGTGGGGAGAGTATGATCTGGCCCACTGATAAGCACTGGTTCTGCATGAAACACATATATTGGTAATCATTTATCCTTTTCACATGTATGTGTATCAGTTGTTTGAGATGGAATGGAAAATGTATATAGACTGAAAATCCTAAGTTCAAATCCCTCTATTTACCATAGAAAAAATTCAGTTAGAACATATTGTAATCTAGCTTTTTAAACAATTATTATTAATTTATCTTGTATTTATTTATTTTGTTTGATCGTGTCTGACAACCTTAATATCTATTTGTTTTTTTTTTATGCTATACAAACATTGGTTTTCATTTGTCTATCTATGCAATCTAATCATTTAGCAACATGCATTACTTAAGTCATTTAATGAAAATATGTGCTAAAATTCCGCCTTTTTTTTTCTTTGGTATATTGTACAAACTTTATTTTTCATCTATCTATATGTACAGTCTTGCAATTTAGCAACACTTAGGTATTAACGTAAGTAAATTAATAAAGAAAGACGCATTTTTATGTAATAAAGTACCATGTATTGCAGAAAATGTCCTACTATAAATATTGAACAACTTTCATTGTTTATTCAATAGTTGATGAAGATTTTTTATGTATTTTTTCCTGATAAGATTAGATAAAAGTTATTTTGCCTACTTAAAATATTTCTGACCCAACCCTTGAACCCCATTTTTCAATGGGGTTAAAAATAAAAAGTGAATTTGCAATGATTTGCATATACCAAAGATTAAATTAACTCTCAAAGTTAGTTTGGGTTGTGAGGGGAAAAGTATTTCTTATGCTCCTGATAGTTCATATTTCTAACTAATTAGTATGAAGTGTTTATCCTGTTTATACTGGAAACTTAATAGTAGTAATGCATTTAGAATTCTATAATTATGTCAGAATTGATCCTTTATATAGTTTAATTTATATAGAAAAAGAAGGGTTTAATTGTGTTGTTTATAACTCTCAATTTTATTAAACCAGGTGGAACATGAATTTCTAAGCTAGCCAAGCGTTATTTGTTGTTAAATGAATATCTAGCTATTTTTAATGGAAGATAAAGACCTTAGTCTAGTGAATGTTGATAAAAAGAAATGTTTTACAGTATGTATTATAAAACAAAAATTATGATTATAGTGTTATTCAGTTTTCACTTCTTGTGAAGTGTTGACTCTGCTGTGTATTGTTTATATGACCAAGTAATTCTATTCTCATTTATTGAGAGTATATAGACAATATGCAGTACTATACTTCCAGAAAACATTTCAGAAATTGCAATATAAGATACAGTGGTGCTTAGATATTCACTGTTTTGTTGCAAGGTCCCTCACATCATATATCACATATAATATCTTATGTTTTGTTAATAAGCTTTGATTACAATAGAATACATATTGTTTGCCAAACAGAAAGTATATTATTCTTTTCAATACACACTCACATATATAACACATATCTCTTTTTTATACATATAATATGTACATATATAAATTAAGATTAAGGTATAAATAAAATTTAAAAAATAATATTATAGTTATCAATAATAAATTGAGGTGGTATATTTACATATTTATTTACTGTGTGGATGTTCATTGGTTTACATTCAATCAAAAAAGAAATAATAAAAACACACTTACTGAATCATATAATGAATAATATTTCTGTAGTGTAATTTTCCACTATATTACTCTCACAAAAGGTAGGGATTGGTTTCTTTCCACTTTTAACATCTTGTGGAGGAATGTAATCATAGACATATGACAAAAGACATGCGGAGATGTATGAGCCCAAAAAGACACATTTTGTGCGGAATCAGTACTCACCAGTTGATTTAGAACTCAATCGCTTACATCTTTATCATTGTTCATTATATGTAGATAGCCAATAAACATCACATGACCGCCACTTCTTATGCTTGTGTATAACTGTTGTTAAAACAGGCAAAACTCACTATACGTATTGCCACACGCAGCAAGCTAGAGTAATCAATGGATGCCAAAAGGCTTATGCATAAAATCCCCATCTAGTGTCTACTCATCCAATATCCCCAGACTAGTTTCTGGTTTGTGGCCTTCATCAGTGAGGAGCCTTGGATCTGAGAGCACTGCACCTAGATCTTAGGATCTAATGCAACCCTCCAGAAGCCACCTATGCACAAGCCTTCTGGCATCCATTGATTACTGTAGCTTGCTGTGTGTGGCAATATGTATAGTGAGTTTTGCCTGTTTTATATATAGATAGCTAATTACTATGGTTTAACTGATAAGTGTCAAATGTGTTGCCCTCACAACTTTGACACAAACCACTTGATGGTAGTATATTAATAATTTTTATTAGTTATTCATTATGCTAGAGATTATCCCCTTAATGAATAATATTTCTGTAGTGTAATTTTCATTACTTCATTCTCACCAGGATAGGGACTGATTTCTATCCAGTTTTAAAATCTTGCAGAGGGGTGTAATCATAAACTTATGACCAAAGACATGTGAAAAGGATATGTACTGGTTCAGCATGAAATGTGCATTTTCAGAATCATACATCTTTTACACATGTTTTTGGTCATATATTTATAATTACACCCTCCACAAGGTGTTCAAAGTGGAGAGCAACCAGTCCTTACCTTGGGTGAGAGAGATGTATTGAAAATTGCACTACAGAAATATTATTCATTAAATAGATCATCTCTAGTCTAATAAATGACTAATAAAAATTATTAACTTACTGAATACCTTTTTTTAAAAAAATAAAATGAATAGTAAAATTCCAATTTGGATCAGATTTAAATATGCTCTGGAAAATTTCTTTTTTTTTCAATACTTTTTTTTTTTTTTTAATAAACTATTCTCTCTCTAATTGTTTTTACATTTCTAAGTTTATTTCAACTTCATAAATGTTCTTAAATTTCACAAAATTTTTAGCATTATATTTATAAAATATTTTATTATGTAAAATACTGTAAATCAAATTAGGAAAAGATAATAAAATGAAGAATAAAATATATGATCATGTATAGTGCTTCGAAATAGAAAAATGGCTACTGTTTTATTGTAAAATTTATGAATGTTAATGTTTTTTAAAAGCATTATCATGTGTGAAGCATGAAGACAGAAAAATGGCTGCTCTTGTTTTATAAAATTTATTAATTTTATGGCAATTATTAATTTTTTGGTTTGCTGGATTACAATTTTGTTTTGTTTTTTTACTTTTTTAAAAAAAAAATAGGAACGTAATTGAAATAAGGTTGTATATATTGATATAGCACAGGGGTCCCCAACCCTATGCCCGCGGGCACCATGGCGCCCGCAGACCATTTTACGGGTGCCCGCCACTATCCGAACATGAGAAAAAATTATTTATCTGATACAAATAAATTTAATTTTTAAAATTTCTTATAAATTATTGTATTATATTGTAATCAAATTGAAGAGCATACTATACTTTTACAGCGTTAAAATATAAACGTTAAAATTTTATTTTTGAAATAAATATTTTTTTGTATATTATGTGTATTACTATAAATTTACATTGAAAAAATAAATGGTGCCCGCCAACTGGTCGGTATTATAGAATGTGCTCTTAAGTGCAAAAAGATTGGGGACCCCTGATATAGCATATCCCATGAGTTTACTGTAATTGAAAATTAAGATGTGCTTTGGCAACTATATGGGCATAATTATTGATTTGATGTGAAATATATTATATAAGGCTGCATATTTCAGTTTTTATTTCTTGTAGTTTAAAAATTGCATTATTCTAGCAATGGAAAATTATTACATGATTGTGTCTTCATTTAAATGGGTGCAAGGGTATTATTTCTTTTCAATTATTTTGTGAACATCCATAAGATATATATATATATATTGATTCTAATATTCTCACAGATAAATGAATTCATAGTATTATTTCTGGTACCTTCCATGTAATAAAAATATATAATAGATAAATAGCTGACATTTCTGTACAATAATTTGAGAAAGAGGAAGCTCTGAGGAAAGTACTTGTCATTATATTGAAATGTCATCCATTTAGATATTGTATATTTTTATGATATGGAAGATCCTGGCAATAATACTATATATATAAATATCAATGTAAAAAAATATAAATCAGTTTAAATATAAATTTTAGTAAGATTTTATTGTGTCAAATATACTTTCAATGCTTTCGTATCATATTCAAAATGAATATGTAATGAACCAATAATCAAATAGATTTCAAATCAGCAAAAAATTAATATTTTCAGCAAACTAACCATGAATATGACATGAAAGTATTGAAAGTATAATTAGAAGAATAAATTTTCACTAAATTTTATATTTAAACTCTGCTTTAGTATTTTATACATTAATAGTTATAATGACAGAGTATCAAAATGGAATTGTATATATATATCGTAAATTTAAACTTTATGTGTACGCGTAATTTACACTAAAAAGGTTGAGAAATAGCATAGAAAATTTATTATAACAGCAGGTATGTACAGACTTTCTTTTCTAAAATAATCACATTTTTTCTCTTTTTAAATAACTGCTTCCGGTTTATCATAACTACGTTTTTATGGCTTTCTTTTTAAAAACAAGTATTTTCAAATAAAATCTAATTATAATTGCATAGTTTTTTTTGTGTATTTTATGATTATATTGGATATAGAAACTGAAATATGCAAATAAACTACTACAATTACAATTTTTTTTGCTAATTCTAAAATACTAAACAATAAAACAGCCTCTGAAATGCATGGGGCCAAACAATCTGCCGGTTAATGACACTGCTGTTTTTTTTATTTTATGATACAATCTGGTATACTATCAGTTTGCTTTCATATTGAAATTTAAGTGGTATTTGTATGAGATATATGTGATACTGACATCTTCAGATTTTTTTAAACAAATACTTTGATTTCTGCACTCACAAAAAAAATATATATCAGTAAACTAACACAAAGTTGGGACCAAAAGCTGAAGTGATAGTCATCCCAAAATAATGGCTGAAAATTAATGACCTTACAGCTACTACACCCAAAAAATTATAACGTTTTATTTTAGTGTGTTGTTCTGACCTCATTTAAGGTGGGATGCACAGTGTCTAATTCATGTTTTAATTCATGATCCGAACACATGTGATGGATAATTAAATTAAATAAATGCATTTTTTCATAGATGGTATTTCAAGCATCTTGGAGAGACAATCAGTTACCTTATCATTGGGATACATTATGAGTGTAGAATTTTTCTTTCAGATGGTCATCCCATAACATAGCCAGAAAATCATTTTAATATTGACCAGTAAATAGATATGTAGCTATTCTTGGTTATAGGATAAATTAACAAGAGAAAACACCTAAAAAGCTCACAATTTAGTTATTGGAAAGACTGGAGGATAATACCATTTTTTTTTTCATGTATCAAAGCATCGGCTGGGAAACGAACCCGGGACAACTGCTTGTAAGGCAGCTGTGCTGACCACTTGGCCACCAACCCTTGACAGGACAATACCCTTTTCACATTTCCTCTGTAAATGATTGAATGGCTTTTACTCTGCAATTTGTTATTCAAAGATATTCTATTATGATTATATCTTTGGTTTTTGTGTTGTGGTCATTATTAACGTCAATAATGTTTAAACAGCAAATAACATTCTGTTTCCAGTATTTATACTCAGTTGACTAAATTAGTATTTTTATTTGTTTTCCTCAGCTTCAAATCAACCTGAAACATTTGGTTGTTACGTTCACTACTTGCATAGGGATCTATAAAGGGTTTATTACTTGCACACGGATCTATGAAGGGTCACACTAGTTTGTAATTCAACTATTATATATATAAACTTTGATATTTTGTTTATATACGAACACATACAAGTAAAGAAACTTAAAAGTTTTACGTATACTAAAAAAAACTTTGCCACTTATTCATACATAACTGCTTAATTTGATTTTATAAATTTACAGCTGAGAGATAAATACTATTACACTGCTTTCAAAGATGTGTGTGAAAAAAATCAATACATTCCAGTTTCAGTTTTGATGGAATTATTATTGTTACATTACTGAACTTTGAAAGTAATTTACTTATAATTCAAGTTTACATCTTCTTCCTAACATAGCTGTTAGGTAGGCCGATAAAAACTCAACCAACCTTTACATGTTTCTTCTTTATTGATTGGTTCTTTCTTTGATAATAATAACTGTGATTTCAGAACTGCGGAAAGCTTTACTTTGAAAACTTTTAAACTATTGTCGGTGTTAAAAGAATAAAGATGCCTCTGAAGTTCATTAGTCGTATATTCATCTCTGCAATTAATCACTCTTGTTAATGTGTTTACTTTTATCACGTTCAAGACTGATTACGCTGTATTTTTGATTATAATAATGCTTAGAATATTTTTATGTGTAATTTTTTTTTTAAAAATGTCTAGTTTTGTGTGTGCGCTTATTATATGTCAGGCCATTAAAACCGTTTCAAATCCTGAAATGATGCAAGAATGTCCGAAAGATTGACAAATAAGTTCGTTTTTTTTTTTTCAAATGGCTTGCCTTAAGATAACGAATACCGCCAAAACTTAGCGGAAGATCCATTAGTTGACACGGAACGTGTTTTCCAACTCTTCTGAAATGATATCTGAAAATTCTTGTTTGTTGTGGACTACAGCTATTTTATTTTTATATTTTGTGTAGCTCAATATATATATATGATTTTAGGAATGTTAGAATTTCTCCAAGGATCACCTTTATTATATTTAATTAATTAACTCACCATTTTACCTATATCTTTTTTAACAGATGAGAATAATACCATTTCTAATACGATTTGGGTGTTCTTGTGACAATGACAAGCTTCCACAATTTAATTAACAAGCTTCAACTTTTGTTTATTAAAATATTACGTCAACGTGAGGTGTATACATACGAAATTATTTGTTGAATAAACTTTTCAGATCTTAAAGTTTAACAAACTTTACAGCTGAAAGTATTAATTTACATTCTTAGATACTTAGAAAAGCACTTCTGTCCCAACACGTGCACCATCTTTTAAAAATCTTTTCTACTGTAAAAGTAGACTTTATTACTGTGACGATTAGCTACAGGAAACAAAATATATTTTACCACAATCTAGTTATCCTTGAATACAAAGAAATATTTCCAAAGCTTTGGTATTATCCCACACTTCATTTCTTCTATAAATGAGAATCTCCTCTACTCACATTATTTTCATTACTTCTTTGGTAGCATGAGGTAATAGGAAGAAATTTGGCAAAAATGTTCGATTGCACTTCTTCATTATATAACATCTTTAATACTTGCAGTCTTCTTCAGTTGATATTCTGCTTTTCTTTGACTTGGAACAGCAATATATGAATGTCCACACATGCTATTTTTAGAACACCAGGGAATCTTATTTATCAAACAGTATAGGCATAGTGTATGGTTGAACTTGGTTTGTGAAAATACTGATTTAATAATCAGTGTAATGTTTGTATATAGGAAAAGAAACGGATTCACACTCAGTCATGAAAGGTCAAATAATATATATAATGTATATCTAACTATCACTCCCGTGTGGGGTTGCAATTGGATATAATACTTTTTGCTATCTAGAGTGATCATTGACATAATACTATTAACATATTTCATGGTTAGGAGTAGCTATCAATAGTTCTGTGATATGTTTCTTTTAGGTAGAAATCAGACAACAAATGACGAATACATCTAGTTATAGCATGAGTAGTAATCAATCTTATTCCAGTTAATTATTTTTGAATCTTTTGTTTTCTGTTATCCAGTATTTTTTTAAAAGATGTTATATTTTAGTCCACAGTTGTTATTCGTGTTGCATTCTTCTTGGATTTTTTTTTTTGGTTAGTATAACTAATACTGATGTCTTGTAGTGGACAACGTAAAACTACTGACATCTTTTGATGAAATATATCTAATGCCCTGTATACTTTTGTGCAATGGAAGAATAATGCACTGATAATATTTGATATTTGTGAGTTTTCAAGTAAACCAAGATGGCAGCCTGTATTTTTGATAAATTTACAGTTTCAGAGGCCCCTAAAAATGTCTACAAAAATGCTTGCTAGAAAACATAGTATTTATTAATTACATTCTATTTTTTATTACTGTTATTAAAAAAAAAAGAAATCATTGGGGAAAATTAATCACAAAATTTACAGTTTATTTTCTTTGTTTTTTTTTTGGGGGGGGATTAACTTATTAACAAAAAAATGAAAATATATATAAATACAATATTTACACTTTATTCATGTTGGTTGCATGCAATCATATCGTGAGGTTGCATGCAATCATATCGTGACCATTAATGCATATTTTTCAGAAGGGAAAGATCCTTTATCTTTGGAAATAGTCCAGTGCATCATATTCTGAGACAGAAAAGTTCCAAATATTTATCATTATGACAATCCCCCCCCCCCCAAAAAAAAAAAAAACTGTTAACAAAAAGAAACACATTGAATTGAATCACAGTAGGGCAATGTTAAGGTGGCTCATCGTTTCCCACATTATAAGTAAAAAAATAAATAATGAAATTTATTGGAATTTATTTTCTTTTTAAAAATTTAACAATTAATTTGTTAATTTTGTTTTAATTTAACAGCTAACACATTTTCTGTAGATTATAGGCCCTCAAAACTGTACATTTTTCAAAAATAAGGAATATCATCTTGGTTTACTTGAAAACCCACAAGTACCTAATATTCTCATTAATATATATGAATAAAACTTGGCTTTGTGGAAGAAACTTCAACAACTTTAGTTATGCTAATTATAATACCTCATAATTGGGAATAGAGAACTCAAGACTTGATTAGAAAGTTAAGGAACAGAGTAAATAATGGGATGAGATGCTGCTAAATATGAAAATAAAGATTCTGATGTAAATAAGCTATTTATTTTATATAGCGCAAAGTTTTAAAATTATAATAATAATCAGCATTAAGCTAATGCACATGCACTTTGTGGATTTGAACTATAAATGAATACTCTCACTTTTCAAACACAAGATAAAGTCTTTGTGAAAAGATAGAATGAAATCTATCCTTTCAACCCAAATGTTTAAGTATGGGCAAATCTTAAGTATTTGTAAATGAGAGCATGGACATATTAAACAATCACTTTAAATTACCTTTACTATGTCTGAATGAATGACTGTGAAATTTACTAGAATTTATGATACGTCATTCTTAGTTGAAATTAAACATATGTAAATAAGATATTTATTTTATATAGCACAATGTTTTTAAACTGAAATAACAATCAGCATTAAGATTTGCCCATTCTTAAACGTTTGGGTTGAAAGAATTGATTTCATTCTATATTTTCATAGACTTTATCTTGTGTTTGGAAAGTGATAGTATTCATTTATAGTTAAAATCCACAAAGTGCATGTGCATTAGCTTGATGCTAATTATTATTAAAGATCCTGATGATAGAGACAACATTTTTGCTACCTAAACAATTAAATTTTTTTTAAGTGTCATAGCATCGGCCGGGACGTGAACCCGCAACCCTGGCAACTGCCTGCAAGTGCAAGGCAGTCGCACTGACCTCTCTACCACCAATGCAAGACTAGACAATTAATTTTAAATAGAGTTTAGAACTGTAGTTTTTGCAATTGGTTACTTTATAATTTTTGGAATAGAGTATATAAATCATTTATTTAGCATATTATATATCAAATATTTGAAAGATAGTATGATAATTGAGTAGTTTACCACTTGGATGATCATATAATTTTATGATATTACTCTAAAAGATTATAAGTTGAGTGGATCAAACAATTATTGAAGATTTTGTGGTGTTTTTTATTTGGTTTATTTTCTAACTACGCTAGATAAATATCTATTCACTGAGGAATAATTTGGATTGTTAGTCAGGTTGATTATTGGCTAATTACCTTTAAAAATTTATATTTTCTCATCAACATGAAAAAAAAAATTTCAAGTTCTATTCAAATACAAGGCTCTTAAGCAATGCAGGTGGAGACATTCACTGTGTTACATTACTAGACTCTTTGTATTACTATGCACTATTAAATATTTGAATTAACTTCTCCACATTTTTCAATTTAGAATTTCTGTCAGATAATTTTCTTGTTATATTATTTCTGATCACATTTTCAATCTTTCCTCTGAGTATAGATGAGCTTTCCAAGTCATCAGAATACTAAAATTTATCAAAAGATGGAATAGAATAGGGTGTATTTTTTATTTTTTCACTTTTGCATATTTTTGCCGTCAATATGTTTTATTAAAAACTTATTTCCTTAAATCAAATCCAAAACTCAGTGCCCTACTCGATTTGGTGCAGTTGGTAGAGTGATTCGGGCATTCGCTGGTTTGACTCTCCAACTTCTTAAGAATTCATGAGCAATAATAATTCCGTTATTATACTAAGGAGCAACCTTCTCCAAAAATATAAAAAAAAACATATTACAACTCCATGATTCGTATTGCCTTGTCATTCATTATGTCCAAATATTCTTGAGCATTTGCTTCGAAATATCTCAACTAATTGGGGTTAGAAGGAAAATGAAAAACGATTAAAGATCAGAAAAGTTATAGTACATAAAAGATTGAAGGGAAATGTGAAAAGAAGCTATCTTATAAATGTTTCTAAAAGCGGGGCAATAATGGGAATAATTTAGAAGTAAATAAAATATTTCTAAAAGGGGGGGGGGCAATAATGGAGATAATTTAGAAGTAAATGTAAACACGGAAAAGTGGGAAAAGGCTAAAATTGATGGATGATCTTAAAGTAGAAAAATTACGAATATCTTTAAAGTAACTTATCAATGTAAAGGAGTTTGTAATGACTTGTAAAAGCTACACATAGTAAAAAAAAATTATAATGGCTTTATTGCTAGGGGTTTATAAGAAGTTCGAGAGGCAAAACTGTGATCACCAGACCTCCGATCCCCAAATCGGATGTTTTATCAACTGCGCCAAATTGCGCAGGACTACCAATAGCAGGTTATGATACTGACATATATATGTGCGCGTTGAAGTATTTTAGAAAGAAAAATTTGCTGCTGATAAAATTATGTCAGTTTTGCCAACTATTAATTAAATAAAACAATGATCTAGCATGCTCTATATGTCGACGTATTTGTAGATCGGTATGCGTAATATTAACAAAACTGGAATGGTCGTATTCTTTTTAGAGTGTCGGCTGCAGCTAATAATGTTCTCATACGCCTGATAGAGATACTGCGTATTTCCCTATATGTAAAGAATGATTATTCTTAGTATTTTAAATGATTTATTTTATATAATTTTTGCGTTAGATATATTATCATTAAATTGTTTATATATATAGTACAATATTTATGGCGTTATTCTCAATATATTAGAATTTAAAATTTATATCTACTTAAGACTTAATAACTTTTTTTTCCTTTTAAAATTATGATACAAGCGTTGATACCATCCGCGCTTGATTGAATGGTCAAATTCTTGGGTTTCCTTTCCTCATACTTTTGATTTATTGTTTAAGGTCCAGTTGGTTATGGTGCACTTGTTGCTTAGCCAGCCGAACGTACACGATTGGATTCTTACGGTTCTGTAAGCAGGTAAGAATTGCTAATAAATCTTTCTTATTTTACTATTGTTTAGTCTCACTTTCCTTCCATTTTTACAAGTAATTTCTTTTTTTATACAATAAAAGATAAAAATTTAATCTAAGTTTGTGATTTGTTACCAAGGTATATTTATTAATGGTTCAGCGATTAGTTAAACTTATTTGTATCTCAGTATTTGCATGTGAATTAACGTAGTACAATTTAGATCTGTACTTCTATAAAAGATTGCCTAGATTTATTTTAATTAAACAGTTGAATCTATATGTATATATTTTACATAGTGTGTATATGTATGTTTGATATGTACATGCTTTTCATAACATATATGTATACTTGCGTAACGAGTATATTTGTATTTGATATATATAGTTTTGCGTAGCGTATATATGTGCGTTTGATATATATGTATGCTTTGCCCAGAGAATATGTGTGTTGATATATATATAGATGCTTTGCATCGTGAAGATATATGTACTTAATATGCATTTTCCATAGGACATGTATGTATGTATGTATGTATGTATGTATGTATGTATGTATGTATGTATGTATGTATGTATGTATGTATGTATGTATGTATGTATGTATGTATGTATATATGTATGTTTGATATATATATACTTTGCATAGCGTATATATGAAAATTTGGTGAATATATATATATATTTGTTTTAGATCATATATATATATTTGTTTGATGTATATGTTTAATCAGAAGGACTTGAACTCAGACTTTCAAACTCCCCACAGCTACCCATTTCATCTTATACAACTTATACACGTGACTACATACCTGTGAAAAAGATAAATTATATCCAATATATGTATTTCATGCTGAACCAGCATTCATCAATTGGTCCAGATTACTATCTCCCACACATATATACATTCAGTGCTTAATTTACATTAAAATAGCAAATCTTCAAACTTTAATGGACAAGCGACAATGTTCTCCACCCTCCAACTCTTCAACTATCTATACCATTGAGAATCTGAGAATGGAAAACTCAAAGCCCTTGATGAACAGTATAATTGTCATATCCATGTTGATTTAAATCACTCTGACTCCTCACATATAGGACCTTAATATGTCCATTAATATACAGAAGAAGGATGGGTAGAATACAGGCTGAATATACAATATTTAAATGGACATACTAACTTCTATATGTGCGGAATCAGAGTGACTTAAATTCAAAATGGGGGTATGACAATAATAATGGCATCAACAAGGGATTTAAATGTTCCACCCTCAGATTTTCAATGATATGGATGGCAGAAGAGTTGGAGGATGGAGAAGATTGAATATTGTCCATTAAAGTTTGAAGATATAAATTGAGCACTGACTGTATATATGTATGGGGGATGGGGATCTGGACCAACTGATGAGTGCTGGAGATCATTTGTGTTTTTCACATGCATGTAGTCATCTGTATTGGTTGCATAAGATGGAGTGGATAACTGTGGGGAGCTTGAAAGTCTCACTTTAAGTCTTTTTAATTATATTAAGGTTAGTATAGATCATATACATGTATTTAAATATTTATATATATATATATATTTGTTTTTGATACACACACACATATATATATATATATAATTAAAAGCACACAAAATTACTTTTCTAAACAGCCTCTTTAGTATTTCATCCTGAAGACTGGTTTTATAGTGTTATGATATACACACAGTATATGTATATAAGTATTTTATATGTACGTTTTAGCACAGTGACCAAAGTTGATTAGGAGTTATCTCTCTTTATCCTAGCACTTGAATATCACACGACCATCCAGCTGATTAATCATTTACATTTTTATATAAGTATATGTGTATTTGAGGTATATATTTGTATAGTTATATCTTTCGTATCTCATGTTCAAACCTGAACAGAGATCATGGAGTATCCAAAAGGGGAAGATTTCCAGATATTCCAATTTGAGTGGAATTGTTGTTTATTATACTTTCAAATCCTGAATCTTTTTATGAAAATAAAATGTTCATACATGAGTATACTATTTAATTTTTTTTTTAGAAACATTGAAAAATTCACTACATTACATTCTTATGTAACTGGCAATCATCAGGAATGTTTATGGTGACATTTTTATCCTTTGATCAGGATCAAAATCACATCACATCAGAATGAATAATGTGTAGTATCATATTAGTATATATTTTTGAAAATAAACACATTGATTATTATATACATTAAACATTAATCTACAAGACAAAATTGAATGGAGGGATAAAATAATATGCATTACTATAGTTTAATAACAGCACATAAGAAACTTCTGGTATTAATATTTTGATAACTCACTATGATGTCACTATGTTCATTTGTTTTTTGGATTTCTAGAAATAAGTATTATTTTACATATTGGGCATGTCAGATAAAAAAAACAATTTAGCCATTCATCAGAAAATTCAGAAAAACTTAAATGAAGATACAATAATAATTCTTAAATTGATAATAAATTTTTGGATACTCACTATGAATTAAAAAAAGAAGATATAGAAAAAAATCAACATGAATTATCTAATTCAAGGGAGTATAATATATAATTCAAGCTATTATTCAGGAATTCTGCAGGAATTTAAAAAATTACATTGATTTATTTGGTAGTAAAGTTTAAACTTTTGATTTATCCAAAGGTCTTGTTATTATTATAAAATGTGTGAAAATATAACACGTTCTTGTTTTTGATACAATAGATGGGAAATATTTCTTTATTTTTGGCCACTGATCAACATTTTATCACCCTATAAAGGTTCTTAACATCCATTTGAATTTATTGTTGAGCTGATTATTTGGTGATAGAAATTATATAATAATATAAAGTAAAATATTTTTGGCCATTGCTTAGCACTGCATAATGACAGTTATTATTCTGTTGTTATTGAAAGGAGATCCTTTGGTTCATCTTGGAGGTCTTAAAGGAGGAAAATTCCTAATATCCACTCCACCTCTTTTTTTTTATTGCAGCTGTTATTACTATGTGATTATTCATATAGCATACAAACATGAATGGGCTGCTCACCAACATACATTAGCCAGCTTGGTGATTTTATTGGCTTTTTACCTCTGAATTAAAGATCAAGAAATCATGGTCTTTTCAATTGCCTTATAGCTTTTAACTGAAATCAGTTCAATTTTCTTGAAGGCAAAATGAATGTGTGTGTGAATGAATTTTTTTTTTCTAATATTGTCAATCATGACAGACACAAATTAATTATGACCCATACTGCCAGCACCAGCCAAGGCAGTGGTTAGTATTTGAAGGCCGAGGGTGCTAAGAATTATCCTGGTTACCAACTCAGGCTGACATTTGATGATGACATTTTATTTAGGTACTTACAACTGCAGATCATTTTCAAGTGAAGGAAGACTGTAAGAATTGGAAAAAGAACTGTCTCATATTAACTGGGAAATTATTGGACTTTGTGACTTTGAAGGCATAAATATCAGATGTAAAAGTGGAGTAGGATTCATTATAAATAAAAAGTGAAAAAACAATATTGTGGAGATGGTATATCAGAGAGAGTAGTAAGATTAGTTATTCAACTCATAACAGATTTTAAATTCAGATAATTCATGTTTATACCTCAACAAGTTTTCATTGTGATAATGAAAGAGAGAATTTTTATATGAATGTACAAAAGGCCTTTGATCGGAAAAAAATAATATCTTAAAATTTTTATGGAAACTTTAATATTAAAATTGCTAAACAATTGAAAGATGAAAGTGCTGAAGGTAAATTTGGTTATAGTAATAATGAAATTTGCATAAAAAGAAAGACTTTATATAATGAATTCTATTTTTGAGAAAAATGTTAAATGGATATGGTCATGGAGGGTCAAGGAGGTATCTAAATGAAAAGTACTGCAGAATTTGGATTACATTTTAACTACCAGAAAATACATATTTCAAGATTGTAATGTTCTTAATAAATTCAACACAGGAAATAATCATTGATTAGTGAGTTGTAAGATACATGTTAATACAAAACTAAAGAGGCAAAAATTATTAAGAAAAACAATATTCATAGTTGATATACCTAATCTTCAGAAACATTCTAATGAATTTAAATTAGAACTTGCAAATTGTTTTCACATATTAGTAAATTTTGAAACATGTTTCAAATTTGAAATCAATATGAAAATAAGTGATATACTTTTCAGCACTGTAACGTGTAGTTGATAGAAAAAATCAGCAATTAACCAGTAAAATTTTAAATAAGACTAGCGAATTTATGAAGAAAAGAAGGAATATGAAAATATATAAAAATGTTGTATTAAGAAAGATTGAATATCTAGAATTTTGTAAAATGTTGTAAAAAAGAGTTGATAATGATATAAGAAAGGATCATTGTAAATTAACTGGGAAAGCTATAGTAGAGAATAAAAGTTTTGAGAGTGTAAAACAACATTTTGGTATTGGTACAAGACTTAGTTCTGCAATAAGAAGAAAAAATGAAATTATTACTAAAAAGGATGATGACATCATAAGGTGTATAGAACAGTTCTATCATGAATTATATGGCAATAAAGAACTAGGAGAAGTATTTTCTACAACTACTATATCTTCTGGATTGCCTATGATTTTAACCGAAGAAGTGAGTAATGCAATTAAAAATTATGAAAAAGGAAAATGCTTCAGGTAAGGATGGAATTATATTTGATATCTTAAAAGAAACCGATGAAGCAATAGAAAAAATAATTGGTAAAGTTTTATACCAAATGTTTAAATGATAGAGATATACCAGATGATTGGAAGAATGCATTATTAATATTAATATTTTAAAAAGGTGATAAAGAAAATATTAGAAATTTCAGATGTCAGTTTTTTATCAGTTCTATGCAAAATTTTTACCAAAACAACTGGTTTACAGTGAACTTTGGATTTTGACCAATCAAAAGAACAAGCTGGATTAAAAACTGTTTTACACTGGATCATATCCAAGTACTGAGAGAAGTAATAGAAAAGTCTAATGAATATGAATTGCCATTATTCTTTGGATTTGTAAATTATGAAAATGCATTTGATTCTATAAGCAATTCTTCTGCGATTAAAACGTTCGATCATTAAGGTAGAAACTCGAGACATTGTCATATTCTGAATAATATTTATAAAAATGCAACAGCAATAATTAGATTACATGATAATACTAAATGGATTAACATTGAGAAGAATGTATGATTGGGTGACTCCACAACTCCAAAACTTTTTACAGCAGTTTTGCAAGAAGTATTTTGGGGATTATTTTAATCATTTTGAGAATCTAAGAGAATAAAAATAAATGGAGATTATTTCAGTCATCTAGATTTTTCAGACAATGCAGTTGTTTTTGCAGATAATGCTTTAGAGTTTCAGCAAATTTTCCAAATCATTAGAGGAAAGTAAGAAAATAGGAGTAAAGATAAGTGTTAAAAAGACTAAAATAATGTTCAGTGGATTTTCTCAAAATAAGAAAATAAAGACTGATAATGATGAGTTAAAAGAACTACAAATATTTTGGTCAGATTATTGCTACAGACTGAAACATAATGGATGAAGTTAATTATAGAATTATAGTTGATTGAAATATGTTAGTAGAAATAGCTTAATATTAAAAGAAAGTATGATTATGTGTTTGAAAAGGAAGAGTTTTAATAAATGTATGATACCAGTTTTTACTGTATGGATCTCAGACTTGGATGTTAACAGGAGCACAATATAGAGATTTCAGACTACTCAGTGAAGTAAGGAGAGATGTATGTTAGGACTAATAATAGGAGATCCGAAAATAAAATGCATGTAAGTGAGATTGGAAGAATTAAGAGACTGAAGTGGAGTTGAACTGGACATATTGCTAGAAGATGAACTCCAAGAGTGAGGTGGATGGATGAAATAAAGAAGTATACTGAAGTGATGTGCAAAGGTAGACTAGAGATCAGAGGTATGTTGAGCTTGGAGAGACCATCATCCTCTAGTTGATCGATAATGATTGAAAATGAAGCTGTGGGGATATACAGCACTTGAACAGACTGATATAAATTATTGGGTATATTGGTAAATTATACATTTCTTTTTGCACTTTCAACAACGCTTTTTATAAATATGTTTGACTGTTTCAACTGTCCATCAATTTTGTTCAGAGTTTTTCATATTTCAATAATAACACGAAAATTGAATTACTTCCTTATATGTATGTAAATGTCTATATAATACTATAATTTCAATATATCTTTAATTATAGAATTGTATTATTTTTCTATGATGTTCAATAAGGTTTCAGTTTTTTTTCATTGCTTATTTTAAATAGAACAATAAAGTATATACTTTTATTTGAATTTTTACTTTAATTTTTAATTGGAAAAAGAGAATTCTAAAAGAAGTTTGTTGAAATTGTCAATTTTTCAAACTCCTGTTAAATTCTGTGTTATTTCAGAGTGATACTTCCAGTTAAATTGCCCAGAAACAATTTACATCAGATTGCTGTGAAAGATATGCATGCTGGTAATTCTATTTCAATCTTCTGGTTAATATTTCTGAATGATCTGTAAAGATTATATACCCCAGTTTTTAATTTTAATAATAGCTGACAGAAGTTATCAGCAAAATATAAAAAGTTCTACACTTCAGGCAAAGGTTAAAATGCAAACCTCAATTTATACAAAGTAGCTATACTTGTTCACATTTTATTCATCAAGCAGAAATGATTGTAAAGTTAATTTTTTGCTCTCAAATTGTCTTTGATAATTTTTAAAGATATTTTTATTGAATAAATATAAAATGTATTTGTTTTTTACGATTATATGATATTTTTAGAAAGATTTAACTGCTTTAGTCCTTCTCCCTCACCCAAAGCAAATCATTAGTGTCAATTCATCACTTATTGAGAGAAATTGCTAACTTTTTTAAATATTGGTAATTTTATATATATTTTAATCATAATATTTTAATTTTAAAAAATTCTATAGATGTCAGGTTATTTGAAAATTCAGCAACTTGAATCACTATTAAACTCTAACTTGAGTATTGTCTAGTGTCCTTTTGGCAGTTTCTAACTTTAGTAAAAATAGAAAAGTTATGTTTTTAAACAAGTCAAATCACAGGGTACATGGTTACAAGTTGTTTCTAACATGTAATGAGTGACCATTTGTTAGAATATAATTGCAATATTATAAAAATTATTAAAAAATAAAAAAAATTAAAGTGTAAATTGATAAGTTTATTAGATATTGATATTTATTAGTATACATTTTAAAAACAAATGCTAAATAAAAAAAGATTTTGTTTATTTCTGAAAAAAAATCTTATCCTCCCTAAAAGCTGAATGGCAAAATAGTGTTATTATTTAGATCATAATATAATTTTATCAATATTTAAAGAAGTTAAGTGTGATTTTTTGAAATTTACTTTATTTCTAAATAAAAATATCAAATGAAGTCAAATTTATTATATTCTGATAAATAATAATGGTTTAATAATAATAATAAGTGAAAGGTTTCTAGTCTTTCACATGCGCCCACTGTTATCTCTCAGACAACTAATCAGATTTTAAACTGCAGTCTTAAAAACAATCAGGCCTTGACACATGACAGAGATTTTGATAAGAAAAGGATGATACCAACCTTCTCTCTACTTAACTTTATATATATATATAAGCCAGTCTTAAGCATCTTGGCTTGAAAGCTTGAAGATATAAACATATTCATTTATTACTGACTGAGTTTTTAATTTATGATATTACAGCGCGAAATCTTAGATTTACTACACCGCAATTTTGTAGATATTAATATAATTTATCAGCAACATATGTAAATAACGTTTGTCTAAATCACATGCTGTTATTAAATTAGTAATAATATAAAAAGTTAAGTAGAGAGAAGGTTGGTATCATCCTTTTCTTATTTAAATCTCTGTCATGGGTCAAGGCCTGATCACCTTTCAGTTATTACTAATTTAATAACAACATGCGATTTAGACAAATGTTATTTATATACGTTGCTGATAAATTATATTAACATCTACAAAATTGTGGTGTAGTAAATCTAAGATTTCACGCTGTAATATCGTAAATTAAAAACTCAGTGAGTAATAAATGAATATGTTTATATCCTCAAGCTTTCAAGCCAAAATGCTTAAGACTGGCTTATATATATATATATAAAATTAAGTAGAGAGAAGATTGGTATCATCCTTTTCTTATCAAAATCTCTGTCGTGTGTCAAGGCCTGATCATTCTTAAGACTGCTGTTTAAAATCTGATTGGCTGTCTGAGAGATAACAGTAGGCACACTGTGAAAGACTAGCAACCTTTCAATTATTACCAATTTAATAACAACATGTGATTTAAACAAATGTTATTTACATTAGTTGCTGATAAATTATATTAACGTCTAGATGTAATAAATCTAAGATGTCACGCTGTAATATCGTAAATTAAAAACTCAGTGAGTAATAAATGAATATGTTTATATCTTCAATCTTTCAAGCTAAGATGCTTAAGACTGGCTTATATATATATAAAGTTAATTAGAGAGAAGGTTGGTATCATCTTTTTCTTATCAAAATCTCTGTCATGTGTCAAGGCCTGATCATTTTTAAGACTGCTGTTTAAAATTTGATTGGCTGTCTTAGAGATAACAGTAGGTGCATGTGAAAGACTAGAAACCTTTCAATTATTACTAATTTAATGACATGTGATTTAGACAAATGTTATTTACATATGTTGCTGATAAATTATATTAATGGTTTAATATAAATTTAACACTTAAAATTTAAAGCCAGTGAAAACAATTAAAACTCACATTTTTGGGCAATCTTAGTGTTAAACTTACATTGATAGGAAAGAAGAACAAAAATATCTTTAATTGCAATAGCAAACTCTTCATACCTTATTGCCAACAAGTGCAAGTCTTTGTAATCAATGGATGAAAGAAAGTTTGTGCATAAAATCCCTATCTAGTGCCTACTCATCCAATATCCCCAGACTAGTTTTTTAGCTTCTGGCTTTCATCAGTGAGGAGCCTTGGATTTGAAAGCACTGCATCTAGATTTTAGGATTAATGCAACCATCCAGCAGCCACAAGCTAGAAACTAGTCTGGAGTCATTGGATGAGTAGGCACTAGATAGGCATTTTATGCATAAATTTTCTTGCATCCATTGAAATGAAGACTTGCACATAGTGGCAATACTACATGGAGAGTTTGATATATGAGATGATGTTCATGTGAAAAATGTCTTCATTCTCAATAATGT
Organism: Epiperipatus broadwayi; assembly: GCA_028023455.1. NCBI lineage: Eukaryota > Metazoa > Onychophora > Udeonychophora > Euonychophora > Peripatidae > Epiperipatus > Epiperipatus broadwayi. The sequence continues at coordinate 3,099,320 of JAQFVV010012453.1, read as the reverse complement.
AAAAAATGGAACTTTAAAAAAAAAAAAAAATTAAATCAAATGTGTACCTTTTACATTTTTTTTTTTGTTTTTTTCGTTATGCTAAAAATAATTTTAATAATTAATTTGTTGAAAATTAGTCATATTTGGGTTAAAATATTATTCACCCTGAAGACTATGTATGAGAAGATTAAATTTTCCAAATTTAACTTTTTAATTATGGTATTTGACCAATGAAAGATTAATAAAAATAACAAAAGCATTTTGAAAGTAAAAGAGGAAATATGTAATTTATTCTTTTATTTTAAACGAGCCCTGCAAAATGTTTAAAAGAATATCAAATATATTCGATTCATAATAATAATCGTAAGATTAGTTTCTCAGAGTTCATGACATGCTCTACTTTATTTGGTGCAATGGTAGAAGGACAGACTAGAGCTCATGATCCCTAACTTATAGCCTAGCTCTGTCATTTTCAGTGCTTAAACATCACAAGAATTTCTGAACAATAAACTATTCAATTATTTATTTAATAAAACATTGCTTTATTATAATTCCTTACTATGTTGTCCTGTATTGAATTATATCTGTTTGTTATCTTAACTGCTTAAAAGCTAGACATGATTGAAAGAGTGAAGGTATCTCTTAATCTTTCTTTGCACGTATGGAGACAATTTCATATTATATCTATATTGTTTTGATTTTTTTAAAAATCAAAATGTGCAACTGTTGATTTTTCAGTCTTTTTTTATTGTAATGCAAAATTCTGCAAACATCTATATATATTTTCTTGCCAATAACATTTTTATCAAATCAACATATTGGACCAATTGAATAACGTAATCAAACTGACTCTGCTTTATTATGCTTTTGTTATCTATATTGTGAAATGTTTCAATTTTATAAGATAGAAACATCATCAGTTCATTTTGTTAGAAATTCAGATTATCATTTAACATTAGACAAATATCTTCAAGTTCTCTTAAGTGTTTTTAAAGTACCACCAACCTCCTGGCAATCAAATGAGTGGAATTCTTCCAAGTCATGAATTTTTAATGCAATTTGTGATTGCTTTCTTCCATTTGTTGTTGAAATGATGATGATTGACTATCATTAATATAATATTATTAATAAGAAATTGGGAAGAAATAAATAAGATGAATAGAAGAAAGGCAATAAAGAAAAACAAACATAAGCTCTTTATTTGTAATCATGAAAGAAGGAAAGTTGAAACTTGTTATGAACTGAAATATAAATGAAAAATACAATCACTATAGTAGTAGAATGGTGAATTTAAGAACTAAAGATCACAGATTATAGTCAAATCTGTCATTTCTAATGTTCAAACGTTATATGATCTTTCTAGTTATATCCATTCATTCATTTTTGGACTTGGAACTGAGTATTCGAGATTATTCATCTTCAGTTATTGCAATTTAAAAAAAATAGCCAAGATTAAGTGAATATAATTGTTAAATGCTCTATTTGCCAGTAGAGGGTGTTGAACATTATATAAGATCATGAGAAAATTACCATATGATTATTTATTTATACATAATATTAAAGCTTGGATGTGTGAAACCTATACCCAGTACTCACTGGTATAGAAATGAAATGAAAGATATAGGAAACCTATTCAAGATTGGGCTGTTATCTTTAAAACCATAGAGTTGCCTTACCTTGTGACCAGTAACTTGTTCATAAAAAATAAAGTTAGATATAATGTATTATTTTTAAGAGCCACAGTCAATATTTAATTAAAAGGTATTTTAAAAAATAAAGACAAACTATGAAAACCATGTTCAGCACTATATGATATTTTTTTTAAAGAACGTAGATGAAAATTTTATCGCACTATGGTATTGTTTTACAGTAAACTTATCGGAAACAATCTAATTATCTAAGATTATTTTAGGATCTTTATTCATCTAATAATAGTTAGATATCCATAAATGAACTATTATTGGATGACTAGCTGGTAAGCTATGGAACTATTACTTTTTGTAAACAGATGTTTAGTAAAATAAAATAAAAAACATCCTGTTATTCAAGTTTGAAGCACTTCACAAGCATATACAATTGGGTTCTGTAAGATAATCTCAGTTCCATTTTTATTATTAATGAAAATAAATATACAGCTTTTAAAACATTGATTAGTTGCATAGGATGTCATGTGAGGCAATGAAAGTGACAGATTGATTTTTGATTCATGAATATTTAACTTTTGATTCTTTTTTCCATTCTACTACTTTGCTAACTATATTCAACATGAAATGCAGTTATCAGGTAATATATTAATGTAGACCTTCACTATATCACTTCATTTTTCCTTCCAATAAAAAACACAAAATATATTACCTTCTGCAAAGTTGCATAAGTTTGAAATTATGTAGTATGAAAGTATGGGAGTCGAATACATACTATTTAAGATCAACAATGCCTTAGCAAAAATTGAAAGAGGAAATAGTAATAAAAAACTGAGTTGAAAATTTGCTGGTCCTATAAATAGGACTAGGGTTACTTTAAAATCTTTAAAAAAAAAATATTAGTTTCACCTAGAACTAATAATTTATCAAGAAATTTAAAACATTAAAATAAAAACGTCCATATAAAAATGAAGACAGCAATGGTTTAAGCATTTATATTTTTGAATTGGTTTACATATGATAGGATGTTGTTATAAACAAAAGAGCATTTGCAATTTTCTACTGAGAAAAGTATTCCAAATGAGAGGCTTATAACAAGGGATATTTTTTAATCTTAATTTTGCAGGAATAGAGGAACTGTGATTTAAATACATATCCAATAAAGGTTTACTTCAAGTATATTTTACTAATTCAAACATTATTTTGATGCCTATTTAAATTGGGCACCTGTGTCAAGTGCCTAACCGCCTACCTACGTATGAGATCAGTCTTACCTATCTATGGGACCAGTCTTGCCTATCTCTGTACTAAATATTGAAATGCTTATGTAAACTGTGGTAAGCTCTTGTCATTTATCGTAGAATGATTATCTTTTATTAGTTAATGGCTGTTATCTCCAACTGTTTTAGGTTTGAAAACTTAAAATATGTTTATCTATAAATATGCGTATCTGAAATAATTGCTTAAAATTAATTGAGAAATATACGTTAAATTCTCTGTCTGAGGCCCTTGGGTTAACTAAGCTACAGAGTACTACAATCAATAGATAAAATTTAGTTATTGTGAAGATTATTTGCCATTTTTGTAATCTCCTCCCTCCCCTAATTTACTCTGGCAATTAAGTTTAACATTAGGTTATAAACTTGAACACTTCCGTTAAGACGAATTAATAACACTGTATTATTTGGAATGTAGTTTTATTTATATTTAAGCTATCATTATTTAATTATTTTTTTAAAAAAAGAAAAGATAGTTGCCACTGTGGTTATATATATTTAAAAAAATCTTTGCTATTTATAAATCTATATTTCAAACAATTTAATCATATTTTTTAAAAAGGTCAATCGTTTCCTCAATCTAATAGGAAGCAAATAAAAAAAGTCTGACCTTAAGTGCTCTTATTTTTTTTTTCATAAAAATTAATCTGAAGCGAAATAACCGGGTCAGTAGTATCAATGTTGTTTATTTCTTTAAGAATTTAATTTTATATGAAATCCTGGTGAACAAGGATTGGTATCTTCGATTCCGTACAACCGCTTTAAAGCAGATACGGAAATACTGCGTTATTAATGTATATAAAATCCTTTTTAAAATTCAACATAATTTTGTTTTGAAATTGGTCAGATAAAAATAGTAGCTAATAAAACATCTTTGAAATTGCAATAATAATAATTTTAAAAAAATCGATCGTCGTAACCTATTTACATTTAGATCAGTGCTTTTGCTGCAGATAGATAACCATTAATCGAAATATCCGTAATTCAAATTTTTTTTCATCTGAACTGAATTACAAACCATTGTTTTGATGTCTTGTTTTAATTATTGCTGTATAGATTTGTTTCCTTTTGATATAAATATACGCAAATTGTATATTTTAATCCTTATTAATAAAATAAATGTATACCGATTAACAAAAAAGTATTTCAATATATACAATCCGCAGATAGTAAAATTATTACTTTATATTTTCAGCCGATTTTAGCCTTATAATGAGGGGAAAGATTTATTGTTGAAATTTGAAAAATTGATAAGTCCTACCCCTCCCTCTTTCTGTACCAGGGATTTTGAATTAACGGCAAATAGTTTTTATTGGCTTTCACTTTTGATTCTTCTATATTCTTTGGATTCTTATTGATATTTCCTCTCTTTTTTTTTTTGCTGGCTTCATTCACCTAGGTTGGTAAATGTTTGGTCATCATGAGCTTAATGCAGCATTAGTTGTCTCTTTCTGCTCTAACTGAATCTTTGAGATTATGTAATAATTATCTTTTGGAAAGCCAATCACATCATTGAAAAGCGATGAAAAGAGCACAATCTGCTGATTAGGAAACAAAAAACTCAGACGTATCTAAAATAGCAGACCACAATTTACCAATGAACATACGTTTTATTGGGAAAAGGCAAATATATTGCAATGTAAGAGAGGAAGAAATATAAAGAAGAAAATTTCAAGAAGTTTTTCACATGCCAATGGCAAGTGACCCCATAAATCAATCTAGCGTGATGATTCATAATGTCTGGAAGCCACTAATTAACCATGTCCTTAGGAAATAGTGAGGAAACCAGGAGAACCCTCATAGATAAGTGTAACAAACTTCTACCGACTCCTGCCTTTGACAATATAACGTGGTCAGTTAGAATGCCAGCTTAAATAAATCTAAAAGTACTGTCACTGACCAGGTCAGCAACATACGAAGAAGAAAGGAAAATAATATTCTTCAGAATGTTTACACAGAGGCTAAACTCTCCATATTTTAGTGCCACTCAGTGCAAGCTAGAGTAATCAATGGATGCAAGAAGGTTTGTGCATAAAATTCCTATCTAGTGCCTACTCATCCAATATCCCCAGACTAATTTCTAGCTTGTGGTTTTTATCAGTGAGGTGCTTTGGGTCTGAGAGTAATGCATCTAGATCTTAGAATCTAATGCAATTGTCCCACAGCCACCTTTTACCTTATTATCTAACTATAAAGCTTTGAGTCCAAAATGAAAACATAATAATGTTTTCAATTTAAACTCATCAACTTATATAGTTGTGTGGATCAGAACTCAGTTAAGCATTCCTACTTTTTGCTGTAATTGTTTTTTTTTATAATCACAGTCACCATAACCTATTGGGCATAATTGGTATTAAAGATGATCACCTTTTTTATGGTGACACAAGTTGTTTAGTCAGAGGCTAAACTGTCCATATATTAGTGCCACTCAGTGCAAGCCAGAATAATCAGTGGGTGAAAGAAGGTTTGTTCACAAAATCCCTATCTAGTGCCTATTCTTCCAATACCCTCAGATTAGTTTCAAGCTTGCGGTTTTCATCAGTGAGGAGCCTTGGATCTGAGAGTACTGCACCCAGATCTTAGGATCTTCAGGATGTTGTGTTTTGTATCAACCTGTATGCTATTAGTTACAGTTGAATGTATTTGAAAACTTTAAATACCATCTAAGAAAGAGTAGTTATTATACTTCTTGAAAACTTTAAATAGTTTGAATTTTTTCTAAAGACTATAGATAATAGAAATAAATAATCCATTATTACTATTAAAATATCCTTCAACTAACATAATGATATTACATGTGTGCAATCATTAGTAACAGTTCTAATTGCAGTAAAAGTTTTATATGCAAGTATATATGAATATTTAATGTATGTAGGATCTCAGCATTGAGAAAACTGTTACAGAGTCAGATTTAAAAGATTGAACTAGTTGCTTGTAACTGAATATATGTCAGAGCATTCAAAATAACCTTATGATTGAGCAGCCCTATGAATGTCTTCCCGTTTCTACAAATATTAGGCTTAATAAAAGATCTCATAAAATTTAAGATGCCATGAATATTGGATCGTTTATTTTATATGTAAAAATAATTACAGTATGGTAATATTAATAAATACAATGCTTTTAAATGAAATATAAAACAATAGAAATAACTTATGCAGTCAATGTAATTGTACTGCCACTAGCTTTTTGACATGTGAAGTAATTGAGGCTCAACTTTAAATTCTTATCAGATATGAGCAAAATATTCATTTAATACATTCAGCACACATATGTTAAGAGTTTTTATTTGACATTTTAAAAAACCTTATGTTTAATTAAATATAAGTTAATTATATAAAAGTAATTTATCCACTCCTTTGAACATATTTTTTCAAAACTCTTTTATTGTATCTATATGCATACACAATCTTACATTTCAACTGTCCTGTGGTTTTCTTCGGGGTCAGTTTTACTGCAGGACAGTCGAAGCATAAGATTGTGTATGCATATATCTAATTTTAGATATCTAATTTCAGAATATAGTATGCCTTTTTAAAACATAAGAATGAAGTAAAAAAGGCATACTCAGGTCATGAAGAGAATTTTCATATTTAGTAATTCACATTGTAATACGATAATGGAATAGATGGAAACTATTGTAGTTTAATGAAAAATGAATGTCGGTGTAAAGTTTGATTTAGTTGGCATTCAAGTTGAACCTTCAAATCCATGTATTCAGCACAGTGTCATTATCGTCATCATTCTCAAACATTATCAATCCACAGATTTATCCACTTTTAATCCAGTTTTTCCAATATTCAGCCTCTCTTCTCCACATCACACTAACAAACCTTTTATGTCATCCATCCATTTCACATATGGTTCCTTTCTAGATTTTTTATACCAATTTCTTGGGATGCATTTTAAAAGTTTCACCTGTTCAGCCATTATCATCGCTTCTAGCAATATGTCCTATCCAGCTCCGTTTTTGTCCCTTAACTCTTTCAATGATGTTCACTCACCTATGTATTTATATATGTATAAATTGAAATATAATTAATAAATGTATATATTTTTACATGTTTGTTTTTGATTTTATATTTATTTTGTTTAAATCATTATATTGGATGATAACTTTTCTTTAGACCGTGGATTTAGAATAAATTATCCATAAATACATACATCTATCTCATTGTGCCGTTAAACAAGTAGGCTGTTTAGCAGATGTGCTTCTGGAATCAATGTCATTCGTTGAATGGAATTTCACTGTTTATTAATTTAATTACCTTGCTGCGTTTTTTATATTTTCTTTTTTTGTTTGTTTGTGTGTGTGTGTGTGTATTTGTGCGTGCGTGTTTAAAGTTAAATAATAATAGTTTGGTAAAATTTAAGAGTTTTCTTAATTTTTGCTTGTGAAAAATTGGCAAATTAACTGTAATTATGTATCTGTAGTGTTCACAGATGATGAATGTAAAAATTATAAATAATTACAAATATTAACGTTCACATAATTAACATAGGTTTACTAAAAATTGGATTAATTATATATCCTATACATCTGTAAGGTGTGTCGTCCTTTTATGTGAAGGACAGCTGTTAATGGAATTAATAAAATAATGCATTCACCCAAATCGGTCAAAACATCCTGACAAATGACCCAGTATTCTTAATTTACTAATGAGATAAGGTGTTTGACTTTATTTTAAATTTCATGTATACAAACTATTGTGGAATTATTTTCTAAATACTTTTTTTTTTTTTTTTGCCATTTGTTTTAGTAAATGAATTATTTTCTTTGGCTAAATTGACCTGTAGTTGTAAATAAATTAAAATTATGATTTTTTTTTTTTACGAAATTCAAAATTAAAAAGAAAATATTATTTTGAAATTTATTAAATTATGTGTATTATTACTATTTTTTTTAAATATGTACTTATTTTAAAAAAAGGTTTGTAGATCAGTAAGCAAATGGCCTATTTAGAAGGATGTGAAAAAACATGTTTTATTTTAAAACAAGAAGTAATATAAAGCTTGCGGCCAAGTATAAAATAATAAAAATGGTTTTGCAAATATAATTTATTAAAATATTGATTACATCCACATCAATTTATTTATTTATTTTTATAGTATTAAATGAATAAATTATTGTTGCATTGTATTAACAACGGTCTGTGTTTTAGATTTTAAAATGATTTGAAATAATTAGTTCATTTAATATTATTGTATTGTAAATAAAGCAAATTGGTCTGGATTTCATTAATATTTTAAAAGAGATTTGCTAAAGCATTTTAATTCTGAAGTGGCTTCTTGCTAATGCTACTTTTTGCAAGATTAAAAAAAAAAACTTGTAAACTCATAAATCGTATTTAAAATAGAAGATTCTTCTATGTATTTAAATGGACTTGTTAAGGTCCTACATATGAGGGGTCAGATTGACTTAAGGTCAATGTGGGTATGACATATATAATATTGGCATTATCAAGGGCTTTGAGCATTCCATCATCACATTTTCAGTGTTATGGATGGCTGAAAATTTGGAGAGGATTGAAGCCTTCCGTTAAAGTGTGTAGATTTGCTATCTTAGTATAAACCGAGCACTGATTATATATATGGGAGATGATGATCCGGACCAACTGATAAGTGCTGGTTCAGCATGAAATACGTGTATTGGAGATCTTATCTTTGCACATGTGTGTAGTCATGGGTATTGGTTATACTGGATTGAGAGAATGACTGTAGGGAACTTGAAAGTCTGAGTTTAAATCCCTTTAATTATAAATAAAAGATTTAATAAACCGGAATTCCATATCTAATGTATATGTGTATGTATGTTATTTGCCCTAAGATAGGTTGGGTTAACTAGGCAATCAGGTATTGCAATCTAACAGTAGCAGTTTTATCATCATCGATGGAAGGGAGGTAGTTTCCATTGGTTGCCCACTTTTTATCGTAATTGTAGTGGATCGATTTTAAAGTTATATCATAAATTTTAGCACATTCAGATATAAATACAATAATTTTTTAATATAATGATTATTTCATTTATTTTACATATGTATGTTAAGTTTCCTGACCAAAGAATAGCTGAATTAATCAACAAAGTATTGAGACCTAGTGATAACTCTCATTCTTCATCAAAGATTGTTTACAGTGCACATTACCCCCTCAGCTTAATTTCTTTAAACATTTTAATTTTAGAGTGTTTTAGTAAATTTAACGAGTGTAGTAATATCAAGATGAATTTTTTTGGAAAAAAAAAAAGAAAAGAAATTTAAACTTAATTGTTACCGAGTTGATGCAATGTTTTTTTTTTTTTTTTCATGTCATAGCATCGGCCGGGAGGCGAACCCACAACCGTCTGCAACCAACTACTTGCTTGCAAGGCGGCTGCGATAACCCCCTCGGCTAAAAACGCTTGACGAGTTGATATAATGTTGAAGTACACAATAGGAGCCGAGCATAATTTTTATTCAAATGACCCAACAGATTTTTATTTTTTACCTCAGTTGGAATTAATCTACAAAATTTTATTTCTTGAGTATATGATGGAAGTCTATACTGAGTTTTGTTTTGTCTCCCATCTTTCTTTTTCAGAAATGATCTTTATCTTTTAATCTCTTGTGGGGGGGGGGGTGTCTCAATTTATACATATAAAATTTCAACATACTTGAAAAACAAAATGTTTTGTTACTAAACTAATGTTTAAAATATTTTAAATAAAAGTATACTTGTCTTTGGGTTGGTGGGTCGAGTGATCAGCACGGCTGCTTTACAAGCAGTTGTCCCGGGTTTATGGGTTCGCTTCCCAGCCGATGCTTTGACACTAGGAAAAAAATAAAAAAATAAAAGTATACTTCACATACTTGGAGTTTAGACGCAATAGAGGTTTTTTCCCACAGGTTTTTAAAGTCTCTTCAACTATCTACTCTATCTCACACAACTGATAAACATGACCACACACGTGAAAACGATAGATGATCTCCAAAATATATATTTCGTGCTGAACCATCACTCATCAATTGGTCCACATCATCATCTCCCACACACATGTATAATCAGTGCTCAGTTTATATTGGTAGCAAATCGTCAAACTTTAATGGATAGGCTTCAATCTACTCCACCCTCCAACTCTTCAGCCATCCATACCATTGGAAGTCTGATGATGGAAAACCCAAATTTCTTGTTAATGCCAATATTACTGATGTTGATTTTAAATCACTCTGACGAGACGGAGGGTGGAGTATATTATTAATTTACCATCTTAAAGTTCAGTATTTACAATATATAAGTGTTGATTTATTACAGATTCAGCCTGTATTCTGCCCATCTCTCTGGTCAACATTGGTATGACAACAATATTTGCATCAACAAGGGTTTGAGCATTCCACCATCAGATTTTCATTAGTATGGATAGCTGAAGAGTTGGAGGCTGGAGAAGATTGATGCTTGTCCATTGAAGTTTGAAGATTTGTTATCTTAATATAAACTGAATACTGATTATATATGTGTTTGAAGATGATGATCTGGACCAACTGATGAGTACTGGTTCAGCACAAAATATGTTGGAGATTTTTTTTACATGGGCGTGGTCATGTGTATTCATTATATAAGATGGAATGGATAGTTGAAGGAAGCCTGAAAGTCTGTGCTCAAATCCCTATTAATTACATCACACAGAACAGCATTTAAATATACTAGTATTCATGTATTACAGATTCAGCCTGAATTCTGCCCACCCCTCCATGTATTTAAATGGACCTATTAAGGTCATATATGGGGTCAGAGTGACTTAAGGTCAACATCAGCATCACAACAATATTGGCATCAACAAGGGTTTGAGCATCCCATCATCATATTTTCAATAGCATGGATAGTTAAAGAGTTGGAGGGTGGAGAAGATTGAAGTCTGTCCATTAAAGTTTGAAGATTTGCTATGAGTACTGGTTATATATATGTGTGTGTGGAAGGTGATAATAAAATTAAGAACTGATTGGAAGCCTTTGAGATGTGGACTTGAAGAAAAATGGAAAAAAAAAACCCAGATAGTTGAATAAAATAACAAATGAAGAAGTTTTGAAAAGAGCAAATGAAAAAGATTGATTGAGGAAATTAGAAATAGAAAGAGAAACTGGGTTGGACATATATTAAAAAGAAATTATAGTTTAATGAAAGATGTTTTGGAGGGAAATGGTGAGTGGAAGCAAGAAGAAAGGATGGAAAATATTGACATTGTTGGATGATATAAAAGATGGGAAGAGTTATGTGGAGTTGAAGAGCTGGGCAATGTGACTACTCTCTGTACCTGTCCATAGGATAGATTATTATTGATGATAGTACACATATCAGGCAATAGTATTCTATGTTAACCACTAAATATCTCTTTTTAAATCTGAAATTATTAATATCTTTTTGACTTACTGTAAGTAAAAGGTCACTAGGAACCCTTGTGCAATATTTTTAATTGTTGTGTGTTTGCACATAACTATATATATATTACTTAACTTTAAAATATTTAATTGCTTAATATTTATGGGAGAAAAAAATATTTTAAAATTTAAATCTAATTTATTCAAACCAGATTTATGAGTATTTAATAATATGGAATTGGTAAAAAATTTGAAATGAGGAAAAATGTTCCTATAATTAACATTAGCATCAAACTGTATTTGCGATCTCTACAGATCTCTGACCAGTGCTTTTAAATGTTGTAGATTGATAAATAGTAGTCCAGATCATCTATATAAGTGTATTTTTGTGAATTTGACTGCTCACACACTGTAAGTAAAAAATGTTAATATCTTTGATGAGCATTCTATATTCCAGTTGGTGGACCATGTAAATGATCTCATTTACTTATAATTTATATACCATTTATATCTGACTATTCACATACACAGCATAGCTCCATCGCTATGGGTGTGATATTGCTATAAGATATTGGAAGTATGCTCAGCAGATTATAAGAATCCCACTCAAGGGAGTTTGTGTACCTTGCTTCCCATTAATTCATTTTCAAGCTTTTTTTAATTTGTGCCTTCAAGTGTTCATATCTAAATTATTAATTAAATAAAGTTTTGAATTAGTTCATGATATAATCTGCTTGAAATTATCTTCATGATTTACATCTTGAATATACTACTTTTATATCTTGCAAATTAAGATGTGATAACAAAGTCTAAATATATTACTTCTTGAATTTCCTTGGTTTTGAATGTTTTCATATTTATTTCAGAATGCATGTCAAGAAGTTGGTGTTAACAAAGATTGCTAAAATAGAATGTGTAAAGAGTTATCTTCTGTATGTGTTAGAAAGTTATTTAATCCTTTAATAGTACAACTGTATTCAATATTTATCTTTTTAACTGTATAGTTTTGTAAATCAGAAATAATTGGGGTCAAATTTTTGTATAGTCTGTTCTTCTATTTAGAAGGTAATAAAACCCTTCCCATTAAGTGTTATACATAATATTAAATCAGCAATGTTAAATGTGAGGATGATTTCATTCCATCCATAAGATAAAGACTTTGAGAAAATAAGAATGGCCATTTTATTTTTAAATCTAAATGCATTTATATAGGCCAATCTTAAACGTTCTTAAATGAGAGCATGAATATATAAATCATTCACTTTACATCCATTTCTTTTTTTAATAATCTTATTAACACATATGAAATGTTATAATTTTTTTTGTTCTAATATTAGAAGGTATTAAACTATATAATAGTCATTAAATTTTACTAATGCAGTGCCAGCTTGTGATCATATCTTCTAATATTAGCACAAATTAAATTATAATATTTCATAAGTGTTAATAAGATTATTAATGGAAGTGAATGTAAAGTGAGTGATTTAATATATTCACATTCTCATTTCAAGGGACTTAAGACTGGCCAATATAAACACAATGATGTTTGAAAATAAGATGGTAATTCTTATTTTCACAAAGTTTTTATCTTGTGGCTGGAACGAGAGCATTATCATATTTAACATCACTGATTTAATCTTATGTATGTTACTAGTGAGGAGGGTTTATTACTTTCTAAATAGAATTACAACTGACACTGCACTAATAAAATTCATGGTTCATTATATACTCTGGTTTTTAAATACATGATTGAGTGAAAAATAAATGAAAATTATGCCATGTTTTTGTTTAATATAGTGGTAGGGTGGCAATCTCTGGAACTCAAAGTTCTTGGATCACGTCTGTCTCTTCCAGTGCTTATAATTTTTGTTGACTACTACAAAATAATTTATTTGATTATTTGTTCTGAGGATTCAAGACTAGCTGTACCATTTTTGATGGCCAAACTTCTTCATAATTTCCAATCAATAAACTATTCAATCATTTATTTTTTTACATCTTTTGAAAGTGATAGTTTTTGAGAAGAATCTAGGCTTAAGCTTTTCTTCTAAAACATTATAGTTTATAAATAATATTTATTTTATAAAGCGCAGATAGTTAGTTGAAATTAAATTGAAAGGCTGCAAACCTCTTGAGCTCATTATAATACTTATCTGACAGCCAATCAGTTATTGTGATGGCTGTCTGAATAGTGATCAAACCGTAAACACAAGGCAGAGAATTTTACAAGAAAAGGGTGGTCCATCCTCTTCTTTACTTGTCTTTTTATATATCTAAGCCAGTTTGAAGCATTTATGTTTGAAAGCATGAAGCTTTAAATATCATATTTAACTCACTGAGTCTAAATTACAAACTTACAGCACAAAATTCTAAGATTTACTATGCAGTAGTTTTTAGATGTTATAAATTGCAGTAATTATAGTTTATTGTGAACTTTAGGAAGTCCGATCATTCAAAAATCTAATAAAGATGGGTCTTTACAACTGTTCCATCCAGCAAGCTGAAAGTGTTTCTGTCATTAAATTTCAGAATACTACAGAGCATCCTTAAATGAAATTTTTTCAGTATCTTTATGTCATGTTGATATACTATCCATGATTTACATGCGTACAATCAATATAGACAATTACATTGAACTAATATATCACTGTTATTAAATACCTGGTTTTTTAAAGTTACTATATGCAGTGTCAGTATTTGGAGTCGGCATTTTTCAGTGTTCAAGATCTCATTTCCGGCTAATAAGCTATCATGTTAACACAGAGGCAAAAATCTCCATACAGTAGTGCCACTCAGTGCAAGCCAGTGTAATCAATAAATGCATGATGGTGATCTTGTGGTGTATGATTTAAGCTACCACATTGTATTATTCTATTGTTAATGTCATTATTTATATACATTATAATGATTTTATTTTCAATTTCCTTGAGATTTTTGTATTTTAAAGCATCGTTTATATATATACGTATTTGACATACACGTGACATATAACTATATGCTAATTCATGCACAATACTTATTAATATTTTAATTTACAGGTTCCATGTTATTTTTTTTCTTTAAACAAATATTCACGTAGTTTAGAAAGTTCATGTTTTTCTATAAAAAAATGAATGATTTTAAACCAGGTTTCTATTAGCAGCAAGTGAATTTTCTCTATTTAATAAATTACTCTCATTATTTACAAAGGTTTCCTTGTGACTGTCTGGAAGGCAATTTCCAATATAGCCTTCTAGGGATTCATTCCTCCATTTAAGAAAAGCAACTAAATTAGGGAAAGGGGCGTATCTTTGCAATATGGATTAATAATCTCTATTCACTAGTTTTTTGTTTTGAAGTTATTTTAATGTGTGAGTGTGTTATATATATATATTAATTTAATAGTTTTTTTATATTTTTTAAATATTGAAATACGTATAATTTTTACAGTTTTTGTATACATCATCAATCAAAATGTCATAAACTTATACATATTAAATTCACCAAATTTTAGAGACGCCAGATCTTAAACAAAATAATTATCTTGGGGGTGGTGTGGGTGAGGAGAGATTGGGGATATCCCAATAACGTCTCTTTGATAACTCTAGAACTATACTACAATAAGCAATGCTTAAATTTACTGCATCTTAACAAAAAATGATCACTTACTTAAAAAATGGCCATAAGTCAATGGCTTCTTTATCATCTTGTGTCTATTAATTTATTCATTACTCATATGGTAACTAATACAGTTTGATTGAAGATATTATTAATTACATTTACTGTTCAAATCACTACAATAAGACACTCAGAATTTAGATAAGTTGGAAAATAAATGTGTGTTCAGAATAAACCAAAAGTAGGTATACAATATTGGCTCTCAACATTGTATGTGCTCTTCATTCATATTCATTTTAGTTTCTGCTTTTACATGCCATGTGGAGCCACTGAAGCTGTACTGAGGGATATAAAGTTAAATGTGGTGAATAGTATAACTATTTGAGAATTGTCTTAAGTAATCAGAGGAGTTGCATGAATGAGTGGGAGAAAAAAATGTAAATGGAGCAAAGAAAAGAAAGGAACTGTTAAAGAAGTTAATAGTGTTTTCATATAATAAATATGATGTAGCAAAAATTGTAAGGAAAAGAATATCCATAGCAGGATTAACTTATCGTAATGATGCATTGTGTTAGTACAGGGATGTTAGATTACTTAGAAAAAGTACAAAGAGCAGTAGAAAGATATGCTTTAGATGCAGATGTGTGGATGGAAAAAGAGTCAATTCAAGGAGGAAAGGGATGATCAAGTTTTTATATGAGAGATGCAAAAAGCAAAATGAAAATGTTTGGTACATTGCAATTTATGGATAGTAAGAGAATAGCCAAAATAGTATTTAATTGGGTTATGAGTAAAAGACAGGGAACAAGTTGGGTGAGAAAGGTAATACATTTATGCAAAAGATGTGGATAAAGACTTTATGTCGGTATATTTGTACAAAGGTTGGGATGATCGTGATAGAAGGATTGTTGAGTGTTATAGCAGCAATGAAGACGGGATGGAAAAATAGATGCATTAATAAAAAATAGGGAGCTGGAAAGATGGATAACTAGTGTGGAGAGTAAAACTACTCTATATAGAAGTAAACAGAATATTGGATGTGAATTAATTTACAATAAGCAAAGAAAGTAATTTACTGTTTAAGGCTTGAACAGGATTGTTAGCAATAAGTGAATATACACATAAATGGAGAAATGCGGGTGATTTAGTCAGCAAGTTATGTAAGAAAGGCATGGAAAATATTAGGCATCTGCTAATTTAATGTAAATGCTTACTAGCAGAGAGGGTACAAAAAATGAAGTTGTGGGAGAATAAATATAAACAAAGTGATTATACAGAAAGTGAGTTCTTAGTTTTTATGCTGTGTTTGGAAAAAGGTAAGGGGAATCTAGATATAAAGGCCATAGATGGATGAAGATGATGTTGTGGAAATGGGATGGAGCAGGACAGAGATAGGGAAAACTTAGTGTGGAGAAGGGAAAGTAAGGTGGCTAACTTGTTTCTCTGGGCATAGTGGCTGAGAGATTCCTGACTTCGATAAAAGAGAAACCATAGAGCATCACATTACATCACTATATACTAGTCAAAAAAGTGAACATTTTCCTGAATTTTCACAACATATATTTGTAGTGTCAAAATAAATAGAATTCCAGGAGTCAACTTGTTTTTCTCCATATGTTACTGTCCATTGATTTGGGAGGTGAGGGACATTTCCATAGATGTTATTTTTCGTTAATCATGGGGGAGAGGAATTCATACTTTTTAAGTAATAAAATGTATTTTTATTTTTTTCTAGCCTTACTTTAGGACATTCATACTAGTTATCAGAATTCAAAAAGATTCTCATCACCTTTATATTTATGTATATTATTAATCCTTGTATCACATTAAGCTCACTTTTAGTGTTCTTTGCTTAAACTTAAACTTCTGTATTGTACTTTTTATTCATTAAATTATACAACTTTTTTACTATTTTCATTTTGATATTGTTTCATAAAACTTAACATTTATGTTGAGACCTTATTTTTGTCCATTTTGAAAGAAAAATTAAAACTTATAATTTAGTATTATTTTTACATTCAATTTTACTTTAATTTTTATAAAGCATTCAGAATTTTTAGGAGATGTTCAATTTATTGATTAGTATGTGATGTGATGTATTAAGGTTTCTCCTTAAACGACGTCAAGAATATCTCAGCAATTATGCCTAGATAAACCTGTTAGCCACTTTATTTTACATTCCCCACTCTAAATTTACCCATAATCTGCTCTATCACATTTCCACAACATAATCATTGTCAACTCTATAACCTTTATATCTAAATCCCCCTTATCTTTTCCCAAACCCAGCACAACTTCAGTACAGCTTCAGTGGCTCTACATAGTAGGAAAAAGCAGAAACTGAAACTAGTATGAGCATAAAGTATATAATGTACTGGTATCCAATATTGTTTTCCTATTTTTATTATTTGTTATTATTTATTTTTTACTTTAGAGATGTTGGGGGTGGTGGATTGGAAACAGTGAAAAATAAAGTGAATCGATTCTTAAACAACAGTGGAAGGATCAAAATGCCTAGGAGCTATTTAGCACAGCTTTTTAACATAACAGAAATGACAGGTTTAAATTAGATAAAGCGGTGATGTTTAATTTTTGAGGACCTCAAAATGAACTCCATCAATATTATTTTATTCCCCAGAAGTTGTTCAGTGATTTTCTTAGGAGCTCTAAATGTACTCTATCAATATTACAATATTCTTTAGAAGTTGATCTGTGATATTCAGGAACACTCAAAAGTCTGGTTTACACGAATATAGATAAATGTTTGTGAGATAATTTTTTCCAATTTGTCTGTTATGTATCTCATCTTCTCAAAAACATTACGCAATATGATTCCATAATTGTTACCATCCATTGTTGTATCAAAATAAACCAGTCTCATGACATCATTGCTAACAATTCATCACATTGTGATGCGTACCTGGTTCAATTCGATTTTGATGACTTTATGAAGATTTCCATCTGCCTAGCACATGTGTTTATCTTTGTTGGTATGAAACTACTGATTCTGTCGTAATAAAACTTTAATTTATGGGAAAAAGTAGCGTCAAATGTTTTTGATATTCTCAGTTCACTTTTTGAGTATTTTTAATCTTCCAATACCATTTCAGAATCCTTTTTTTTTTTACTCTGACTCTCTTTGATCAATCTCAACACTTATAAAATTAAAATAAAAAGGAAAGTGAAAGTAGATGTAGATTATTGCTTACCTAGGTTTGGGCCCATCTTATATATTGGATATCATATTTAGAATCATTTTTGTAATTAGTGCATTCCATAAAGTTTTGCATAGCTTGAAATAATTGTAAACCTTTTTTTGCTATGAACTATTAAAATATGTTGATCATATTTATGAATGTTTCAATAATGAAAGCATTTTTATAAATTACAGGTCCTACAACACAGTTTTACACTAACATGATTTAAGAATTAGGAGGAAAAAACCCATAACCTGGCATTCCTACAATACTATTTTGCTTTAATATGGTTCAAGATTTGGAGAAACTTCCCCTGTAACACAGCATAGTATAACAAGTTTTGACAGTTAGGGAAATTCCCATTATAATAAAGGATTTGAGAGAGTTTTTAAGAGCAAGCATGATCTCTGTCAATATTTGTCATTTAAATGGGTATGATAATGCTCGTTTAATGGTGATGATGAAGAAAACATGTAATATTAATCTTGAATACTTTTGATCAATTATTCTTTTAATAAACATATTTCTTAGTTATAAAATGCAGATAGTATAATTTTTTTTTAACTTTTGGAACATAACCCATGTTTTTTATTTTACACTAGTTCTTTGTTTCCTATAATACAAATTCATATAACATGACACTTTTTAGAAACCTCTTGATGGAAAGTGTTTTACAGGAGTTATCTGTATATTCTATTAGAAATATTATGAATTTGATATTATTCAATTTGCAGTTTAATAACATGAAAGGCTAAAACCTTCGGCAGATGCGCTTTAAAAATTCTTATGTGACAGCCAATCAGATGTGACAATGACTGCACGTGGAATTCTTAATTCTAAAGCACAAGCCAGAAATATCAGAAAAAGATGGGACCCACCTTCTATGCTTAAATTTATATATAAATAAGCCAGACTCAAGCATCTTGAAATAAGACTATGAAGTTTCACATTTAATTCACTAAATATTATATATAAATAAACAACGCAAAATCTGTCGATTTACTACGAAGCAATTTTCAAATCTAATGAAATGATAGTAACAAATGTAAATATATTTAGCCTT
Organism: Epiperipatus broadwayi; assembly: GCA_028023455.1. Lineage (NCBI taxonomy): Eukaryota > Metazoa > Onychophora > Udeonychophora > Euonychophora > Peripatidae > Epiperipatus > Epiperipatus broadwayi. The sequence continues at coordinate 3,080,213 of JAQFVV010012453.1, read as the reverse complement.
CTTTCAAAATATTTATTAAACAAGTACAATGTTTACAGTGACAAATATGTATACATGGTAAATTAAAAGGAAAGCTAGAATTAGCCTTTCACGTTATTACTATGTCAACTGCTTGCGTTTAATAAATTTAATATATTTAAATTTGCAGTTTAGTAAGTGTTAGAGCTAACAAAAATCCCACAAGAGTGGAATTTTCCTGTAATAAAGATCAATTTTTCAATTTTGATGCTTGAATGTTATATGTCCTTTTGAGCAACTAACAATTTGTCTATATATTTGAACAATTTTTTATGAATGAATAAAAGATATTTTTTCCTTTATTTTCAATTTTGATTAATATAATAAAAGCAAAGTTAATTACCCCTAATGAATAAAAAAAAAAAAAAAGTATTCCCCTCTTATTCATACAATTTCATTGAATTATATAGTTCAATTTTGATTTATATAATAAATAAAATTAGTTTATTGGTAATGAATGAAAATAAGATCTTTTCTGTTTTTCGTAATGTTGTGTTGAATTATTGTTTGACTGTTTTATATTGTTCATTTTTGAAGCATAGGATGAGTGAACACCTTCTATTAACTTCTATATGTCAAATATTTTTTTTATATAAGTTTGGATTTATTCTTACCAGTAGTTGTTCGATATGTTTCCGTCCAATGATAGTTATATCAAATAAATATTAACTTTCACCATACTGATATCCATCATTCTATTTTTACATTAAAAAAAATTTAAAGTTATGTATTTATTTTTTCAATGATAAAATAATATTATACGGTGTTAAAAGGTGCAGGCAGCCATAAGCTGGTTGTGTAAAAGCTTGAGGTTCTGAAACTAATAAGAATGTATAGATTCAAACGCTAAAGCAGACTTAAAAATAGCAAAATAGCTAGAAAGGCCATAACTTGCTGATAACAAGACTACTATTATATTGGGGGGGGGGGGGTATATTGAAAAAAAAAAGTCTAGTGTTAGTTTAATTGCTATGAAAATCCGACACTTAATTCATTTCGATTTAAAAAAGTAAAGTTACATTACAGTAATATTTTTATAATTTTTTGAATTAATATGAAAAAAGTGATCCGTCCACGCAGTAAATATATATGTAAATGTGTTTTTTCAATGTATAATTAATAACTACATTATTATTATTTGGTTTTTATTATAATCTTAATTTATATGAAAATTTTATACATATAAAAAGCATTTGTCTTATATGTGTGAATAAAGAACCGCACACTTTCAATTCAGTAAACAATAAGTATTTTGTGGAAATCAAAGCTTATTAAGCAAACGTGAGCTGTGAAGTATGCAATGTGTGATGTACACAAGATATAACGAATATCGCGACTCCACTCTATTAACATTTGTCAGAAACCCATCAACTCTAAAGGCATCTCTGTATACATTATGTGCGTGTGTTTTAAAGAGATTGATTGTAAGAATCCTGCACTATTTTTTCATGTCTTAAGAAATCTATGAGTCTTATTAAATTCAAATGTTTACAGTAAATTATTACGTGTTATTATTTTTATCACATGGGGCGAAGTTTTCCTCCTCGTTGTCAAAGGATTTAGCTTTATTATCATTATATTATATTTGGTAAATCAGTTGTAAATTATACGGTTTCACCGTAGTTTATTTCCTTCTGTTCCTAATTTGATTAAGTTAAACAAATCTAATCATGAAACATTACCTGAGTATGAAGTAATCAATTAGGTCCTTTTTTTTTTTTTTTGGCTTTTTTTTTTTAAACTTTTTTTTTTTTTTTACGAATGAGTTTTCATGAAACAGAATGTTATTTTAAAGAAAGATGCATTTGCTGAGGAATTAATCTGCCCTTACTTCACTTTGAGCTTTAATACTTGTAGGTCTTTCTTTGTTAATTGTTTCAGATTTGACAGTTACAGCTGATGGCTTCTGCTAGAGCTTTGTAACTGTTTTTATAAGAAAAAGAAAATATTTGGTTATGATTAAAAGTAAAATGAAGACGCTTTTTTAAAATCTCTAACGTAGATATTATTGTTTTCAGTATTAAAAATGAAAGTTTCATTTTTACTTTTTCCAAGATTTTTGTTCAATTATGAAAATGTAGCTTTATATATACTAACATTTTTTTAAAAAAAGAAATAGTAATTTATTATTTTTAAAAGATGATTAATTATTTATTGATTGATAATTTTATTCCTCTTTCCCACATAGGATTTGAATCCAGATTTCAATACAAAATGCACAATTTTTTTTTCGATCAATGACTAAATTAACTATCTAATTATTGGTTGGTAAATGGTGATCTGGTTATTTTTAGCTAGGAAATAAATCCATTGAGTTGACTAACCTCATCAATAAAACCTTCATATTTTCAGTTTATTTTTGGAGAGAAGTAAAGTCTCTTCACTCTGTAGTGAGCTACTTTAAAAACTTATTTGTGTGTGGGTTTATAAGTAGAGAGGTCTGAAGAATGTTATATGTGCTTAGTTATTAATATTTTATAGTGTAATTAATCTGCTTACCGTATTGATGTATATGTGTTTTATTATTTACAGAATATATGTCGAGTTTAATTTATATATATATATAATCTTGTGGAAGGAAAATACTCTTCACATATGAGTTATTACATTGATATTAAATTTGCATGCACCGAACCGTCAATATATATGTAAACATATTTTGCCTGTTCAACCGTGTAAGATTTTAATTAAAAAACTCCAACCTTTTGACTTGATCAGACAAGCCCTCAACTGGGAAATGAAAACTACATATTTGTAGAAGCACCATAAGCAGGATTAATAAAAACAGTTGTAGAAGCACTGGAATAGCTAGAGAGAGGACATTTCAATCAAAGTATGGATGATCTGTAGAGGTTGAATTCTCTTCAAGAATATTGCGAACAGTAAAAGCTAGTATCCAAATCAGTACATGGGCACATTAGCCAGAAGTTCAAGCAATTCCCATACACCAATAAAATATCACTTGACTTGTCACATGACTTCAGTTTACATATTTCTGATTCAGTAACATACCTTTTCACTTTTTTTATTCCATTTACTTTAAGCTTTAGAAAGCCATGATTGTTGCGAAAGGTCAGTACTTAATAAAACCCTATCCTGTGTTGATCTATCCAGAATCCTCAGACATGTTTTAAGCTTATGGATTTCATCAGTGAGGAACTTTGGATCTTTGAATAGTGCAACAGATTCTTTAGGATCAAATGCGCATTTCCTCCAGCTCCTATGATTTATCTCTATATTATACTATCCAGCTATTAACCTAAACTGGAAAACATATAAATGTTTTCAAACTAAGCCAGCTTTCTTGTATATAGTCATGTAGAATTGAATCCATTTCATATTCTGTATATTATGGTTTTCTTAGTTTTTTAATAACTAAAATCACTCTATTCTGTACTCAGGATTATATACACTGGTAAAATATCACATGATCTATTACTCGACTTCAGCTTACATATTGCTGTTTTATTAACATACTTTTTTACCTTGTTTATGCTATTTACTATAAGTTTTAGACAACAGTGATAGTTGCCAAATGACAGTGCTTAATAAATTACTTTTCCCCTGCTTTCCTATCCTGAAGCCCCAGGATAGTTTCAAGCTTATGACTTTTATCAGTAAAAAGGTTTGTATCTTACAGTATGTAGCGTAAAAAAGGTGAATATGCATTAATGAAACAGCAGCATATAGCTGAAATCATGCAATATTTTATTGGTGTATATCAAATCCTGGCCACAGAATAAGGGTAACTTTAGTTATTAAAAGCTAAGGACACCATAATATATAGGAACTGAACTGGATTCAGTTCTATATGACTTAATAAACAAGTTGCCTTATGGGTATAATAGCTTGATAGTCTAATGGAAAGGTAAATGGTAGAAGCTGGAGATAAGGTGCATTAGGTGCTAAAGACCTTGTTGAAGTGTTTCAAAATCCAAAGCTTCTCACTAATGAAAGCCATAAGCCTGAAATTAGTCTGGGGATTTTGGATAAGTAAGGAAAAGATAAGGATTTATTAAAAACTGCCATCTGGGGGCTATCATTGATTTTCAAAAGCTGACAATATGGGCCATAAACAATGTAAATATGTTACCCAAACAATTGTTACTAAGTGCCCATAGCATTGTGAATTCTTGTTCCTATTTTCGTTGTAATTATGATGCTAAAATAATTTATTGTTTGGTTAGTTGTCGTGGAGATCATCTAAAACATCTGAAATAATTTTTCTAACAATTATTCGTTTTTTCCTTGATGGGCAGAACTTATTATTTTGGAATTGGAAGACTTAACTTAAAAAAAAAAAAAAACTTTTTGTAGGAGTTTGAGTTTTAAACATTTTTGGATGATTTCCTTTGACTTCTAATTTTGTATTTTTTTGAAAGGTCATAATGTTAATGTGTTTGTTAAAATTAAAACTTTATTTACCCTTTTTTTAAAAAAAAAAAAAAAAAAAGTTAAATTACACGTGTTAGTTGCTAAAAAATGATTTTTTGTGTTTGTATATTAATTTACAGTAAATATAACTTTTTAATAGCTCGATTATAGGTGAAATAATGCAAAGTACTGCCTCCTACTCTAGCGAGCTATATGTAAATTAAATGTCAATAAATGTAGAATGTATCCACTTATGCTTTTAGCTTTGATCATATATAAGCATACCATTTACGGCATAGTTACATGCATAGCATGATTTACATATGCTAATGTAATTTCAACACAACTACAAGCTATTCTGAAATTACTATAGGTAATCAGAGAGAACAACCTTTTAATATTAAATCCATCTTCAGTTAATAGAAGTAAATATAGCTTTTTAATAGCCCAAATGGAGATGAAATAATGTAGAAGTAGTGAAAACTTTCAGCAAGCTATGGTTAAAATGTAGAATGAGCTAACCTGCACTTTAGGTTTGATTGTTTAAGTATGCCAGTAGACAATATGCTTATATGAAATCAAAGCTAAAGTATAGATACTCATTCTTTATTTTACATTTGCTGATAGTTAGTTTACATATGGCTTGTTGGTGGTTTTCAGTTTTTCACATTATTTCATCTATGTTTAAGCTATTAAAAAGTTATATTTACATCTATTAACTGAAAATTAATTTAATAATTTAATATCAAGAGGTTGTTAAATATGAGACTCTACCTTTTCTATCAGATTGATTTAGTTATAGTGATATCAATAGATTATAGTAGTCTTGCAATTGTGTTATTATATATAAATCAAACCTGCATGTAAATATGTCAGTAAACAGTATGCTTATGTACAATCAATGCTAAAGTGTGTCATCTCATTTTACATTGACTGACAGGTACTTTACATATAGCTCGCTGCAAGTTTTCAGTACTTTCACATTATTAGATATAAATTTACAACTGCACATAATATTTTGGTTTTCTATCGTAATTAATAATAATATGAAAATACTATGACGGAGATTAAATATGGTTAAATAAAATCTAGTAGGCCAAATATATTTTTGATGCATGTGCACCATATCTCAAATTATGTGATCTGATATCATAAATAAAAAAATCAAATGAATAGACATAATTTGATTGAAGAGCAATGTATTGCCTAAACATTGTTAAGCATGATAGACATTGTTTGTGAATCAACACTCAAGAATTGAACTAATGTTTTTTTGGCTTTTGGTTTGCCGGAATATTTTTTGTGGGGATATGTACAATGATGGATTCATGCAGTATCCTATCAGATGTTTTACTTGAACTTATTCAAAGTTTAATGCATCATTGGTGGATATAGACTTTGGTTATTATGCATTAATTATTGTACTAACAGGTCTGAATTAATCATAGAATTACTCATAGGTGGACTGCTTTTGATAGAAATAATACTAAAAGGAGCTATGCCTGTCTATTTAAAAAGAAAAAAAAATTAAATAGATACCAGTTTTCTTTATGGATCTGAAATATAATAGTAAAGCACAACCAGAATCTTCAGACCACTCAACAATGTATGCAGAGATGTATGTCAAGAATAATGATAACGATTTGATATTGAAATATTTTGTTGAGAAAACAAACAGGTATTGCTGATATCATTGAAAGAATTAAGAGACTGGAATAGAGTGATGGTGGATACATTACTAGAAGAGATGATGGTAGATGGACAGTTTTGAGTCTTAAATTTGGATCCCAAGAGATTGTAAAAGTTATAGAAATAAGAAAGTTTACTAGTATATTGGGAGAAGATTGAAAAAAAATTAAATTTGGAAAATACCTTCATCGGTCAGTGGATTGATAAGGAATTGAAAATGATTGCAAGTTTGTTTTAAATATGCGCATTACTAAATGGAACTCTTGAAACTTAAAAAAAAAAAAGAAATATTTTGAAAACCTAGGAACTATTTTTTGATCCACATTTTAATTATGAGCCCAACATCCACACACTTTACATTGACATTCCATTTTTACTAGTAGCTTACTATTCTGGAGGAATCTTTTAAAAACATTGCCAAGAAGAGAGCGAAAGTTGTGGCCATGTTTTATAATATTTGCTAAGTAAATATTTAATATAAGTACTCTCCCATATGTTATAAAATACAGAGACAAATTCTATGACTTTAGTTTGGTACATGATAATCATCATCATATCATCAACCATTATCAATCCACTGCAGGATGAAGGTCTCTCCAAGTTTAATCCATCTTCTCCGATCTTTAGCTTCTCTTCTCCACAACACCCCTGCACATTTTCTTATTTCATCCATCCATCTCACATGTGGTCTCTTTCTGGGTCTTTTACAATCTCTTGGAATCCAGTTTAAAATTTCAATTGTCCATCTATTATCATCTCTTCTAGCAATATGTCCAGCCCAACTCCATTTCAATCTTTTAATTTTTTCAATAAGGTCAGTAACACCTGTTTGTTGTCTTACCCATACATTGCGTTTTCGATCTCTTCTTGTTACTCCCAACATACATCTCTCCATACTCCTTTGAGTAGTCTGAAGTCTCTGTATTGCTCTTCTATTAAGTGTCCAAGTCTCAGATCCATAAGTAAGAACTGGTAAAACACATTTGTTAAAAACCATCCTTTTCAAACACATAGGCATATTTCCTTTTAGTATCAAGTTATTTCTACCAAAAGCACTCCAACCAAGTTTAATTCTATGATTAATTTCCTCCATTATGTTTCCATCTGTATTAATAATCTGACCAAGGTATTTGTAACTGCTAACTTCTTCTAATTCTTCATAATCAATCTTTATTTTCATATTTTGAGCAAATCGATTAAACATTACTTTAGTCTTTTTAACATTTATCTTTAGTCCTACTTTTCTACTTTCATCTGCTAACTCCTGCAACATTTCCTGCAGCTCTGAAGCATTATTTGCAAAAACAACTACATCATCTGCGAAATCTAAATGACTTAAATACTCTCCATTTACTTTCACTCCTTTAGTTTCCCATTTTAATCCACAAAATACTTCTTGCAGCACTGCTGTAAAGAGTTTTGGAGATATGGAGTCACCTTGTCTTACACCTTTCTGAATGTTGATTTTTCCAGTATCATTGTGTAATCTAATTGTTGCTGTTGCATTTTTATAAATATTCTTTAAAATATGACAATATCCTGGATCTATACCTTGATGATCCAATGCTTTAATCACTGAAGAAATGTGTATAGAATTGAATGCCTTTTCATAATCTACAAATCCAAAACATAATGACAACTCATATTCGTTTGTCCTTTCTATGACTTCTCTCAATACCTGGATATGATCTATTGTACTAAAACCACTTTTAAATCCAGCTTGTTCTCTTGGTTGGTGGAAATCCAAAGTTCTCTGTAGACGAGTTGTAATTATCTTGGTAAAAATTTTATATAAAACTGATAAAAGGCTGATAGGTCTGTAATTTCTAATATATTCTTTATCACCTTTTTTAAATATTAATATTATTACTGCATTCTTCCAATCTTCCGGTACATCTTTATCATTTAGACATTTGGTATATAACTTTGCTAAAATTGTTTCTATTTCTTCACCTGCTTCTTTTAATATATCAATAATAATTCCATCATTTCCTGGAGCCTTTCCTTTCTTCATACACTTAATTGCATGTCTCACTTCTTCATTTAAAATTCTGGGCAATTCGGAAGATGTAATAGATATAGGAGGTACTTGTTCTTTATTACTATATAATTCTTGATAAAAATCTTCTACCAATTTCATGATGTCATCTCTCTTTTTAGTAATAATTCCATCTTTTTTTCTTATTGCAGATATAAATTTCCTACCAATACCAAAATGTTGTTTAACATTTTTGAGACTTTTATTTTCTTCTACAGCTTTTCTTGCTATTTCACAGTTATACTTTCTTATATCATTTTCAACTCTTTTCTGTACCATTTTACAAAATTCAAGATATTCAATTCTTTTTGATACATCATTTTTGTATATCTTCATATTCCTTCTTTTCTTCATAAATTCTCTAGTCTCAGTAGAAATTTTATTAGTCAATTGCTGCTTTTTTCTACCAGCTATGTTTGTTGCAGTTTTTAAAAGTGTATCAGTTATTTTCATATTAATTTCATTCAAATCTGTATCATGTTCAAAATCTCCTAACACTTGAAACCTATTTGTAAGTTCTAATTTAAATTCATTAGAATGTTTCTGAAGATTAGGAATATCAACTGTAAATATTGTTTTTCTTAATAATTTTTGTCTTTCTAGTTTTACATTAACACGTAACTTACACCTTACTAATCGATGATCACTTCCTGTGTTAAATTTATTAAGAACATTACAATCTTGAAATATGTATTTTCTGTTAGTCAAAATATAATCCAATTCTGCTGTACCTTCATTTGGATGCTTCCATGTCCATTTCCTTTTAACATTTTTCTCAAAAAATGAATTCATAATATAAAGTTTTTCTTTTTCTGCAAACTCCACAAGTCTATGTCCTCTCTCATTTCTATTACCATAACCAAAATTACCTACAGCAATTTCATCTTTCATTTGTCTACCAATTCTAGCATTAAAGTCTCCCATAACAATTTTAAAATGTTGTTTACCCTGATCAAAAGCCTTTTGTACATCCATATAAAAATCTTCTACTACTTCATCACTATGAGAACTTGTTGGGGCATAAACCTGAATTATCTGCATTTGGTATCTGCTATTAAGTTGTATAACTAATCTTGCCACTCTGTCCGATACACCATCAATCTCCACAATATTGTTCTTCCACTTTTTATTTATAATGAATCCTACTCCACTTGTATTTCCAATATGTGTGCCTTTATAATAGAGTATATGTCCACTTTTTAAATCAATTGTTTCTTCCCCTTTTCTTCTAACTTCACAAAGTCCAATAATGTCCCATTTAATATAAGACAGTTCTTCTTCTAATTCTTGCAATCTTCCTTCACTTGAAAGTGATCTGCAGTTGTAAGTACCTAAATAAAAAGTCGTCATCAAATGGCAGCCTGGGTCCACAATCAGGGGATTCTTAGCACCCTCCGCCTTCGGCCACCAACCGCTGCCTTGGTTGGTGACTTTACAGCCTCCTGGGAATAAGGGCCATGCTTTATTTTTGTCTGTCATAATTGTATATATGTATTGGGAAAATATTTATCATTTACACAAACATTCATTCTGCCTTATCAGGCACTGAGAAAAAAGACCATGGTGTTTCTTGATCGTAAACTCAGAGGTAAAAAGCCAATAAACTCACCATGCTGGCTAATGCGTGTTGGTGAGCAGCCCATCCATGTTCGTATACTATATGAATAATCACATAGTAATAACAGCTGCAACGACAAGAACATATGGAGTGGACATTAGGAATTTGCCCTGCTCGGTTCCTTTAAGGCCTCCAAGAGGAATCAAAGGGTCTCCTTTCAGTTAATAGCAAACTCCTTTCTGATAATACATTTTACTAAACAATGTAACATTAGAGATTGAAAATGGTGTGCGTATTCATCTTTTAAATGGAAGCATGGTATTACGGTATTACAAAGATCTTGCTTATAAATGTTTCACATTTTAAGATATTTGGAGAAGGAATCTTTATTAACTATATGCTAAAAACTTTTATTTTCAAAGAGATGTTTTAAGATAGATTTTATCTGAAAACCAGTTATGTGTGCCATTAGGGAAGTTAATATCAGAAATTTACTAATAAGATATCATGAGGTAGTGTTCTTGCCAAATACATAAATTGCAGCTATGTCCATATCATATAAAATGGCAGTCAATGCCTATTCTACTATTATCTAGTTATTATAATTTATTCAGTCCACTTAACCAATAATAAACTGGGTCTCTGCTTTTAACTACTTCTTGGAGAAATGTTTTGGATTCATTGATCAGCTCAAGGAGAAATAAGATGTTTTGGATTCATTGATCAGCTCAACATCTTAAATAGTGGTAAGTACAATTGGGAAAAATGTGAAACTTTGTGTATTATGATGAACCCTTTAGTGTTGACATTCTGTTAAGCAATACATAAGTATAACATCTATTCAGATTAAGTCATCAGATTGTTTAGAGTTCCCAGATATCTTAATAATGATAGCCTAGAACTGGATTCTCACAGCTGTACTGAATATATCTATTTGGAATGTTGATATGCTGAACAGTGTATATCAGAGTATTTACAATGTTAAAAAACATTTTAGCAATACATGAAAATGTTGATGTTAGATTTAAAATGTAGTTGAAGTTTGTGTAAAATTGTTTCTCAGCATTGCTTTTGATGATTGATTTGGTTGCTTGTAAGTAAGTTGTGATGCCTAGAACTGTGGATAGGTTTGCTTATAAATATGGATGATGAGGTCTCTCTAATGTAAACTACCCTAGAATCAGAAAACTCAATAATTAAGTAAATATTGATGATAATACATGTAACAAACAATGTATTATTTGTTTATGGTAGCACTAAAATTTAAATTCAATATAGCAGCTATAATTACTATGATTTATTTTCATATTTTCTCTAGGGCTCATCATCTCCAACAACCACTCACAAATGAGTGAATCCTTTCCAAGTCCAAAAAAACAAAACAAAAATGGTGATAATAATCTCTTCATCACTACTATTTCTACAACTATTACTTCTAGTATTACTACTACTGTGACTACTGATACCTTAGAGATGAGTGGCGAGAATAGAACACAATGCCATATTTTTCTTTTTGATAGGATTCAACACTTTGTCTAATTGTAGTTTTCTGAATTATTCTATCAATCAGCCACCTTTCCTAATAAAAATAATCAGCACTGCACAACTATAGAAATATCTGCTTGATAATTTGTACGACATAACAGAGTCAGTCTCTTTTGTGAAAATCATGACTAAGGTGTTGGAGCAGATCAGTGTAAGTGGGATGTAAGTTTGACAAGTCATGAGATGAACAAATGTTTCCATGTCCACTGTCAAATTTTTAGTGTAGTTGACATTAAATTAGGTAGGTATGTTCTGATTGTCCAATTAAAAAAATTCGTTCAACTGTGTTTCAATCACTTTATGCCACCTTCTCTCTTTTAAACAATTCTATCTTTAACATTTGTGCATTTCAAGAATTGGAAAATCTTCAAAAAGCTGTCATAATCTCAACATTATGAACCACTTACATTGATCTACTCTAACACCCTGGTCATGATTTTCATAGAAGAGACTGACTCTGTGCATGTTATAAAAATTATCACAGGTGTGCATTGCTGATTATTTTCATTAGAAGGTATGATTGAGAATAGAATAAATTTCAAGATACAGTGTTGAATTTTATTACAAAGAAAAATTAGTTGCCAAAGAAATTAAAATATGCCATTAAGTCTGCCCTATATTTTTTTTTTTTTTTTTTTGATAATTTAAATTATCAAAAATTATCAAAAAAAGTCTGCCCTATATGTTGGCATATTTGCACATTTGATTAATCAACTATTCAAAACTAAATACAGTGGCAACAATTTTTTCATAATAATCAGGTAGAGTTTCTTCAAAGGAATTTTGACAGATATTATCTTAAGCATATTATATATAAATATGGACTAAAGTTACTGCAAATATCCCGTTCTTTTTCTTTTAACCATGAATATGATTTGCATATAGTTTCCAGTGTCTCATAAGTACTGTGATGAGTAGTTGTAGAGTTTCCTGGCAATATAATTAAAAGTTTTGACAGTTTTTTAGCATTTTATCATCAGGGTTTTAATGATATTGGATGGCTGAAGAGTTGGAGGATGGAGAGGATTGAAGCTTATCCCTTAAAGTTTGAAGATTTTCTATCTTAATATAAACTGATCCCTGATTATATATGTGTGTGGGAGATGATGATCTGGACCAACTGACGAGTGCTGGTTCAGCACAAAATACATTTACAGGAGATCATTTATCTTTTTCACATATTATGGGATCATGTGGATCAGTTATATAGGATAGAGGATGACTGAAGGGGGAGCTTGAAAGTCTATGTTCAAATCCCTTCTAATTATATCTAAAAAATTTATATATCATTGAAATGAGATTAGAGACTTTTAGGAATTGATAGAACTCATCTCTAACTTTTTTATTGACAATTTGTTGTCATCCTTTAAAATAAACTACCCATGCTCTTATGCTTTAATGTTATCTCACATGGTTTTGCTAATATATCTTTTAATTAATTTACATCTTTGTTCAAACTGACCACCACAATTATGTACTCATTAGTATTACTCTGAAAATGTTATGTACCATATATATGGTAAGAGACTAGTTACTATACCTTTTATGTAGTTATTACAGTGGCAAACTGAGGGACCCAAGAAATAAAGGTTTTTGAAAGACACATTTGTAAACTAATTTAAAATATCACTTTCTTCAATTAAGAAAACTGTCGTAGTCGATTTGCATCCTTGGTGTTTTAATATTGTTCTTCAAGTAATTAACTATATAATTAATTTTTATTATTTTGCATAAATTTGCATATTATGGATTTTAAAAACCTGATAATGTTTTTATTCAACAGGTAAAGCTATTCTCTCATAAAATATTGAAGAAAATTTTATTGTTTAATGCTTATAGGCTTACATAGTGGTAATTATGATCTCCAATTTCTGTTAATTTTTTCATGAAGAAAGTGGCATAAAGGCATAGTCCTGTATGTCATTGATAATCTATTTTGTTTATAATGTTTAAAAATGGCATTCTTGCATGGATTGGTGAATAACATGTTTATTTCTTCACTCACAAAATTATTAAATGTAAGCTCGAAGATCAATGGATTCTGAATAGTTACAATTTAAACTCATTAAAAAATTCATTAGAAGAACTTATGCCAATCATCATTTTTTTTTTTCATATGTCATAGCATCGGCCGGGACGCGAACCCACAACCGCCTGCAACCAACTACTTGCTTGCATGGCGGCTGCGATACCTCTCGGCTAACAACATCATTTTTTTTCTAATTGGAAATAGTATAGAAGCCTTTACAGAATAAGATTGTCTTTAAAGAAAGCAGGTATCTGCAATTGGAAATATGGCACCTACCATTCAAGAGTAGAACAAATTATGTGATTGATTAGTAAAAATCGCTTTAAAGTTAGCAAATCATTCTTATTTTAATGCTCTATTAATAAACATTCCTTTCATATTTTATATGAAATATTAATAATTTATTTTATTTTCTCCTTTTGTTTATTTATAGTTTTAGTTGTAAGTTGAATGAGTAAAGAATAATTATATATATATATCAATTATGAATTCTGTCTCGCAGTTATCTTTCAATAGTTTAGATATGTAATTTATTATTTAATAAAAAAAAAACTTGATGAATATAGGTTGACGACCTGATTCAATACATCCCTAGCTTTTTGAAATCGTTGTCAAATAGTAACAAAGGTGATATGCCATTAGTGAAATAAAATTGTGATCTTCATTGTAAAAAATCTAAACTTTAATAAGTTTGTATTGTTTTATTTTATAATTTATAGTTTTACCAATATTTAAATACAGTAAACATTCCTAATAACGGTACCCCGGAGGGATTTAAAAAACAATAATTCTGATGTGTCGTTACGTAGAATGACTCTTATTTTTATTACAGAAATAACGTTAATTATGTTCAATAGATACACGCGTGTATTATCCAGAATCAGTGTTTATGATTTTTTCAATTTTTTTTATTTTTTATTTTTATTATACTATGATAATAAAACAGTGCCTTTTAAAAAATTAAACATTTGTTATATATTATTCATATGCTAGCTACTTAAAAGTTGCTATAGTAACTAGGTGTCAGAGTACACCTATCAACACCATATCAGTTATGCTTACAAATATGTTCAGTATTGTTTGTTTAGTCTGACATTATATATACATGCTTATGTAGAATGTAGTTTAACTTATGTACAGATCATCCACTGCAAGGCAAATGTCTCCTTAACAGCCCATCATATCAAGGAAATTATATAATATCAGGTTTTCCAATTATTGGTTGGGTATAATAAGAATAGCTAAATACCCATTTATCGATTGATATTGGATGTGTTATCTGGATTGGCTATGAGCCAGCTACCTGAAAGGAAAATGTAAAACATTTTTTGAAACTTTTTCCCCCAAGTTTATTTGACCCAAAATTCAAATCCAGGTCTTATGCACAGCAGATATATACTGCATTATGATCCAAATCTCCCAAATAATAAATATCGTGCCTTTAGGGATATAATGCCTTCTTTGTTTCTTTACATTTTAATTGTTCTTTTTATGAACAATATTTTGACATATTGCTTTTTACTGTGAGCCCTGAAACTGTAGAAAAATTAACCGAAATAATAAAAAAACAAAACAAATAGAAAACATCTGTACAGTAACATCACATATATCCTTGAACATGGCACATGATAGTATTTTTGATTATAGTTATAAAATTAAATGATTTTATACATAGAGAGAATAAATATTTGAAAACCAGGCACTCTTCACAAACCTGGGAGCTTTAATTGTAAGTATAAAGGATTTGAACTCAGATTTTCAAGCACCCTTCAACTATCCACACTATCTCATACAACTGATATACATGACCACACACATGTAGAAAAGATAAATAATCACCAATATACGTATTTTGTGCTAAACCAGCACTCACCAGTTGGTCCAGATTATCATCTCCCACACATATATAGAGCTCATTTTATATTAAGATAGCAAATCTTTATACTTTAATGGACAGACTTCAATCTACTCCAACCTCCAACTTTTCAGCCATCCATATCATTGAAAATCTGATAATGAAAACTCAAATTCCATGCTGATGCTAATATTATTGCCATGCCCATGTTGACCTGAAGTCAGATTGACCCCTCGTGTATAGGGCTGTATCCATTTTAAATACATATAAGAGGGATATGAATGAATATGGTCCTATACATGAGGGGTCAGAGTGACTTCAGGTCAACATGGGCATGGCAATAATATTAGCATCAGTGTGGGATTTGAGTTTTCATTATCAGATTTTCAATGATATGGATGGCTGAAAAGTTGGAGGTTGGAGTGGATTGAAGCCTGTCCACTAAAGTATGAAGATTTGTTATCTTAATATAAACTGAGCACTGATTATATATATGTGTGGGAGATGATAATCTGGACCAACTGATGAGTGCTGGTTTAGCACAAAATATGTATATTGGTGATTCTTTATCTTTTCTACATGTGTGTGGTCATGTGTATCAGTTGTATGAGATAGTGTGGATAGTTGAAGGGTGCTTGAAAATCTGAGTTAAAATCCCCTATACTTACAAAGAGAGAATGCAAGTTAATATTGATGTTGCATAGTTAGTAAAATTAAATTCTTAATAACATTACTTTAAATTACTAGAATTTTTAAATATCTCATTTTTGATATATAGACGTTTAAAAGTTTAAAAGAAAATAAGAAAGTATTTAAATATCATTTTGCGAAATAAAGATGTCTTTAACATACTCTGAATGTGCCAGCAGGTATTAGTCACCAAACATACCAAAACTAGGTGTTTTGAGAGTTTTAGCATTTTTTAAATTCATTTTATCCCATTTATTGACCTGTTCTTTAAAATGAGAGAATTCATGTGAGAAATCAAATATATTGATATGCTTGTATAGTCATCTATTGATATATTTCATAGTTTTTTTACATCTGTTAATTGGTGCATATTTTATTCTGATATTTTAGTTCCCCCCAAATCTAAAGACATCATGGTTATTGAAAATACAGTTACTTCAAATTACAATCTGACTTTATTCATTTCTTTTTCATTACTATGGCATGTTAACGTTCTTTGTGAGATTACTCCAAGAATGACTAAAAAGTTTATTAAGACTCTTGATTACTTTTGCCCAATAATTGTATAATAATTATTATAAGTCAATAGTATACATTATTATATATTTATCTTCTGCATAAATATTTTATTTTTAAAAGTAGAACATAGTTTTCAGTATAACAGTTATAATGCAAATTATAGTACTTCGATAAATATGTCTTTTCAAACTGATAAGTTACATGTCATCATTAATTGTCTGTTAGAATATATTGCAATACTGTAAAAAGTAATAAAAAATTTCAATTTTTTAAAAAATATTAATAGATTTATCAAATACTGATACAACTGTCAATAAAAAAAAGATTTTGTTTGTTTTTTGAAATCAGTCAGCTCTTGCCAACCATTGAATGATGAAACAGTACTTTGTTTTGATTAAGATCCAATTTTTTTCAACATTTTCAAACTTCACATATGATTTCTTAAGAATTATTTCATTTTTAAACAATATATCTATCAGATGGAGTCAAATTTATCATATTCTGATATAAAATAATGGTTTAATACAAAAATTAAAGTTGAAAATGTATAGCCAGAGAAAGCAATTAAATTTGTCACAGTGTGAGAGGTTTACTTTGATAGCTTACTGCATTAGATATGGATCATCTATTGCCAAAGAAAATTGTAAACCAGAAAAAAATCCAAAGTTTACATAACCTTTACCCAAAATTCATAACAACACTATTATTGGCAGAAATACTAACTAGCCTATAATACTTTTTTGATCCACTTTTATATATTTGACAATTCATTATGTTTGTGTGTATTGTGCATGTAATTAAAAAATATATATATATAAATAAAAAATTCTGAGAGATTTTAATATGAAGTAATATGTATAATGAAACTGTGAGTGCAGTGAACTACATTCTGTCTCACTACATATAAAGAAACAAAAAGAAAACATTACAATTCACATATCGGATAATGATTTTTTTCTTTCTCTGAATTCCACATACAATCATATTTTTAAAAAAAAGTAAAACACTTGTAAAGAAATTTTATAATATACCAATAGCTGATTTTCCATCTTGGAGCACCATACATGATTATATATATATATATATTTCTTCAGCTTTTGTTGAAAGCACATACATTTTATTCTTTTTTTATTATTCTTTCCAAATTTGATGTGTAGTATTTTGTATAATAAAATATTTTCTGAGTGTAATGCTAAAACTTGTACAAAACATCAAACCAATTTGAGATATCTTAAATTTTTGACAACAAGTTCATTATTATGGTTCTGTGAGTGGAAAATTTATTTTCAAAAAAGAATACCCAGAGTGTATTTAATACTGACAAAGATCAGATATTTTAGTATATATTTTAAAAATAAAAATAGGATAGTTTTTTTTTTTTTGCTTTTTATCCTTATTGCTTCTGTGAATGTATGAGCAAACACACACAAAATATATGAAAATTTATTCTCTCAATTTTTTATTAATAATTAGTTATATATATTTAAAATTTTGTTTATTATATAATCTTTATATATATGCATATTATACATATAAAAACACATTTGTGTTATATAATGCAGATGCTTGTTGAAAAGTAATGTGCATTTGCAGTTGAATAAGTCATACATGTTCTAATCTAATCAGTGTTCATCAACAAAATACATTTTTGAGTGTGAGGGAGGGCTTAGAACAAAATTTAACATAGTTCATGACTCTGCAATATTTATTTAATTAATATCCTTAAACAATTTTAACTTCAAACAAGAGAAGTAATTGTTGCTACAATTGTTGTTTTTTAAACACTTTTATTTAAATTAGAAATTCAGTTTGTTTGTTTCTTTATTTGGCCAAAATCTTTTAATGTATTTCTATCAAACAGATTTTCTTCAAAATTTGCATACATATTATGTATTGATGATAATGCAATATTACATTGCAATATTTTGCATTGTTCAGCTATTTTAATTTCCCGAGTCTAATAATATTATTTGGTCTCAATTCCAAACAACATTAAGTATCCATTTAGTAATTTTCCAATTGATGCACATTTTTTAAAGATACAATTTCGCTGAATCTCATGACTAATTTATTAAAATATATAATTACTTAAAATAGAAATAAAAACAAATGAAGGATGAAATCTTAACTTCTCTTAATTGTTAAACTAAAACTTACTTTTGTTTTTTTAAATGCTGTCTAATAAATTTGTAAACATTTTTTAACATGCACTGACTTAATTTCAAAGATCTGACAACATTGTTTCCATTTTCAGCTTTTAAATTTGAATATAAATAGTTAGAAAAAGATATTTTCAACATATCTAAATACTAAAAAATAATATATATGTAAGTCATAATTTATTTAAAAATGCTCTTATTTAATTTGATGAGTAATGGATTATAAACCAAAAATATTGTTTTCTTTAAGCACAATTTTGATTGTTAAATATAACTTCAAATAAAAATTTGGGACATCTATAAATTAATTAATTACAATGATTATTTATAAAACTACTGATAGAATTAATTAATATATGGATGCCCCAAGTTAAATTTTTTTATATTAATTTGTCCTGTCTGTGCTTCTGTTGGAATGTCCACATTTTTGAATTTTTAACAATGAATAAAAAAGTTTCTCTTTAGAATTCACATCTGTATATTTAGGTTTCCAGGCAAAATCCTTAGTAACTAAGCCAATGGAAATATTACATTTGAAGAGTAAAATTTTATTAACATTTTTATCTGATTCTTACTTAATTCATTAAAAGTAAATATTTTCTACTAATATCTGAATTATTCTTTTGAAATAATTAATATTTTATAAATATTTTGTGATAAAAATAAGAAATGTGTAAAAAAAAGATTAGACAAGTAATTAAAAAGGCAACACATAAATATTTTTATATAGTAGATAATCACATGATGTTTAAATTTAGAATTTATTTGTTGGAGGATATATTTTTTATTTTTACATATTAAATTATAAGTTTTGTCAGATTTTTTTTTGTGATTTTAACTATTTGTTAAAATAATATTGAAGTATAACTAAAAAGGATATATATATATAAACCTTTTTTAAATAATGCTTTTATGTAAATAGCCAACTTTTAGTACAAAATAAAGTAATCAAAATACATACAAAAAGATATAAATAAGCATTTATTTTCTATAGCGTCTGTATACAATTGTATTTACATTCGAATATCAGCCTTTCAAGCTAATTGTGCAAACGCTTTGCAAGTATTAATAATAAATGAATACTTTCTCACCAATACAAGATATAGTATTTATGCAGGAATAAAAGGAATCCTCTTATCCCTACAACTCAAATATTTATATATGAGCAAATCTGAAGTACTGGCAAAGAAAGCATGATGATAGAACAGTCACTTTAAATTACTCTATACAATGTCTGAATGAATGACGTCGATGAAATTGTCTAGAATTTACTAAACGTCATTCCAACTGAAACTCAATCATATATAAATAAGCATTTATTTTCTATAGCATCTGTATACAATTGTATTTACATTCGAATATCAGCCTTTCAAGCTAATTATGCAAACACTTTGCGAGTGTTAATAATAAATGAATACTTTCTCACCAATACAAGATATAGTATTTATGCATGAATAAGAGGTGAGCTTACTGGCTTTTTACCTCAATTTTCAAAATCTAGAAATACTATAGTCCTTCTTTCAATGGCTTGATAGTTCTTAACTGAAATATCAGTTGATGGTGTTTGAAAGCATGGTGAATGTTTGTGTGAATGATTTTTGTTTGTCATAGATGAATGAAATAAGGAAATTTGCTAATGTACTGTGGATGAGGCTAAAAATTAGAGGAACTATATTAAACTTGGAGAGATCTTCATCCTGAAATGGATTTATAGTGATGATGCATACCTTGGTTTAATTGATGAATATGAAACAATAAAGTCGTCTTAATTATGTTTATTATTTTATATTTAATAAGCTAAAAAGACATGTTATATAAAATGTAAGTATTACAATAAATAATTATCTTTTAAAATTCAATTGTTTTTCCATTGCTGGACCACATAATAATATCTGATCTCATCAAAAATATAGAAACATTGATATATAGAAGATAATCATATGGATTTATTATGTCGCGAATTCGTAAGAAGTTCGGACTCCGGAAGTGGCATATGGTTATGATCCATGGACCTTGAGTTCCATCCAATGTTTGGCAATCTGCAACCGTACCAAAGTATGTAGGACAAAGGTTGATATGACTTATACTTATAAATATAAACTGTCTGTGCAGATATTTCTCTCTATTCAAATTACGAATAAAAAAAAAAGGAAATACATTATTTAATAATAATAACACAGTTAGCCTGGGTTATTTTTTAAAGAGAAATGCAATTATTGGATATATTTTTATAATAAATTTATAACTTTTATTTAGTATTCCATTTTACTCATCAAGCTAAATTAAGGATTTTGATTTTTTTTCCCCCCTTCTAATGAAGCTGTATTTTCACTATCTGACATTTTCCATTACTAAGTGGAGTACTTTAAAATACTTAAAAGTTTATACCCATGTTGTACAAAATATTTCATCTCTGGGAATTTTCAAACCAGATACCATCTGCATCCTTTTGTTTGACGCAATCATTCCAACATTGGTTTTAAAGAAAGTAAAAAGAGCCGATATATTATTGATATTTTTCCTTAGGTCATTACTGCAATTTAAAAATCAATACATTTTTATGTTAAAATGTGACCACAGTGAATAGAATTTAATTAAATAGGTATTCTGCTGAGGACCAGTAATAGAGTAAGGATAAAAGAGAAGAACGAGTTTGGCATTTTTTAAAAACCAAGTGAAAAGGTCATTATAATCAGGCTTGTTTTGTTGTTAAGATTCATATTTTTATCTCTTTTTCTATTTTAATATGTTTATTTTAAATAAAATGCTCATTGAAATTGGAAATTGTTTAATTGTGGGTATGTGTGTATGCATATATATATATTCATAAAGGAAGTATAATCTGTAATAGGTTATCAATTTTAAAAAAAAAAAAAAACCAGTTGATTAGGTGTAACTGTTATGCGCATGCTCAATAATTAAACTTAGCACATGTTCAATAGTTAAACTATTAGCCTTAAATGAAGAATGCACCATAATGTCTGACCAAGAGTTCCTGACGCCACATAGGATCGACTGTTCATTCATCAAAGGTTAATTACTATTTCCGATATAAGCAGTCTTTTCTGTCTCACACTTTTTGTATTCTTCAGTCACTTAAGTTGTTGATGGCCTGATCATTGCGAATCTCTCTTGTGATAGGACATCTTCTTAGACTAATTGAGACAGTTGGGTTATGCAAATAAAATAAAGTCATATACCATGTGACTTAATTTGATAAGCTTGTAATTATAAGCTAAAATAAGGAGCGTGCTAAAAGCTTTAACAAGCTTTATCGATAGATGACACTAGAGAAAGCATTTAAAATATCTATCTAGAAATTATCCCCAGCCACAGAGCGGTTTCTAGCTCTTGGCTTTCCTCAGTGAGGTGCTGTGACATTTCAGACATTATATATCCAAATTACCAACTCAAAGTCAGCACTTATCTGATAGTTAAATTTTAAGTAGACAATCTGAAATTTTCAGACATCCATATGTCTTCAAATCCAGCTATCTAACTTAAATAGCTATATGGGGCTGAGAAATCTTCAGCTATACAAATGTCTCTGGTTTAATTATACTGATGTAAACTATTATATTCATAATATAGGGCTTAAATTGAAATATTGTATGGATTTTTTTTTAACATTTCAAGTCAGTTTATGATTTTTCTTTTGGGTAGTTTGTCATAGACTATATGCTAACTATCCAGATATTGGTTGAAACTATCTCTTTGACTTAATTGTACTGATATCAATTATTATAAGTTAAGCTTTAACTTAAAGTGAAATATAGAACTTTTTATGTTTCAAGTGAGCTTCAAATTTTTCTTTTGGGTAGCTAGCCTATAGCCAACACTACTAACTCCAATTATTGGTGAGAGCTATTTTTAACTGTGTAAAACAAGGAAGGATGACTTTAAACTCAGTAGCTTAGTATAAATAACTATTTTAGTGGTCACTATCTTCTATACTGATTTTCTGTAAGGAGTGCTAAAAAGTCTTTGTTCTCCAGTGCACTGTTTAAAGTAATGATGTCCAATCTTTTGGCATATCTCAGCCACATTGTAAGTCTCAGGCCACACATTAAATACACAAATGCTACTTAAAGCTGGTAAACAAAATACATCTCTGTACATAATTTTTATGATTGCTACTCACAGATAAAGAGAAAAGTCTTCACTTAATAAATGACTCATTCAGAGAGTCTTTTAAAATTGTTCAAGCAGATACCAAGTCTGTAATCGCTAATTTAGAAAATATACATGTTATACAGATTATGTGAAAGTAGATTTAAATCTTTAACATTGTTGTGGTATCATAAAATATTGATAGTTGTGGCCTCATAAGTCACAACAAGCACATGTAATGTTTGATGTTGTCAATTCTACTGTCTGTGCTTGGAAGATAACACTGGAAGCTGCATCTGTTATAAAACTGAAGCTATGCATGCATACAAATAGTGAGAACCCACATGCATTTATTTTAGTCACATTTGTGACATGTAATCATAAAAAGAAAACCAATGTCATAATGTTTTTACTATTTTGTGTGTTGGGCTACATTCATAGCCATTTTTGGTCATATGTGTACCATGGGTTGGATACCCCTGATATAGAGCTTGTTTAGCATTATGCTTTATATCTTCACTTGTTAAGTTGACATTTTTTATAAGACGATAACTCTCAAGAAGTATTTATTATTTCCTCAGTTTTTGTATTGTGTTCTATGATCAAAGAAAAGTTGGACAACTAGACAAATGGTAACATTTGATTATTATCAGAGTGTTTTTTTATTGCTTGTTTCTCCTTATTTCTTAAGCAATTTATTGCTCTAAAATTACAATGTAATAACAAGTATGTGTAAATTCATTTTTCTTCTATGTTTTAGATTGTTCTACTCTTGAGTCTAAGTTGGTTTGTGGTATTGATGTGTATCCTCTTGGCAGCAAGCCATGTCTGTTTCTGTAATTATTTTCTTTGTTTTCTGTGAAGTATACTTCAAAGCATTTTTATGGAAGCTGTTGTATGTAAAATAGCTTCCATGTGTCTTCATATCTTAATTTGGTGGCTAGTGTTTCCTCTCTTTTTTTCATTTTTGAAAGCTTCTGTAAAAAAAAAAAAGTGTTTTCATTCCGTTGTGGTATTGTGAACATATTCATGCATCTGATTGTCCACATGGCATATGCAATAAAGATGGACAGTCTGATGACTGAAATAAGTTGAAATTTTAAGCAGTCCTTAAGAGAAGTTATTAGTTAGTAGTCTATTTTTTGTGTTCTTTAAGATGTTTCTAATGTTGCTGAGTCCTGTGCAATAATGTATGATGTGTTCCCATGTTTCTTCATGTCTGTGACAGTTGTTACAAACTGGGTCAATTTTGGATATGTATCTCTTATGTAGTGTAAAAATGCATTTGTTGACATGACATCGAAGTTAACTTTTAATGAAATTTATTGACTATTTTAATTTTAAATCTGTATTGTTAAGTATAATAAGCTTTATATTATAATATGCATTATTAAAATAAATGACATATTTTTAATATATATATAAATTTATTATTTAATAAAAATTATAGTTACCAAGTTCAATAGCGACTTTTTTAAGGACCAAACGTTAATAGTCTAATATTAAAAGTGCATTTTTACATCAATTCCAAATATTTATTTTTACATTAACTATTTACAATTCAAATTCATGTTCCTCTTTTTTATCCAGCGTTTAATTGAGTTATTTAACGAAACCTTCTAACCCCAGAACTAGGTAATTGTTTTTAATATTGAGAATTGTAATTTTACATTTTCTGTTTTGTTTGCATTTCCAACAGATTTCACTTATTAGCCTCCATAATCGTAATTTATCGAGGTGAATTTATTTTTAGAGCTAAGACTTATTGCTGTAATTATTTTAAAAAACTATGCAGATATACTTAACTTCTGAGTTTTATGGTAGATATTTGCCTTTTTTTTTAAAAAAAAAAATTGTACATTTATCTGTATATACGTGATCCTATTTAACTAGTTTACTACTGTGATATTTCTTTTTTAGAAGTACTAATGTATGTTTACATGTATGTATGTGTGAATGTATGTATGCATTGGGTGCGTATGTATGTATATGTGTATATGTACGTGTGTGTATATATGTATGTATGTGTGAATGTATGTATGCATTGTGTGCGTATGTATGTATGTATGTATGTATGTATGTATGTATGTATGTATGTATGTATGTATGTATGTACGTGTGTGTACATGTGTATGTATGTGTGAATGTATGTATGCATAGTGTGCGTATGTATGTACATGTGTGTATATGTGTATGTATGTGTGAAAGTATGTATGCATTGTGTGCGTATGTATGTATGTATATGTGTGTATGTACGTGTGTGTATGTATGTATGTGTGCATAGTGTGCGTATGTATGTATGTATATGTCTATGTACGTGTGTGTATGTATGTATGTACACATTTCATACTTTACAGCCCATCTCAGAACTATCTAGACTTTTTTTAAATTATAAAAATACCATGTTTTAGTCTATAGCTTTGCATGGTTTAATGCTGCGGTAGACTCTAGAGCATAAAGTTTTCATTTTCAATTCTGACATTACTAATGTTTGAACTTCTTACAAATCCCTGAGCAACAAAGCCATTCAATTATTTCTTCAGTTCATTAATTTTATAATTTATCCCTTCAGTTTACATATTATACTACTACACGAGACTTTAGTAAGCCTCTATATCAAATATCTTGATGCTTTATCATTTTAACTTCTTTTACTCTGTGTCTTTGTATTTTTTCTGTCAGTGCCATTTATTCACTATTAATCTTTTTTAAAGTTATTTAATAAAATATTAATTAGTAGTTAATGAAATGCCAATATTTTAATATATATGTGTGCCACATGATAACAGCCTCGGGCTTATTTATATGATGGATCTTCAATCTGTTGTCAAGACAACTTCCACAGACTCCATCTTTTATTTATGGAAGTTGCCATGACAACAGGTTAATTCATGGTTTAGATAAGCTTGTGACTATTATCATGTGATTATATTTATAAAACCATTCTGGCTTTTAGCAAAATCAAGTTTGATGTGTATATATGTAAGCTTATGTTATAGTTAAGTTTCTGAATATATATAAAAAAAAAAATCTTTACTTGGTAAACCTATTTTTTTTAACATTTACATAAACAAAACTATTGTATAACTTGAAAATGTTTCTACCTGATATATTTATAAATGAATCAATAAATAAATATTTTAAAGTATAATTTTGATATAATCAAAACCAATTAGAAAGTAGTATAATTCTGTATTTCAGATGCATTGTTTGTAAAGTCATGATCACATGATCACAATTATTTATTTATAAATAAATTGTTTATAAATAAATTAATAAGCATATGTTTTGTTACATAATAGGTAAATTTGAAATATTCAATGATTTAGCAGAAAATTATACATAATAGTCTCCTTTTTTTAATGCATTATATGTTTTTATTTCTGTGAAAAATAAATTCTGGTGCCAGGCTGATCTTATTTATTATTGTTTTATAAGCATAATTTCTGTGCAAATTTCAAATTAGCATTTAGAGACATCTATTACATTTTTGCCTGAAGATTTGTATTGATGACAGTTTAGTTGTAATTCCATCTTGGACTATTTTCCTCATCTAACATTAAATATTGAAGGTCTTTAGAAACATTTTAAAACTTTATTTCAATTTTACAATTACATTCTATTATCAGTAATACAGCACAGATTAAGATATAACACAATGGTTTGAGTGGAATTATTTGTTTCTCTTCTTCAGCTATTGCTGGCCTGACCAGTGATAGTAGTGCCATGGGAATCGAACCTGGACTTTCAGATTCTTGAATAGTGAATTTTAAGGTAGTGCTCTAACTAATTGGGCTGCTTATTCTGCCAAAGGCTACAATCAATAGAAATGTTATATATCTACCTATGAGAGTCTTGGTTTCCTTACTTTTTTCTAAGAGCAAAGTTAATTGGTGATTTCCAGGTATTATGTATTGACACTCTAGTTTGACTTACAGAATTATTTGCCATCGTCATGTCTGCAGCTATCAATTAGTGTCTTTAGCAGAATAGCTCGGTTGGTTAGGATGTTACATAAAAAATCTACATGTTCAGGGTCACTTCTCATGCTAGTATTGCCACTGGTCAGGCCAGCAATACCTGAAAAAGAGAAGAGAATATTATCATTCAAAATCTTATATTATATACTAACTTGTGTAATATTTTTAACAGTAGAATCTAATTGGAAAATTTAAATCAAGTTTAAAAAATTTTCCAAAGACATTCAACATTTAACGTTACATGACGTAAATAGTCAAACATGTAATCACAAATCTATTAAATGCTTCCATTTGCAAAAGACCTTGAAGTATGATTTGCAGCTTTGCTTTCTAAATTATGAGTTATCTCTTAGTTGGAAAGCCATGTTATTAAACTCTGGTTGATATTTGCAATTGCAACAAAGAGGATTACAAAACTATAGTTTTGCATCATATTAAAGCTTGACTTCATACAACCAATATGAGGTTATTCCACTCTTTTTGTAATCACAGCTTTCCTCTCAGTCATTTTTACTCTGAGTTAAAATGTATTGCAGCCAGAAGGATAACACTGATGAATTAATGATGGAAGAGATAGACATGTGACTTTAGGAGTGACCAAAAACATTTTTGTTTGATGGACTCATAATGATTCCAAAAAATATAAATGAAAAGTAATTTTAAATTTATCTATATATATATAATAGTCAGCCCAAAAAATAACTTTAAATTTTCATTTTGTGTCCCATATAACAGTGTTATATGTTACGCACTTCTATCCAAATGCAAGTTGAGATAATTAGCCAATAGGGTATTATGACCAAACATTTGGTCATCATCGGTGATAGTTGTTGAAAGTGTAACTTCAGGTTTTTTAAAATTTATATTGCATGCAAATATTTATAAATATTTTTATTTTGCTACTTCGCAACTTTTATAAAAGTTGTTGTTATTATTATAATTCTGTCAGTTTCTATATTTTATTGAAAACTGAAAATCTACATTTATTTATTTCCCCACTGACCTAATAGTGGCATTCTAAACTGACAGGTTAAATGATTGCATCACTACCTGTGAAACAGCAGTTGTAATTGCTTAATCAAACATGATTAAGGATGTTATTCTCTTATTTTTTACTAAATTGGAAAAGATTTGAGGAATGCATAATGATTTTCAAATAAATAGTAAAAATCCTGTATATGTTGATACAGATGCATACACGCATAAATGTCTACACATACACGTTTATATATATATGAATTTTTAGTTAATTTTTTCCCTGCTTATATGTGATTGATATTACTTGATGATAAAAAGATTAAGCAGGTTGTTTACTGAAGTATGCTATTAATATTCAGACTCTTTTCAATGTAGAAGCCAAATAAATCAGTAAAATGCAAAATTTTGGCATCTTTCTGATGTAGAAGCCACTATGCAAACATTGAATGGAATCATTGAAAGCAAGATGGTATTAAAATGTATTCCCATGAATTGGTTTGTTGTTGAATGGTCTTATACCGGTAGATATGTTCTAAAAATAAACAATTGTGTAGTTCTTCTCTATCACGTACAGAGATTTGAACACATTATATAATTCACTATTTATTGATTTTAATCAACCATTACATGTTTGTTTTATAAAATTAAGAGTGAGGTGTCACTTTCACCAATTGAATGCAAAATGGGGAAATTGGGTAATGCTTAACTCTACATAAGAAAATATATTGCATAATGCTAGTTGACAATTAAATAGAAAATCACCCATCCAAATATTAAGATATTTATTCACAGAAAGTATCGTTGAAATATCAATGTTTGGAGAGGTGATTTAAAATTGTCTCTACATATGCTAGCCATGTAAATGCATTATTGGCATACATCTTGTTAATTTGCTCTCACAATTCTGCCATTTCACACCTGAATTAGTTTTTGTGCATGACTCATATAATGGTTAATTATTTTAGTTTTAATCTCAAAAGCTTTTATTTCTGAAAAATAATGATTACATGCTTATAAAAAACAGAAAAAATTATGTTTTACACATCATCAACAGTCTGGGACCATTTGTATATTGATTATCTTCTGATAAATAATAGTAAACTGATGTAGCTTTTCCATTCACCTATCAGCATTGATACAAATTAAATCTATTATTCATCATTTGCTTAGTTTTAACCATGATTGACAAATGTCAGCAGTAATCATGAAAGGAAAGAAATAACTTTGATTAAAAACACATTTTTATGCTCAGCCAATATAGGCTGATTTTGATCGTTTGTTATATTTGCTTACTTATTTTTTCATGTTAAATTGTTAAATATTTATTTTCTAATAAGTAAATGATGTTTACATATAATTATAATTGTATCCATTTAATATTTAAAAGTGTATTAGTGGAGCTAAATCTTTATGCGATGTCAGTTAGAAAATGTTTTGCATTTTTTTTTATTAAGATGATTTTTTTTTAATTCAAATTAATGTTTTTAATATGTTTTTTTTTAAAAAAAATAAAGATATCATGAAATATAAGTTTTGCTTTTTTTTTCATTAAATAGAATTTTTTATATTGAAGGCAAATATGAAATCCATCATATTTACAATTTATTACTGTGTTTTTTTTTAATTATAAAGTTGATTTTTTATTTTTAATATGGTATTATTTTACTTTTATTATTTGGATTTTTTTTAAACTTAAGGATTTAATTAGGATTTGTTGTTGTTGTTGTTTAATATCACTTGAAGTCATTTATCTAAAAAGTATTAGCAAAAATGATATCTAGTATATTCCATTGCAATTCACATAAAGTGTTAATTGTAGTTTTCAGTTTTGAAATCAAAATATATTACATATCATCAGTAATAATGCCAAACATTGCTTTGTTCTAACATTATACTTGCTGAGGGTTTTGAAAATTTCATGATTGGCAAGGAAAGTGAAAAAGTGTGTATCTTATCTGATCACACCTGAATTCTCTTCTCAAATCTCAATGAACCAAGTTGAAATTGTTCTATTTTAGTTATATTATGAGATGATATACTTCATTAGAAAAGTGTTCAATGCTTCGGGAAAATTTAAGGTGAAAAAAAGCAGAGGAGTGCCCTACCCCTATAAGAGGGGACTTATGTTTGAGCATTATAAAAAGTAAATAAATGATTAGTCTTTCTAAAGAAATGTTTATAATTTGATCAAGAATTGATAATCAGCAGACAACATCTAACAACAACAATAATAATAATGGCAATAATAATAATAATAATAATAATGAGGAGGAGGAGGAGGAGGAGATGGGGGAGGAAGAGGATAGAGGTTATTTATCCTAACATTGTAACTTAGGAAGTTTATGTAAGTAAATATTAAACACATCCTGTAATAGGTAGTACCATTATCGTACCCTTTTTCTGTTCTTATCTTTTTTATGAACTGACCATTATTCATAAACTTATATTTGTTTTTTTTTTTTTTTAATTGTAAACATTCAACAAAATAATTCAATTTTCTCTATCAAATGTCTTCTTAATACCAATGAAACAAGTATTAATTTCTTTTTCCCTTTTAGTATTCTATATGTTTCTTAGCAATATTTCCTGTCCTGCCAGTTGCAGTACTTAGTCTTTGACATCACTTGATCAATCATCATCTGATATTGGCTTACACATCACTATACCTTAGCAAGTTCTTTTATTCTTGCAACTTTATGCATTTAATGTAAGCTATAAAACAGTAATCCATTGCCATCCTATTTAAATATTCCAAGACTAAATTTTAGATTATGGCATTCATCAGTGAGGAGTTTTTTGAATTTTGTGAACAGTGCACTTCTACCTTTGGATTGTAAGTTCTTCACCTTGGGCTGATAGTTTGTCAGTATAACAAAATATAAAAAATGGTTGTTAGAGAAAGAGTGCATTAGATCGAAAAATGTAAGTACAGTGTTCAAAAAATTAAAAAAGCTTCTTAATGAAAGCCATAAACTAGAAACTAGTCTGGGAATATTTGTACAGGACATTACTGGGTAAGGATTTAATATGTACTACCATTTACAATTTATTGATTATTAAAGCTTTCATTGGATGGCCAATTTGTAGGGAGAATAAAAGAAATCACTAGTGAGTACCAATATGTGTAAATCAATATCAATGCTAAGTAACTACATTACTTCAATTATATGCTATCCAAAGAAAAATGTAAATAACCAACAAAAAAATATTAAAAATCTTTAAATTTAATGATATTTGGCAGCTATTTTTCCTTCTCTAAGCACTATAAACAATCATATTTTTTTTAAAAAAGGGAAATTTTTAAATAAATTTTATAGTATTCCAGCAATCATTTTTCCTTCTCAGAGTGTCATGCACATTTATGTATTAAACCACCAAACATCACATGGCATCCATTGATTACTCTGGCTTGTACTGAGTGGCACTACTGTATGGAGCGTTTTGCCTGTTTTAATAACATTTATATATATTAATAAAAATTCTTTGGTTATGTTGATAGGACATATATTTTATTCTTTTTTTTATTATTCTTTCTGAATTTGATATGTGTAATAAAATATTTTTTAAGAATAATTGCTAAAAGTTTTACAAAATTTTTGATTGTTTTTAAAGTTAGTACTGATTTACAAACATGGACATAATTAGAGAGATTGTAATTTCTTGATAAAGAGGTAAGTCTAATGTTTCTATAAGAGAAAAAAAGTTACCCAAAAAAAAAGGATATCATCCAGATCATATTTAATAATGACAAAGACAGACATTTTGTTATTTATTTTAAAAATAAAAATACGATCTGTAGTTTTTTTTCTTGTTATTCTTATCGCTTCAGACAATGCATAATTGAAAACACACTCTGTAAAATATATATGTTTTCTCTCAATTTATTATTATTATTATTACTATTATTATTAAATGTTGTATATATATATGCATATTATTCACCTAAAAAGGATGTGTTTTATATGTATGTATATATGTATCATGAAAAGTACTATACACTTGCAGTTTATTATAGAATATGTATTCTATTTTAATTAGTGTTTATCAATAAAATGTGAGTTACTATACGCTGAATACATTTGAACACGATGGGATCTTGGAACAAAATATAGCATAGTTCACATTTCAGTGTATTATTAATTTTGTACCAGTTCTGATCAAAGAATAAAGGTGCCTAAGAGTATAAAAATACTAAGATCACCATAATGTATAGCAACTGCATCGGTCTCATATCTGTATAACTATGTAAGCAAATACAAAAGTTTTTAAAAGTTTTTCCAGTTTGGATTGGTAGCTTGATAGTGTAGCAAAAAGTAAAAAAAAAAAGGTTGTTAAAGGAAAGATGCATTGGATCCTAAAGACCCAAGTTCACTGTTCACAAAATCCAAGAAGTTTCTCACCGATGAAAGCCATAAGCTAAAAACTACTCTTGGAATATTTGTATAGGATAGCATTGCTTAGTAGTTTATTAAGCATTGCCGTCTGGTATCCATTGATTATTAAAACTATCCTAGATGGCATAAAAGTAGTAAGAATACAATAATTTGCTAACATTTAATCTTCCCCCTTTTTTTAAATCCCAATTTTTTTTCAGTTGTCAAATTATAAATATGTTGTAAATTTACCTATTCAGTATTTTAGGGCAACATCTTAGATTCCATAGCATTGTTTGTTTTTTAAACTTAGGAAAAAAAGCTACTCCCAATGTTCCAAGACATCATCAATGACTTTGCTCAGTGCCCTACACCCGTTATTACATTTATCGGTAATTCATCTGGAATTTTGTTTTTTTTTCTGAATTTTTAGCTTTTCAATTGCACTTTTTCTATTATTGTTCTCTTTTACCATAAAATAAAAATGAAAGCTATATTTTTTTTTTTTGTAATTCTTTTGCTTCACTGCATTCCCTTTTTAAAGAAACTAATCTAGAGATATCTCTTATGCATCTCAACACATGGTTGAGATTTCTCCACATCATCATCAACCATTATCAATCCACTGCAGGATGAAGGTCTCTCCAAATTCAATTCATCTTCTCTGATCTTTAGCTTCTCTTCTCCCCATCACCCCGCACCCTTTTTTATTTCATCCATCCATTTCACATGTGGTCTCTTGCTGTGTCTTTTAAATCTCCTGGGATCCAGTTTAAGATTTCATTCATTATTTATATTTTAATTTTTTTTTTTTTTTTTTAAATTATGCTACTGTTAAATTGTCACCATTTGTTGCTTATTTATCTTTTTTTATTTGAATGAATCTCGTTATTATTCTAATTTTTTTATAAAAAAATAAATGGCACTGCAAATAATATAACAACTTGAAACGATATCAACTATTCAAAGCATAATTTATATGTTATATAATATTTTATATATTGCCACATTGACAACAAAATTGACCAAATCACTGCAACTGCCATAAGATAAGACCAATCTTACATCAAATAGACCAACTTCTTACCTATTTATAAATCACAATGCAATCCATTTGATTTTAAAGTTTGATTCTTTAGTAGTCTCATTTTAACAACACCTTCTTCATTCATATTCACAAACGTATATGACAGAAATATATAAATTCCCCAATCCTTCCACAATAAAGTTCATATATAAATATGTGATTTACATATTAGTGGCACTATAAATAATATAACAATTCTTTTATGATGATTAAATTAGAACAGATTAATCAGAAATGCTTCTCCTATACAGATTAATCATTTTATTCAATTATATTACAATCAATAAAATATTGTGTAACTTTTAGATCATACTTTGAAAACTGATATTGCTTCAATTTATATCATTACGTATTTAGATACTGATTTGTGACCATACAAGATACTTTGAAATGAGAGAGTTTATATAGCGCTGCCTCATGTGTGTTTGAGTTTTGGTGAAATTCATTTTATTAAAATAAGTCCTCGAAAATAAAGATTCAAAATTTAATATTAAATGGAGCCTACTAATGGTATATAAATAGAAATGAAATTGCTATGTTTGATGGTGGATTGATCTTCTATCACTCTAACTGAAAACAAAGAGTTAAAATCAAAGCACTTTATATTTTTGTAGATATTAACTTATTTATTTATCAATACACAGTGAACAAAATATTATATAATTTGTTGATAATAGTTAAAAGATTTGATATCACCCAATTTTGTTATCTAACAAATTTGAAAAATATTTTTTCTTTATTTCCATCATGGTTTATTATATTAATGCAGTATCGCTCCCCTTTGTCAAAACTTTAGTAATATGTTATATTCCAGCTTCATATTTATCACTACTAAATTGTTTTCTGAATCTATGTTAGTTCCACAATGTATATACAAATTTATGATTTAATATGCTAGCAGAACATTTCCCACCATTGTTGTGAATTTATTGATGCAAATACTATGTATACAGAAGTGTGTCTTAAAAGAAACATTAATGATAAGGCAAGCCAGATTGAATGAAGGCAAATATAAATTCAGTATTAGTTGAAGGAATAATATTTTGTATAGAATTTTTAAAACTCGATGGCTTACCTATTAATAAAATAACATAAAAGAATCTGTAGAGATTATAACCAGAAAATAGATTCATTAGTGGTTTTAAATTATTCAATTCTACCACTGTAGTCATAGTTTGATTGTCATTAATGATGTGGTTCATGAATTGTGTTCATTTGAATCCACATCTTTATCAGACAATACCTGTCAAATTCCTTTTATGAAGCAAATGAGCAAAATGCCTGTGTATTGTTCTGAATCTCTTGATGATATTATCTGTTGACTTTAAGAAAATGAAATCCCACTGGGAGAGGGAAAAGAAATTTGCCTTGAGCTTCATAAGAGGCACTTTTTTTAATGATATAATTCTTTGGTAGTAGATTTTTGGTTGAACATTCAGAAAGGAGATCTCCCTTTGAAACAAATCTTAGATGACAAAATTATATCTTAAGATTTTGGAAAATCCACTATACTTCACATCAGTTTATATATTTTCTATAAGGTGATTTCTCATCTCTATTAGATAATGTCTGTGTATTGTTTTGAATGTCTTGATGAGATTCCAGTTGCCTCTAAGAAGACCAAATCTCATTGGCT
Source organism: Epiperipatus broadwayi (assembly GCA_028023455.1). Classification (NCBI taxonomy): domain Eukaryota; kingdom Metazoa; phylum Onychophora; class Udeonychophora; order Euonychophora; family Peripatidae; genus Epiperipatus; species Epiperipatus broadwayi. The sequence goes on along the minus strand of JAQFVV010012453.1, from coordinate 3,045,575 downwards.
TTACTGTTGGGAAGGGTAATATAAATTTGTTTGGAATCTCATAAGAAGTCTTTTTTTTGATGATATAATTTTTTGGTAGTAGATTATTGGTTGAACATTCAGAAAGGAGATCTTCCTTTGAAATGAGTCTTAGGTGACACAACTATATCTTGAGATTTTGGAAAGTCTAATATACTTAACATCAGTTTATACATTTTCTACAAAGCAACTTCTAACATAGACTAAAGGAATATGTGAAAAAGCAGGAAGTTATTTAAATCATAGGAACAGATTTGGGTTCTGAGATCATAATTTTGATGGTAGTGACGATGAATGTGAAACTAATAATAAAATAAAATTAATTTAAGAGTTTACTGTGGGTTATTGGTTTTTGTTAGTGTGATAGAATTTTGTGTATAAGGATTCTAATTAAGAAAGATTTGTGGTGCTGTTAAAAAATGAAACAGTAAGCAATTGCTTTTCCATCTGGTGATTAAAATAATTTACTGCAATTAAACGTCTTTTTCTTGCATATTTTATAAGTGATGGGAAATATTAAAGATATCAATTTATTCATACAGTGTTAATCTCTTAAGGTAAAATAAAGGAAAGAAAACTATATATAAAAGCCTTCACCAATCAGCAGTATGATAATTACAGTCTACTGCGTTATTTTAGTTGCAAATATTGAATTATTTATTTGTCACATTCGTAGACAGCATATTTGATAGGTCATAAGAATGGATAAATAAAAAGTGTTTCTGGATCGAGGAAATTGAGAGGGGAGTTCTATTTGGTTAAGTTGATATGCCAATATTTATGGTCATAGTTATATTCGTTTGGAATCAATTCCGGGGTCTTTTAGATATGTAGTTTTATCAACTAATATTCACTGTGGTTGATTTGGAAATATTTAATAATATAATATATTCAAATAATTACTTAGTTTATTGGTTTAAGTTGATGGATAAACATCTTTTTTAAAAATACTTTTTATCACATACACAAATGTATATAAACACACATCAAGTTCAAATAGTATGTATATGTACACACACCTAGTAAAAGTAAAATTAGGCCCGCATAAAAAAATGGTTCAGTATGTACGCAGAAAGAAAAGAAATGGAGAAAATCAATCTTCTATGGATTAGTAATATCCTCTTAGCTTTTAATTTCATCATAGGTAAACATAGACCAGGCAGTTAATCATTTTCTACTGCCCTCTTGTGATTAATTTAGAAACTCGTTCTTACTTTCCACATATGAAATAAATACTCGCTCGTATTAGACCAGATTGCTGAATCACATTAATTTTAATGACAAATTTTGATTGGTGAAACAAAATAAAGTAACAGTTTTCTGTTTAGTGGATTAAATGATGGTAATATATGTAAATGGAGCTGGAATTTGTGTATATTCTAAATAAATAATTATTTGCTATCTGTTTAATACACAAACCACTTCTTTAATACTTTATTATCTGATGGGGGGGGGGGGCGAACTTGAATTTTAGAGTATTTTTGTGTATTCTTTCTTTCTTCAAAATGCCTTTTTTTGCTATGTCTTTGTTATGAGGCTTATCAGTGTTTATGAGTTAGCTCTAAAACTAAGATGCTAAGGTAAGTTATGTTAATTAAATTAAAGAATACAATGGCTTTATTGCCCTGAAATTCATAACAGGTTCAAGTGCCAGAACCGGAATCAAGCCAAGGACCTCATCCTTTAGGGTTTGATACTCTATATGCAGAGCTTTTTAAAAATAAATAATTGAAGGTCTTTATTGGTCAGGAACTCATAAAAAGCTGAAGGCCGGAAGTGTCGTCGATCTTAGGTTTTAATGCTCCAGAGTTCTGCCAAAATCTGGTGCTTCATCGCAGCATTAAATCATGGAGCGCCAAATAAACAGTTTATTTCATAAGAGTTCATTAGAAGAATGAGTTGCCAGAAGTGCGGCAACTGGAATTCATCCTCTTAACTTCCAGAGTCTGACACCAGACCATGACAATAGACTATGCAGATATTTTTAAACATAAATAAGCGAAAGACTTTATTACTCAGAAGTTTGTAAAAAATTTACTTACCAGAAGCACTAGAATTGTAATCGATCTTAGACCTTTATGTTTCAAAGACTGACACACTACCACTGCATCAAACTATGCAGTTTACTAGAATGGCTTTATTGTTCGAGAAATTCATGAGAAGATTGAGCACTCAAAATGCCAGAATTGGAATCAATCTGAAGGATTTACATTCTAAAGTATGACACGGTCCAGGACCTTAATGTGTCAAGCAATAGAATATCACCACTGACAATGTTTACGTTTCATGTAATCATGTTGCCTATGCTTAAAATGAAAAGAAATTAGTTCTCATCATATGTGAAAATGATACAGTGGAAAAATATCAAACTATTAGTTAGGGCATAGGAATCTGGATGTTTATGCTTCTTAGTTACCCATCAAATGAAGGCCATTTGGGAAAAGCAGTTATAATGAGAGAAGTTGTCTGAGTTTTCATGCCACTGGATGGTTGTAATATGGTGGAATTTGAAGTGCATGATTTGTTAAAATTTAAGAAAAAAAAAACTTTGCCCTGTTATGTAGGTACCAATGTGTGGATGAACACAGCAACAGCCTCCAGTATAAATATTTCTGAATTGATTCTCAGGGGAATAAATTGACAACCAAACCATTTAATTGATTGATGGACTCAAATGATTGTCAAGTGAAGCCATGATTCTTCGATTTTATTCCAAGCATTAATGTGTATTATATGTAGATATTATTGGTTATTATAAACTTTGGTAATATTGCAATACATATTGTTTACTTTACTGCACTGTCCTGTAAGTGTACAGTACTTTTCACTGCTCACACATGCACACACAAACATATAATGATACTTTATTATTTATTGCACAGTATACATATAAAAATTAGCACCATATTAGCTTAATTGTTAAAAAATAATAATGCGATATTAATAATAAATTGAGAAAACACATTACACGTATATTTACTCTACATGTGCTCATTTACTGAAATTCACTCCAAAATAAAAAAAAATTGTGGAGAATAATTTTATTTTTTTAAAAAAAGAAATGTACGGTGTGGTTGTCATCGAGCATTTGAAACTGGTGATGTATCAAAACAATCCAGTTTCATCACAATTTTAAATACTCATTCTGGGTGATATCTTTCTTCTTCAGCAACTATTTTTTTGAGTGCAAACATAGTATCAGTCTGAATATCATATGACCTTTCCTCTTAATTTGATGTTTTTAAGTCCATAATTGATTTTCGAATGTATATGGCCACTCCTAATTGCCATTGTCCCTTTGAGATTCTTGGCAAAACTCTTTGTACAAACTTTTAAACTCTATGACACAATATACACACATTTTACCAGTTCTTTTGTGTGCCACTACTAAATCAGTAACTTTCATTTTATCACTTCAGGGAAATATTTAACAAACTGTTGTAAATTTGGTGGAATAGAACTTTAGATAACATTTTATTGCATACAATGTTGTACAATATCAAGCTATTGACAAAATAAGGATGGAAAAAAATATGTGCTTTTAATGTAACCCACAAAAATATGATTGATAAATATGCCATAAATTTGACAACTTGGATATAATGAGGCATTCCAAGATGAAAAAATTGGCTTCTGGTATATCATAAGTTGTGCAGCTTTATAAAATGTATTAAGGTTATGAATTTTATTGTTTTGTTTTTGTTTGTTATGTATATATTGAATACAATAGTCAAATATGTTTAAAAAATACATATATACAAGCAACAAAGATTACAAATTATAAAATTATCATAAAAAAGCCTTTTTCGGCAAATTATGTTTTTTGCCCTTTTCAATATGTCTCCGCGATTTAAAGCACATACAGCGACATCTATATCAATACATGAGAGAAGACAGATAAACAAATGGATATCTGACACGATCTATTATGTGATTTTTTTCCTCAATTCTACAAAATTACTCTGTTATATATATTGAATGGATATATATCCACATATATTAATTAATTAACTATTCATTTTTTATCCATTAACCATTTATTATTTAACTTAATGGATGTTTTGTATATATTCATACAGTTGTTTTTATTATACATGATATAGTTTGTTTCATATATTTTACGTCTATTAACATTTTTAATATAATCAAGATTACTTATATTATCAATACAATTTATTTTATGTCCATACTGCAAATAATGAACATATAACGCAGATCTATCATCTTTCCTAGCAATAGCATCATTGTGTTCTTTAGCTCTTTCTTCCAATTGCTTTGACGTCTGGTCATGGTAAACCATATTACAAAATTTACATATAATTTTATAAACCATTCCTCTCTTATATTTTATATCATCTTTCATCCTACAATTAGTTATCAATTTATCTAAATTTTTGCTATTAGCCCATCCCACATTAATGTTTTTATCTATATAATTTTTACTTTTTTTATTTAATATATTATATACACTAGGCAAATATGAAATTTTTATCCACTTCTTTTGTTTATTAGTCCTACATCTATTATTATTCGTGCTATTTACCCCATATTGTGAAAATATATTGTCAATACTATGTGCTGCCTATCCATATCCCATATATGTTTGTTTAAATTTATCCTTCTGTAACTTAGCAATATTTTTATCTGTATTAAATCTATCGTTTTTATATTTAAAATTCTTAATTGCACTCATCTTTTGTATCTATGGTTGTTTTGAATCAATTGATATAATTTTCCTTAATTTATAATCCTTAATAAAATGCTTAATTATAATATCATTATTTTGATTTAAAATAATTTCAATATCTAAATACCTTATTTCATTATCACTTTCTTTCATTGTAAACCTAATATTATCAACATTATTATTAAATTGTTTATATATTGCCCTCTTATTACCAATTATCAAACTATCATCTACATATCTAAAATAATGTAGTACTTCTTTTTTAATTATACTGCCTTTTATAATATTGATTTCCATGTCATTAATGAACATAGATGCCATAAGCCCACTAATCATGCATCCCGTTACCCATCTCTTATTTATACTCCAATATTCATTATTATATTTAAAATATAAACTATTATTTATTGGGTTCAATGCTTCATTTATAATACTAATTATGCTATCATCATTGATATGTAGAGATAAAGCCTTTATGACGATACTAATACTTTTAATTCTAGGGATACTAGGGTACATCGATTCTATGTCCATCACAAAGATACTGTGGTTTCTATTTATGTTCTTCATATTTAATTTATCAATAATAGCCTCTGTATTTTTTATACAATATTGTCCATAACCAATAATATCAGCTATCCATTTGTTTAAATATTTGCTAAAATTAAACAATAATCTTAAAGGATTATCTTCCTTATGCGTTTTTACCTTACAAAATATATATGGGTTCTCATATGAATTAGGATATAAAGAATAATATTGATTATCACTTATAATGTTATTAAGCTTCATCTTTTTTAACAATTTTACATATTTATTTTTTATATTATTTGTAGGATCTTTAGATAATCTACTATACCCCTCATTTTCTAGTACACTATCTATTCTATTATTATAGTCCTTAGCATACATTACAACAAAACGACAACCTTTGTCTTCTTTACTTATTACAATCCCATAGCCATTACATATATATCTAATTTCGTTTATTATTTTCCTGTAGTTATAATCCTTATTAGAAATATTAAGTTTGTATAAATATCTATTTAAAACACAATGTAATTTCTTTTTCTCCAAGTATGAAATATGTGCCAATTCAATGTCTGTTATAATCCTCTTCTTTATATCTTTGTCTATAAATGGGATAAATGATGGATTTTTACTCAGTAAATTACTTTGTTCGCGTGAAAATTTATAGTCCGTTAAATTTACAAAATTGTCTGAAATATGTTTTTTATATTTCATAGACATATAAGATTGCTGAATATTATCATATCTGCATGATTTATTAGTGGAAAATTTATTAATATATAACAGAGTAATTTTGTAGTAGAATTGAGAAAAAAATCACATAATAGATCGTGTCAGATATCCATTTGTTTATCTGTCTTCTCTCATGTATTGATATAGATGTCACTGTATGTGCTTTAAATCGTGGAGACATATTGAAAAGGGCAAAAAAAACATAATTTGCCGAAAAAGGCTTTTATATAATAATTTTATAATTTGTAATCTTTGTTGCTTATATATATGTATTTTTAAAACATATTTGACTATTGTATACTTGAAGTGCAACATAAAAAAAGAATTAGTTTTAATTTTAATTCTTTTTCTGTATAGTAATATATTGAATAAATATAATTGGAGTAATATATCTTGATACAACACATATCATACTTTTCTATATGGTTGTTAAGAGGTATTAAAAACATAATACAAACATTATGATCCAGTTTACACTTTCTCTTATAATAATATTCAACAGATCAAGTTTTCATAAGTATCTGATACTTACAGTTTAGATGTAGAAATTTCTAGTTTTGTTAAACACTGCCCCCCCCCCCCAAATAAAAAAGTAAAAAAAAATCACTCAGTGATAGTGTTGATTTAAACCTAATTTTTCCAAAACTCAATCTTATCTTAACATTTGTCTGAAAATTTGTAATGATGGTGTTTAGTTGTAATTATAGTTGGACTTTGTACATCATCTGGAATTAATTGTTAAATACTCAGTGAAATTCTAAACATATTCTATATGTTAGTAGCTCTCTTTTTTCCAGTATGCTGATCTAACTAGTGGTACTAGCTCAGGAAATGTATCTGGGACATTCAGATTCATGAATACTGAATTTTGCGTAACACTCTATCAAACTAGGTCGCATGTCAATGATATCTGTCAATGTAAATTTTATATACTTATCTGTATCCTCCTGATTTTTCTATGTTTTCTTAAGGCCACCATTAATGAATGGTTCAAACATTATGAATTGTCAGAGTAGTTTGATTTCTGGGGTTATGTGTTGATGTCATTTGAGCATCCCATTGATAAATGTCCAAAGGTTTGCGATGATAGCATTTTAGTATTAATTGTACTCTGGAGTATTTTCATTATCTAATATTAAATGGTGAATGTCTTTTAGAAAAATTTTAAATTTTATTTAAATTTGCCAAATGCATTCAACTGTTACTTATAGCATACATGTTAGTATATAACACAATGAATTAATTAGTATGATTCTCCTCTCTTTTTCAGATTTAATGGCTGACCACTAACAGTAGTGGCATGGGTATTGAATTTAAGGTAATGCTTTACATGCTACCTTATCAATATTCATGTGTATTATCTTAAATTCAGTATTCCCATAGTGAAAAGACCAGTTTGAGTCCCACACCTGTACTATCAATAGTCAGGCCAGCAACTCCTTAGCAATAGATGAGAGTAATACCACCGGGAATGGGTTGTATTATTCTAACATTTTGTACTATTACTAACAATTGAATGTATTTGCAAAATTTGAATAAAGATTGCAAATTCAATTTTTCTCTTTTAAAAATGTTGCTTCATTACTTCAATTTTTAATTATATATTTTTAAAAATGATCCCAAATGCCTATTTTATTCCGCACAATTTACTACAGTGTCATTGTGGTAGATTCAGGAACTAAAGGTTTTTTGAACAATTCTAAGCTGCAGAAAGTATATGGATATGACTTTAGTTATTTGAATATTTATTCTCAATCCAACTTTTGGATGTTTGAATGTCACATGACCTTCTACGCATTAATCCATAGAAGGCTTTTTATTATTAATTCTAGATGTTACTTTGTAACACATCTTTCAGCACAGTTGTATTTTCTTTATTACTAAGTAGCTTCCCACATATTTAGTCCTTTATGTAAGGCAGGAAAATTTTTGCCTTCATGAATTCTTACCCTATATAAAGCTAATGTTTCGAATGTCAGTCACATATCAAGTATGGAATATTGCAGTCTAACTTTTTGTTAATGCTACATAGAATAATCCAATTTTAAACTCATGTTTTATTCTAATCCTGAAATCTATCTTATTTAGATCCTATCATGGTTACTGTTTTTCTCATCTTACTTTATTATTTCTAACAGTAGTACCACCTGTCTGAACATCTAATAGCACTCCCCCCCCCCCAATTTAGTACGTTTTTTTTCTTTGTGTACCTTTTACAATTTTATTTGGTATTTCAAAAACAGGCAAAACTCTCTATACATATTGCCACACAGTGCAGACCAGAGTAATCAATGGATGCCAGAAGGCTTGTGCATAAAATCCCCATCTAGTGCCTACTCATCCAATATCCGCAGACTAGTTTCTGGCATCCATTGACTACTCTGGCTTGCACTAAGTGACAATATGTATAGAGAGTTTTGTTTTAATAACAGTTAGAAGTAAGCATAAGAAATGGTGATTATGTGATGGTTATTTAAAAAACAATAAGCCTCAAGGCATTTGGGGTTATTGCATTCACATAAAATAGCCATGGTCTCGAGTTGGATTTTTTGCCTAGGTAAACTAGGTTTACGAGTTTTTATTTAGATAGTCAACTCATAACCAATCGAGATAGCTTTTTGGTAGTAATGGCAAATGGGTGCCTAACTGCAATCAATATATGTGTGAAGGACTGATTAATATGGAGTTAGGTAACTATCAATGAAAATATATAATTACGTCATAATGTGCCTTTTTATTAGTGAGAGGGGGGGATTTTCTAATCCTTTAATTCACACCTTTGGTTTAGCTTTAGTTTTTTTTTTCATGTGTCAAAGCATCGGCCTGGGAAGCGAACCCGCGACAACTGCTTGTAGAGCAGCTGTGCTGACCACAGGGCCACCAACACTTGATTGGTTTATCTTTAGTTTTTTAGCAATAATAATAAATTTTCAATTTATACACGTTCTGCAGCTCACAGTACCGCTATGAATATGAGGCAAAAGACCTCGAAAGCGCTTAGCGTGTAATAATTTCTGTGTATCTTTATAGCTTCTCATTCAAGTGTGGCATACGCTTTGTTAATTTTGTATATTAATTTATACATGTGTAATATTGGAGTAGAATAATAAAATGTATAAGATTTGCAGATGATATAGATTTTATATATGAGGTTGAAAAGAATTTCCAGAATTTGTTGAACAAATTTGAGGATGGTTATATGAAATGAAATGAAGAATTAACATTGTGTCTTAATTAAACTGAGAGAGTGCAAACTTCTCAAGCGCTTATGGCTATCACCAGCCAATCAGATCAAGCACTGAGACAGATATATAGAAAGACAAGTAAAGAAGAAGGTGGAACCACCTTTTTCTTGTTAAATTCTCTGTCTCAGTGCTTGATCTGATTGGCTGGTGATAGTCATAAGCGCTTGAGAAGTTTGCACTCTCTCAGTTTAATTTCAATACCGTTTGCGCTTTACAAAATAAATATTATTGTGTCTTAATGTATATAGCCATACATATGGACATAACAGCAATAATAATAAACTTTCAATATATAATCATCATCAACCATTATCAATCCACTGCAGGATGAAGGTCTCTCCAAGTTTAATCCATCTTTTCCGATCTTTAGCTTCTCTTCTCCACATCACCCCTGCACACTTTCTTATTTCATCCATCCATCTCACATGTGGTCTCTTTCTGGGTCTTTTACAATCTCTTGGAATCCAGTTTAAAATTTCAATTGTCCATCTATTATCATCTCTTCTAGCAATATGGCCAGCCCAATTCCACTTCAATCTTTTAATTTTTTCAATGAGGTCAGTAACACCTGTTTGTTCTCTTACCCATACATTGCGTTTTCGATCTCTTCTTATTACTCCCAACATGCATCTCTCCATACTTCTTTGAGTAGTCTGAAGTCTCTGTATTGCTCTTCTATTAAGTGTCCAAGTCTCAGATCCATAAGTAAGAACTGGTAAAACACATTTGTTAAAAACCTTCCTTTTCAAACACATAGGCATATTTCCTTTTAGTATCAAGTTATTTCTACCAAAAGCACTCCAACCAATATATACACGTGTATATGTCTTGAAACTCATATAACTTTCTATTGCAAATATTCTTTATAAACAAATACATTTTAAATGTAATATTATAATTGTTTTGTATATTCGCGTTTTGCATCTAATTATATACATATATTTGTTTTGTTTTTTTTACTTATTTTATAAAATTATTTTTGATTGTTTTTTTTTTTTTTATCTATTTACTATTTATTCTATAATACATTTACTAAAACTTACACTAGATGGCGGTAAAGTATTCAGAATTGAAGAATTTGCTAACAAATTTGCCTTTTTTAAAAAAAACAACAACACAACATTATTTATTGTTAGAATGTTTAATTGATAGTAGGTATATGTCATTAACGTACGAACACAGGTGGGGAAGTAAGATTTCTAAGCTGCTAAAAAATAATTCTCTAGAAAAATAAGTTTAAATAAAATAAAATCTGACTTCCTTTGGTCAGTAGCATGAAGTAATAGATCCATAATGGGGGGGGGGGGAGGTATATAATGTATCTCTTTTGGAAATATTTTTCAGCAACAATTTCCCAACAATATTCACGTGGGGGGGGGGGTTGAAAGTTATTTATTTAGTAAGAAAAAAGATAGGATATTTATCTCGGGATGGAGGAAATGTTGAAGAGGCTTGAAAAAGAACTATGAGGATTAACCAAAAGGGTTCGTTGTAAACAACAAATATAATATTGATTATGTAAAAGCCTTTAAGCAACTCACAGCAGGCTGAATCTTCTCTAACATTATGTTACTATAAACAAGAGGTACAATACTCCACAGGCTTATCAGTGTATAGTATGGAGAGTTCGTCTTTATCCTTATTGGTTTGATCCCTGGATAAGAATAGCTTTCGGGAGAGAGAGGGGGGGGGATATTAAATTTGCTTAAAAATTTTCAGCTACTTGGTAAAATTTTAAGTTCTGCTTAGATTCGTGTCCAAGTGGCAAGTCTAGCAGATATGTTTGTGTCAATTTATATAGAATAGAAAATTAATAGAGGTTTAGCATGATACTAGATTACATATGCATTTGTACATATTTATTGATTACAAAACAGAGATGCTTTAAAGTACATATCATCATTATTTTAACCCAAATAGAAGTATGGAGACATGTTTCTGTAATCTATATAGAGTAGAGAGTTAACTAGAAATTACCATTTCATAGATTACTTCATATATTTGAATGTGTATATTTATTGATTAAAAAACCAAATGATTTGTTTTAGAGTATATATCATCATCATTGCCAACCATTATCAGTCCACTGCAGGATGAAAGTCTCTCCAAGTTTAACTCGGTTTCTCTAATCTATAGTCTCTCATCTCTATATCACACCAGAAAACCTTATTTTATTCATTCAACTCACACATGGTCTTTTTCTAGGTCTTTTACAACCTCTTGGGATGCCATTTAAGACTTTAATTGTCTATCAAACATCATCTCTTAGCAATATATCTATTCTGACATCTTGTATTTCATTTTCTATCATTTTTTGCTATCTACCCCTATTATAAATCTTTCCATATTTCTTTGAGTGATCTGATTGTTTTTAAGTGGCCAATTTCAGATTCATAATTATTATTAAAAACCTTTTCAAACATAGATCTATTTTCTTTTAATACAAGTTATCTCTACCAAAAGCATTCCTTCTAGTTTTAATTCTATGATTTATTTTATCCATTAAGTTTCCATCATAAGATGTTTGAAGTTGTTAACTTTTTATAATTCATGATTCTCGGTCTTCATTTTCTTTTGAGAAAATCCATTGAACATTTCTTTAATCTTTTTAACAATTTATCTTTAATCACATTTTCTTGTTTTCATCTGATCATTATTGCAATATTTCCTGAAAACATTATTTGCAAAACAACCAAATAATGTAGATGACAAATAATCTATATTTATTTTTATTCTCTTAGCTTCCCATTTTAATGTACAAAATATTTATTGTAAAACTTCCGTAAACATAACGTCTTGGATTTATGGAATTATCTTATACATTCTTTTCAATATTAATTTTCTTGGTATTATAATTTAATCTAATCACTGGTGTAGGATTTTGATAAATATTATTCAAAATATGACAATATCACGGGCCTATATCTTAATAATCCAAAACGATGGAAATTCTTTATAGAATCAAATGCATTTTCTTAATCTATAAATCCAAAACATAATAGCAATCCTTATTTTTCTATAAGTTCTCTTAATACTTGGATGTGATCTTTTATGGTAAAATCACTTTTAAATTTAGGTTATTTTTTTGGTTACTTAGAATCCAAATGTTCTCTCATAAATGAATTATAATTGTTTTGGCAAAGATTTTCTATCAAACAGATAAAAGATTTTATATGTCTGTAATTTGTATTATCTTTTTTATTATCTTTCCTAAATGTCAATATTACTAAACAGCATTCTAGTACAATTTTAAACTTTAGACATTTGGTTTATAGCTCTGCCAACAACTTTTTTTCTTTCTTTCTCTGCTTTTTTTAAAATACCAATAATGATTCCTTTTTTCTTTGGAGCTTTTCCATTCTTTGTAGATTTAATTTATGTTCCACTTCTTCATTGAACATAATAAGAAATTCAGAATATGCAATAATAGTATGGGATTTTTTTTGCTTTCTTGTTCTTTAATACTATATAATTCTTTATGCTTTCATACATTTTATGTTGCCTTTTTAGTATCCATTCCATCTTTGTATTACTAAGACAATTTTCTTTCCAATAACAAAATGTTGTTTACTCCTTTGAGTCTTATTCTTTGATATTCCCTGCCACTTCACAATTACATGATTTTATATCATTATTAACTCATTTTATAAGATTTATAAAACTCTAGATGTTAATTATTCTTTTAATATATCTTTATTATATATATTTATATTCTTCGTTTTTTTTTTTCATATATTGTCTTGTCTCGTTAGAAAATTTACAGGTAAATTATTGCTTTTTTTGTACCAGATACTTTTGTTGCTGTTCTTAGTAATGTATCAATGTATCATCTTATTGATTTCATTCAAATCTGAACCTTCTTCAAAATGTGTTCGTATTTTAAATGATTTGCAGGTTCTTATTTAAATTCATTAGAATGTTGCTAAAGGTTAGGAATATCAACTGTTAATTCTCTCTTTCTTAATAGTTTTCATTTCTCTAGTTTTACCTTAATATGTATTTTATATCTCACAAATTGGTGATCTCTTGCTGTGTTGAATTTATTAATAATATTACAGTCTTAATATGTAAGTAGAGGGATATGAACTTAGGAGATTTTAGTCTATTTATTCTCCACTCTATATCAAGCAACCGATATATATGATCACACACATGCAAAAAAGACACATGATCCCCAATACATGTATTTTGTACAGAATCAGCACTCATCAGTTGGACCAGATTATATTCTCCCACATATTATACAATCAGTGCTCCGTTTATATTAAGATAGCAATTCCTCAAGTGGTTGTTTGAGATAGAATGAAAAATGAATAGACTGAAAAATTCTGAGTTCAAATTCCTATATATATATATATGTAATATACAAATCAATATATATATCAAAATACAGTACAATTTATATATTATATACAATTTGATATATATATATATTGATTTGTATATTACATATATTGTGAAACGAATACAGATATCAAACTTTATTTATTACACACACCCACACACACACATATATATATATATATTCAGTATAAGCAAATTACATGTTGCCTTAGAATTACATATTGATTGGGAAATAATCTCTCGATATAACTTCAGCTCATTCTTAGCCTATTAATATATATGAATATCTTATGTCCCATAATATGAGGGGTTAGATTGATGTAATGTCTACATTGGTATGACTCTAATATCAAATCCATCAAGGGCTTTGAGTCTTCCATCGTTGGTTTTTCAGTGAAATGGATGGTTGAAAGCTTGGGTGGCTGAGAACACTGAAGGCTGTCCATTAAAGTTTGAGAAATTACTAACTTAATATAACTAAGCCCTGATTGTATATATGTGCAGAAGATTATGATCTGGCTGAAGTGATGAGTGCTGGTTCTGCATGAAATATGTATATTGAGAATCATGTATCTTTTTTACATGTGTGTGGTCATGTGTATCAGTTACTTG